>CM069141.1:27968957-29178957 GCA_035221665.1 Okamejei kenojei
CTAGAATAAGCCCCACCTGTAAATATCCAGGGAGGGAAAAGAAATGACTAGACCTTACTGCAACTGTCATCTGTCAAACCAATGAAGATCTATTAAATATATTAAAAACAGTAACAATTACGATCATAAAAAATCTTAAAATTAGAATATATATCAAAACAAAAAATAGACAATGGACAATAGGAGCAGGAGTAGGCTCTTCGGCCCTTCGAGACAGCATTCAAAAGTAATATTTTAAACATTTAGTAAATGTACTCAACGAGAAAAAAAAACAATTCTTTCCATTGAAGTTCATCACTATTCAGTTGCACAAGGTCCAAAGAGCAACATCGGCACCTTGTAAATTGCTCTGCTAGACTTATTCCATTGACGTTCATTTGTTGTTTTTTTTCACCCAGAGAGTTGTGAATCTGTTCAATTCTCTCCCACAGAAGGCAGTGGAGGCCAATTCACTAAATGTTTTCATGAGAGAGTTAGTTTTAGCTCTTAGGGCTAACTGAATCAAGGGTTATGGAGAAAAAGCATGAATGGGGTACTGATTTTGGATGATCAGCCATGATCATATTGAATGACGGTACTGACTCGCAGGACCATATGGCCTACTCCTGCACCTTTTTTCTAGGTTTCTATGTTTCTATGGTGCCTGTTCCTCTCAGTCATTGCTCCCCATTCAAATTAATGGGCCTGATGTTCCTATATTAGGTCTAACTTTATGCAGCTAGGAAGTCAGTGACATTCCAGCACATTCCAACCTGGACTGTTGGCGCCATCGAGTGTGGCTGCCTCGCCTGCAGCTGTCTGTCCTCTAATCCTTTTTGTTATTTTTAGTCTGTTTTAAAGTTTGTTTTTGGGAGGTCTTTAGTCTTTTTTATATAGGGGGAGGGGGGGGGAGGGGGAAACAGCTTTTCTTAGTCACTTCCATTTAACCATATAACCATATAACAATTACAGCACGGAAACAGGCCTTCTCGGCCCTTCCAGTCCGTGCCGACCATTTGTTTTCCCCTAGTCCCATCTACCTGCACTCAGACCATACCCCTCCATTCCCTTCCCGTCCATATACCTATCCACTTTACTTTTAGATGTTAAAATTGATCCTGCCTCCACCACTTCTGCTGGAAGCTCATTCCACACAGTCACCACCCTCTGAGTAAAGAAGTTCCCCCTCACGTTACCCCTAAACTTCTGTCCCTTAATTCTCATGTCATGCCCTCTTGTTTGAATCTTCCCTACCCTTAATGGGAAAAGCTTATCCACGTCAACTACCTTTCATCATTTTAAAGACCTCAATCAAGTCCCCCCTTAACCTTCTGTGCTCCAAAGAATAAAGACCTAACTTGTTCAACATTTCTCTGTAACATAGTTGCTGGAACCCAGGCAACATTCTAGTAAATCGCCTCTGTACTCTCTCTATTTTGTTGACATCCTTCCTATAATTAGGCGACCAAAATTGTACACCATACTCCAGAATTGGTCTTACCAATGCCTTGTACAATTTTAACATTACTTCCCTAACTCCTATATTCAATGCTCTGATTTATAAAGGCCAGCACACCAAAGGCTTTCTTTACCATCCTATCTACATGCGATTCCACCTTCAGGGAACTATGCACAGTTATTCCTAGATCTCTCTGTTCCACAGCATTCCTCAATTCCCTACCATTTACCATGTACGTCCTATTTTGATTTGTCCTGCCAAGATGTAGTACTTCACACTTATCAGCATTAAACTCCATCTGCGATCTTTCAGCCCACTTTTCCAAATGGCCCAAATCTCTCTGTAGACTTTGAAAATCTACTTCATTATTACAAAGCCACCTATATTAGTATCATCTGCATACTTACTTATCCAATTTTCCACCCCATCATCCAGATCATTGATGTATGTGACAAACAACAGTGGACCCAACACAGATCCCTGAGGCACCCCTCTGGTAACCGGCTTCCAACCTAACAAACAGCCATCCACCATTACTCTCTGACATCTCCCATTCAGCCACTGTTGAATCCATCTTGCTACTCCGCCATTAACACCCAAAGATTGAACCTTCTTAACCAACCTTCCATGGGGAACCTTGTCAAAGGCCTTACTGAAATCCATATAGACAACATCCACTGCTTTACCCTCATCAACTTCCCCAGTAACCGCTTCAAAAAATTCAAGAAGGTTTGTCAAACATGACCTTCCAGGCACAAATCCATGTTGACTGTTCCTGATCAGACCCTGTTTATCCAAATGCTTATATATATTACCTCTAAGTATCCTTTCCATTAATTTGCCCACCACTGATGTCAAACTAACAGGTCTATAATTGCTAGGTTTATTCTTTGAACCCTTTTAAAAACAATGGAACAACATGCGCAGTACGCCAATCCTCCGGCACTATTCTAATGACATTTGAAATATTTCTGTCATAGCTCCTGCTATTTCTACACTAACTTCCCTCAATGTCCTAGGGAATATCCTGTCAGGATCTGGAGACTTATCCACTTTTATATTTTTCAAAAGTGTCAGTACTTCCTCCTCTTTGAATCTCATAGTTTCCATAGCTACTCTACTTTTTTCCCTTACCTCACAGAGATATCCTTCTCCTTGGTGAATACCGAAGAAAATAAATTGTTCAATATCTCCCCCATCTCTTTTGGCTCTGCAGATAGCTGTCCATTCTGGCTCTCTTATGGTCCAATTTTATCCCTCGTTATCCTTTTGCTATTAATATAGCTGTAGAAACCCTTTGGATTTACTTTCACCTTTCTTGCCAAAGCAACCTCATATCTTCCTTTAGCCTTCCTAATTTCTTTCTTAAGATTCTTTCTACATTCTTTATATTCCTCTAGCACCTCATTTACTCCATGCCTCCTATAATTATTGTAGATATCTCTCTTTTTTCGAAACAAGTGTCCAATTTCTCTTGAAAACCATGGCTCTTTCCAATATTTACTATTTCCTTTCAACCTAACAGGGACATAAAGATTTTGTACTCTTACAATTTCCCCTTTAAATGTCCTCCATTTCTCTTCTACATCCTTCCCATAAAACAACGTGTCCCAATTCACTCTTTTTAAATCCTTACACATTCCCTCAAAGTTAGCCTTTCACCAATCAAAAATCTCCACCCTAGGTCCAGTTCTGACTCACTCCATAATTATATTGAAACTAATGGTATTGTGATCACTGGTCCCGAAGTGCTCACCAACGCATACCTCCGTTACCTGACCTGCCTCATTTCCTAACAGGAGGTCCAGCACTGCCCCTTCTCTGGTCGATACCTCTATGTACTGCTGCAAAAAACTATCCTGCACACATTTTACAAACTCCAAACCATCCAGCCCATTTACAGAATGTGTTTCCCAGTCTATTTTTGGAAAATTGAAATCTCCCACAATCACTACCTTGTGCTTACTACTAATATCTGCTACCTCCTTACAAATTTGCTCTTCCAATTCTCGCTCCCCATTTGGCGGTCTATAATACACCCCTAAAAGTGTTGCTACACCGTTCCCACTTCTCAGTTCCACCCAAATAGCCTCCCTAGACGAGCCATCTAATCTATCATGCCAAAGCACTGCTGTAATATCCTCTCTGACAAGCAATGCAACACCTCCATCTCTGGTCCCTCCAATTCTATCACACCTGATGCAACGAAATCCTGGAATATTTAGTTTCCAATCACAGCCGTCCTGCAACCATGTTTCACTGATTGCCACAACATCATATTTCCAGGTGTCAATCCAGGCTCATCCACCTTTCTTACAATGCTCCTAGCATTACAATATACACATTTTAGAAACCCACCATCCCTTATTCTCTGTCTATTATCTCTTTCCTCTTTCTCGCCTACATTTTGGGTCCGAGTGCTTCCCTTCTCTGCCTCTTGCCCCACACCCTGTCCCCTAGCCCCCTCTATCCGAGTCCCTCCCCCAAGCCTTTCTAGTTTAACGTCTCCCCAGTAGCCTTTGCAAATCTCCCTGCAAGGGTATTGGTCCCCCTCGGGTTCCAGTGCAACCTGTCCTTTTTGTACAGATCATGCCTTCCCCAAAAGAGGTCCCAGTGATCAAGAAACTTGAATCCCTGCCCACTGCGCCAGTCCCTCAGCCACGCATTTATCCTCCATCATTCCATTCCTACTCTCACTGTCACGCGGCACAGGCAGTAATCTTGAAATCGTTACCCTTTTGGTCCTTCTCCTTAACTTTCCCCCCAACTCCCTAAATTCTCCCTTCAGGACCTCGTCTCGTTTTCTGCCTATGTCATTGGTACCTATGTGTACCACAACATCAGGCTCCTCTCCCTCCCTTTTCAGAATCTTTTGGACACGTTCCGATACATGCGAGACCCTGGCACCAGGGAGGCAAACTACCATCCGGGTCTCCCGACTGCGTCCACAGAATCGCCCATCCGACCCCCTAACTATAGAATCCCCTATTACAATTGCGTTCCTCTTTTTGCTACCCTTCTGAGCATTAGGGCCGGTCTCTGTGCCGGAGACCCGGCCGCTGTTGCTGCCCCCAGGTAGGCTGTCCCCTCCAATCGTACTCAAACCCAAGTACCTATTTTCCAGGTGTACAGTCACAGGGGTACTCTCTAGCCCCAGCCTCTGCCCCTTGCCCTTCCTAACCGTGACCCACTTGTCTGCCTCCTGTGGTCTGGGTGTGACTACCTCCCTGTAGCTCCTTTCTATGACCTCCTCACTCTCCCTGACCAGACGGAGGTCATCGAGCTGCTGCTCCAAGTTCCTAACACAGTCCTTTAGGAGCCCCATCTCGACACACCAGGCGCAGATGTGGACGTCTGGAGGGTTATCAGATTCCCTGACCTCCCACATCTGACATACAGCCTACTTCCTCGGCCTACTTCCTGGTCGAGGATGCGTCTATCCTCTGAGCCGCATCTTTGCCCCCTCCTCGTGGCCTACCATCTGGATTGACGCGGCCTTTCCTACCGGAGACCAGCCAGAGCTTCAGCTTCAGCAGTGGCGCAGCACTGGATTCCATCGCGGAGCGAGCGATGCCTTGGTATTAAATCTTATTAAATCTCATTCTCTTCACCTTAAACCTATGTCCTCTGGTCCTCAATTCCCCATACTCTAGGCAAGAGACTCTGTGTATCTACCCGATCCATCTAGTGTTCAGCCTACTCATCTTCCCTATAGCTTAGATCCTTAGTCCTGGGCAACATCCTCACTTCTCTGTACCCTTTAAGATCAAGCATTATAAAAGAGAAAGAAAGACACAGAGATGGATTGGAATATTAATAAAATTGTCATCTTTCAAATATTTTGAAACCTATTGTTTACAACTTGTTGAACTAATAAGCCATTATTCTGTTTCAGTTTCATTTACTGTAAAATAGGAAATTGCCACCATTTAGTGGTAGCTTGTATTAGATATATGTGATGTTAAACATTTTAGAACTGAACAAAGGTAAACTTAATAGAAAGTATTGAAGCTTTCAAAATTAATTTCTGCTATGTTATCTGATGTCTCAATAGATCAAACTTGTTTTTCCATTGTGTCGTTTGGTAATGTAAATTCACAGCACAGATCAAAACAATTTAATTGTCAATTTCATAGCTGTCTGGAATTGGTAATATGCAAGCACATTTGGTAAATTTCGGCAATTAACTTGCATTAAATAAAATCTGCAATTACTGCTTTGAAGTTGACACACAGACTGCTGACTAAGTCCATTTCAGACAGCCCTAATGTGGCTCCTAGATCGTTATCCATCAAAATTCAAATATTATGTATATTTTTCATTTTTGGAAACCAGGTGTTGTTCATTTAACTGCAAATTTATTTTAACACAAAGCAAATAAATCATAATTGAATTTATTTACGTGAGATTGTTTTGTTGAATTAACCTCTTTGCCAAAAACCTGAAGCATCATGATACTGGTATCAATTATGCTGGTACTTCTGTCCATTAAAGCTAGGCCACTTGCCTCAGTTACATGTATATGTCGGGGGGGAAAGTGAAAGAAATGTCGCCATGTACTAGTTTTTAACATTTTTTTTTTTCATATCTGATATAATAGGCCATGCCATGCAATTGATTGTTTTATTCTGTGTTTGGCTTTGCCGCCTATTAGATCACAAGCCTCATTCCATCGCCTTAACAATTGTCACAAAGAAGTTCATTCCTGCTAATTTGCAATGATATGTTTATTATTATATCATATATCATATAACATATTTTCATCATTATGATTTGTTTTGAATAAGGCAACCAAAGCATTGGTCAGATTTTAGGAGAATCCATGTCATTAATTCATCCTTGGGAAATAAGAGAGACAATCAGTGTGAAATTTGCCTTTTGACACAAAGAGAATTGGAGCAAAATATGGTCAAAAGGCACTACACTATCACACTCAGGTGACTAAGGATAAACTTATCTTCTACTAAATTTGAAGACGCAAACTGAAGACGTACACACTACACAATTTCTAAATCATCAAAATATTATAAAATCATACAAATATTATATTGTCACTAAATAGTTTGTTTTTCTATATGTGACCAACGGCTGAATATCAAATTCAAGAGTATATACCTCAGTCTGGTGAAGGGTTTATAGCAAAAACATCACCTATTCCTTTTTTCCAGAGATGCTGCCAGACCCATTAACTTACTCTAGCATTTTGTATCTAAGTATCTTTGGTGTAAACCAACATCTGCAGTTCCTTCTTACACGTACTTAACTTCAATATATATATTTTAAAAACTTATCTTGTCTGTTTTTGTAGATTGCATGAAAAATAGAGCTTAATATTTCAGGATGTCAATCATCAACATCTTGTGATTTTTAATGGGATATTACTTTTGCCGCAGAGCAGTACATCAGGATTTTCCACCAGGTTCTTGGTTATTCAAGTGGTCTGATAGAATCCTGCTCAGTTCAGTGAGCCGGAGAAGTGAAAAGCCGGATGGTTTATCTAGGTTTGGTGTATTATCTCCAGTGGAGGATGTAATTTTAGATATTCTTCTCCTTTGTCAGTTTATGAAATGAAAGGAACAAAAATACACTGAGCAGCCACACTGACAAAGAGTTTATGTATAGGAAGGAACTTCAGATGCTGGTTTACACCAACATAAGACAGACACAAAATGCTGGAGTAACTCGGCGGGACAGGCAGCATCTCTGGAGAGAAGGAATGGGTGTCGTTTCGGGTCGAGACCCTTGTTCATCAGTCTGAAGAAAGGTCTTGAGGTCAAGGGCAGGCAGAAACAATGAGTTTGCCAGAGCAGCCCTGCTTGCGGGTTTTGAGAAGGAGATTTTAAAAAACAGTGTACGAAAGAACTGCAGATGCTGGTTTAAATCGAAGATAGACACAAAGGGACAGGCAGCATTTCTGGAGAGAAGGAATGTGTGATGTTTCGGGTCGAGACCCTTCTTCAGACTGTTGGGGAATTATAAGGTTGGAGGCTGTGGAGGTGATAAGATCTGTGATGATTTGGGAGATGATAGGCTGGTGTTTGTCTGTGGTCATGGTCCAGGTGCAGATATGATGAAGTTTCCAGGAGCTGCCGCCTGGCCTCAGTGTGGTAGAGGTCAGTCTGCCAGGCTACAAAGGCATCTCCCTTGTCAGTGGGTTTCATGACAATATTGGGATTGGTACTGAGTGAGTGGAGGACTGCATGTTTAGAGGGAGTGAGACTGGTGCGGGTAATGGGAGAGAAGAAGTCAAGATGATTGATGCCACAGCAGATTTAATTAAACTTAGGCAAAGAAGAAATAATGGCACTGAGCAACTTAACCCAACATTTAAAAAACATTTGGATAGGAACATGGATAGAATAGGTTCAGAGGGATAGGGGCCAAATGCAGGCAGATGGGACTAATGGGGCATGGGACAAGTAAATAGGGCATGTAGATCAGCTTTGGCGAGTTAGGCTGTAGGGCATTCTTTCACACTGAATGACTCAATGAAATTGCTCTCCATAACTCTAAAATTGTTCACCCCATTCTTGACTGAATCCTTGTGGAATGCATATTGGATATATATGAATATCAAGAATGATCAATGCAACTATTACAAGTAGCGTTGTCTTGAATGATAATTACAATAACGATTGTTGTACATACTACACATTTTACTTCGGAGTCACGTGAGTGACTACGTGAAGAACCCCGCCTGGCACTGGAACGGCATTACGTCGACGCTGACGGCAGAAGGAAGAGCTGCAGAGGCTAGCTCGTCGACAGCGGTAGGTACGGAACCGGCAGGTAAGTGCAGTTGAAAAACTTTTAGGGTCTGGAAAACTCCGTGCCTGGTGTATTGAACCAGGATTTAAAATGAATTTAAAAACAAAAATAAAATAAAAGAGTAAAATAGAACAAAAATACTCTGTATAATACAACAGAGTTTAAAAAAGAACGTCCCGGGGGAATACCCAGCGATCGGGACGGGAGATTAATTACGGAGCCGGTTCCAATACTGGTGACCGTTAAAAATACGTTAGGGAGTTTTAGATGCTCCACAAACTTTTGGCAGGGGGGGGGGGGGAATTTTAAATAAGTCAGAAATGCCATAATTTAAAAAGTTAATAAAGGCCTTCAGACGGAAAATAATGGAAATATTCCCTAACCTACCCTAAGGGGGTTTCACATATAAAAAGGAAAAAATATGATGAAATATGGTGGGAATATCTACCTCAGATATTTCTGAAGGTAGTCTCCTTGAGGGGAAAAAACTCAGGAGAAACGAGGGCAGTGAAAAATAAAATGGAAAAACTGACCCTAAAAATGCACTGATAGTGGTGGCTGGTCATGAAATACCCACCACAGCACCAATATATATATATATATATACACACAGGTGTATGCACAACACCTGAATAAGAAGTGAGGCCATGGAAAATTACCATGGAAACCAACATTAGTTGGTCTCTCACTAAAAGCTGTTATGGTTAAAACAGCAGAACTAATGATGAGTGAGGCCATGAAAAGTAAACATGGAAACTAAAAACTCACCAAAGCTGTAATGATTGAAACAGCAGAATATGATAAAACTTTTATGTTTTATAAGGATATCAACGGTGAATCCGTTTATGATATCCATGTCTCAAATTATATGAGATATAAAGAAATACAATTTCAAAGTATTTCAAACTGGTGCATGGCATTACTATTCAAAAAGAAAAATAAAATAAAATAAAACGTTGTGCAAATAACTAATACTTTTAAAATAAATAAGTTCATGAAATCTCCAATTGTGGGGGTTTACAGGTGTATTATGATCATTAATTTAATATAACTAAGGAAGGATTGGTTCACCTGTATAAGAAAACCTTAAAAATTGATTTTAGGTTTGCACTCAAAAGTAACTCCAATAAAGAAGGGGTACGTACATATATATTATAAAATTACCTCAGTGTAAAGATTTGATGGTATAAACCATACAAAATATCATTTTATATACACTTTCACAGTGTAAGAACATTTATTAAAATGGAAACATCTAGAACATGGAAATACAGTTGCTATTAACAAATTGTTAATCAATAGAAACATTGAAACATAGAAATTAGGTGCAGGAGTAGGCCATTCAGCCCTTCGAGCCTGCACCGCCATTCAATATGATCATGGCTGATCATCCAACTCAGTATCCCGTACCTGCCTTCTCTCCATACCCTCTGATCCCCTTAGCCACAAGGGCCACATCCAACTCACTCTTAAATATAGCCAATGAACTGGCCTCAACTACCCTCTGTGGCAGAGAGTTCCAGAGACTCACCACTCTCTGTGTGAAAAAAGTCTTTCTCATCTCGGTCTTAAAGGATTTCCCCCTTATCCTTAAGCTGTGACCCCTTGTCCTGGACTTCCCCAACATCGGGAACAATCTTCCTGCATCTAGCCTGTCCAACCCCTTAAGAATTTTGTAAGTTTCTATAAGATCCCCTCTCAATCTCCTAAATTCCAGAGAGTATAAACCGAGTCTATCCAGTCTTTCTTCATAAGACAGTCCTGACATCCCAGGAATCAGTCTGGTGAACCTTCTCTGCACTCCCTCTATGGCAATAATGTCCTTCCTCAGATTTGGAGACCAAAACTGTACGCAATACTCCAGGTGTGGTCTCACCAAGACCCTGTACAACTGAAGTAGAACCTCCCTGCTCCTGTACTCAAATCCTTTTGCTATGAAAGCTAACATACCATTCGCTTTTTTCACTGCCTGCTGCACCTGCATGCCTACTTTCAATGACTGGTGTACCATGACACCCAGGTCTCGCTGCATCTCCCCTTTTCCTAATCGGCCACCATTTAAATAATAGTCTGCTTTCCTGTTTTTGCCACCAAAGTGGATAACCTCACATTTATCCACATTATACTGCATCTGCCAAACATTTGCCCAATCACCCAGCCTATCCAAGTCACCTTGCAGTCTCCTAGCATCCTCCTCACAGCTAACACTGCCCCCCAGCTTAGTGTCATCCGCAAACTTGGAGATATTGCCTTCAATTCCCTCATCCAGATCATTAATATATATTGTAAATAGCTGGGGTCCCAGCACTGAGCCCTGCGGTACCCCACTAGTCACTGCCTGCCATTGTGAAAAGGACCCGTTTACTCCTACTCTTTGCTTCCTGTTTGCCAGCCAGTTCTCTATCCACATCAATACTGAACCCCTAATACCGTATGCTTTAAGTTGTATACTAATCTCTTATGTGGGACCTTGTCGAAAGCCTTCTGGAAGTCCAGATATACCACATCCACTGGTTCTCCCTTATCCACGCTACTAGTTACATCCTCGAAAAATTCCACAAGATTCGTCAGACATGATTTACCTTTCGTAAATCCATGCTGACTTTGTCCAATGATTTCACCACTTTCCAAATGTGCTGCTATCCCATTTTTAATAACTGACTCTAGCAGTTTCCCCACTACCGATGTTAGACTAACTGGTCTGTAATTCCCCGTTTTCTCTCTCCCTCCCTTCTTAAAAAGAGGGGTTACATTTGCTACCCGCCAATCCTCAGGAACTACTCCAGAATCTAAAGAGTTTTGAAAGATTATCACTAATGCATCCACTATTTCCTGAGCTACTTCCTTAAGTACTCTGGGATGCAGCCTATCTGGCCCTGGGGATTTATCGGCCTTTAATCTATTCAATTTACCCAACACCACTTCCCGACTGACCTGGATTTCACTCAATTCCTCCTTTGACCCACAGTCCCCTGCTATTTCCGGCAGATTATTTATGTCTTCCTTAGTGAAGACGTAGTTAGTGAAAAAGTAGTTATTCAATTGGTCCGCCATATCCTTGTTCCCCATGATCAACTCACCTGTTTCTGACTGCAAGGGACCTACATTTGTTTTAACTAACCTCTTTCTCTTCACATATCTATAAAAACGTTTACAGTCAGTTTTTATGTTCCCTGCCAGTTTTCTTTCATAATCTATTTTTCCTTTCCTAATTAAGCCCTTTGTCCTCCTCTGCTGGTCTCTGAATTTCTCCCAGTCCTCTGGTATGCTGCTTTTTCTGGCTACTTTGTACGCATCATCCTTTGCTTTGATACTATCCCTGATTTCCCTTGTTATCCACGGATGCACTACCTTCCCCGATTTATTCTTTTTCCAAACTGGGATGAACAATTTTTGTAGTTCATCCATGCAGTCTTTAAATGTCTTCCATTGTATATCCACCGTCAACCCTTTTAGAATTAATTGCCAGTCAATCTTGGCCAATTCACGTATCATACCCTCAAAGTTGCCTTTCTTTAAGTTCAGAACCATTGTTTCTGAATTAACAATGTCACTCTCCATCCTAATGAAGAACTCAACCATATTATGGTCACTCTTGCCCAAGGGGGCACGTACAACAAGACGGCTAACTACCCCTTCCTCATTACTCAAAACCCAGTCTAAAATAGCCTGTTCTCTCGTTGGTTCCTCTACATGTTGATTTAGATAACTATCCCGCATACATTCCAAAAAATCCTCTTCCTCAGCACCCCTGCCAATTTGATTAACCCAATCTATATGTAGATTGAAGTCACCCATTATAACTGTTTTGCCTTTGTCGCACGCATTTCTAATTTCCTGTTTGATACCATCCCCAACTTCTCTGCTACTGTTAGGTGGCCTGTACACAACCCACCAGCGTTTTCTGCCCCTTAGTGTTTTGTAGCTCTACCCATACCGATTCCACATCCTCCAAGCTAATGTCCTTCCTTTCCATTGCGTTAATCTCCTCTCTAACCAGCAATGCTACCCCACCTCCTTTTCCTTTCTCTCTATCCCTCCTGAATATTGAATATCCCTGGATGTTCAGCTCCCAGCCTACGTCACCCTGGAGCCATGTCTCCATGATCCCAACTATATCATAATCATTAATATCTATCTGCACGTTCAACTCGTCCACCTTATTACAAATACTCCTTGCATTGAGACACAAAGCCTTCAGGCTTGTCTTTACAACGCACTTACCCCTTATACAATTTTGCTGAAAAGTGGCCCTTTTTGATTTTTGCCCTGGTTTTGTCTGCCTGCCACTTTTACTTTTCACCTTGCTACCTATTGCTTCTACCTTCATTTTACACCCACCTGCCTCTCTGCTCTTGTACCCATCCCCCTGCCACATTAGTTTAAATCCTCCCCGACAGCACTAGCAAAACACTCCCCCAAGAACATTGGTTCCATTCCATTCCAGGTGCAAACCGTCCTGTTTGTACCGGTCCCACCTCCCCCAGAACTGGTCCCAGTGCCCTAAAAATTTGAATCCCTCCCCCTTGCACCACTTTTCAAGCCACGTATTCATTTGCAATATCCTCCTATTTCTACTCTGACTGGCCCGTGGTACTGGTAGTAATCCGGAGATTACTACCTTTGAGGTCCTACTTTTAAGTTTATCTCCTAGCTCCCTAAATTCACCTTGTAGGACCTCATCCCTTTTTTTACCTATAAAGGTGAAATATTGCAGGTGCTTGAAATTAATTAAAATGGGTCAAGCTGTGCAAGTTAAAACATTGTCCAAAGGATTAAACCAGTTCAAGGCTGTTAAACAGAATACTGGAGGAACAATTATGCTGATAAAAGATCAGCACTTGCACTAATGAGGTCATGGTCATGGGTTATCTTGATTACATTTAAATTGGAAGGTTATAAGAGTCGGCTGCAAATTAGTGCTGCAATTACAAACCTGGTGGTAGGCAAGGACCTGACCCATTATATAAAGCGTATGCTTAAGCATTAATAAAATATTCATAAATTACTATTCTGAATTTAGAAGTAATTCTGCACCATAAGAGGGGGAAAATTGTTCCATGATACAAATATGTCTCATTGTTGTTGACATACTTTGTCCCTCCATTAGGTTAGGTAAAGAGTAAATAAAGCTCCAAAAGAAGGAATACAGAAGCTTATAAGAAAATGTATGCCTTTGTGAGAGGCTTATGCAAATATCAAATGATACGTTATCATTATTAAAGTAATGTAAAAAAGGTTCACAAGCTGCTTCAACTATAAGCTTAACAGCTGTTGCAAACTGAAGCAAGTGTTACAGCTTCTGTGAATGTTTAGGTAAAGATAAGAATATTATCTATTCTTATAAGAATAATTGATACGTCTCTTGTTGGGACTGCGGACAATAATACCAGGTGAGCATAAATGGATTGTCCTAAGAAATTTTCCAAACATTTGTATTAATTATTGAAGTATAAGGAGTTATGGATTAAATATCGATTGTTTTATTATGGAAGTGTCCATGTCGTATCAAGGTGAACAATACCACGGCTGTGGCATATGTTAAAACACACAAGATAAGTCAAATAACAATCATGGGATTATCTGAGTAAACAGATGTGGCATATTCTAAAAAATTTAGTCCAGCTGTTTATCTCTAAGGAAGAGACAATGGTATCGGAGACAACAAATTTGGGAGGAAAAACACATTGTCATTAATATGGATTACTTACGATTAATCTGGTTGCATACAGATTAAATCACCGATCTTTCAAATGTTTCTTGTGGGTAAACCAAGAACAGGAAAGGTGGATGCTTTTCTCTCAATTACATGAGGAAAAAATGTTCTTTTGTGTTCCTTATTTTGTTTGATAGGGCAGTGTCTGATGAAAATGTAGCAGGACACTGCCAGAGGCATTTTGGTGGCCCAATACGGATCCTTCATGGTTTCATAAATATTGAGTGATGTTGAACCACTTGTGATGATTCATAGTTGCAGTAACTTATTGAAGTCTGAGGAAGGGTCTCGACCCGAGGCGTTGCCTATCTCCTTTCGCTCTTTGGATGCTGCTGCACCCGCTGGGTTCTCCAGTTTCCATATTGGATATATATGAATATCAAGAATGATCAATGCAACTATTACAAGTAGCGTTGTCTTGAATGATAATTACAATAACGATTGTTGTACATACTACACATTAAAATAAAATTGCTTCTTGGTTGCTGATCTGGAAAATGCTGTTTTCAATAATTCCACATCTCAAAATAGGAGAAAGATCAATAAAAATCATTGCAAAAACTGATTTTAGTACTGTATCAGTTGGAACAAACTTTAGAATGAGAATTAAAATTCAACCTTAAGATGGGGCATTAGGACTTATAAATGTCCTCACTCAGAAAGTGGAATTTTTACCACAAAGGACGTAAAATATTTTTTTCAAAGACACTGATAATATTTGGGTGCCGAGCATCAAAGGCATATTTAGAGGGAACAGGAATATATTCAGGACGGATGATTAGCCATGATTATATTGAATAGTAGAACAGGCTCAAAGTGCCATGTGGCATATTCCTGCTCCTATTTTCTATGTATTTATGCTTGCATGTTTCAAGTGCTTTCTGGAATTTAAGACAAAATTCAAATAAAAGCAATTGCTGAACAATGCTAGTTCTTAGATTATCGATTCTATTGTTTCCTTGATTAATGTTATCAATTTGTACATGCATTTCTTCAAGAAATTTCCTAAAGATGATGATAAACATTCAAAAACAGCAGGGAGAACAAAGGGAAAACAAAGGGGTAGAGACTGGGAGGGATTGAATTGTACAAGTTGCGGTGATGTTAGCTGAAAGATAGTGAATAACAACAAAAAAAAGTCTGGAGGTGGTGTAACCATGAGGAGGCAAATAAAATCAGAAATACCAGAAAGTGAGAAAGTGAGAGAGAAAATAAACGGAAAGCTGGAAATGTGATTTACTATATTTTTCTTTTCTTTTAAAATCTTTTTATTTGTTTCTTTCAAAAGCAAAAACAAGACAACAAAAATATAATGATAAACATTATATATAATGTTGATACAAAGGGATCAGGGTTACATTAATAACAGGTATAACTAAATATGAGTCCAGTGTCAAAATACACATTGAATATAGAACTCCCGGTCTCTATGTAAATATAGTTACGTTTTTAAAAGAAAATTTATATGTATAAAAACCAAAAGATTAAAAGAAAAAAAAAGAAAAAAAGGGAAAAAACGAAAAAACAAAACCCCCCTAAACTAAAAAAAAGCAAAAGAGAAGCTTGACTGCAAAAAATTTCAACAATAAAGTCCCTGTTTGTCGTCAAGTCCGTTCCACCGTATAAAGGTAAAAGAATGATTTACTATATTGGAGTGACAAGTTATATAAAATAGTTGGATTTATTTTTGAGTAGGAAAAGGGTGTAATGTGTCAGCTTGGAAGATACCCTGACATTGCACTTCGGTAGAAAGTAAGACATAAAGAATTGAGAGTGGGAGTGAGATGGAATATTGAAGCAAGTGTGTGATCAATGGAATTTGTTGATGATTTATCTTTAATGATTATTCATTTCTTTAGATATAGATAGTATTTGAAAAACCAGCATTTGTTTGTCAATATGAATTCCATTGAGAATGTCAGGACAAGAAACCGTTTTGAACACCAGATGTCCTCTTGAAGGAGGTATTTCCGCACGATTTAAACATTGTGATGAAGGAATTATGTTGTGTTTCCAGGTTGTGTAGCTGCCGGTGGAGATGATCCCATGCATCCGAATCTCCATCTTGGCATCAGTGGTTATAGGTTTGGAATTGCCAATGATCAGAAATTCAATTTGTAGATAATGTGTTGGTGGTGAAGGGAATGAGTGTTCCTTTCTGTTGAAATAAAGAAAAAATCCTTAATATTTATGAAAACCACTTCTCCATTAATAACATTCTTAAAAAGCCAACAGTATATTTTATTTTACTTGGGTGAAGCACGACTAAAGATTTTTTTAAAAGTTCTTTCCTGTGAATCTGAAGTGATTAATTACTTCTCAGCAGCCATGGAAAATATCGCAAATTTACTATTATTGTAATTAATTTTACTATGTAAAGTTTAGTTAGTTTAGGTTAGGTTAGGGAATCAGTGCGGATACAGGCCATTCGGCCCATCGATACCACGCCGACCAGCGATCCCTGCACACTTACACTATCCTACACACACTAGGTACAATTTTATAATTATAGCAAACCAGTTAACCTACAAACCTATATGTCTTGGAGTGTGGGAGTAAACCAGAGATCCTAGAGAAAACCCACACAGGTCACAGGGAGGACATACAAACTCCGTTCGGAGAGCACACCTAGTCAGGATTGAACCCAGGTCTCTGGTACTGTAAGGCAGCAACTCTACCGCTGAGCCACCGTGCCGTCCCGAGTGTTCTAATTAAAATCATGAATTGAATAGTATTAATTGTTTTTGTTGTATTTTACAAATAAACATACAATGGAAACTTGACTACATTTTTAGACACTTAAGACCATAAATACAAAATGCAGATCAAGAGATCTGACTGACAGTAGATGGTTAATGAAAATAAGTTTTCTTGGGTTTTCAAAGCATATTTCCTTCTCTTTCCAAAGTTTAGAGTGCCTTTATTTTCACTTTAGAACTAAACCAATTTTTCCAAATGAAAGTGGTGACTGGGAGAATTGATGTCAAAATTATTTTGTATTTTTGGAGATAAAGCCAAGGATTGGAAGTAGGTTGCTACACAAAGTTGTTAAGGATCTGTATTGAAAGTCACTATCTTTTCTAGGAGATTTTTAAGTCTTAGGGGAAAAAACAAAAACACTACTGAACCTTCATGTTTTTAGACATCAAAACTATGCTACTTAAAAACCTTGTCTTGTTTCTTCATAAGAAAGGGAATGCTGAATTGAGCAGATGGCAGATGGTGCTCCCATCAATTTTTGGGCTCCCCTTATTTAATACTTGAAACATCTCAGCTGTTCAAATGGTGAATGCCATCACATGCATTATGATGAAGTTTGGACAAATGACTATGAGGGGTAATTGAATTATATCTTTGTAAACATACAGAACTCATTTTTTCTTTGAGAAACAGTAAAGCCACATTTTACTTTCACAATGTATTTTATCAATCTTCAATGTTAATAAAGATTATTTTCTTTTCTTTCCTACTTTCCTTCAGTTCCATATTGTCTCTCAATTTTCCTTAATAACTTTGTGTCCCAGACAATTTTGGTCTTTAACATCATAATAGTTCTTCTTGCTCCGTGTCACATTTTTCCCACAGCCGCTTTAATATTAATCGCAATCCACAAGTATCAGGATTCAAGTGTTTTAAGGCCAATGCTGTCAATATAAGTTCACTGCTTTGGAAAGGCTTAGTTTGCCGTTTCCCTTTTCACTGCATCCAATGATTTTTCTTCTTATCAATACATACTGTAAATCTATTCCATTGATTAGTTAATCTTTGTATGCAGAACGAGGCCAACCATCTTAAATTTGCTGGCACGAGTTTGAACGTATTCCATACAACCATCGTGGTGTCGCTTCATGTTTATCTTTTACTTCAATGTTTAGTTTCTGACATTAAAAAAATATATATCACTTTCCATTGCTTCATTTCATGATCCAACCTTTCTTTACAGCTACTTTGGCAGATTCGGGGAATCATTTATGTATCTTACGTCTGGCTTACTTTCATAGAAACATAGAAATTAGGTGCAGGAGTAGGCCATTCAGCCCTTCGAGCCTGCACCGCCATTCAATATGATCATGGCTGATCATCCAACTCAGTATCCCGTACCTGCCTTCTCTCCATACCCTCTGACCCCTTAGCCACAAGGGCCACATCCAACTCACTCTTAAATATAGCCAATGAACTGGCCTCAACTACCCTCTGTGGCAGAGAGTTCCAGAGACTCACCACTCTCTGTGTGAAAAAAGTCTTTCTCATCTCGGTCTTAAAGGATTTCCCCCTTATCCTTAAGCTGTGACCCTTTGTCTGGCTTCCCCAACATCGGGAACATCTTCCTGCATCTAGCCTGTCCAACCCCTTTGTAAGTTTCTATAAGATCCCCTCTCAATCTCCTAAATTCCAGAGAGTATAACCGAGTCTATCCAGTCTTTCTTAAGCAGTCTGACATGAATCAGTCTGGTGAACCTTCTCTGCACTCCCTCTATGGCAATAATGTCCTTCCTCAGATTTGGAGACCAAAATGTTACTCCAGGTGTGGTCTCACCAAGACCCTGTACAACTGAAGTAGAACCTCCCTGCTCCTGTACTCAAATCCTTTTGCTATGAAAGCTAACATACCATTCGCTTTTTTCACTGCCTGCTGCACCTGCATGCCTACTTTCAATGACTGGTGTACCATGACACCCAGGTCTCACAGCATCTCCCCTTTTCCTAATCGGCCACCATTTAAATAATAGTCTGCTTTCCTGTTTTTGCCACCAAAGTGGATAACCTCACATTTATCCACATTTCAGTATTTGAAGGTTGCTTTTTTTTGTCCCATTAATCATTACTTGGTTTAAATTTAGTCAGATCTAACTGATTTAAGTTTAATTATCATTTTCTTTCAAATAAATTTCACTGCTTTCACAATGGTCAGACATAACCTCATTGAATGCGGAGTAATGCATTTTTGTTTAATCCACCTACTTCATTTGTAAATTTTCTTTCTTCAGCTCAGCATCACATTTTTTCCTTCACAATTTTGGGCCACCTTAAAATATTATTCTGCTTTATGAAAATAATTTAATGGTTTACATTTGACTCCACCAATGGTGGTAGACCAGATAGACGTGAAAAGCTTTTTCCAAAGGAAGAGTTGTTTGAGGGATAAGGATATAGATTAAAGATGAGGGGATCCACCCAGATAGAGATTGAAATATGTGACACACACACTGCATGTGAGGTTTTGTGGAAACAGATTTTCACCACATTTAACAAGTATTTAAATAGGCACTTGAATAATATGGTTTAGAAGGCTACTGGCCAAGTGTTGGAAAATGGGATTAGTATTAATGGGAAATGATTAGCTCGGACAGGACTGGCTGAAGGCCTATTTATAGGAGTTGTAACACCAGCAATTAGGAGACAAGTTTATCTCCCTCAAATTTAGGTCCATTACTATTTTGGCCTTTTATAGGTAGAAATCCTTCTATCTGATCCTAATTCTATGTTGCAATTTTATCTCACTTTCTATGTGCATAAACATATTGGACATCAAATGATCACACCGGCAAACTGTTAGCATTCATTCTAGATAACCTTGAATCTCAATTGTATTAAAAAAAAATGTTAACTGTATACTGAATGAATAAACCATATTCAAGAAGAGTGAATTCAAACATGAGGGGAAAAAAAATCAATGAAGAAGAAAAATACAACAAAACCAGAAGTGAAGGAGAGAACCAACAATATAAATACAATGTAGCAAAATAATGCAGAGGTTATAGGCTACATTAAATTATGCTGTGGAAAGAAAAGAAAAATCTAATTCAGTGTCCTGTTTCTTGGTCATAACTATACAACCATTCACAAACAAGAAATCTCAGCAGATAATGAACCATAATGAGTAACATTTTAACACTGTAACATCGCATTTTGCACTGTTTTTCACTACCTGATGTATTCATGATTGATATGATTTTCCTGGATACACACAAAGCAATGTTTTTCACGACTCAGTACATATGACAATAATAAAACTATACCACTATCAAGTCTCTCTTTTTAAAATGAAAACATGCTCAAAATCATTCTATTATATATTTGTTACATGAAGGAAACATTAAGGAAAGGTTTGGTGAAATATTACTACTGAAAGCTCTGCTTGCAATTGAAAATTAACCTGTCTGTTACAATTTGAAAAAACAATTTTTGCTCATGCTTTTGACTTTCCACATTTAATTTTGCTGAATGCATAAGCTTTGTATTGCTTCTGTGACAATTATTTCCTCTGGCAACTATTTATTTAAATTCTAACATTTTGTACATTTGGTTTAGACACATCAAGATAAATTGTAAATAAATGAAGCGGGAATCAGATTTGGCCTGCTGGCCTGCAGGAAGGAAAGACAAGTCCTTACCTTCAAATAGATCAATAAAACAGAAACGTTGTCCTCTCCTCACTTTCATGACAGATTGATTTGTAGGACTGGGTGTTACAATCCCTAAGATTTCACTACAATTGACAATCTTGGGTATGACCACTAGGTGAATTTGCTAACAATCAGACCATCTTCAGTTGTGTGCCTCAACATCACTGGGCGTTTCGAACTTTTATCACAAGACACCCTCAGTCGAGGCAGGCCCACCGCAGGTTGATCAGACCTGGGTGTGTGTCTTATTGTTAGCCTCTAGATGGTCACTTGGCAGCCCAGACAGCATCTTTCCTCTTCAGCCACAGCCAGTGACTGCTCCATTCGGCGGCATTGGCAAGTTCTCTTATTGCCCTCCTTTGTGCCTGCCCTTTGACTCCTACTTCCCTCAGGAGCCTTGCGGTCGAACTGGCTACAAAGCCCCTGCGCCCCACCTCCACTGGACACACCCTAATGCCCCTGTCCCACTTAGGAAACCTGAACGGAAACCTTGAAAGGTTTCCGTGCGGTTCCCGGATGTTCCCGGAGGTTTTTGTCCTCCGGCAACCACCTTCAACTAGCATCGCAACCGGCTACGACTAAAAAATTACCGTTTTTTAAAACGGATACCACTTTCGACCATTAGGGAGACTGTCAAAAACCTCCGGGAACCTCACGGAAACCTTGGGTGGGGCGCAAAATCTCCAGAGGTTTCCGTTCAGGTTTCCTAAGTGGGACAGGGGCATAAGTGGGACGGGCATTATGGTGTGTCCAGTGGAGGTGGGGTGCTTTGTAACCAGTTCCACTGCAAGACTCCTGATTATGCCCCTGTCGCACTTATGAAACCTGAACAGAAACCTCTGGAGACCTTGCGCTCCACCCAATGTTTCCGTGAGGTTCCCGGAGGTTCCCAGAAGTTCTGGTCACTCCCCCGAATGGTAGAAAGTGGTTTCCGCGTAGTCGAGGCTTCTTATATGTTCCAGCGATTATTTTAAAAAAAATAAACTGGCCTCGACAAAAAATAGGTTGCCGTTAGGTCGAAGCAGGTTGAGTGGGGTTGCTGTTTACTTATAGGTAGTCGAAGGCAATCTCCTTCGCTGACCGGCCATTTTGATTGGCTCATTGGAGTTTTCAGCAAAGATTCTGTCGGATCTTTGGTTTTCAGGACCTAGAAGATCCGCCGGAAGGTAAAATGCCCGCTAACTTTATTAAACTTCTTAAAACTGTCTCCACTCCTTCTACCCCCCCCCCTCCGTACTCACCCCTTCTCCCCCCCTTCTCTCCCTTTCTCATCCCTTCTCCCCCTTCTCCCTCCCCTTCTCTTCCCCCTCTCTCTCCCTTTCTCTGTCCTTCTCTCCCCTTCTTTCCCCTTCTCTCCCTCCCTCCCGCGTTCTCTAAAGGACTTACCGTGCTCTGTGGCAGCCGTTTACCTTCTTCATCATCGCGCAGACAGCGCTCCTCCGCTGTACCTGGCCCCCACCTTTGCGATGTGTGTGTGCGGTCAGTAGCAAGGATCCTATAGGATCTTTGATCAGTAGATGCAGCCCACCCAAGGTTTCCGTGAGGTTCCCGGAGGTTCCGGTCACTCTCCACGAGTCACCAGAGGTTTTGGTCACTTGCCTGGAAAGCCTCGACCAAAGTGTGAGCTGCATCTACTGATCAAAGATCCTATAGGATCTTTGCTATCAACCGCACACACGCACACATGCACACACGCACACACGCATACACACACATATACTCACACACACACACGTATACTCACACATACACTCACACACACATACATTCACACACACACACACACTTACAAACACACATACAAACACTTACACGTACATACACACATACACTCACTCAAACACTACAACGAACACACACACACACACACACACACACACACACACACACACACACACACACACACACACACACACACACACACACACACACACACACAGCGAAGGTGGGGGCCAGGGTCAGTGGAGGAGCACTCTCTGTGCGCTGAAGAGGAAGGTAAACGGCTGCCACAGAGCACGGTAAGTCATTTGGAGAGCGCGGGAGGGAAGGAGAGGGGAAAGAAGGGGAGAGAAGGACAGAGAAAGGGAGAGGGAAGGGGAAGAGAAGGGGGAGAGAGAAGGGGGGGAAGGGTAGAGAACGGGGGGGGGGGGGAAGAAGGAGTGGAGACAGTTTTAAGAAGTTTAATAAAGTTAGCGGGCATTTTACCTTCCAGCGGATCTTCTAGGTCCTGAAAACCAAAGACCCGACAGGATCTTTGCTAAAAACTCCAATGAGCCAATCAAAATGGCTGGTCAGCGGAGGAGATTGCCTTAAACTGCCTGTCAGTAAACAGCAACCCACTCCACTGGCTTTGAACAAACGGCAACCTATTTTTAGTCAAGGCCAGTTTTGTTTTTTTTGAAATAATCACAGGAACATAGAAGAAGCCTCACTTACGCGGAAAGCACTTTCCACCATTAGGGAGAGTGACTGGAACCTCCGGGAACCTCACGGAAACCTTGGGTGGGGCGCAAGGTCTCCAGAGGTTTCCGTTCAGGTTTCCTAAGTGGGGCAGGGGCATTACCCTCCAACATCTCTCCTCTGCCTCTGCTGCAAGGTTTGAATATCAAAGCTTTTTTCTTTCAGAAGCCTAGTCCACAGCTTCCTCCCATGGGCCGGCAGCTCAATGATGAAAACACGCCGGCAGGAGTTGGACCAGAGAACAAGGTCTGGTCGCAGGTAGGTGGCTGCGATTTCAACTGGGAACAAAAGCCTCTGGCCTAGGTCAACACGCATTTCCCAGTCCCTGGCTGCGTTCAGTGGGCATGAGTTGAGAGGCGAGAGGTTAGTCCTCCGCTTCTCTCCTTCCCGGATGAAGGATGGTATTTGCGGGAATGTTATCTGGGCATTGATAGGCATGGTGTTGGTAGAATCTCTCTTGCACTCGAGTTCAGCGGCCAAACACCTCAGCACGTGGTTGTGTCGCCAGGTGTATCTGCCTTGAGTTAGGCTGGTCTTACAACCAACCAGGATGTGCTTGAGGTTTGCTGGAACTGCACACAGGGGGCAGACTGGATCCTCTCCCAGCCCAAGATTTAGGTTTGTGGGAGAGGGAAGGACGTCATATGTGGCTCTGATAATGAAGCTCAACTTATTTGACTCCATGGTCCACAGCTCTCTCCATGTGATCTTCCTCCTCTCAACGCCATCCCACGTCATCCAGTGTCCTTGATTGGCTTTGGGATATGGCTTTGGCACACCTGGCTGCTTCTTCCTGGTGGCGCACCTCCTCCACCACCAGGTGCCGACTTTCAGCTGGAGTAGCCTTTTGCCAGGTAGGTTTCATTGCTCCCAGGCCAAAGCCCCCTCGGCCTTGTTGGACATGGCCCACTATGTCCCGGTGTCGGAGAGCGGATTTTGCATCCAGTACCACTGCTGCTGGAATCCATTTCCTCCCTGTTGCTAGGGTTGGAACGACACCTCTTATTATAGGGTCCCGGGATTCTGTTAGTGTCATGTTCAGCCTCACTTTGGCACATTTGTATTCCTCCACCAGGCTTGAGACTGGCAGTGAGAGGGCTCCATTCCCATAGAGCCCTATGCTGCTGAGGCATCTCGGTAGCCCAAGCCATTTCCTCACTTGTGAGTTCACCAGTCTCTCCAGCTGGTTGACATGGGATAAAGTGACCTCGTAGATGGTAATTGGCCACATGAGTCGGGGCAGTAGACTGAATTGCAGGCACCAAAGCTTCAGCTTCCTTGGGAGAGCAGTATTGTTGATTTGCTTGAGGCCACTGATTGTATCCTGCCTGAGTTGTTCCACCTGCTCTGCATCCTTGAGGTATGCGGTGTACCATCGCCCGAGGCTTTTGACAGGCTTCTCCAGGACAGTTGGTATTATCTCGTTATTGATGCGGAACCTTTCGTCAGTGAGCCGGCCTTTGATGATGGAAATACTGTGGGATTTGTTGGGTTTAATCTCCATTCGTGCCCATTTGATGTTTTCCTGGAGTTTATCCAGCAGGCGTTTGGTGAGTGCTTTTGTTGTTGTTATTATGGTCATGTCATCTGTGTACACCCTGGCCATAATGTCCATAACGCTTGGGCGGCCGTGGTGGCACAGTGGTAGAGCTGCTGCCTTAACAGCGCTTGCAGCGCCGGAGACCCGGGTTCGATCCTGACTATGTGTGCTGTCTGTACGGAGTTTGTACATTCTCCCCGTGACCGCTTGGGTTTTCTCCGAGATCTTTGTTTTCTTCCCACTCTCCAAAGATGTACAGGTACGTAGGTTAATTGGCTTGGTGTATGTGTAAATTGTCCATAGTGTGAGTAGAATAGTGTTAATGTGCAGGGATCGCTGGTCGGTGAGGACTCGGTGGGCTGAAGGGCCTGTTTTTATGCTATATCTCTAAACTAAACTAAACTAAACTAATCTGTGACCTAAGTATCAATCTTTCAGATCATTTTACTGGAAGGATTGAGTTTGTCTGTTTTCCCTCATCTCTCTCAAACCATAACTCTCCAGATCTAACATTACACTTGTTCTGACTCTTGACAGTCAGCATTCAGGAGCAGACTTTGAATGTATCAGAGCAAAGAATGTATCAGGAGGATACATTATTTGTAATTTTTAAATCATTTCTCTCTTTGAATGTTCTGAAATCATGTAAAAATCACAAAGAATGTATATTGCCAAAATAAATTTAAACTTCCTGATTGATGGTCCTGTGGCTTATGTTACATTTAAAAAATTATGTTTAAATATTTTATCTGAATATCTGTGAAAATCTATGTTGGTTCTGTGTTCAGCACACAATTCTTACATTACAGATGTAATTACATTGCATTACAGAACAGTCATAGACACATATCTGTGAGTTTCTGGAATTGCAAAATAAAAATGAAGGGTTTTAATTTTTCATGATAGCATTGTCAACTCACCATTTGTTTCTATGACATATCAGTTAGTGACAAATAGATCATATATTCTACCGAACAATTCTTGTGATTGTAGGATTTTAGTTTATGTTTGTCGGTGCCCTCTCGGCATGAGCTATTGAATAAAAGTTTTCAGAGACAATATCAAGAGACAACACCTTCGGCCCACTAGGTCCGTGCACTAGCACTATCCTACACACATGGGATGATTTAACAATTTAACCTAAGCCAATTAATCTACAAACCTGTATGTTTTTGGAATATGGGAAAAAATCTGAGCACCCGGAGAAAATCCATGTGGTCACGGAGAGAATGTCCAAACTCCCTACAGACAACACCGCAGTAGTCAGCAGTCTCTGGCACTGTAAGGCAGCAACTGCACCACCGTGCTGCCCAAATTCTATTGAGAATCTGGTTACAAACCTTATTGGATCAATTTGCACGCTTAGAGCACTTTCACAAATATGTTTTCTGGCCTTCAGGAGGCCCCTTGGGATTGTGCATGGAATGCAATAATTAAAAAATACACCAGTACTAGTTTTATCCAGATGGTTCGCAAGTTGCCTCGACCTCATACATTGGTACGTCTTGACCCGAGAGAATCACTTTCATTCCTTTCTGAGCACTGCCAGGATGACCAAGACATTAATTGATCTTCCTTAAGTCCCTGTATTATTTTCATATTTAAAGTGCTAATAATCACTTTTTCCAATGATGGACATATCCAGTATAGAGGGGAATAATCTTAAAGCCATAATGCAGAACATTCTGAAGCAGAGAAAAAAAAAATATTTCTTCCTGTAAAGAAGCAGCAAAGGAAGAGAGACTTCCATTTGTAGAGGGGTTAAATAATTTGTACCTCAAATGAACATGGCCTTCACAGTGAATGATAAGGCTTGGGAATGTTGTAGAGCAGAGGTATCTTGGAAAACAGGTGCACTGTTCCCTGAAAGTGGCATCACAGATAGATATGGTGGCAAAGAAGGCTTTTGGAACATTAGCATTCATCAGTCAGGGTATTGAGTGCAGATGTTGGGACATTATGTTACTTCTGTACAAGATGTTGGTGAGGCCGCATTTGAAGTATTGGCTTCAGTTTTCATCACCCTGGAATAGGAAGGATGTCATTAAAATGGAAAGAATGCAGAGAAGATTTATAAGGATGTTGAAGGGCCTGAGCTGTAGCATGGGCAGTCTAGAGCTTTGAGGCCAAGAAGAGAAGGGGTGATCTCATAAAGATGTATAAAATCATGAGAGGAATAGATAGGGTGAGTGCATAATCTTTCACCCTGGGAATCAAGAGCCAGGGGACATATGTTTAAGGTGAGATGGGCAAGATTTAATAGAAATCTGAGGGGCAACATTTTTCATACAGGGTATGGTGGGTACATAGAAGAAGCTGCCAGAGGAGGTAGTTGAGGCAGGTACTATAACAGCATTTAAAATACACTTGGGATTGTGTATGGATAGGAGAGGTTTAGAAGGATAAAGGCCAAACATAGGCAAATGGGATTAGTTTCAATGTGTCAGCATGGATGAATTGGGCTGTAGGGCCTGTTTCAATGCTGTATAATTCTATGTTGCTATTGTACCAGCCTCAACTACTTCCATGGGCATTTTTGGCTTTTTTTTTTGTTTTGTTGGGTATGAAACAAGCTGCCAGAGTAACAACTTTGGTGTGGAGATGACAACAGCTGGCAGGCAATGCTTAAATACATGTTTATCAACGCTGTCCAAAGAAAAAAATATTTCTGTCTGGAGAAAAAATATCTTGTTGGTGTCTTTTGAGTTCAAACTTGAATTTTCAACTACAGCTTTAGTCTCCTTATTTAAGAAAATATATACTTCTAAATGACACAAGTGTGAATATCCACACTCAAGACTGCAAACAAATTGGCAATTTTGCTGAAAGAGGTTATTGATGGTATTTGATGGGCGAATTTCAAAAGGCATAACAGGGACAGAGAGGATGCCTTTTAAAGACACATCATGAAGTGGTGCGGAGAGAAATTAACTCGATCAATTGGATACTTTGAATTATAACCGGGGAGGTTGGTTGCAAATGTGGATAATTGTTCAATTTCTAACTGTAGTGAGATTGCAGAAAAAAACACTTCATCTGAACCAAGTCTAAGCTTAGCAATTGACTCAATTGAATACTCAGGCTTTTTAGTGGCTTTGATCCACACAGGATATATACCAGCAAGCAAATTAAGTTTATTGATCTGCTTTTCCCCACAGATTTGCAAATTAAACTCTGCATCACTGCACATAGCAATCAGAAGTGCCATAGAAATCCAACCCATACAACGGTTTTTGCATTTGTTTTGCTCCGGCAATACTGTGACTGAAACTAATGTTGAAATTCCCTCTGATACCTGTCCACAGGTGCAAGCAATTTTGTTGTTGACTGTTAGCTGCAAGATGTAAAACGTTTAAAATAACCTTGACAGTCTGAATAAATCTGGATTGATTGGAGAGCCATAATTAACAATTAATCCATGCGCTGTACATATCCCTAGTGTTTGTAAATCAGATTTGTACGGCAGGTCTTCAGAATTTGCCAACATGCACAATTGCTACAGCCAGGGTATAAAATAAGCAACTGTTTAAATTCTACATGCCTAAACCACATCCTTAAAAAGTGTGACATGAATTATAATAGTGGCTTCACTATAGTTTCCACACTGATATTTTATTCCTCTAACTCCCAGTGTTCTGCTCATACTTTCCACACTGCCCTGTACTCGAAAGGCGTGCTACTCCGATTGAAAAATAAGTCATGCCAGAATGGAAGGCTCACCATAGTGCAGAGAAAATAGACAATCCACACCGCAAGTTAAATTCAGCTTGTAGTGTTCGGTCACCTTTGAAGATTGGTACATTTAGCTGGGATGCCAGTACGGCGTAGTTAGTAGAGCTGCTGCCTCACAGCTCCAGTGATGCAGGTTCAATACCGTCCTCAACTGCTGACCATGTGTAGTTTGCACATTCTCTTTGCAACTGCATGGGGTTTTTCCTAGGTGTTCTGGTTTTGTCGCATGTCCCAACGACATGTCTATTGGTATGTTAATTGCCACTGTATAATGTCATTAATGCCAAGGTGAGTGGTAGTTGGGATGTAAGGGAAGATGGAAAGTTGACCAAAATGGGAGGAGAATTTTTTAAATGTGTTTAGTGGAGATGGGTGCTTGCTAGTCATTGTAGACTCAGTGGCCAGAGAGCTTGTTTCAGTGCTTAACGACCATTATATGTATCATTAGACAGGAATTATAAATCTATTGAACATGAATCATGTCCAAAACAATGATGAAAATATCTGATGTGAGAGATTAAACAAGGCTCAAATACAATACATTTTGAGACATACAAAAATGCTGATAAATTAAATAAGTAAAAAGTAAAATATATTGAAAACATATCCTGTGTATGTCAATTGGGATATATCTATGTCTAAGATCCATATACACAATTTTTTAGGTGAGAAACAGGTTGAAACTTCACCATTGTCATCTTTATTTTGAGTCAGAAGCAGGGACACAGAATGTGGATCTTCACCCATTCTTTTAGATAGCCAGGTCTGGACAGCATTGTAAGAAACACCATTAATTATAATACTATAGGACAAAAATATCTGACATTATAGACGTTAACCTTGAATAGTGCATAATTGGGCTAAATCATGCTTGGAAATGCTGGCAGTACCATGGGAAACTGATGGCAAGCTTCCTTATTGGTGCCACCAGGTTCAGGAATTTTAAAAAGTGGGACGTCCTGAATATTGCGGCTCCTCTTTTTTTATTCAAAGCAATATGGACTTCAGAAGCTGAGCCATCATTCGAATAACTGCGCAAAATTGACCTTCAGAGGGTGGTGATGAGCTGCCATCTTGAACCACTGCAATCATCGAGGTATGGGTGTCTCCTCAATGCTGCTAAGAAGGGAGTTCCAGGATCTTTACCCAGTGAGGATGAAGGAACAGTGATAGAAATCCAAGTTAGGGTATTATATGGCTTGGAGGGCAACCTCCAGGTGGTGGTGCTCAATGCTTTTGCTGCCTTTATGTTTTTAGTTGGTCGAGATTGTGGGTTTGGAAGTTGCTATCCATGCAGTATTGGTGAGTTGCTGCTGTGCATCCCAGAGATGATACATACTGTTGCTACTTGAAGCATCTTTGTTGGCATTTGATCAACTATGGTGACTTCCTTAAAGAGCCAGTGGCCAAGCATGAAATTATTACTGTTCCTCAGTGTTTACAAAGGGAAATAACTTATTGGAACAAGAGCCAGATTAGACCTGTCCTGTCACAGGACCAGTAAAGTCCATTCATTTGTGTGGAACAAAATGGCTGTGAGAGATAAATGTAAGAATTAATTAGAGGAGTTTTATTTTATTGTGTTCAGATTTAATATTTAATATTTTAGTGTTTCTAAACTTGATTAGCCTTCTCAATTGTCTTTTGAATATCTTTGTTTCTGAATATCTGGAAACATTTAAGGAAATGCACTGATTTATAGATGATGAGTATTATGGAACGAGCTTTTTGTTACGGTTGTACAAGACATTGGTGAGGCTACACAGAGTTTTGTGTACATTTTTGTCACCACGTTTGCAGGAAAGATATTGCAAAGTTGGAAAGATTGCAGAGAAGAGTTATGAGGATCAGTGATCAAGGGCCTGAGATATAGGGAGAGGTTGAGCAGACTAGCACTTCTTTCCTTGGAGTGCAGGAGGATGGTATAGAAGTGTATGAGATCACGAGGGGAATAGACATGGTGAATGCACAGTCTTTTACCCAGAAGAGGGGAATCAAGAACCAGAGGACATAGGTTTAGGGTAAGAGGGGAAAGATTTAATAAGAACCTGAGGGGCAACGTTTTCACACAAAGAGTGGTGGTTATATGGAACAAGCTGCCAGAGGAGGTAGTTGAGACATATACTATTACAACATTTGAAAGACATTTGGATGGGCACATATATAGGAAACATTTAGAAGGCTATGGGCCAAATGCAGGCAGGTGGGACTAGTGTAGATGGGGCATCTTAGTTGGTGTGGACAAGTTGAGCCGAAGGGCCTGTATCTATGCTGTATAAATCGACAACTCCATGACAGAGCAGGGGTGTGGGCTGATCATCTATCAATTGTTTCTTAAGGTAGGACTTGTTTTGGGCCATCTATGTTTGATATTACATTACCAAAGACCCTGCCACTGCTCAGCACCTTGCTGGTAAGACATAACATATTATTTACCAGCAAGGTGAAACTCAGAGGTTGCCTAGCTGATTTTGGTCATTGTTTTATTTACTATTCAACTGTGCACTTGGATATTAATTTTCATGACGAATCACACCCCTTTGCAGGAATGCCATTTCAATATTATTGGAAGATATTTTGGCCTTAATATATGTGTTTCAGTGCAGTGATGCAAGAAGCAATGGAAATCGCAGCAGGGAATGTAAAAGGTGACAGAAATGACCCTGAGAGAAATCACTGCTCACCTGAAAAGCGAGACGAAAATTAATATTACATCTCTCTGCTTTTCCAGTATTGCTCAGAATGAAGTTGATGGAATCACAGTTCATTTTACTTTTAATAGGCTGAGTGCCTTTATTTGTCACCAGCACACCAATATGATATTAAACTCCCGTCAGAAACAATTTAGTGCAACCCACCACCCACGTGTTCTGATGCACTATCTTGCAGTAATTTATTATAAGGTTGGAATTCTGTAATGGGTAAGTTATTGGAAGTTGCAGCTAGCAGACCACCAGAGACCTGGGTCCTGACTTTGGATACTGTTTGCATGAAATTTGCATGTTCACTCAGTGAATTCATAGGTTTCCTCTGGGTGCCATAGTTTCCTCCCATATCCCAAAAAGATGCTGTGGGTTAATTGATCAGTGTAATATTTGCAGAGGGTGTAGGTGAGGGTGAGAAGGGAGGGCGGGGGTGGGGGGGGGGGGGGGGGGGGGGGGGAGGGAGAGAGGTGGAATTAATGATAATGTAGAAAGTATAACAAAGTATGAGATTCATGTAGGGTTAATGTTGATCACTATGGTCTGTGTGGGCCAAAGGGCCAGTTTCCATGCTGTATCTCTGGATGAGTTTTGGACCACTATGCCACCTATGCTGGGGTATCAAGTTCAAGTTATTATACAGAATCCTGAGAAAAATTACCATCATTAATAGTAAATTTGAAACTACTGAATTTTGTTTCCATCTGGCTCACTAATGTCCTGCAGGGAAGGAAATCTAGCATTGTTGCCTAACCTGGTTGAGTCTAATTGTCACTTCCATTCAGGAGAAATTAAAAATGGACAATAAATGCCAATGTTGTTTATAATGGTCATACCATGAATTAATTTTAAGAAAAAAACTATCAATATTTAAAGATACCCTCGAGTTCACTCTGCCATTTGATCATTTTGACTACTCCGCGATTCACTCATAGGTTGATCTATGTGTAAGAAGGAACTACAGATGCTGGTTTAAACCGAAGATAGACACAAAAAGCTGGAGTAACAGAGCGGGACAGGCAGCATCTCTGGAGAGATGAAATGGATGATGTTTCCAGTCGAGACCCTTCTTCAGACTATCTTTGATCTACCTTTCCCTCTCAATTTTCTCCCACCTTTTCCCCATATTCTTTGATGCCCCTACTAATCAAGAACCTATCAATCTCCTCTTTTAAAACATCTAATATCTTGGCCTCCACAGCCGTCTGTGGCAATGATTCCACAGATTCTCCTAGGTCTTAAGGTCTTATGGTCTTATATGTGAATAACAACTCGAGTTCTGAAAATTGCCAACTGCAGAAACTTCCAGCCAATGTTAAATGTGTCTTCACTCTCAGTGGATTAGGCAAGTTCATTTAAGACCAAATTTGAATTGTGTATACATGTGTGAAAAACCTGACAATTTAACATGTAAACAGGCTAAATTACACCTTGCCAGTCAAGTGGGAATGATGCATTGTAAGGGAGAAACTTATCATTAAGATAAGAAGGATTATATTTGGCTTTTACATACTGTAAAATATAATCTGTTTGTAAAGCTAACAGATCCAGTCTTTATGTATATGATTATATTTATGCACTTGCAGTAGAAATCCGTTTGCATGTTTCAAGCCTTGAATTAAACAAGTAACAAGTAACTAGTAAAAGGCACTGTTACTTTTTTGCATATCTTTCATTCATTTGTTCTATATTTCTCTACATCATCATCTATTTCTCTCGTTTCCCTTTCCCGTGACTTTCAGTCTGAAGAAAGGTCTTGACTTGAAACATCACCCATTCTTTCTCTCCAGAGGTGCCGCCTGTCTTGCTGAGTTGCTCCAGCATTTTGTGTCTATCTTTACTTTAAACCAGCATCTGCAGTTCTTTCCTACATTGATCCAAGTCTTTATGTATTTAATGATATTTATGTACTTGCAGTACAACTCCATTTGCTTGTTTTGTTAGAAAAAATGTTTCCCTATGATCACAGAGAAAAAAGTATCAAGAACCTTCAGACAAAGTTTTTTTTTTAATCCTGTCCCCGAATCTGCAGGTAGGTGGGTGATAGAAGTGGCCTTAAATATTATCAATCAAAAACCTGAACCCCAATTGAACAGACCTCTTTGTACATTACTAAATACTTTTGCTGTGCTGCTGCAAGTAAGAATTGCATTGTTCTACCTGGGACATATGACGATAAAACATTCTTGACTCTCGAAATGTTATAGTCAGGCTGTGTCTGAGGAACCATCAAAAGGCAGATCGGAATTTAACAAGCAAAACTAAATTCTGAGAGTTCAGGGCAGCTGATTCAAGACTGGAGCCATTTGATTCTGAATATAAATAGCTACTCATACTGTGTATTGTCAAGGAACAACAGTGCTTCCTCCAGGAAATCTTTGACCTCCAACTCCAAAGACAGCCTTCCCTCATCATCACATCAACTTCCAAAATCTCTCTGTCCTTCATGACTGTCAATCTCTCCCTTCTCTTCTTGTTGCTCTGCACCCCAGCTTTTTGAATTGATAATATCATCCTCCCAGCTCATTGCCCAAAGGGCCTTCTCCTGTGTCACCTTGCACAGATACTGCATGGCCTGCTGTGTGTTTCCAACATTTTGGTTATATTTCGGATTAATATCGTACCACAACTTATATTCTTGCATTGGAGGTAGAGCCAAAATAGCTAAACAACCAATGCCAAAAATGAAAGTGGTTCATCTTTCCATTTAATATTCCCAATGTGGCAGAGAAATTAACCAAATCACTGAGAGATCTCTCACTTAACCATATATTTCCCATAAAGGAATTTGAACCGTTCGCCTGTAAAGTAAATTTTAAGTTTAAGGTTGCACTAGCTGCTTACTGATTTTTCCAAAGGAAGCAAGTATGTTTACCCACATCAAGAGTCAAGAGAGTTTTATTTTCATATGGCCCAGATAGAACAATGTAATTCTTACTTGCAGCAGCACAACGGAAAATATCAACATAGTACTGTAAATAATATAATGAACGAGAAAAGAAGTTCAGTGTGTGTATATAATCAAAAGTACACACATATATACACACACACACACACATATATAAAAAACAAACAATAATAGTGTTATTGGAGAGCATATTGGTTGCAGTGTTTAATAACCAGATGGACTTTCATAGAATCTCATGCTTGAAAGTTCTGACGGTACATTTTTCCATGCTAGTGTTGGTTTCACAAGATAAATTCTAGCAAACCTTTATAATTGGCAGTTGCTAACTTCACCAAAATACTTGTCTTATTTAAAAATCATAATCTGCTTTAAATACATTGATGCATGTCAAACCAAATCAATGTAGCGGCAGTAAGATAAATAATGGAATGGCCTTTTTGTTTCTAAGGGACAGTTTACTGCAGCGTGAAATGGATGAACTGGTGCAGCTGAACCATGCTTCCAATTCAGATAACATTCAGCATTGTGAGATAACTCTGACAGCCTAGCAGCTGATGGCACAGCTGTTCCCCTGCAAACCTTGTTTACAGCCTCAGACTATGAAAAAAGGCTGCCGACTAGCTTTAGCACTGTTTTATTTTTCAAGATTTGAATTAGTCACTCCCTTCACGGATCAAATTACAGTTGCGATCAAATGATAATTTCATCTGGAGAAATCAACTGAGAGAAGGTATGGAATTAAAAATAGTTCTCTTACGAAATAATTTCACAGTTAAATATTCAAAGAGTGCTGGGTTTGCATTTTAAATGGCATAATATGCATTGGCTGATTCATTTAAGAATTCCACAAAAGCAAGTAAAAGATATGATTTTGGAATGTAAAGTGCAAAGCAATTTAACTATTAAATTCCTGCATACATAATTGAAACCTTTTTCACACTCGTTATTCATAATATAACATAACGTAATGTAGAATACAGTCAGTGCACTTCGTTATTTAAAAGGAAGCAAACTGCTGGAGAATGGATCCTGGGCTGAGTACCTAAAGCCACAAGAGATAGTGCTCAATCAAACATCTACAGTCTGGAACAGTATTAATGACATTCCTTCCAGCATCAGCTCAGAAGTGGTGGCATCTGTGGTAATTTTCCAATATTCAATCATAGTCTCCTCATAAAATCTAGGAAGCATTTTGACATGGGCTAATAAATGGCAAGTGATAATTACATTGCGAGTGCCAGCAATAACCATTTCCATTAAGAGAGAGGCTAACTACCCACCATTGGTATTCAACAGCATTATCATTGCAAAGCTACCCACCAACTAAATCCAGGTGGTTACTATACACCAGGAGCTCAACTGGACTAATCTATGGGTTGCACGGTGGCGCAGCAATAGAGTTGCAGCATCTGGAGACCCAGGTTCGATCCCGACTATGGGTGCTGACTGTACGGAGTTTTACGTGCTCCCCGTGACCTCGTGAGTTTTCTCTGAGATCTTCGGTTTCCTCCCACAATCCAAAGACGTACAGGTATGTAGATAGGTATGTTTTGGTATAAGTGTAAATTGTCTCTAGTGTGTGTAGGATAGTGTTAATGTGCGGAGATCGCTGGTCGGTAAGGTCTCGGTAGGCTGAAGGGCCTGTTTCTGTTCTGTATCTCGAAAACTAAAATTAAAAAACATAAACATTGTAGCTATAAAAACAAGTGAGGGATTGGATAACCTGTGGTATGTGACTCTGGTCAGAGGCTCAGTGGAAAATCCTCCATTTGCCTGAATGTACAGCTCTAACAACTTTCAAGAAGCTCCATGATAAACCATCGACAACCCAATGTATTTCCTCCACCGTCATTAAGCTACAGTGTGTACCATCTATAAAGAGGAATGCAGTTATCCATCAATGCTATTGTGATAGTCCCTCTCAAACCCATGGCTTCTGCACAAAGGACAGCCGGCGCAACAGGCGCACACAATTGTGATTTTCTGCTAGTCACACATCTTCAGACAGAAATATATCATCTTTCCTTTGTTGTTGAGTCTAAATCCTGGAACTCCCTACCCAAATGCATTGTGGAATTGCCTTGCCCAGAAGGACTGGATCAGTCCAAGGAGGTAATGTTACCTTCTCAAGGGCAATTGGGACTGAGAAGTAAAAGTTGGCTTAGACAAACCACTCACATTCCAAGAAATGTACAGTTTCAAAAATCTGAGATTTATTGAGTCAGATCATGCTTGATCGAGATCATGCCTGGCATGACTGTATAGGTCCAGGTTTTGTTTCAGGACCTGTCCATGAATACGTCTCGGGCAGTGGACCTTCATTTCTCTCCCCAGATCACTTTGAAGGCCATTTTGACACATCAATAGGCAATTAACAATAGACAATAGGTACAGGAGTAGGCCAGCACCACCATTCAATGTGATCATGGCTGTTCATCCCCAATCAGTACCCCGTTCCTGCCTTCTCCCCATATCCCCTGACTCTGCTATTTTTAAGAGCCCTATCTAGCTCTCTCTTGAAAGCATCCAGAGAACCTGCCTCCACCGCCCTCTGAGGCAGAGAATTCCACAGACTCACCACTCTCTGTGAGAAAAAGTGTTTCTCGTCCCCGTTCTAAATGGTTTACCCCTTATTAAACTGTGCCCCTGGTTCTGGACTCCCCCAACATCGGGAACATGTTTCCTGCCTCTAGCATGTCCAAGCCCTTAACAATCTTATATGTTTCAATGAGATCCCTCTCATCCTTCTAAACTCCAGAGTGTACAAACCCAACTGCTCCATTCTCTCAGCATATGACAGTCCCGCCATCCCAGGAATTAACCTTGTAAACCTACGCTACACTCCCTCAATAGCAAGAATGTCCTTCCTCAAATTAGGGAACCAAAACTGCAGACAACTGCAGAAGGACCTCTTTGCTCCTATATTCGATTACTCTTGTTATAAAGGCCAACATGCCATTCACTTTCTTCACTGCCTGCTGTACCTGCATGCTTACTTTCATAGACTGATGTACAACGACCCCCAGATCCCGTTGTACTTCCGCTTTTCGCAACTTGATGCCATTTAGATAGTAATCTGCCTTCCTGTTTTTGCTACCAAAGCCATGCATTAAATTCATCTGATAACCTTCACTCCCCCAACCTGTCTTCACCCAGCATCTCATAGCATCATCCTCACAGTTTAATCTGCAAATTTCTAATGTTTACTTTAAACTTCATCCCTTCATCCAAATCATTGATGTATATTGTAAATACTGTAGCTGCGGTCCTAGCACCGAGCCTTGCAGTACCCCACTAGGCACTGCCTGCCATTCTTAAGCAAGAAAAATATTTTAAAATGCTTTTTAAATAGTAGTTCCCACTTCTTAAACTATTAAACTCACAGATGCCACATCCACTTGCGGAAGGAAATATTGGTTTGTTCATATTTGGTAATTTACTCTTTGCTTCATGTCTGCCAACCACTTCTCTATCCATGTCAGCACTCTACCCCCAATACCACGTGCCCTAATTTTGCCCACTAATCTCCTATGTGGGACCTTATCAAATGCTTTCCAAAGGTCCAGGTACACTACATCCACTGGCTCTCCCTTGTCCATTTTCCTAGTTATATCTTCAAAAAATTCCAGGAGATTAGTCAAGCATGATTTCCCCTTCGTAAATCTATGCTGACTCGGACCGATCCTGTTACTGCTATCCAAATGTGTGGCTATCTCTTCTTTTATAATTGACTCCTGCATCTTCCCCACCACCGATGTCAGGTTAACTGGTCTATAATTCCCCGTTTTCTCTCTCCCGCCTTACTTAAAAAGTGGGATAACATTAGCTACCCTGCAATCCACAGAAACTGATCCCGAGTCCATAGAACACTGGAACATTATCACCAATGCATCCATGATTTGAAAGTGGATGCATTGGTGATGTACTGTGCTGAAAGTGATTGGATTGTTTAAATAATTTCTAATCATCAGAGGCGTTTAAAACTTACCCCTTGTGTGCAGTTTTGGTTTCCAAACTTGAGGACGGACATTTCTATGGTGCAGCATAGGTTCACAAGGTTAATTCCCAGGATGGCGGGACTATCATAAGTTGATAGAATGGAGCTGTATACTAAGGAATTTAGAAGGATGAGCGGGGATCTTATTGAAACATATAAGATTATTCAGGGTTTGGACACACTAGAGGCAGGAAACATGTTCCCGATGTTGGGGGAGTCCGGAACCAGTGGCCACAGTTTAAGAATAAGGGGTAAGCCATTTAGAATGGAAATTAGGAAATAATTTTTCCACACAGAGAGTTGTGAGTCTGTGGAATTCTCTGCCTCAGAGGGCAGTGGAGGATGGTTCTCTGGATGCTTTGAAGAGAGAGTTAGATAGAGCTTTTAAGATAGCGGAGTCAAGGGATATGGGGAGAAGGCATGAATGAGGTACTGATTGTGGATGATCAGCCATGACATATTGAATGGAGGTGCTGGCTCAAAGGGGCAAATGACCTTCTCCTGCATCTATTGTCTATCGTCTATTGCTTGAAAGGAATGAAATATAGGTGCTCCCGACTGATGTAAGGGTTACATTCTGTGAACCCTTAAGCGTAAATGAATGATCGTACAGTGTTATGGAAATTACAAACTATCTTGATTACATTGCCATGATTGACAGAGTTCAGAATTGTATATGTAAGTGTGAGTTCACGCAAGTCACCAATACTGGGCAGCAATGTGGTGCAGTGGTAGAGTTACTGCCTTACAGCACCAGTGAACCAGATTCAACCCTGACTACGGGTGCTGCCTGTATGGAGTTTGTATGTTCTCCCCGTGACCCGCTTGGGTTTTTTCCGAGATCTTCGGTTTCCTCCCAAACTCCAAAGATACTGTAGGTAAATTGGCTTGGTAAAGTGTCCCTAGTCTGTGTTGGATTGTGTTAATGTGCAGGGATTGTTGGTTGGTGCGGACTCGGTGGGCTGAAGGGCCTGTTTCCGCGCTCTATCTCTAAAACAAAGTCATAAATATTGGCTTGCCCATGTTTGCCATCTCCCAGGTACGGAAACATTGGAAAATCACTTCAGTGCCTTTTATGTAATTGTCTGTAGGATTGCTTGGTGTATAATCACCTGCAGGATGTACAATCTGTGGGTGGAGGGAAAGTATATGATTTTAGCTATTTTCCTGCCTCTTTGATGAGGTAGGTGAAGTTACAATCACTCACGTTGACTTTTCCAGAATGCACCCTAGAATTACCTCCGGTATTGCTTGCGTGTTGCTTGCAATAAACTCCTATTGTCCTGTCATGAATCTCTGACTGTGGTGCCCTTATCCTCAATGCAGGATCAAAGTTGATTTCCCACATTGTACATCCCAAGAATAACATAATGCGATAACATAATGAATGAACTTATTGGGTTTGTATTGTTGAGATGATTAATTTCATTATATACATGAATAAATGGTAGAGGATTATTTTTAATTTCAAGCAAAGTAAATCAAACAGTCTTTATGTATAAATAACATGGAAGCAGGCATATAACATAACTATTGACTACTCTAATTGATTTTAACTTATTTAAATAATTAATCAAGAAGACTGATCATTAGGCCTCAGATGAAATACTGAGATCAGGAGTTGTTTATATCTTCATCTAATCATAGAGATTATTTCTTTATCATTCAATTCACTTCCTTCTACCTAATTTTATGCAGAAATATGTGACTAGGCATATATCACGATTCCACTGTATTATTGAAATGCAATCTGCCTGCTGCACATGTTCTAGTGGTTTAGTGTTCTGCTTGGTTGCAGTAATGCGACTTAAAGAAGAGTTTCTGCACAAATCCAAATTGCTCCAAGCACTGACAATCTAGGCAGCTATTGTTAAATATGTCTTGTTTTGATGTATTTAGTGCAAAACACCCCGTTTGCTCCACATAAAGATTCAGCATTGAATACTTTCAATCCAGTCTTCAAAGACTTTCGATAGATGAAGCAAAATAAATCGTTTAAATTCAATTTTTAAGGGTGATGAATAATTCTAAATTTTAAAGTTATTAATTCAAAGGCTGAGCGGGAGACCATGTGGAACTAGACAAAATTATGAGAGATAGATAGGGTAGACAGTCAGAACCTTTTACCCAGTGTGGAAATGTTAAAGGGTGGAACTTCAAAGAGAGAGGGGCAAAGTTTAAAGGAGACGTTGAGGGCAAGTTGTTACAGATGAAGGGTGCTTGGAATGCACTGCTGAGGGTGGTGGTGGAGGCATACTCGAAAGTGATGTTTAAGAGGCTTTTATCTGGGCATTTGGACATGTAGGGAATGGAGGGGTATGGATCATGCACAGGCAGGTAGTTTGTCTTGGCATTATGTTTGGCACAGATATTGTGGGCCAAAGTGAACTGTTCCTCTGCTACACTTTTCTGTCCTCAATCAGAATTAACCCACAAGTGATACCAATGTGCTAATTGTAAACTTCAGGTTTAGGTTATTAAAATGTGTATACGAGTGCAATTATATATCTTGCAATACATATTTTAAGAATGTAGAAACATCTTTACTCAGAAGATCCAACTAGTCAAACGTGTACATCAGATCATGCCCATTTCCTATTTTTATTTCCCTTATTATGTTCTCCTGAACAATTCATACAACTATCTTTTGAATCTCTTTTCACTGTCCATTTCAATAACATTCCATGGTAAAATATTCAACATTTTAAAACCTTCTGGCCAGAAGTTCTTCCTGACTATACTTCATACCTTTAGTTTCTAATGAATTAATTGCTTCCTGCTATTTAGATCTTTTTACATAGGAGAACAATTTGCCAGAATGAATTTGTCATTCAACTTAATCTTACATTTTTACTTTGAAGTATTTCATTTCCAAAGTAACTCTTACCCCTGCTATCCTTTCTGATAAGTGGAATCACCTTTTGATGCTTGACCTTCAATGAAAGTAAACATGATCAGACATCAAATAATTTATTTTATCAAAGATATTAACTAATATCAGAGAACCATCAATCATTGCTATTTATGAGGCATCGAATGATCAACTAATATATATTAACAGGCTCTTGGGGGAGCTGTTTGATAGTCCACAGAAAGATAATTAGTCCACCCCCACCCCCCCTAAAAATCGCTTCCTATGGAGACCGGCTGCATACTTCCTACTAATTAGTGCTAATGGCAAAAAGAGGCTAACATCACTTAAAGGTAGTCCATACTATTAAAGCAAACCTGCATCTCCAGTGGTTACAACAGGTAGCTGATTCATAGTGCTCTAATGATAATGTGCACACATTATTCACCACTGGTTCATGCAGGAAAATAGTTCCCTCAATACCCAGACCAGGTTGTTCAAAGGCAAAACGCTCTTTGCACATACAAACACAACAGTACAATTGTCTCCAATTTGTGTCTTTGATTAAGCTCATTTTCTCAAGCCATTCCAAAAAAAAGTTCTCAAAATGCATGTTGTCATATTTATTTGCATTCATGTGTTTATTTTTAATTGTACCTTTTTTTAAAAACAGTCTCGATTAATGTGTTATTAATTTGTCAAACAATACGTAAATGTTTTTCAAAGCATTTTAACCTAATCTAAAAAGAGAAGCTAGACAATCTTGAAATGATAATGGTACAAATTTGTACCTATGTCAGGTTTGCTTCAGCTGTATCACATGCTGGAGAATAAGCTATAAATAAATGTACTGAACTAAGAATAAGACACATGTACCTAATGAGACATCTTCTCGTTGTCTAAATGTGTTAAAAAGGCAAAAGAAAAAAGAATATAAAGGAAGTAACATTTTCACAAATTCTCCAATGGAAAAAAAAAATTATGGACTACAGAGCTATCTATGTTCTGAAAAGGTAACTATGCACCTGTAGTTTAATACAGATTATGATGGAATTCAATTAAAACTTCTGAAACTCTGTATATTTTTGACCCATGGCAAAATGAACCAAATGCCAGGACTGATTTACAATTCCAGTTTATTTTACCTGTCATCTAAGTAGACAACAGAATATAGATAGAAATGAGAAAAATAAACACATTTGCAAGATAATGATGATACTCAATGCATTTTTCAAAAACCGTCTCAAATTAAATACAAACTTCTCCGATGTTTTAGGTAATGAACATGCCCATGCTGTGCAGTGTTAGCCAATTAGAAGTGCAAATCGGCTTGAAGAACATGGACATATTTTTTCACCGAGAAATATAATGAAGAATTAGAACTAGTTTGCCATTGCTTCATTTTGAAAATATTTTCTTTTTTTTTTACAATTTTTATGTCTATTCCTGTAAGCTCATTGCCAAGAACTGTAATAGCAGTGTGTTTGGAAAGCAGTGACAGGATCAGTCAAAGTCAGCATGGATTTATGAAGGGGAAATCATGCTTGACTAATTTTCTGGAATTTTTTGAGGATGCAACAAGTAGAATGGATAAGGGAGAGCCAGTGGATGTGGTGTGTCTGGACTTAGAAAAAGCCTTTGACAGGATCCCACACAAGAGATTAGTGTGCAAAATTAGAGCACATGGTATTGAGGGTAGGGTGTTGACATGGATAGAGCACTGGTTGGCAGCCAGGAAGCAAAGAGTAGGAATTAACGGGTCCTTTTCAGAATGGCAGGCAGTGACTAGTGGGGTGCTGCAAGGCTCAGTGCTGGGACCCCAGTTATTTACAATATATATTAATGATTTAGAAGAGGAAATTAAAGAGAGTTAAATTTAGTTAAAGAGAGTTTTCAAGATAGAGTTAAATTTAGCTCCTAGGGCTAATGGAATCAAGTGATATGCGGAAAAAAGCAAGAATGGAGTACTGATTTTGGATGATCAGCCATGATCATATTGAATGGCGGTGCTGGCTCGAAGTACCTATTTTCTATGTTTCTATGTTTATAAGAATTGTACAGTCATAAACTCATTTTTTGTTGGAATGTTGAAATCCGGTTGCATGATTCCACTTGGATTTGAATCCTGCCTGATGATAGCGCTTAGGTATTCATGAAAGCTTGTGCAATGGTCAACACTAGTTATTTGAAATGAAAGTGTGAGATACAAATCACTTCTTCATTTCCAAATCCTGTAAATATTTTCCTCCAGAGTGCTTTGTCACACTGAAAGTTTTGCAAGTTATGCAAACTACTCCAGCCAGAGTCCCATATTGCGTGCTTACTTGCATATATTACCAGCATAAATTTCTCCCTTGACTGCAACGTATCTGGCCACGCAGAACTGATAGCCTAGGCTTTTAGTCTGTAAAAGCTGTGCTCTGTGGTCATAAAAATGTTTAGTGGCATCTTTGTCATGTTTGCAGAGTGCATCTGTTGTTTTAAGAGTCATCGCAGTTTCCTGTACAACCGGATGAAATAGCACAGTAATGTTATTGGTTTCAGGTCATTCTCATTCTGGTAATAAATGGAGAAAATATTACATCTATAAACCGTACTCCAGTCACTGTCATAAATCAGGCCATGCATGCCTTGAATGTTTTTACTTATATTAAAACATTATAGAAAAACTGACAAACCTCTTCAGACATTTCCCATAATTATACTCGGAGGATTCTTTGAGGCTGTTTCTTTTTGTAGGAGGATTTTTATTTATATCAAAATCTATAAAGATGTTTGGGATTTGAGTCCATGACTTGAGTACCAGAATATATAGCTATTTGAAATGAATGCATTTATTTTGACTCAATATACAATTAGCTTAGCAAATATCAATCAACAGAAATGTTGCTCTCTGTTTAAATCCCCAGATCACAAGGAGATCACTTTTATCAGCTTGTTGTCTACTTTTGTGCTGAACATTTTCAGGACTGTGATCTTTAGTGTGAAAAGTGAGAATCCTGTCTTTGAAATTGTCAACCATTTTAATTTGTCCATCTGTGCGGAGAACACTCAAGAGGTTAATTGAAAAATTGCCAGTCAAGGCAGGATGTAGAGCTGAGGAGGATGTAGCGACAAGAACCTGTAGGGGTACTATGGTCAAGAATTTAGTGTGTTAACTGTAATATTCACAACAGAACATTGCATTTTTAATCTTTCAGAAAATTTATGTTTGATCACACTGGAAGATCATGGGTTGGAATTGCTGTGTACAACCAATCTGCACACAACAAAAAATACTGAAGAACACATCTTTACAGTCATGCCTGTGTCTCATTGTCAGGAATACAACACTTGGACAGGCCAACAAAGTTGTTTATCAGACTGGGTACACAAAAAGCTGGAGAAACTCAGCGGGTGCAGCAGCATCTAAGGAGCGAAGGAGATAGGCGACGTTTCGGGTCGAGACCCTTCTTCAGACTGGTCAGGGATCAGGGAAACGAGAGATATAGACGGTGATGTGGAGAGATAAGGAACAATGAGTGAAAGATATGCAAAAAAGTATCGGTGATAAAGGGAACAAGCCATTGTAAGCTGTTTGTGGTGTGAAAATGAGAAGCTGGTGCGACTGGGGTGGGGGAGGAGATAGAGATAGAGGGAATGCCAGGGCCCGAGGGCTGAGGGAGAGGTGGGAAGGGGAGGAGACAGCAAGGGTTAACAGAATTGAGAAAATTCAATATTCAAGCCCAAAGGATGCAGACTCCCCAAGCGGAATATGAGGTGCTGTTCCTCCAGCTTGCGGTGTTGCTCGCTCTGGCCGTGGAGGAGGCCCAGGACCGAGAGGTCGGATGTGGAATGGGAGGGGGAGTTGAAGTGCTGAGCCATCGGGAGGTCGGGTTGGTTATTGCGGACCGAGCGGAGGTGTTCGGCGAAGCGATCGCCAAGCCTCCGCTTGGTCTCACCGATATAGATCATCTGGCATCTGGAGCAGCGGATGCAGTAGTCTCCTCCCCTTCCCACCTCTCCCTCAGCTAGGCCTCAATATGCAATTGGATCCTGAACTTTCTGATGGAGCGACCGCAGGCAGTGAGACTGGGGCAGCACCTGTCCTCCACTATCACCCTGAGCACCAGCACACCACAGGGCTGTGTACTGAGCCCCATGCTCTACTCCCTCTTCATCCACGACTGTGTCCCTGCATTTGACAACAACACCATTGTCAAGTTTGCAGACGACACAACGGTGATCGGGCTGATCACCAACGGTGATGAAACAAACTATAGAGCGGAGGTGCAGAACCTGGCTGACTGGTGCTCACGGAACAACTTGTCGCTAAACACCTCCAAGACCAAGGAGCTGATTATCGACTTCAGGAGGTCGCAGAATGGGGAATACGCCCCAATCTCCATCTACGGAGACCGTGTGGAGAGAGTGTCCAGCTTCAAGTTTCTGGGCACTCACATCTCAGAGGACCTCACATGGTCCACCAACACTGCTGCACTGGTCAAAAAGGTACAGCAACGACTGTTCTTCCTAAGAACATTGAAACGGACTGGTCTGCCCCAACAGCTGCTGACGACCTTCTACCGTTGCACCACAGAGAGCATACTAACGTATGGCATCTCTGTGTGGTATCTCAGCTGCACGGAGGCAGAGAGGAGAGCTCTTCAGCAGAGCGCAACAGATTATTGGGACACCGCTACCAGCCTTGGAGGGCATCTACCACACACGGTGCCTCAGGAAGGCCATCAGCATACATAAAGACTCCCCTCACCCTTGTAATGGACTGTTCGAACTACTCCCTTCCGGCAGACGTTACAAGGCCTTCTACGCCTGCACCACCAGACTCAGGAACAGCTTCATTCCCAGAGCTATAGCGGCTCTGAACCGGCCCTGCTGAGTACCCTCCCACCCTCATGGACTGTCTCCCCCGGTCTCGCACTTTAGTCTGTGTTGATTTTACTGGTCTAATGTTTGTTTTTACAAACCTTGTTCACAGGGTACTTAAACCCAAATTTTATTTGTCGATTAAGTTATGACATCGGATGGAAGTTGCAAACCAAATCTCGTTGCACTTATGTGTAATGACAATAAAATATATTATTATTATTATTATTATTATTATTATTATTATTATTATTATTATTATTATCTATTCTCCAAATGGTAACTAAAATTCTTGAGGCACTGCTCTAAGAGTCACCGTGGTTTAATGGGGGCATGAAGCGCTATTCCTTGTTCAGACTGACAGAATCCACAACATTTCACTACCAACACACCAGAGTCCTGCGGTGGCCTTTCAATCAACTAGCAAAGATGAGATGTTGCAATACAAAGCTGGGCAATCTAGACCTAAAATTCTTTGTTGTTACCCATCACAATCATTCTCTTTCACAGCAAGTTTGCAGCCTTTTACCAACTACACCGCAAGAAAGCATTAAATATTGACTAAACATATGTACAGTTAATTGGTTAACATTTTAATTATTTGCTCTTGATTGGATATACAAATATAGATTGTGTAGGAAGAAGTCTTTGGTCTGAAGAAAGGTCTTGACCCAAAACATCACCCATTCCTTCTCTCCAGAGATACTGCCTGTCCCGCTGAGTTATTCCAGCATTTTGTGTCTACAAATATAGATTGTTGGTTTGCTTGTCTTTGATTTCTGGATTGCGTATAAGCAGGTACGAGGATTACTAATAACAAAATGAAAGATATAATAAACATATTATAAACATATAATAAACATAGCAGTGCTATGTAGATTTTGATTCTTTATCTTTATTCACATAAGATATTGGCAGTAAACCGGTACTATATCGATAGTAAAGAAAGCAAACTCAATGCTAGCAGTTATTTCAAGATGGCTTGTATACAAAAGCAGGGATGTAATGTTGAGGCTCTATAATGCGTTGGTCACGCATTTGGAATATTGTGAGCAATTTTGGGCACCATATCTGAGGAAGGATGTTCTGACCCTGGAGAGGGTTCAGAGGAGGTTTACAAGAATGATCCCACGAATGGGTAGGTTAACCTCTGATGAGCGTTTGTCAGCACTGGGCCTGTACTCACTGGAGTTTAGAAGAATGAGGGGGACCTCATTGAAACAGACAGAATAGTGAAAGGGTTGGATAGAGTGGATGTGGCGAGGATGTTTCCACTAGTGGGAGTCTAGGACTAGAGGTCATAGCTTCGGAATTAATGGAAGTTCTTTTAGGAAGGAGATGAGGAGAAATGTATTTAGTCAGGCGGTGGTGAATCTTTACCACTGAAGATTATGGAGGCCAAGTCAGTGGATATTTTTAAGGCAGAGATAGATATATTCTTGATTAGTACAGGTGTCAGAGGTTATGGGGAGAGGGCAGGAGAATGGGGTTAGGAGGGAGAGATAGATCAGCCATGATTGAATGGCAGAGTAGACTTGATGGGCCAAAGTACCTAATTCTACCCTTATTCGTTATGACCTTAAAAGGTCAGTGTTTCTGACAGCATTTATTGAATCCTTCTAATTACCCTAGAGTCCTTGATAGTCAGAGGCAAATACTATTTCAATTTAATTGACCATAGAGTTATGCAGTGTGGAAACAGGCCCTTCGGCCCCAGCTTGCCCATACTGACCAACATGTCCCATCTACACCAGTCCCACCTGTCTGCATTTGGCCTATATACCTCTAAACCTGTCCTATCCATGTGTCTGTCTAAATGACCAGATCAACTAAACTTAGCAGTGGGACTTTTCCCACTGCAGTGCAGTAATTGTTGGTACTCCCCCAATACTCTGAAATAGGAACTCTGGGGTTTTGATGCAGTCACAAGGGAGACAAAAAATTTCATTTACCCTTGCACGATTTCTTGGGTGGTGGCAAAGTTTATTGATGGTATATTATGGTGTTTGTGGCAGGTAGCAGCAAATGTTCATGGTAGCAATCAGGCACACTTTTTGTTCTTTATAGAGTATCATCCTCGACATAAATGGTACAAAATACCCAGGAGGAAAGTATGGGAAGCACAGCTGTGGAAGCTTAACAAGCAAGAACATTGAATTATGCGTGCCTGTGTTCTGTCACGAGGCATTTCCCTGGTTGTGAATGTTAACTGATAGATTGGATCCTCGTGAGGACAAAGCTGTTCACAGAAATTAACAACATAAGCCTACATGACAAGCTAATAACAGAGCCATGAGGTATAAATGTTTAGTGTAGAGATTCATCGGTAACAGTGCACCAAGTCCGCGTCAACTGATAATCACCCGTGCACTAGTTCTACCCTATCCATTAGGGAAAATTTACAGAAGCCAATCAACATGTCTTTGCAATGTGGGAGGCAACTGGAGAAAATCCACACGATCACAGAGAAGTGCAAACTCTGTACAGGCAGCACCCGTAGTCAGAATCAAACACGAGTCTCTGGCGCTGTAAGGCAGCAACTCTACTGCTACGCCACCGTGCCGGTCCTATGGTACACGTCGTAATCGGAATATCAGGAATGAGGACATCCAAGACCAATCAAGTGAAAGATTCCACTTCCACACCAGTGGATAACACGGATTACGAGTGGGAAATATCAACGATAGTAGTCAGTAACAGATGAAACTACTGCTGAAGACAAGTACTTGTGGTCAAACAAAAGTGTCAAATCTAATCGGTCAACAACACAAAATGGATTTGAACCAGACAATCAGCAGAATCGCAGCAACTGTCACAGCAACTATCGACTAAGTCAGGCTTTTGCGTATTTATAGCAATTTAAGTAATTTGGAAGTATCTTAAGTGATTTGAAATAGTGGTAAGAACATTGATACTATTTGGCAAAGGTATTCAGTGCAACCCTTTAGTCACTAAATGGTGGACTTTCCATAGCTGGAGATGGTCATTGCCTATATAGAAACATAGAAAATAGGTGCAGGAGTAAGCCATTTGGCCTTTCGAGCCAGCACCGCCATTCAATATGATCATGGCTGATTATCGAAATATTTTGATGAACCTGTATCTACAAATTATTTGGTTAAGCTGGTGACCAAGCAGCACCCAGCACTATAAAAGGTTGTTTATATATACCGTCCATTCTTCAGAGCTAGTTTGGAAGCAAGCCATCTTTGATCATGAAGAATTGCAAAAACCGAAAAGGACTAAGTAGAGATATCAAATGAAAAGCAAACCCTAAGTAGCTGGCTGGCTGGGCTAACATTAGATCATTTACAGCTGTTTCAGAAGTTTCATTGCAAGCCAGTAAGCAAGTTGGTGCCATTTAGATAATGTTGAAGAATATAAGATGAGATAGTAACATTAAATGAGAACTTACCAGTTCAAAGTTTGATCCTTATTTTATGAGGCGTTACGATGAGGGATTACGTGAAGACCCCGCCAGCACGCATGCGTGACATTCTTCAAAGCAGCGGTGTGAAATCACAGATAGTAAAATTGACTGAAGATAGTAAGATAAGAGAATGAACATACCAGTTGACCTTATAATAGAGGGTTGGGAGCGGAGGGCACGTAATCCCTCATCATAACTCGTCATAAAATAAGGACCAAACTTTGAACTGGTAGGTTCTCATTTAATCTTACTATTTTACTTCGGAGTCACGTGAGTGACTACGTGAAGAATAGGATGAGATTTAAAAATATCAGTCTCCACCCCTGCTGCACCTAACACCACCCTGAGCCATCTTGAGACGGTCTGTACGGTTACTCTGTGATGAGGATGTTTAAAACTTATCAATAGAGTCATTTCCGTTCCCCTGAAACTCTTGATGACCTCCAGGTAATGTAGAAGGTGGGTCACTATGCATAGGCGTCTAGCTACAGGATAAGGCAGGAACTCCAATTTGATGCCAGATGACCCAGGCCTGTTTTGTTTAAGTAACTCGTAAATGTGAAAGGTTACCTTATTTTGGGATGTTACCATGGTGTCCAGTCTTAGTTTTCAGCGGGACAGGCAGTATCTCTGGAGAGACTGGACCCGCTGCGCCGTTACAAGTGCCATCAGCATCACTATTTTGTACGTGAGTTTGGTTAGTGAGAGGGACATAGCTGGTGCCCAATCTCTGAGTAGGGTCAGGACAATGCCAATATCCCAAGTCTGGGAGTATCGAGGCCTGGGGGGATTTGAGTTAAAAATACCTGGGGGTTTTGACACCAGAGGGTGAGATCCTACTCCATGGTGTTCTAACCCCAGTCTCAGGTATGAGGATAGGGCACTCCTTGAGCAGTTGATGGCACTATAACTCAAGCCTTCATCGAAGTGTAGACTTGCCAGGAACTCCTGCACATCCTTGATGGTGGCTGTGTTGTAAGAAATGTCTGTCCTGATACAAATACCTCCCATTTTTTGATATGGGTGAAGTACTGTTTCCTGGTGGACTCTCTGCATGATGCCACGATGATATTCATGGTTCGGTCCGACAGCCCAAATTCCAGGAGAAGTCTTTTCAAATCCTTCAAACCAATAGGCTCATTCGATCTTGGCATGAATGACTCTCCCCTGTCACAGGATGTACCAGCAAACTCGGTCACTTGGAGATCGGAATACATGGTTCTGAAACCATGTCGAGTACCACAGGGAACCATGGCTGAGTAGGCCAATCGGGTACTACTAAAATACCTGATGTGGAGTCTTGTTGAATTTTTTGCAAGACCCGACTGATGAGGCAGAAGGGGGGAAATGCATAGAAAAACAAATCCCCCCAGTTTAGCGAGAAAGCGTCCATCGTTACTGCCCCAGGGTCTGGTTCCCTTGCAAGATATGTTGGTATTTCGTAATTAAGTCTTGATGCAAAAAGGTCGATATCTGGCATTACTTACTGAGCTAAATGTCAGCAAATACCTGGTGGTCCAACATCCATTCGGTGTTGTCATTGAATTTGCGTGACCTGGTGTCCGCCACTGTATTGAGCTTACCTGGAAGGTAAGTAGCTGATATCCAAATATTTCTTTCTATACACCAGTGCCAGATTGTATTGACCAATTCATCGCAAGATATCGACAATTCCACCCATATGATTAATATATGCCACCACGGTGGTATTATCAATTTGTAGGCGAACATGCAGATGGTGCATGTCTAAACAGTAAGACCGAAGTCCGTGAAATGCTCCCAACATCTCTAGATGATTAATACCTAGTGTCTGAAGTAAGGTTAACTCATGTGCATTCCATGTACCACCGTAACTGGAAGTGGTATTGGTTGCTCCCCAGCCGTGAGCGCTGGTGTCAGTTTGTAACACAACCGAAGGGTTTGTGACAGTGATGGGATTAGAGCAATGTCGAATATTGCTAATCCACCATCCCAATTCTAATTTTGCTTTGGCTGGTAACTGCATTGGCACGTCAAAATGGCCAGCATGGTTTTGGCCCTTTGTAGATTTTGGTAACGTAAGGGTCCAAATTATGTGGCTGGAAAGGCAGCCCCAAGCTTCCCAATTACCCTGACTACTTGCCGAATAGATGGTTTACTGACGCAAACAAGGCTGTTACATGCCTCTATCAAGTCTGTTGCTTTGTCCTTTGGCAAGGTGACAGACATGTGAACAGAGTCACTCATGAACCCCAAATAATCCATAGTCACAAAAGGCATTAACTTGGATTTGTCTGGATGGATGATAAATCCCAATTTTTGAAATAGGAGCTTGATGGCTGAAACAGCCAATTTAGCCAACTCCAAGGTTTTCCCCAAACTAAGATGTCATCGAGACTCACCATGACAATATGCTTTTGTTTCCGAAGAAATGCCAATGCTGGTTTCAATATTTTAGTAAACAGTCTGGGGGCTGATGTTAATCCATTATACTGCCAGAGCTGCCCCATCCAGATACATTTCAAATATCTGCGGTGATCTTTGTCTATTGGTACTGAGTACTATGCATCTTTTAGGTCAGTGCAAGCCATGAAGTACCCCTTGGAAACTAGTTGTTTAGCAGTAATAAATGTTTCCATTTTAAAGTGGGTGTACTGCACAAAAGTATTCAGTTGTGTCAAATCAATAATGATGCAGCATCCGCCATTTTTTTTTCCTTTTGGTGTAGATGTTTGATACAAACTCAAGAGATTCATGTTTAGTTTTCTCTATTACTCCTTTTGTGTGTAGTCTTAACAGTTCTGCATGACCTTCCACTTTCTCTTTTTGGGAAAGCACAAATTTCGGCTAGGTGCATGTTGAACCGGAAGGAGGATTTTGTCAACAAATTCAATTTTGTATCCCTGAATACTGTGCAGTATGAAAAGATCAGAAGATATAGAACTCCATGCATCCCTAAACAAGTGTAACCTGCCCCCAACCTGTGAAGAAGTTACACATGCTATTTTCCGAGGGCAACCAGACCCACCTACCTCCATGGTTACCGGTGGTACTGTGTTGGGTTTCGCCATCCTTGGTTCCTGGGAGGTGGAGGCACTGTGGTGTGGGGTTGGCGCATCTTCCAGGAAGGCCGTTCTGGGACATGGCCTAAAAAAGACCTTTGTGTGGATTGTACGGCCTTTGAGCTTTCACCAGCTGTTCTTTCGGCCTGCTGGTGGATGCGTAGGGAATGCTGCCAGCCGAATGTTTGAGGACCTGGTAGTGGCCTGCACTCTAATCATGCCGACGGCTTTTGCCTCTTCGTCGAGGTCTTTTACCTGTTTAGGCAGGTTGTCCCCAAACAACAGAATAGGTGGCTGTGCACTGTTGGTTCTACACAACTTTGGGTTCAGTGTAGGTCGGATGGCACTTTTCCTGAAACAGTTGATTTCAAATTGAACATTGCAGAAGAGTGCCATAGCATCCGGTTGCTCCTTCGACATGTCTTTTCCATCTACTGACCTGGCAAAAGCTGTAATACCCGAGGCCAGTAGTTAGAGGAATTTTTGCATTTTAACTTCCTGGCTCCTGATGCCAGGACTAATATTTCTCCAGATAGGGTTATTGTACCGCGGGCACATTGAGGGAGATGCAATTCTCTGGAGCTAGGTATTTGGCTGTTGTGTCATTCATAGCTTGTTCTTGAAGCTGGTGTGTTGTTAAGTAATTTATACTAGCTGCCAGCTGTGGCTGCAACGGCAGCCCCTTCTGTGAAGGCATCACAAACTTGGATACCATCCCAAGTAACTCCTCTTCTTGCACCCGTAGCACGTTGGTTTCTTCTGCCAACTCCCCCTCTTCAGAGTCAGCCCAGACCTGACTCCTTATGCTCCCCTGCGAAGAGGGTGAGACATTTGGCAGCCCTGTATAGGGTACTGGAGCTAGGAGACCAATGGTGACCAGACTCCTGCTGGAGTAGGTCACGTTGGAGCAACTGCTCCATGCGGGATAATCGACCGCCGTCGCTACCTGCGAACGGCAAGTCGTCGAGCCGAGTCAACGGGATTGCCTGACTTCCGTGTGGCTTGGCCGCTAGTCGAAGGTGCTCCTGCGGGCTGTTGTGGCGTGAAGTCGGGGGCTGCCGCTTGTTCAACGGGCAGCTCATGTGTAGTCGGCCGATGTTGACTGCCTGCGTTCCCACGGTCCTCCGCAGTCGGTATCAAAGCGGCCCCTTTCGAATTGTGCGATTTGTCCATGGTGGGGTACACTGTAGCGAAAACACAACAGAGTGCCCGAACAAGAACTCAGGTTAGTGAATACTCACCTGTTGGTCCGTTTTAAACTTACCGGTGGAGGAGCGACCCTCCTCCCTACCTGTCGCTTCGCAATGCGTTTGACGATATGTCGTGCATGCGTGCTGGCGGGGTCTTCACGTAGTCACTCACGTGACTCAGAAATAAAATAACTTCTTTAGTAGTAAATATTGCATTTCTTATTGTGTTCATTTTTATGGCTAGTTGTCCATTAAGTACCAGATGGTAAAGGATTTGTAAAGAACACTTTAAGAACTTATTCCATAGAGTTACCATGGTGACTGGAACAGTTGACACAGAAAAACTATATGGAAAATAAAATTATTAATAGCAAAGTTAACATATCAATAGAATCAAAAATCACCACCATAAGAATTAGGGCATATGGACAGAATGTGTCCATAATAAGCAAACTTGTTTTAGGTATATAGGAGACACAATAATCTGCAGAGCTCAACTGGTTAGGTTTTATCTGTAGAGGAAAATTGTCCATTGTGGGTTGGTACCCTTCATCAGCTCCCCCAGCATGTTTTAATTGCATTTGCACATATTCTACTATAGTTTTTTTTTTAAATAATCTTGTGATTGTAACAAATAGTGGGGGGGGGGGGGGGGGGGGGGGGAAGGGGGATAGGGAGAGCTAGCAGCCACCAATTTATACACAAACAGGAGACAGGAACTGGATGTAAACGTCAGGAACAAACTGGTGGGTTTTGCTGAACTTCTCATCACAAGGACGATACCAGAGACAATGCAATGTCAATTAGAAATACATTTGAACTGAGCCTGTGTGACCTTCTGATTCAGAAATGAGAGCACTAATTGAAGTAAGCTAGCACACAATGCAGACAAGTCAGATAATTCCAAATCCCTTTTCTAAAAAGCATCCATTGGACATCTTAAAAATCTAAAGAACATCAGATTGTACCTCACTTAATCAATATTATTGACAATAATTATTTTTTTAGTTTTTTATGCCATTAGAAAATAAGCCACTTTGAAGTTTAAATAATTCTTTGTGTGTAAACATAAGACATTTTTTTTCTGAGAGTTGAGTAATATTAATAATTGATAACGCTATATTGGAAATAGAAATTGTAACATTGCATACTCGTGTATATTGGCGGCAGAATATTGGCGGCAGATTAATTTCCCAGACTTCTCTCATTTACCTCATTCCCAACCTATAATTGCACACCTCACTCCCTCTTGTAAATTGCCTTTGGCTCGGAGAATAAAAAATCCTCGACAGAAATGACCATGTTGAGTCAATATAAAAACAACAGTTTATTTATGCTGATTCCAAGAAAGCAGCGCAAGGCTTTATTTTTAATTATTTCACGTGATGTCTTTATTTTTAGACTGTCTGTAGCTCTCAGAGACGATTTTGTAAATGTCTGGTAAGATTAAGTTTTAATTTGGCAGCAAGTGTGGTGAGCATTTTTGGATGCCAAGTATGCCAAATTTCCACTGTCCTTTTACTTCTCACATGCTTAATATTGAATTATTGCATTAATTTGCATTTAATGGTGCATTTAAGAGGGAATAATTCTACATTGCAACTAAACTTTACAACCAGTTCATCTTACAAAGATCAGGTTGAAAATTCTAGAGAGGGTACACTGAGAAAACTGGTGTATTCATTTAAAGGTCAGTCAGTTCACTTTCTTCTTTAACTTCTGAGAATTTCACTGACTCTGGAGATTGCTTTCAATTTTCCCTGACACAAGCCGTGATGGGAAGATCAGTAAGGTCATCAACAAGTTGTTCATCATATCTCACCTAAGATTAGCAGCAGTAACCTATTTTATGACACTGGAGTTTTATCTTGGAAAGCCATGGTTTAGAGAGGAGACATTGCTAAGATTATTAGCACCTTTAGCGAGTCCTCTGTACAACATATGCATCACCCTGTCAAACTCACTGTGGCTCTTGATGTTTATGTATCAGGCATTTCTCAAGCTTGCACAATTTTTAGCACTGCAATATTAATCAGTGTGACGAAACAGATTCTGGAGTCATAGAGCTATTCCGCATGGTAAGAGGGCCTGTCGGTCCACCTTGTCCTTGACAACCAAGTCGGCATGCTGGGCTATTTCCATTTGCTTGCATTTGGCGCAATGCCCACCAAACCCTTCCATAATGTTCCGGAACTAGGAATCCTACAGGAGTCTCAGCGGACTGCGGTATGGGAGGAAACCACTGGAGACGTCGAACATGAGGAGTAAGAGCCGGTAGGAGAGTGAACTGGCAGGGGGTAAAGCCTCCAGCGCCTTCATGGTTGGCTGCAGGAGACACCGTGGCACACAAGATGGCCTGGCGAGGAGAGGGGCATCAGTCTGTGGGCGAAGTTGACAGAGGAAGGCCCTGCAGGAACCTGTGGCTTACCTGGATGCTGCCTGTACTGTTGAGTTACTCCAGCATTTTGTGTCTACCCTATTAAATCTATCCTCTTTCACCTTAAACATTTGCCCTTTTGATTGAGAATATGGTTCCTGGGAAAAGACAGTGTTCTCCATGTCCTCTACAACTCTCACCCTCCTACACCCTAGGGAAAATGGAGCCTATCCAAATCTCCCGATAACTCAGGATCATTAATGTAGATATCAAACAATAGTGGAGCCAGCGGTGACCTTTATGGCACGCCACTGCTCATAGGACTCAACTGGTAAAATAACCATCCACAACTACCCTTTGTCTCCTTCCAATTATGAATCAATTTTGCTAGCTCATCTTAGATTCCAGATGCACAACCTTCCAGGCTAGCATAAAGCAGGGGCGTAAATCGCTATCAAAACATGGGGGGACACAATTTATTGGCAGCCGCGCGAACGCGCATGTTCTTGCGAGCACACACACGCGCACACGCACACGCACACATGCACATGCACACGCACACGCACAACACGCACACATGCACACGCACACACACACATGCGAGGCTTCGGTGGCTTTAGCCATGGGCCCTGTGGACCAAAGATCATAGAGCGGGGGATGGTAACATCGGGAGCTGACATGGTTGGTGACCAAATCCAAACTCCAGCAACAGCAGGTTCATCCGCCCCGAATCGTGGCCTTTTGTGGGGTCTTTCATGGCCTGGCGCAGTTTAAAATCGGCCGGCGGGGGCTTCAACGTCGGGAGCCTCGATCGCCTTGATGCAGCAGTTTGATTTTAAGCTGCGCCCAGAGCCAGATTTACGTATAGGCTTCATAGGCTGAAGCGTAGGGCCTCGGGATCTAGGGGGCCTCAGCCTCGGCCTCGCTCCACCAAGGTGTATAATATTTTTGCCATAGTGGTGTTGTTACAAATCTTACCATCAGTGGCGCTGTGCTTGCAATTCCGGAGGCGTGGTGGGGGGGGGGTCGGGTTTAAAATGCAGGAGAGGTTTGTATTCGTTGTCAGAGAGGAATTTGCTCGGACAGCTACTCAAAGATACTTCCTGATGAAGAAAATCCGTTCTACGATTGCGCTCCTGTTTCTGCTGTTTTAAGTTAAACGCGACTAAAAGCGCCTTCAACATCACAGATCGCAAGTGCAGGACAAAACAAAAGGTATGTTGTTTATTTAAGATATTTTCTTGCTTTTTGTGGCGGCTTCATTTTAATCTGCTGATGTGGAAAATGTCGAGTAGTGGTGGAAGTCTTGCCTGCAGCTGTTCATTCTTCACCCTTTTTAATTTTTTTAGTACGTTAAAAAGTTTTGTTCTGGAGGACATAGTTTTTTTAATCTTTTGATGTGGGGGGTGGGGGGTGGGGGGGGAAGGGAAAACCGTTTTTCCCATTCCCTACCTGCGTGAGGATGCATCCTTCCTCCGAGCTGCATCTTTGCCCCCTCCTCGCGGCCTACCATTCGGATTCGGATTGGTGGCCTTTCCTGCCGGGACCGGCCAGAGCATTGAGCTGCAGCTTCAGCAGTAAGGTACCATCGCGGAGCGGGGCGATGCCTTACCCGGGTCACTGTGTGGAGCTCCGGAGTGCCGACTTTAACATTGTGTGAGTGTATGTGTGTGTGAGTGTGAGTGTGAGTGTATATATGGGTGTGTGTGTGTATGTGTGTGAGTATGTGTGTGTGAGTGTTTGTGTGTGTGTTTGTTGTAGTGTTTGTGTGAGTGTATGTACATGTAAGTGTCTGTGTGTGTGTTTGTAAGTGTGTGTGTGTGTGTGAGTGTGTGAATATATGTGTGTGTGTGTGTGTGTGTGTGTGTGTGTGTTTGTGTATGTGTGTGTGTGTGTGAGTGTCCGTGTTTGTATGAGTATCTGTCTGTGTGTCAGTGTGGGTGTGTGTGAGTGTCTGTGTGTGTGAGTGTATGTACATGTAAGTGTCTGTGTGTGTGTTTGTAAGTGTGTTGTGTGTGTGTGTGTGTGTGAGTGTATGTGTGAGTATATGTGTGAGTGTCCGTGTCCGTGTCCGTGTGTGTCTATGTGTGTGTGTGTGTGTGTGTGTGTGTGTGTGTGTGTGTGTGTGTGTGTGAGAGAGAGTGTCCGTGTTTGTGTGAGTATCTGTCTAGGGTGTCAGTGTGGGTGTCAGTGTGGGTGTCAGTGTGGGTGTCTGTGTGTGTGGGTGTCTGTGTGTGTGTGTGTGTGTGTTTTGCTGCCTGCACTCTGAGGTGCTGTGAGATTGGATTTGCTGCCTGCACCCTGCTTGGGGTGCTGTGAGATGGGATTTGCTGCCTGCACCCTGCTTGAGGTGCTGTGAGATTGGAGAGGGGTGACTGAATGAATTGCCACCACACCAGCCGTGAGAGACTGGACTGCCAGCCCACCAGCCATGAGTAAGTGAACTGCAAGCCCACCAGCTGTAAGTGACTGAAGTGCCAGCCCACCAGCCATGACAGTGAACTGCCAGCCTCCAGCCATGACTCACTGAACTGCAATTCTAAGAATCCATTCAGTCCACAATGTCCATATTAGCCCTCTGGAAACCAGTCGCTTCAGCCCACAACACCCATACTAGCGCTCCAGAGATCCACGCAAGGATAGACTTTCCTCTTCCATTGCTGTGATCTGTAAAAGAAGATGTCTAAAATTGATTCTCCACCCTCTCCCCCTTCTCTCTCATAGTCTGTCATCTGTTTTCGGCAGAGTTTCTGGCAGTTTCTGAGCTGCCAGCCCACCAGGTCTGAGTTACTGAGCTGCCAGCCTGCTACTCCTGAGTGACTGAACTGCCAAGCCTGAGTGACTGAGCTGCCTGGCCTCGGTGACTGAGCTGCCAGGCCTCAGTTACTGAGCTGCCTGCCCAAGAATCCATTCGGCCCACAATGTTCATACTAGGCCTCTGAAAATCAGCCCACAACACCCATGCTAGCGCTCCAGAAAGCCCCCCCCCCCCCCCCCCCCCCCCCCCCCCCCCCCACCCCCCCCCCCCCCCCCCCCCCCCCCCCCCCCCCCCCCCCCCCCCCCCCCCCCCCCCCGCCAACTGGCCAGCAAAATTGTAATTGGTGGAGAGGTGGAACATTGCGTTGGGGGACCAGCCCTCCCATGTGAAGCTGTAGTCTAGTGTATTTTAAAACCAACTGTTTAATGACAACATACAGTAGAATCTAAAAGTGTCTCACTGTCACTGTCAAGTAGTCATGGTCATCTTATTAACACTTCCCAGGCAATAACATTTATAAGCTCACATTTTTTTTGTGTGTTTTTTTTAATATAACAGTAAACTTACAATTTTATTTTCCTAAAGATTCCTGCTTATTCCACAAAATGTTTACAAAGTTCGGTTAGAGCAAACGTTTTACACTGTGTTGATTTTAACATTTATGCATTTTTTTCAATCACTATGGCATTTAACAACAACATTTTATGTCCTTTCGAGAAGGAATTGCGAATTGCGGAATTTGAAACACCCGTCTTCATCCCTGGCTTTAATCAAATTATTTAAAACACTCTTCCATCTTCCTCCAGTCATGGTGGCTGGGGGATTGGGAGGGGCCTCACAAGTGGAATAGCCTTTGGCCTCTCCTCATCTAAATCTGGCTCTCTGGCTGCGCCGGGTGATGAAAGGCCGATTCAGCCCATAGAAAATGTTTGATACCTGCTTGAATCTTTCAAAAGCTACAATGTGATAAATAACACTTATTAAACAAATAAAACTGAAGCAAATAAAAGCAAACAGAAGAACCAACCTTGGAGGGGAGAGAGAGATGGGAAAAAATACTAAATAAGTGAGTGACCGTGAATGAGGGACTTACCTGCAAGCCAGCCAGGAAACCCGTTCGACCGGATCCCTTAATGACCTGACCCATTTAAATCTTTCCCATCCACCAATACATCCAATTAGTCAAATGGTAATTGTACCCGCATCAGACAGCTTTAAGAAATTCTTCATGAATACCTTCGGTAATACTTGAAGGTCAAAACACAACCCGACCTTTTCCCTGTTGGGTTTCCATTGTTGTTGGGGCCTAGCACCGTGGAGTGGCCTCCAACCGGAACGACCTGGGGGCTCCAGTCGCGGAGCCTGCAGACCTAACATCGTGGAGCGGGCCGAGTTTGGAACGGGAGGAGCTCTGGTGGCGCGCTGCTGCGGCCCGACCCAGGAGCTTCGGAGGCTCGAGCCACTGGTCCGGTGGATGGTGACATCGGGAGCTCACGGGTCCCTGGTGGGAGACCGCTTTTCGAAGCTCCCGCAATGGCAACTTTTCCCGCCCGAATTGCGGGGTTGAAAATGACCTGGAGTGGGGCCTTACATCGCCTGGCGCGGCTTTAACAGCTGCAGGACTTGCTAGCACCCGCCGGAGGCGCCAACGTCAAGACCCAGAGCACGGCCTTGCATCGCCCGGCGCGGCCTTAATGGCCGCGGGACTTACCATCACCGCCGGGGGCTTTGACTTTGACATCGGGAAAAGAATGGAGTGGAGGGAAGAGACAAGACTTTGCCTTCCATCACAGTTAGGAGGAGATTCACTATGATGGATGTTTGTGCAAATTGTGTTGCGTCTTGGTTCTTTTCTTGTTGTATGACTGCAGAAACCAATTTTCATTTGAACTTCATTAGAGGTTCAAATGACAATAAACGGTATTGTATTGTATTTATCCACCATGCATCTGCCCACTCACCCAACCTGTCTAAGTCACCCTGCATTCTCATAGCATCCTCCTCACAGTTCACACTGCCACACAACATTGTGTCATCTGCAAATTTGCTAATGTTATGTAATCCCTTCATCTAAATCATTGATGTATATTGTAAATAGCTGCGGTCCCAGCACCGAGCCATGCGGTACCCCACTAGTCACTGCCTGCCATTCTCAAAGGGACCTGTTCATTCCTACTCTTTGTTTCCTGTCTGCCAAACAATTAGTCATGTCAGCACTCTACCCCCAATACCATGTACCCTAATTTTGCCTACTAATCTCCTATGTGGGTCCTTATCAAATGCTTTCTGAAAGTCCAGGTACACTACATGCACTGGCGCTCACTTGTCCATTTTCCTAAAAAATTTTACATCCTCAAATAAAATGCAGAAGTTTAGTTTTCCCCTTCATAAATCCATGCTGACTCGGACCGATCCTGTTGCTGCTATCCAAATGAGCCGCTATTTCATATTTTATGATTGACTCTAGCATCTTCCCCACCACTGATGTCAGGCTAACTGGTTTATAATTCCCTGTTTTCTCTCTCCCGCCTTTGGCTACCCTCCAATCCACAGGAACTGATCCTGAATCTATAGAACATTGGAAGATGATCACCAATGTGTCCACAATTTCTAGAACCATGTCCTAAGGTACCCTGGGATGCAGACCATCAGGCCCTGGGGATTTATCAGCCTTCAGTCCCATCAGTCTACCCAACACAATTTCCTGCCTAATGTGGAGTTGCTGTTGGTATTTACAAATTGACACTTATTATATGTAGCTTTTTGTATATTATTTTTCTCTGTACCTCTTTCATAGAAACATAGAAAATAGGTGCAGGAGTAGGCCATTCGACCCTTTGAGCCTGCACCGCCATTCAATATGATCATGGCTGATCATCCAACTCAGTATCCCGTACCTGCCTTCTCTCCATATCCCCTGATCCCTTTAGCCACAAGAGCCACATCTAACTCCCTCTTAAATATAGCCAATGATCTGGCCTCAACTACTTCTGTGGCAGAGAATTCCAGAGATTCACCACTGTGTGAAAAATGTTTTTCTCATCTCGGTCCTAAAGACTACTCCCTTATCCTTGACCTGTGACCCCCTTGTTCTGGACTTCCCCAACATCGGGAACAATGTTCCTGCATCTAGCCTGTCCAACCCCTTAAGAATTTTGCAAGTTTCTATGAGATCACCCGTCAATCTTCTAAATTCTAGCAAGTACAAGCCGAGTCTATCCAGTCTTTTTTCATATGAAAGTCCTGACATCCCAGGAATCAGTCTGGTGAACCTTCTCTGTACTCCCTCTAAGGCAAGAATGTCTTTCCTCAGATTAGGAGATCAAAACTGTACGCAATGCTCCAGGTGTGGTCTCACCAAGATCCTGTACAACTGCAGTAGAACCTCCCTGCTCCTATACTCAAATCCTTTTGCTATGAATGTTAACATACCATTCGCTTCCTTCACAGCCTGCTGCACCTGCATGCCCACTTTCAATGACTGGTGTACCATGACACCCATTTCACCATCTAAAGAGCTCTGGGTTAATGTATCCTTCTTTTGAACCCTAAAGGAATGTGTTTCAACTTTACCTGAACTATTCCTTCCTTAATGGCATCCATTGTTCTTTTAAGTTTTGCCTGTCATATTTTTATTCCAGTTTACATGGGACAGATCCACTCTGATCTCAATGAAATTAACCTTCTTACAATTAGTTATTTTACTGTGCTTGTTTCTTCCTACACCATATACAATCCTATGCTTACTAAAACTATGTTAGAGCCTATAGTTTCGAGAGCACTCAACCGTTAAATATATTTTACACTGAGTGAAAACTTGATTAGACTGCTTTAATACATATCAATTAAAGTTGTTACTGGGAACAATATCTCAGTCCCTTTTAAAATCTTCCTTCCCTGCTTGTGACATTTATTCTTGATTTTGCAAATCACTTTGAATGGGTATACCTAAAACTGGGTAGATTGTACCCTCTACAAATCAGAAAGTGACAGAAGGATAAACACTTTTCTTATTTAGTCACTTTCTGCAATCTGTACCACAGCAGCGTATATCCACAACAATCTAAGGAAAGAAAAACAGAGTTAATGATACAGGTCGAAGAACAGAATAGAAGAAGTGAATAAAAAACAAACGTGTTGTAAATTGATGAGCTTTGGGGGGATGGAAAGGACAAAAGGGGTGATCTCTGATGCACTGAGGCCAGAGTTGTTATCGCATTATGCTGGTTGATATATAAACAAGATAAGTTAGGAGGGAACAAAACTGTGTTATTATAATGGATGGATAAACTTGTAGCAGAACATCTCCAAAGACTCTGCCTGAAGTGGGGATTTCCAACACTCACCTTTCCATTTCATGTTCAGCAACTTTGACCTGCATTTCACCGCTTTTATAAGTTCCTTTGGTTTCTCCTTCTTGTTGATTTTTTTCAGGTTTTTTGCCATATTTCCAGCACTGTATTATTTAGTGGTTTTTTTTTGTTTTCCTATGTTAGGCATATCGACAAGATAAAGCACTGGATCCATTGCTTCTCCTTACCTCTACCACACTCACTCAGTTCATCATAATACCCCCTTTTGGCCACCAGAGTGCAAATAAAACATTTTTAAAAAAGCATTCATTTAACTTAGAAGGCAAAATAGATGCATCTTTTGGATAATCTGACGAACTCTGAAGATGGGTCTCGCCCTGAAACGTCACCCATTCCTTCTCTCCAGAGATGCTGCCTGTCCTGCTGAGTTACTCCATCTTTTTGTGTCTATTTTTGGTTTTATCTACCATCTGCAGTTCCTTCTTACACATACTAACCTGCAACAATAAGTCATAACCTGCAGTCTAAGGTGCAAATACACTAATGTTTATGTTAGACTTTATGTCCTTTAAGGAACGCAATAGCACCATTCCACGGGAGTAATCTTTACTGAAGTCCATTATATTACAAGGTCATTGCAAAAAATATGTCATCTAATATACTCGAAATAAAATGGAAACTACCATTCCAAACTTCATAAAACAACAGCAAATCTAGAACCATGAGTAGTGATACAAATCTGACAATTGTCGAAAAGGAAGATGATTCACTTAAAACTAAAACTCAAAATCTCTTGCCTTCTTGTAATTGTAGCTCAGAATCCTAAAAAAGTGGTTTGCAACAAAGTAAAGACATTAAAATAATATATTTTGCATTTTATACATATTTCGGTGGCATCAGGCCATTGGAATAATATTTGATTTCAGTCAATATTCTCCACAGATATTATACAGCCTCAGCTGAAAGGAAAAGGCACATACAAGAGCACATTACTCTCAAGATACTGTCATTTTGGCAGGAATACTGTCGAGAAATACCAGCAGGTATCAGTAAGATTTATCTCAAAGCCTGATTTTCCTCAAGCTCCAATAAAATTTATGCACCGTAGAATTAGATGGGCTTCATATGTTAACCCCATGAATTTCCTTGAGAGGAAGAGATTAAATTCAATTAATGAACAGCTGGTGTATAATCAGCAGTAATAAATCCTGAAAGTCAGTGCCCGAGTTTGCAAACAGCTGTCGTAATCCCCTTATCTTGTGACAATCCAGCTCTTTTTCACAGATATAAGTATTTGATATCAACAAAGCCTTTTTGTTTCCTACATTTTGTTTTAAGACACTTTAAATTGCAAATGCTTGCCTCTGTGACAGATCATCAAGACAGAACGTCATTTGCAATAACTGAAAAGGTCATGTGAAGAACAGTTATGCTGTTATTAAAATACGATTTCAAGGGTTCTGATCAATGCTGATCGTGATGCTGAGAGTTATGCTTTGATTGGAATTTTACACATTGTGATAACTTGCTGTGCATTATGTAACTTTAGTCTTCAAGCAGAACTGGAGGAGGAGGAGGAGGAGGAGGAGGAGGAGGAGGAGGAGGAGGAGGAGGAGGGGAGAAGGAGGAGGAGGAGGAGGCAAAACAATCCAAGATACAATCATTGTCTATCCTGCTTTTGCCAGATATTCCACCATCTCCTCATACCTAAATTCTCCAGTTGGGAAAATTAAAGTGAGGCGATCAGTTCAGAAATATGCTAGAGAGCTGACCCCGCACATTCCACCAGGGCCAATGGTGTATCTCCTCGGGTAACTTCCCAACCATAATAATATTGAAGTTAGAAACAAAATGATGGAGTAACTCAGTGGATCAGGCAGCATCTCAGGAGAAAAGAAATAGGTGACGTTTTGGGTCAACAGCCTTCTTTTTCGGGTCTGAAGATGGGTCTCGACCTGAAACATGGCATACCGCTTTTCTCCAGAGATGCTGCTTGACCCGTTAAGTCACTCCAGCATTGTGTGTTTTTCGTCAATGTAAACCAGCATCTGCAGTTCCTTCCTGCACATAATAATATTGACCTCTTAACTGCAAAGTTAGAGCAGATATTTTTCATTTGGGAAAAAAAACAAATACCATTTAATAGCAGTACATCTTAACTATTTAAAGAGAATACTCCTATTCCATCAAATTAAGAGTTTACAATATAGTTTTTCATTAAAATTATGTAATCGTAATATTTCTTGAGCAAGACCACCAGGGCGCCGGGGGGATGGCCAGCCCTGCCGGCAATCTGTTCGTTTTTTCACCTTTTTGTTATTTTAGTGTTTGTTAAAAGTTTTATTTAATGTACTTCAGTTTGTTTTATGTGGGGGGAGGGGGGCTGGGGGGATCGGGGGAAACTTTTTTTTCAGGTTATTACCTTCCCGGAGATGTGATCACTTTTCGGATCACATTTCACCGGGCTTTGCGGTCTACCATTGCTGGAGCAGAAGCCGCCTCGGACTGTCGTGAGCTCCACGGCGGGGCGCAGACTTAACATCGGAGTGGATCGCTCCCACCACGGCCTGTGGACTTATCAACAAGGGCTCGCAGTCTCGGGAGAGGCTAGGCAGGAGCTCTAACGGCGCTAAAGGTTTAACCAGCCCGACACGAGGTTTGATCGTCCGCCGCGGGGAGCTGACAACCCCCCGATGCGGGAGCTGAATGCCTCGACGTGGAGGGCCCAAACGCCACCGGCTATGGGAGACAAGACCATCCCGTCAACAGGGGCTCAAGGCCCCAGACGAAGGATAAACACAATGGAAGGACTTGAATTTTATTTCGCCTTCCATCACAGTGACGAATGTGTAGGAGTCACTGTGGTGGATGTTCATGTTAAAATGTGTTTTTGAGTCTGTTGCTTTTTAATTGTATGACTGACCTGGCCAGCAAAATTCCTCGTATGTTGCAAAACATACTTGGTGAATAAAATCTGATTCTGATTCTGATTTTAATATTTTGAAAACAGTTTAGTAAACCCCTAACTTCCATTCCAAACACATAAAGTCTTCTTATGGAGCTGCACTGATCTAATGGCTTTTACTTGTTTTTTTATTGAATAGCAATGTTTTCTCTATTGAAGTCCTAGTTATTTCCAGCTGGTAACTTGGCATTAGTGAATGACATCCAAACATTTTTTGCTGAAAGTAAACCTTAATCCACGCTATCAAAGAATACAGAGAAAATCTGTGATCCAAAATTCTCAACGGAAAAAAATCTTAAGATATTTAAAGCTTATCATTTTGTATCTATAAATATTTATCTATATATTACTAAAACTCTCATCTTGTTTGTTTGTATGTATGCACGTGGCCTGCATGTGCGTACGTGGATGTGATATCCCCAAATCCCGCAAAAACGGTACATGGTAGCGCTACAATTTTTAGCCCACCTTATTCACCATTGTCCTGGGATGTAAATGAAATTTGTTCGGCTTGATGTTATATTTTCCAAGTTATTGACATTTTAAACTTTACAAAAAACACTTTTCAAACCACTTTTCCACTTGCCCTACCAGTCAGCCACGTTGCAATTACATCACAATGGGATCCCGAATCACATTTACATAAAAATCTGTGGTTTTCAACAAAAAAAACATCAGTTTTCATTAACAGCAGACATTGTGTTTAGCTTATTTTAAAGAAATCGTGCTTTTCATTGAGGGGGTGGGGGGGGGGGGGATAGGAGAAGGTTTCATTTTTTTTAAACACAATTTTCATTGTGGGGGGGGTGGGATTGGGGGGAGGTGAGGAATGGGGGGAGCAGGGGGATAGAGGAAGAGGTGGTAGGGAGGGAGAGGGAGGGAAAATGGAGGAGGTGAGGAGGGAAAGTGGGGGGGGGATAGGGGAGGTGAGGTGGGAGCAGGGGGATAGAGGGAGAAGAAGTGGGTCGGGAGGGGAGAGGGGTTATGGAGGGAGGGAGGGAGACTGAGGGTAGGGGAAAGGATAGCGAGGGAGAGGTAAGGAAGGGTGTGGGGGAGGTGTGGAGTAGAGGGGAAAGAAGAGGGAGGGTGAAGAGGTGGGGGAGGTAGTGCTGGGGATGATGGAGAATGGACGAGGATATGGGTAGGAAGAGGGATGGCAAGGCACAATTGGGGGAGGGTTGCCATGAGTCGCATCACAACGGGGATCTCAGGCATCACATCCTCATCCCCGCCTGCGCAGTTGGGGGCTATGGGTCAGTGGTGGAATATTGCCTTGGGGGAAGAGCCCAACGGGTCACACCTGGTGGATAGATAAAACTGCATGATATCCGAAGATGCAGACATTATGATATCATATAAAATTGCAGAGCCACAGAATAAAAATTACTTATACATTCATCAAATTCAATTGCAAAGTAGAAACTTTGCTCAATATCCTCACTGTATACTATTCCCATTCAGCCTGTGTTTACCAGTTCTGTTATCCCTTGGTTTAGCAAAGCCTTTTTTTTCAAATAGTATTGTTTTGATGTTTAATCCATGTCTCTAAATTCTATGACTTCTCCCCAAACAGAGCAAACTTTAAATTCTGACCCCTTGTAAGTATTTCACCATTGATGACCATGCTTTCAACTGCCTCGGTTTCAAGCTCGGAAATCCCTTCCCTGAACTTCTCTGCCTCTCACATCTCTTTAAAATACTTCTTAAACACAATCTTTTTTACCATACTGGTCTTATGAGGTTCTGTGTTAACCTTCAAAGGTTAACACAGTGGGAAGTTGGGGATGTTTTGCTACATCAATGTGTTTCCTAAGTTTTTGAACCATATTACTGTTGACTACATCTCAAAGTTCAAGCTTAATGTGACACAGGACAGCTTTAATTCTATTTACAATACCAGATAAACCCAAATATTATGTTAATCCCCAACAACAATCACAACTTCTGGAAATATAGCACACTTAAAACTATATCCCTTACAAGTTAAGAATGCTCAAAAGGATTTTGAGACTCCCAGCAGAAGATGGATGAAAAATTCCCAAATCTTAGTTATAAATTCAGAAGCAATGATAATAACATTAACAGTTGAAATATAGTGGAAGGATTAATGCACTACCTATATAATACTGAATAGCAATTAAAAGTAATGCTATAATAAGAATCTCTACAACACAAACCTTCAACAAAATAGCTGTGACAGCACTGGTGCACCCTAAATAAGAAAATAACAGGAATCAATTGTTATAAACTGATGATTATAACATCAGAAGCAAAGTTATAGACTCGGTCTCCGACAAAGTTTATTTCTGTTGGTTTTTGTTTCACCAAAGTTTTCTGTGTTTAATATCCAACAAATATTAAGATTGGCCACAATCAGAAGAAGGATCCCGACTCAAAATGTCACTTATCCATATCCTCCAGGGATGCTGCCTGACCCACTAAGTTATTTCAGCATTGTGTGTCTTTCATTTGTAAACTAGATGTACAGTTTATTGTTTCTAAATATTTAGATTAATATTTGCAAAATAATTATTGGGAGATGAGTGAAAACCAGTTTCATCCAGAACCAGGGCAGTGTATTGTCAGACACTGAATTGTCATCTGTATTTTCAATTAACTTTTTTTGTGTGACTAGAATTTAAGATGATCTCTGATCTTTCTGCTGAAACCCTGCAAAAAGAAGCGAAATATGCCCAAATGTAGACTTTAAAAATCCAATGATCTTAATGATCACTAATCAGTAACAGATTGAATTTTCCAATTTTAAGTAATCTCTAACAACTCCCTGCTCACCCTCCCCTTTCTCCCCCAAATACTCCTTTCTCTCTCTTACCCCCCCCCCCCCCCCTCCTCCCCACGCACCCCTGTGCCCCACCCGGACTCACATCTATTGCTCTCTTCCCCCCACCTAAATTTCTTCCTCTAGCCTCACAATTCACAACTCTTCAATCCTTTTGTCTCGCATCTTCTGTTTTATCATCAGAGATCATCAGCCTTTGCTCAACCATCTGCCTGTCAACAATTTCCATCGCCAGTGTTTATCTAACACCTGCGGTGCTTTGTCCTGCCCCTCGTCTCTTCTAGCTTTCTTTCCCATCCCCCACCCTCAACAATCAATCTGAAACACAGTCTACCCATGTCCATCGGCCAGAAACGCCATCTGCCCATGTCCGCCAGGGATACTGCCTGATCCGTAGAGTTACTCCAGCACTTAAGGATAAGGGGGAAATCTTAAGGATAAGGGGGAAACCCTTAAGGATAAGGGGGGAATCCTTTAAGACCGAGATGAGAAAGACTTTTTTCACACAGAGTGGTGAGTCTCTGGAACTCTCTGCCACAGAGGGTAGTTGGGGCCAGTTCATTGGCTATATTTAAGAGGGAATTAGATGTGGCCCTTGTGGCTAAGGGGATCAGGGGGTATGGAGAGAAGGCAGGTACGGGATACTGAGTTGGAAGGTCAGCCATGATCATATTGAATGGGGGTGCAGGCTCGAAGGGCCGAATGGCCTACTCCTGCACCTAATTTCTATGTTTCTATGTTTCTGTCTTTTTTTTTTTGTAAACCAGCACCTGCAGTTCCTTGTTTCTACAAAGTGACTGCATGACGGATGGATCCCTCACCTGCGTCTCCTCTGTGCCCTGCTTTCTAAAGGAAGCCTATCTTCTTACTCCAGCCCAAGGCTGTAATGACTGTCAATTGAAATTCAATAATTTTGAAACTATCACATATCTGTACTGAGCAAACAAAATGCATCTACTTTCCTTATCAGACTAGATGATCTGTTCGTATTTTTCTTCCCAGCTTCAAAATGGTTGTTTCTCGGCACTTGATCTTGTTCATAGTGTTTTTCAAGATATGTTATCCTGTCTCCGGGTACACCGTGACCACCGCTGAATATTGCTGAGGTGGTCACACAGACGACATGTTAACAATCAAAATCGCTCTCATTAGGAATGCATTTCAGGTATCCCTCCCCCCATGTAAATTGCAAAGTCTGAAGCTTGATGCCACTAAGGGAGGTTTGAGTAACGAGGTCTCCCACACTTCTCCATCGCTAGCTTAGGAATCGAGAGTCGTTCATCACATACCTACTAGCACAGCTTCATGGAATCAGCCATGTAGTGCCCATTTGCAATGTCCTATTTCATTCTCCTTAGCTAGAATGGCACAGTGGGTGCAGCTGTTTGAGCTGCTGCCGCACAGCGCCAGATACCCGGATTCAATCCTGACATTGGGCGCTGTCTGTGCAGAGTTTGCACGTTCGCCTTGTGACGGCGTGGGTTTCCTAGAGGTGCTCTGTTGTCATCCCACATCCCAAAGATGTATGGGTTTGTATGTTAATTAACCCTCTGCAGATTGTCCCCTAATGTGGAGGGAGTGGATGAGAAAGTGAGATAACAGGACTAGTGTGAACGGGTGATTGGTCATCGCCACGGACTCAGTGGGCAGTAGGGCTTGCTTCTATGCTCTGCCTCTAAACTAAACTAAACTACCCTTGGATTCTATCACTCATATACACACAACTTATTGTGGCCAATTAATCCACCAATTTGTTTCAGTGTGAAGAAGGGTCTCGACCCGATATGTCACCATTCCTTCTCTCCAGAGATGCTGCCTGTCCCGCTGAGTTACTCCAGCTTTTTGTGTCTATCTTTGCATTATCTGTCATCCTGCGCGGCACATCCATTGTACTTCTGTGGTTGAGCACCAAAAATGCAGGACATTTATCTCCTGATTACCCACAGAATGCTTGTTCCAAACTATCAAACAGTCATGTAGTACAGATTCGGCCAGGTACTATTATATACATAAGAACCATAAATATTTCCAGCACAGAAAGGGGTATTTGATGGCTAGTACCATTTAGCCTATTACATACATTCCATTTCTGCCAGAGCAATTCATAATTGTACTTCTCACCCCACAAGTCTGTACATCCATTGATTGACTGATTGAAAAATGCAAAATAGACACAGGTTTTTCGGTCCATGGATTCCCTACCCACCATTCATTCATGCTAGTTCTCTGCATCTTTGCATCCACACCCTACACAATAGGGGCAATTTATGGAGGCCAATTAACCCGCAAACCCCCACGTCTTCGGGATATGGGAGGAAACAGAGCAAAACCCACACGGACAAAGAAAGAAAGACAAACTCCATACAGGCAGCACCCGAGGTTGTGATTGAACCCAGGGTTCAGGCAGCAGCTCTACCAGCTGTACCACTGTGCTGCCCTGCTTCAATTTTTTTTTAACATTTTGCATTAAAAGTTGCAACAAATTCTGCCTCACTATTCTCAGCAGCAGTGATTCATGTTGGATCAATTCTCCATATAAATCAAGACTAGTTCTTCAAAAAAGGCTCAGGAAATACAAATGCTATTGGCAAGGAGCATTAAATTGCTGTCTTTTTAAATTTCTATGGCATTGAAAGGATCGATGCATGAGTATGGTTCATTCTCACAGAAAGCCAAGGATATCTTTGTTGATACCTTAGACTGTTTGTTTGCTGGTTTAATTTTCTGCAAGAGTGATTTCATGGATGGTGATAGATTATACTGCAAGCCACAAACTTTAGCTACTCTGGATAAGTTAAGTTACGTCAGGGAAGCTGTCTTTGAAGAATAATTGGAATTGCACAAGTTTAATACATGACAATTAATACCTTTGTTGAAAAATAATGGTTCACGAGTAAGGAGGTCTACATTTTTGTAATCACTTCACACAGACTAATTCTTGGAACCTAGATTTCTTTCTTTCATCCAGAACAATATGAAAACTTGCAATACTTATTTATGTAAACACTTCCATCCAATAAATTTGAAGTTTGGTGACATTTCTTTTTACAATAATCACTTTACAGTCGAAATCTCTCAAAATAAAACTATGAAATGAGTTATATGTCAATGATACGGATGAGGGAATTGTGGCCAATTTTGCAGATTATATGAAGATGAGTGGAGGGGCTGTTAGTGTTGAGGAATCAGGGAAGCTGCAGAAGGACTTGGACAGGTTGGGAAAGTGGGCAAAGAAGTGGCAAATGAAATACAGCATAGCAAAGTGTAATGCCCTTTTGTAAAAGGGATAAAGGTGTAGACTACTTTCTGAATGGGGAGAGGATTCAAAATATGGAGATGCAATGGGAGTTGGGCGTGCTGGTGCATAATTCCCAAAATGTTAATTTGCAGGTTGAGTTGGCTGTAAGGAAGGCAAATGCAATCTTAGCATTCATTTCTAGGGAATTAGAATATAAAAGCAAGGATGTAATGCTGAGGCTTTATACGGAGCTGGTAAGGCCAAATCTGGAATACTGTGAACAATTTTGGGCCCCATATCTGAAGAAGGACGTGCTGATGTTGATAAAGATCCAGAGGAAATTTGCAAGAATGATCCCGGGGATGATTGGGGAGCTTTTTCAGGGAGGGCCTATACTCACTGCAGTTTAGAAGGATGAGGGAGGGGGGGTATCTCATTGAATCCTACCGAATAATAATAATAATATAATAACTTTATTACGGACTCAAGGTCCAGACAAGGGGCAACATTACATCAAAAAATCATAAATATATATAAAATCATGGTAAATCACATAAAAACATCATAATTTATATATAAAAAAAAAAAAAACCCACAATACTTAAGTTAAAAATCCAGAGTAAAAATGATCAATGTCGTACAACGAGACAACGATACCAGTGTCTCCACAACTGGGATTCGTAGCGTGTAGTGCTAACCCTTATGTTTGTCAAGGCCACAATAAGCACATTTTTAGAGTCATTTATCCTGCAAATGAATTTATACATGTGGTGTCTTAGGATAGCTTCTAGAGTACTGACTCCTGCAGCCACAAACATATTACTGGCACTACACCATCTTGGTTGCCTTAGCAGTGTTCTCATGGCATCGTTATATGCAACCTTTAGTCTCTGCATACTTGTCTTTAAATAGTTCGATCACAGGTGCGCAGTGTAGAGGGGTGTGCAGTATGCTCTAAATAGTGACATCTTCACCACATCTGCACACGCACCAAATTTACGCAAGAGGATATTCGCCTGTATATACAGCATGCGTCGTTGCCTATAAATATCCTCGTCATCTGTCATTTGTTCTGTGATAATATGCCCTAGATATTTTATCTTATTACAGACACTAAGATTGTTGTCAGACAATTTAAAATCAGGATATTTTAGGCTTTTATCCTCTTTGGTTCTGCAGACCATAACAGCACTCTTACTAGCATTATATTTAATGTCATGTTTCCAAACCATACACGGAACATGCAGTAAGGAGCTGCTGGAGACCAGCGCTAGATGGACTAAAGACCACAAGATCATCTGCATACATAATATGGTTCACTAGAATATTACCAATCACGCACCCAGTGTTACAGGCTTTCAATTGTTTAGACAGATCATCAATATATAGATTAAAAGGACTGGGGATAAAATTCCCCCTTGTCTAACACCATTGCTAACCCCAAATGGGGCTGAGACCCTATTGCCCCATTTTATTTGCATAGTCTGGTGGGCATACCAGTAGGCCAGTATTCTCACAATGTATTTAGGCACCCCTCTTTGACGCATTTTACCAAACAGCTTTCTGTGATTAACACGGTCAAAGGCTTTGGAGGCATCAATAAAGCACATAAGAATTGAAGAGTTTTTGCCTCTATATTTGTTTACAATCTCCTTTAGGGCATATATGCATAAGTCAGTGCCATGTTTATCTTTAAAGCCAAACTGGTTATCTGTGGAGTTAACAAACTCATGTATTCTATACTTCTGAACTCTTTCTAATACTTTTGACAATATGCTGGCTAAAGCTATGGGCCTGTAATTATTTAGACTGCCTACTTTACCCGCTTTGTCCTTAATAAACCGGCACTAACAGGACAGACAACATTGAGTCTGGTAACATGCCATGAATCATAAAGCCAGTAAAACAAATAGCTAGGAGAGGAGCTATCCTCATACTCGCATACTTAAGATGTTCAGCAGAGATATGATCCAAGCCAATTGCTTTGTTGTTGGACAGCTTGTTCATGGCATGATACACCTCATGTGACATAATCACCATCGAGTCATTACTCTCAATATTGTCCACCCTATACAAGTCACCTTGGACACAGTTGAATAAAGTGCTATAATGTTGTCGCCATAACTCGGCGATATTAGCCGTTCCGGAGATTCCATCTACAGTACATGGTAGAGATGTTTTGCAACCGCTAAGAGCTCTCACTTCCTTCCAATAATCTGTAGCATTGTTACTTAGCAGCTTCTTAGCCATGGAATCAGCCCTCATAGCTTGCTCATTTTTACAGATGAAGCGAACAGCATACTTATACCTTGCATTAGTGAGCTTCTTGTGCTCAAGCACAGGCCCCTGTCTGGGTCTACCTGCCATAGCCCATGCTTTGGTGGCTTCACGGGCTTCAGTATGATACTCAGCTACATACCTATTCCAGCCAGGTCTGATGTTATGTGTCTTATTTTTATGCTTGCAGTAGGGCTTACTGCCTACATATAAGGCGCTTACTATATCATTATACATGGAGCAGATATCTCTCCTATGCTTCATATCTTTACAGTTAACATTACTACATATTATTGCATCTTTAGGTCGATGAATATTGCTTAAGGATTTATCTGTATGGGCATAATAGGCTAGGATGTCTTCCTTTGTAAGCGTTGACCAGTCCAGTTTTTTCTGTATTAAGGCTATTTCTATCTCTGGATACCACAGGTATGTGTTCAACATTTATTGTCATAGCAACAGGTATATGATCAGTCATTGCTGCCCCGTACAGAATGCTCATACACCCCAATGAGGCATGTGCATCAGCTGTACTAATACAGTGGTCCAGCCATGATGTGGTGTGCCAGGCCTCACTAATATGTATAGCTATCTGTAGGTAAAAGCACTTTGCTTGACAATATTAAATTATTATCTTGACAGAACTGAGCCATATGATTGGCAAATAATGAGTTCCTATCTGAGATATCTGCATTCATATCCCCAATGACATATACACTACAATAATTATTGTTTTGAATGAAAGAATAGATGTAAGCAAGTCTATTTAAATATTCATCCTCATTCTGATGGCATTCATAGGGTGTATATACATTCAGGATAACAAATTCCTTGTTGTTGTGAATAAAGTGTATGGCAATGCACCAGTCAACATCAAGCTGAATCACATTTACTGATGAGTCAAGCTTCTTGTTCCATAGAATGGCCACACCACCTGGTATCCTACCTCTGACTATTCCCATGCCAAGGTCAGTTGTAGACTCCTCAGCCCCATGAAAGTTGTCATTGAGAGAATTGAGTTTGTCCAAGTCTTGCTTTGCTAAGAATGACTCTTGCATACATAGTATAGTTCTCCAGGAGGTTGCCAACAACTGAGCGGCGAGCTTTATCCCCTACACTCTGGCCCAAACGCAGGCCACGACAATTGTACGATAGTACTCTAATGTTCATTTAGTAAGACTAGTGAGTGCCCCTAGCACCAGCAGGTATACTCATTCCCCCTGTGGCAGGCGCAGTGCTTGATCCGATGACTCCAACCCTGCATGGCTCGTTATGTCCACAGAATAACGAAAAGAGTGGTTGAGGAAAGCATGTTTCCAGTAGTGGGAGAGTCTAAGACCAGAGGGCAAAGCCTCAGAATAAAAGGACCCATCAAATGAAGATGAGAGGGGATTTTGTTGGCCAGAGGGTGGTGATAATGGGGAATGTATTACCACAGTCAGCTATGGAGGCCAAGTCATTGGATATTCTTAAAGCAGAGATTGCAAGGCTCTTAATTATTGACATCAAAGATTATGGGGAGAAGGCAGGATGGGGTTGAGAGGGAAGAATAGAGAGGCCATGATTGAATGGAGGAGTAAACTCAATTGGGTGAATGGCCTAAATCTGTCCCTATTTCTTATGGTCTTATGAATGGCCAATTAGGCAACTTGGTCCTAGAGTCATAGAGTGATACAGTGTGGAAACAGGCCCTTCGGCCCAACTTGCCCACACCAATGTCCCAGCTACACTAGTCCCACCTGCCTGCGCTTGGTCCATACACCTCGAAACCTGTCCTATTCATGTACCTGTCTAACAGTTTCTTAAACAATGGGATAGTCCCAGCCTCAACTACCTCCTCGGGCAGCTTGTTCCATACACCCACCACCCTTTGTGTGAAAAGGTTACCCCTCGGATTCCTATTAAATCTTTTCCTCTTCATCTTGAACCTATGTCCTATGGTCCTTGATCCCCCTACTCTGGGCAAGAGACTCTGTGCATCTACCTGATTTATTTCTCACATGATTTTGTACACTCATGATTCCTCTCATGGTATGGTATTATGATTCACTCGAAAGACTATGGATGGGGGTTAGTGGGATGGGAAGAAAAAGCCGAGTGATCTTTAAATATTTGCAGCAATAATTTTAAACTAGAGTTGGGATAAGTTTTTCATCAACAGCTCTAAAGAGGCAACATTAAAAAAGTAAAATTTCCACAGACTGACTAAGAAAAACTCTCAGCATTACATGCTCATGTTCAGGTTAGGGCACAAACAATTGTTGGAGCCAAATATAAGAATACGCCACAAAGATGTACATATAACATTAATGTAACGAACACCACACATCTGATGGGAAACATTGCTGAAGTAATGTGTGGGTTGAAGAAAGCAGTTCTACAATGTTATAGCCAGTCTATTACCTTTTCCATTTATCATAGAAATGTGCTATTATTGAATATATCTGATGAATATTTTTGCGAGGTTTTGATCTCTAAACTTGAGTTGCTTCTGAACATACAAATATATAAATTTGGCACAGCAATATATTCTCTCAAGCCTGCTCCAACATTTAATAAAGTCATGGCTGATTTGGCTATACACTCAATGATGTCTACCCGTGATAGCCTTTCAACCCTCTCAGTTACCATGAACCTATAAAACTTTTCCTCAAAAATATTCAAAGATCTGCTTTCACTGCTCTTTGAGACTGAAGATGGGTCCCAACCTGAAATGTCACCTATTCCTATTCTCCATGGATGCTGCCTGACCAGTTACTCCAGCATTTTGTGTCTATCTGCAGGGAAATATTTGTTGGGAGATGAGATTGCTCGATAAGACAGCAGTGACTTGACGGGCTGAACGGCCTCCTTGCATACGGTAAGAAAATATGAATAGGAAACATATTATTGTCCTAGTGTACTGTATCATTAAGTTACCATTTTGGTTTATCACATTATTTGAGAACTTGTAAAGATACCTTCCTGCCTTATTTCCCCTTAAAGTACATTTTGATCAAGACATGGTTTAATCATATTCAAGTGATTAAAATAAAAGGAAATAATGTTGACAAAATGTTTATTTTGTATTTTCCTGTATGAAGCAATTTAGACCAGAAAGTTTGCATTTCAACCACTGTGATTGAGAGAGTACTTTATTTGCACTGGTTGAATCTAGTCCTTTGTCTCCGACTATATTATCACTTGCTTATAACCTTGAGTATGTTCCATGATCTTGTCAAATCCACATATCCCTTTGTGCAGGAAAGAACTGCAGATGCTGCTTTAAACCGAAGATAGACACAAAATGCTGGAGTAACTCAGTGGGACAGGCAGCATCTCCAGAGAGAAGGAATGGGTGATTGTTTGGGTCGGAAAAAGGGTCTCGACGCGAAACATCACCCATTCCTTCTCTCCAGAGATGCTGCCTGTCCCACATATCCCTTAGATACTCAGTTTGTTAATATTGTACATGATTCATTGTTTGCTTTTCACCTTGGTTCCTAATTGAATAATTTTTACACAAAATTGGGAAAATTCTGAGGTGTTTCATTTTAGGCTTTATTTTTATTTTTTAATATTTTTATTAGCATTGCATATTATCTAAGGTACAACAGTACTTCAAATACAAATTAGACTTGTCACAGATGTTACGGGATAATTTATATATACTACTGTTTTTTTTGTTTTTTTTGGGAAGGTAAGGGAGTGGAAAGAAAAGTAAAAGTATAAATCGATAATCAAGAATTGGTGATTAAATAATAATGATTATATAAGAAAAAAGAAAAAAGAAAAAAGAATAAAGATAAGCAAATAAAAAAATAAAAACAATTCTTATATAATAAAAAAAATTAAAAAATTAAAATTAAAAAATTAAAAAAAGGAATACATCTTAACAATGAATGGAACAGTTTCACATGACAATATCTATAGAGACGTGTATACAAATCCCAGAATACATCTTTTCATCTAATCCTACACCAGGGTACTTATTGAGTTACGGTGCTGAGCTCAGTTACCCCTTTAAATAATCAATGAATGGAGACCACATTTGTTCAAAAAGTTCATATTTGTCCATGAGGACAAATATAATTCTCTTCAAATGCAACGTCTCTGACATTTCCACAGTCCACATTTTGATTGTGTGGGATAATGTTCCCTTCCAGAATTTTAATATTAATTTTTTTCCAATTATCAAACAGTAATCAAGAAAATGTCTTTGACTTACTGTTAATATTAAGCTTGAGTCAGGAACTCCTAATATTACTTGCTTTAGATCAGGGCCCAATTTAGTTTTAAGAACTTCAGAAATGATTCCAAAAATATCAGTCCAATAACTATTAAGTTTTATGCATGTTACAAAACTATGCGTTGTTAGCTTCTAAATTCTGACATTTATCGCAAATAGAAGAAATGTTAGGAAAAATTCTATTTAATTTCAATTTTGAGTAGTGTAATCTATGTAATACTTTAAATTGTACCAAAGTATGTCTGGTTAATGAGCATCGGTGTATACGTTGTAAACTTTCTTCCCAAGTGTCTTTCATTATAGATAAACCTATTTTATTTTCCCATATCTGTCGGTATGATTCTGTTGTTGGGACTTTCCTATCCAAAAGAGTATTATATATGCACGCTATTAATTTTTCTGTATTTGGATGCTTGTTAAGCCACTCATCCAGTAATCATGGTTCTCTATTCTTATAATCTTGGATGTTTGACTTGATATAGTCTCTAATTTGTAAATACCTCAACAAGTTATTTGGGTGTAATCCATAGATATCTTTTAATTCTTGAAATGATAGAAATTTTCCTTTCCTGTAAGATTGTTCTATCCTTATAATTCCTAAATTTTTCCAGTGTCTAAACCCCTTATCCAAAATGGAAGGTTTAAATAAAGGATTAGTCATAATAGGTAAACAGAGTGACATATTATCCAAATGTAAAGTCTTAACTATTTGTTTCCAAATATGTATATTGCTATAAATTATAGGGTTTTCCCCGCAAGTTTTTTTTTGTATTTCACTTGGAGCAAGAAGAATCAAACTTATATGAAACGGAAAACAGTCTTCCATTTCCATCTTTAGCCAAGCTGGTTCCTGATCCATTTTTACCAGCCAAAAATTCATATTCTTTATCTGAACCACCCAAAAATAATTAAAAAAATTAGGTAACGCTAATCCTCCATTTATCTTGGATTTACATAAATATTTTTTACTTATTCTGTGATTTTTATAATCCCAAATAAAGCTGTTAATAATAGAATCGATTAAAAAAAAATTTGAGAGATATAAAGGGATAGCTTGAAATAAATATAATAATTGTGGTAAGAACATTTTTATAGCATTTGTTCTGCCAATCATTGATATTGGTAGTGTTTTCCAGTATAAAATATTATTTTTTAATTTATCCATAGAATTTTAGAATGCTATTTTCGCAGTGCTTTATCTTAGTATGTTTCAAAAAACTTTTGAATTATTGAGTTCTATTCTATGGAATTAAATATTAATTGAAATTAAAGCCTTGTCGCCAAAATAAGTAACTGAAGCAGCCAACAGCTCTCTTGATTAGTATGATAATTGTCCTTCATGTGGTAAATGTCTAAATCATATAATTTTCATTTGATCATTTCTATCATCACTGTATTAATTCAATGTAAGAAATGGGTCTTTTCTGTAAATGTACAATTGCATTGGATGTTAAATGCACAGAGTTCAGGAGCTCCTTAAATGAAGCATAGGTGGCAGTGTTGCGCTATTATTAAGTCCTTTAACACTCATTTAATCTACAAGCACTGGTAACTGGGTAAGAATAGTTTTAAAATGTAATACAAGATAAATGGATTTGCGGTCAAAATATCTGTGCCGATGGACGTATCAGATAGCAGGCAAATGTATAGTTAAAAGCAAACAGCATTAAGTAATTTTGAGATATAAGAGACTGCAGATGGAATTGTGAGCAAAACTGCAGGAAGAAAACAGTGCGTCAGTTGACATTTGTTGAGGGAAATTGACAGTAAGCATTTTGGGTCAAGACCTGTCTTCAGACTGATGGAGTAGAGGAGAGAAAGCTGGTGGAGAGAGGCGAGAGGTCGATTCATGCAAGGTGGGGTTATTAGCAGATGACTTTGATGGAGGAGAAGTGGATGGAGATAGTAATCAAGATGGAGATGAAGTGGAGAAGATAGACGGGTGCAGATGTGAAATCTGAAAGAGCAGTTCACCACTGAGGGAGGGGGTATAAGAACAGGTGTTGCATCTCCTGCTGTTGCAGGGGAAAGGGGGAGGGAAAGATGGTAAAGATGAGCAAACTGAGGAGTCACGGAGAGAGAGGTCACTGCAGAAGACAACGAGGGGTGGAATGAGAAGATGGTGGGATTGCGATAAGATGGTGGAAAAGTCGGAGAATAATGTGTTGGATGTGGGATGAAAGGTGAGGACCAAGGAAACTCTATCCCAACTGCATCATACCTCAAGTAAAAAGAATGGGTATTTCAATGAGATTCTGTTTTTCCCTTTGGGTGTAATAGAGCTGGTGTTCGTGCTGAATACGTTCAGATCTTCTAATTCTCATTCTCAAAGAAAACAGTGGTTTTTTTCTGCAAGAAAAGTCATAAATTTCTTCACAGGTACCTATTATGTTAGACTTCAGGGCAATTGAGATATTGTGGACACTGTGGCAAGGAGTGGTAGGAAGTTGTCAGGTGATTTGTGAAACACGATCGGAGAAGCTTACTTTTCAGAATCTTGAGGTATTCATTTATGATTCCCTTGTGACAGTGCTGTTGCTGTTTCCGTTATTTGGGAGTCGGGTGGAGGCAACAGAGTGAATTAGGCTCTTAATCAGTCCAGTAACCATCTGTTGGGCACCAGACGGCCAAATGCTAACTAAAATTCTGTGAGCTAAAGGCAGAAAATGGTGGTTAGAAAGAACACAGGAAGTACAGCAATCTGGCAATAACCATGATGAGGGCAAATTATGTTGCTACGTAAAGACCATAAATGAGCCAAACATCCAAGGGCACAAAGACAAAATAAACTGTGGATGCTGGAATCTGGAACAAAAGGTAGAATCCTGGAAATATTCAACGTCAAAGGAACATGAGTGGAGGGAAAAGGAACCTGAAATGTCAACTTTTGCCTCCACAATTGACACCTGACCCGCTGAATTTGTCCAGCATTCTGTTTTTGTCTACAGTCTACAGTTTAGTTTATTGTCACGAGTACCAAGGTACAGTGAAAAGCATTTGTTGCGTGCTATCCAGTCAACGGAAAGCCAATACATGTTTACAATCGAGCCATTTACTGTGCATAGATACATGATAAGGGAATAACGTTTCACCCAAGGAAACATCTTGCTAAAGGGTAAATGAAGAAAAGCTATAATTCTTATCAATGATAGAGACAGATAGTGGCAAGTGGGATGAATATTTCAAATAACTCCTTAGCTGGGCTGTGTCCTTGCCACCAGCATCCTTGACAGATAGTAAATCATTAAATCTAGCTTCAGCTCCTCCTCTCCCTGACAAGGAGATTGAAAGGATGGGCTCGAGAACATTAAAAAGTGAACAAAGGCCCACTCCAGTGACTCTGTCACTGCACAGATCAGTCAATGATTGTAGAAGAAAATCAGGACTTGATTCCAGAAAAAATAGTAGTGTGTAAGGTTTAGTCAGTCTTCTGAGAAGGCTGCTGGAAGCAGAAGGTGGTGCAGAAAAGCAATCAGACTGCTGTCTGTTGGTGGGTCCTCAAAGAAGAGCCACAGCGAAGGAGAGGAACCTCAGTGAGGAGTGTCAGAAGAAATAAATGGAAAATATAAAGGAGAATCCATGCACCAGATCAACAGCTCAGACCAGCCACTGCTCACGAGGGCTGAAGGAGGCCTTACATTGTAATGGCCTGCGTCTTTGAGGGAGCACCATACCAATGGTGGTCAATGCACTGCAATTGAAGGTCCATATGTGACACAATAGGTGCACTGCATACTGTAACCGCATTGCATGTATCTGATGACCTCCGTACAAGTGCACGTTATGCACGTGGAGAGCTCAGAACCAGTATAATATCCTCCCAAACCCATTTACAAAGGTAAACCTAATTGTTTTATGTTTAAATTCCATTGGGTAAAATACAATAACTATGCCCAAATTTTCAAGTTGATGTGCTCACGAAGAAGATAGAAGCAAATTGAGAAATGGAGTTGTGTAATATCAAAATGTTATTAAAATATTACAGGTCCCATGACTAACAAAGAGACAAATGCTTCCTCTCTCTCTCTTGCTCTCTCACTCCCCCCCCTCTCTCTCTCTCTCTCTCTCTCTCTCTCTCTCTGTCTATCCCTCTCTCTCCCTCTCTCTCTATCCCTCTCATTCTCATTCTCTCCCTCTCTCCCTCTCCCCCTCTCCACCCAGCTCATTCGAGCCCTGAGGTATGTTGTGTTTTGCTAAAATTGAGATTGTTATACTGCAGAGGCAGAGTAGAATGTGTTTTGTTCTCCATTGTTTCCCAGTGCTGAAGATAGCAACTAGTCAATTTTCTAAATGATTTGACAGCATGAAACTTAATTTGTGAATCATATGCTCAATATACTTGTTCTCGGTCGATTAATATTATTATGCTGCAAATTTATTGTCAACGGCAAGAAGTCATAATATTGTAACTCAGATTTCAAAAAAGAAACAGATTCTATTCTTTAACAATAATATTCCCTACTTTAATCAACTAAAAGGGAAAGCATAAGATAAAGATAATATAAAATCTCTTGATTAATAAGTGCCTCTCACAAGCACATGTGATGAAGGCACATCACATTGTCTGCCTTAAAGGTATGTGATAAGTTCAAATCAGGTTTATCGTAGAATTCGGGCCAGCTTAATACTATACGATCCAAGCTGGATTTATTATTTGGAGTAGCTTCTGAAAATGTTGTTAGTGATGTAAAGATTTTGACGATTTAAGATCTTTTAAAATATGGTGGCACTTTCTACACAAATGCTTTGCCAGTAATTGAATAGCTTGTCTGAATGGATTAGAACTACTCAAAACAAATTATATTTTCATTTTATGGATGCATTTTGGAGAATATAGTAAATGTTGTTTAAAAATGCATACATCAAAAAGGAAGGCAACATTCTGTATAAAGAGTGGACCAGAATGCATGATTTCAAAGAAGTCACCATGCAGGTAAACAGTCATTCACAATGTCCTAAACTGACTGTAAATTCCTGTGGATCTGGTGCATGTAACTTACTGACAGGTTGAAGACTTGAAGACCTGTAAATTAAAAACAGAAAATGGTTAGGAACCCAATAATGTAGTGTTATTTCCTAGAATTGTTCTCGGCAAGCCATTCCAAGTCATTCATTCATCCAAAATGTAAGCAACTGCAGATGCTAGAATATTAAGCAAAACACCAAGTGCTGGAGTAACAGAGGGTCAGACAACACTTGTGCCTGGTGCAGCCTGACCTGCCGCGTTCCTCCAGCACTTTGCATTTTGCTTGTATCTTTAGATGAATTGGATATCTGGTGGTGAGGTTTACTTGACATTTTGTATAGAGCTGTGTCAGTAAGTGCAAACTCTGATGCTTTTGTTCTTCTTTCCTGTCTGTCCTTCCAAGTTCCGCTTTGCTGACAAGGTGAATTTATGACAATGGCTTTGGTCAAAGTACTGACACAATGGGATTGCGAATTGAAATCCACTTATGATGACTGTTACTGGTAGAAAAAGAGTTGAGAGTGATGCCAAGAAAGCCAGGCAGCTTCAGAGAAAAGCAGCAGTCAGCTGCTGACAGCAATACAATTATATTTTAGGACAAGGTTGTACACCCCAGATAATCACTGGAGAACATAAGCAAGTAAGTAAGTAAGTTTGTTGGCCAAGTATTCACATACAAGGAATTTGCCTTGGTGCTCCGCCCATAAGTAACAACATGACATACAGTGACAGTTACAAACGACTCAGAAAACACTAAACATGAATAATAATGAAACATTAATGATAAAACACCATTGATCAAGCATGTGAACCAACAAAATACCAGATCAAAGGGAGGCTACAGATATTTGGCTGTTGAGTAGAGCAACTACTTGTGGATAAAAACTGTTTTTATGTCTGGCTGTGGCAACTTTGACAATCCGGAGTCACCTTCCAGAGGGAAGTGATTCAAAGAGTTTGTGGCCAGGGTGAGAGGGGTCATAGATGATCTTGCCCGCTCGCTTCCTGGCCCTTGCAGTGTACAGTTCATCAACGGAGGGAAGGTTGCTGCCAATAATCTTCTCTGCTGATCGAACAATTCGCTGCAGCCTCCAGGTGTCGTGCTTGGTGGCTAAGCCAAACCAGACCAGGATGGAGAAGGTGAGAACAGACACTACGGTGGCCGTGTAGAATTGGACCATCATTGCCTGTGGCAGATTGTGCTTCCTCAGCTGCTGCAGGAAGTACATCCTCTGTTGTGCCTTTTTGAATGTGGTGTCGATGGTAGCCCCCCACTTAAGGTCCTTGGAGATGATGGTTCCCAAGAACTTAAAAGTCTCCACAGATGTGAGTGTGATGTTGTTGACGGTGAGTGGGGTGAGGGGAGGGGGGGCTCTCCTAAAGTCTAAAATCAATTCCACTGTCTTAAGAGCATTGAGTTCCAGGCTGTTGCTATGGCACCAGGATGCCAGCTGTGACACTTCCTGTCTGTAGGCAGATTCCTCCCCATCCTGGATCAGTCCAATCAGGGTTTTGTTGTCTGCAAACGTGAAAAGCTTGACAGAGGTGTCTGTGGAGGTGCAGTCATTGGTGTAGAGAGAGTAGAGGGGAGGAGAGAGTACGCAGTCTTGCGGTGCTCTAATGCTGAGCGTTTGCGCGTCCGAGATGTGCTTTCCCAGCCTCACATGCTGCTTCCTGTCTGTCAGGAAGTTGGTGATCCACTGACAGAGGGGTTCAGGCACTGTCAACTCGGAAAGTTTGGAGTGTGGTAGCTCTGGCACAATGGTGTTGAATGCAGAGCTAAAATCAACAAACAGGATCCTCGCATAGATCCCCTGGCAGTCAAGGTGCTGTAGGATGAAGTGCAGGCCCAGATTGACTGCATCAACCACAAATCTATTGGCCCGATATGCAAACTGCAGAGGGTCCAGCAGGAAGTATGTGATATTTTTCAGCTTGGCCAGCACAAGCATTTTGAGTGTCTTCATGACTACAGAGGTCAGTGCAACAGGCCTGTAGTCATTAAGACAAGTAATCCTTGTCGTTTTTGGTACAGGGACAATAGTGGAGACTTTGAAGCAGGCAGGGGCAGTATATGTATGCAGGGACTGGTTAAAAATGTCTGTATAGGCTGGTGCAGCTGTTAGGCACTGAGCTTAAGAGTAGAGTGGAAACATTGTCAGGTCCTGGAGATTTCTGGCTCTTTTATCCTCTGAAAATCCTCTCCACCTCCTCTATTTTTATTGTTGATATTCGATAAGTTATGTTGTGCTGCACAGAGGGTGTAAGTGATTGGGTGTGAAGTGGTGATTGGAGGGGGGTGGGTGTAGAAGGGCTCAGTCTTTACAGACTGAGGTCAGGCTGTGAGTGGGTGTGAAGTGTTGGTTGGGGTGGGAAATGGTCCAGTCTTTTCATACTGGAGTCTTGCCTTAAGTAGGTGTGATGTGGTGAATGGGAAGGAGAGGGTGCAGGGTCCATTCTTTGTAGACTGGTGTCTGGATGTGTTGGTTGGGGAGGAGGTACCAGGGTTACGTTTCTGATCTTCAAACCTGCAGTAAAACTCATTCAGGTCGTTGGTCAGCTGACGATCGTCCAAAGAGCGGGGAGCTTTCCTCTTGTAGCAGGTAATTTCTTGCAAGCCCTTAATGACTTGGAGGAAGGAATATTATTTAAGTTTTCAAGTCAAATCGAGTTTAAATCGCTGATAGATGCTGTTTTAAATTGAAGATTGACACAAAATGACTTATCTGGCTTAACGTAGCCTTTGTTTTCCCTCTCTTTATCCCCTCCCCTTCACAGTTCTCTGACCACTTACTGTCTCCGACTACATTTTATCTCTGTACCGCCCACTCCCCTAACATCAGTCTGAAGAAGGGTCTCGACCTGAAACATCACCCATTCCTTCTCTCCAGAGATGCTGCTGTCCTGCTGAGTTACTCCAGCATTTTGTGTCCATCTTGGACAGAGGTAGTAGTGGGTCACTTTGTCACATGACCCCAGAGCTTGCTACATCACTTAATAAGATCATAGGTAATCTGATCTTGTTCCTTTGGTTCTCCTATAGATCCAAAAGTCTATATCTCTGGCTTGATTTTATTCAACGACAGTCTCAGCAACACGCTGGGAAGGGAATTCTAAAGCGGCACAATGCTCTGAGTGAAGAAATTCTAACTCATTATCTTCTCAAATGAATAATCCCTGATTCTGAAACAAAATGGGCCAAACTGAGGGGCCAAATTGAGGTGAGCGAAGGGAGGCACAAAGTGTAGAAGCCTGAAGTCTCACATCATCAGACTCGGGAACATCACCTTTCCTACATCCAACAGGTTCTTGAATCAACCTACACAACTCTAATCTTCCTCAGCAACAGAACAATACGGACCACCTCTTGCACTATCATTAACTTATTTTCCACGTTTCTTCTGCCCACGCTCACTCCTACAATCAATCAGCAGAAAGGTCCCAACCCGAAAGATCACCTATCTATTTACCAAAATTGCTGCCTGACCTGTGCTTTGTGTCTATCTTTGGTATAAACCAGCATCTGCAGTTTGTTTTTATTACATTATACTATATTAACTTATTTTCTAATTGTGTATTGCATTAATGCCTTCTGTTGTTTTTGCATAATTATTTTTTACTTTTCACTGTCTTGTTTAATTTATAAATAAATTATGATTTTGTGTGTTGAATCTGTGCTCCGCCATTCATGTGTAAATGACAATAAACTCGATTTGACTTGAAAACTTAAATAATATTCCTTCCTCCAAGTCATTAAAGTAAATAGTGAACAACAGTGAGCATAGAACTTATCCTTCTGGTACTTCACTGGTTACCTCTTTCAGGTTTGAAAAGGGCCCATTTATTCCACCTCTGTTTTCAATGAGAAGCTAATTGTTTATTCATTCTAACACACTTCCTCCGATGCAATGGGCTGTTCATTTATACACCAACCTTGTATATGCCCACTTGTCAAATTGGAAGTCAACATACACTACATCTACAATTTTACTTCGGTCACGTGAGTGACTACGTGAAGAACCCGCCTGGCGCTGGCAAACGGCATTACGTCGACGCTGACGGCAGAAGCAGGAGCTGCACAGACAGCTCCTCGACAGCGGTAAGTTCGGAACCGGCAGGTAAGTGCTGTTGAAAAAAATTTTTAGGACTGGAAAACTCCGTGCCTGGTGGAAACCAGGATTTTAAAGGTTTTAAAAACAAATTAAAGTTTAAATTGAACAGATATACTCTGTTAAAATAACGGAGTTTTAAAAAGAACGTCCCAGGGGAATACCCAGCGATCGGGACGAGAGATTAATTACGTGGCCGGTTCCGATACTGGTACCGTTTAAATACGTAGTAGAAAGGTTTAAAATGATCCACAATTTTGGCAGGATTATTTTAAAAGTCAGAAAGACTGTATTTTTAAAAAAGTTAATAAAATTCGCAATATGGAGAAAGTACTCCATAATATAAAAAGAGACTATGGTCACAGTACCCAAACAGTTCCCCCAAAAAGCCCCTGAGGGGCTTGAATGTACTAAAGACCAGGGTCACAGTACCCAAACAGTTCCCCAAAAAAAGACCCTGAGGGGCTTGAATATACACAAAATATGGCTATGTGCCAAATTGAGAAATAAAAACTCTGACCCTGGATAGGTTGGAGGAAGTCTCTTTGGATATAATTCCAAGTGGATCAGGGATGCAAAAGACAGACCCTGCAAGTGGTGATGTGAATTATGAATGCACACCACAAATAAAATAAAAATAAAAGTGAGGCCAGGTGTGCCTGAGATAGCAAAAGTTTTTGCTATATTTAAAGGAAGTGGTGAGGCTATGGAAAAACCTAGCTGCCTACATTAATTATATGGTATCTCACCAACTTCAAGAATACGATAAAACTTTATGTTTTATTTAAATATCAATGGTTAATCCATTTATAAATATCCATGTCTCAAATATATGAGATATAAGAAATACAATTTCAAAGTTTCAAAATGGTGCAAATATGTAATACTTTCAATATAAAATAAATTGCCATTAGTTGTGGAGCTTAATAGGAAGAAATATATATAATTTACCGAACCTGCATCATAGGGTTGCAGATTAATACAAATCAGGATATTAAACTCCTGATTATTATAGAATACCTGCCTTATGATAAATCAAAGATATTAATTTACAAAAGAACAGAACCACTGATCTTTAAACTTTGGGAAAGAAAACTATGATCCAATAAAAATTTTGATTATGGATCAAAACAAAGACAAAGATCTATTATCTTACGGTGAAAAAACTATGATCCAATGAAAAATTTGATGATGGATCAAAATAAAGGCAGAAGTGGTATTATCCAAACATAGCCTTATCTTAACCTATATAATTGGGGGAAAAGAAGGCTTGATGTACGTTAAAGAGATGCAAACATCTGGTTACAAAATAAGTCATGAAATCTCCAATTATGGGGGATTACAGGTGTATTATGATGGTTAAAACTTAATATAACTAAGGATGATTGGTTCACCTGTATAAGGGGAACACTGATTTCAGGTTTGCACTCAAAAGTAAATTTTTTAAAAAGAAGGGGAACGTACATGTATATTATAAAATTACCTTAGTGTAAAGATTCATGGTATAAACCATACAATAATATCATTATTTACACTTTCACAGTGTAAGAAAATAGAAACATCTAGAACATGGAAAACTGTTGTGATTAACAAAGTGTTAATCAATATTACAGGTGCTTGAAATTTAATTAAAGTGGGTCAAGCTGTGCAAGTTAAAACTTGTCCAAACAATCAATCAGTTCAAGTTGTTAAACTGAACACTGAAGGAACAAATATATGATAAAAGATCAGCACTTGCACTAATGAGGTACATGGTATGGGTTATCTCAATTACATTTAAATTAGAAGAGATAAAGAGCAGCTGCAAATTAGTGCATGCCATTACAAACCTGGTGGAAGGTAGGACTTGACCCATTACATAAAGCATATGCTCAGGCATTAATAAAATATTTTAAAATTACTATTCTGAATTCAGAAGTAATTTAAGCACCATAAAGAGTGGGGAAAATTGTTCCATGATACAAATATGTATTATTGTTGTTGACATACTTTGTTCCTCCATTAGGTTAGGGGAAAATATAAATAAAGTTCCAAAAGAAGGAATACAGAAGCTTATAGAATATGTATGCCTTGTGAAGAAGCTTATGCAAAATATCAAATGATACGTTATCATTATTAGTAATGTAAAAAAGGTTCATAAGCTGCTTCAACTTTAAAATTACAACTGAAGCAAGTGTTACAGATGATGTACAACTTCTGTGAATGTTTTGGGTAAAAGATAAGAATATTATCTATTCTTATAACAATAATTGATATGTTTTTTGTTAAGCGGACTGCAGACAATTATACCAGGCAAACATAAATGGTTTGTCCTAAGAATTTCCAAACATTCGTATTAATTGTTGAAGTATAAGGAGTTATGGATAAAAATGATCGATTGTTTTTTATTATGGAACTGTCCATGTCGTATGAAGATGAACAATACCACGGCTGTGGCATATGTTTAACTATGGTCAAATTTGGGAGGAAAATATATTGTCATTATTTTGCCATACTTACGATTAATCTGGTTGTTATACAGATTAAATCACTGATTTTAAATATTTCTTGTGGGTCACAAGATAAGTCAAACAACAATTATGGGATTATCTAAGTAAACAGATGTGGTATGTTTTAAAGTTTAGTCCACCTGTTTAGCTCTAAGGAAGAGACAATGGGTATCGGAAGATAACAAATTTGGGAAGAAAAACATATTGTCATTAATATGGATTACTTACGATTAATTGATTGCATACAGATTAAATCACTGATCTTTCGAATATTCTTGTGGGTAATCTAAGAACAGTGAAGGTGGATGCTTTTCTCCAAATTACATGAGGAAAGATTCTTTGTGTTCCTCATTTTTGTTTAATAGGGCAGTGTCTGATGAATATGTAGCAGGACACTGCCAGAGGCATTTTGGTGGCACAATATGGGTCCTTTATGGTTCATTTATATTGTGTGATTTTGAACTGCTAGTGATGATTCATAATGGCAGTAATTTATTGAAGTCAAAAAAGGGGTCTCGACCTAGGTCGTTGCCTGTCTCCCTTTGTTTCTTTGGATGCTGCTGCACCCACTGGGATCTCCAGGTTGAGAAACCCTGCAGTAATTTATTGTTGTACAAAAAACCTCCATAAGTGAAAATATGAATTTGACTATCTACAGGTTGACTAGACCATCTCAACAGCTGATGGTCAAAGAAAGTCTATGAATGTAAACCAATATTACGATATATCAATAAAATAATTATGTATAAAGAAGTGTTATACCTGCAATTTGCGGAAATAAGTCTAAATAACTATATTTTGTTATAAGAAATTGGAGGGTCTGTATATACAGTAAAGTTATTTTTTCATTTTAGATATATGTGAATTCTTTGTGGATTGGATTTTCTAAGTATCTAATTGATTAGAGAGCCAATTATAGGGCTCAGAGTGTTACCGTCTTATAAACGGACAATATATTAACCAAGAAGTTATCCAGATGCATTCATAATATCCCAATATGGAAAGGGATATATATGTAAATGTTAATAAAATATATATATGTGTGTGTGTATATATATATATATATTATATATATATAGAGATATGATATAGATATAGATATGTGTTATATGTATATATAATCTTGTCCAAAATTGAAAAAAAAATATATAAAGGCAGGAGATAAAATCTTGAAGTGCCTTAAGAAATGGACTTTAACTCTATCTATGATTCAAAAAACTTAAATATTGAAAATAATAATTCTGATAACTTTAGTATCAATATAAGAGTGCAAACATTGCAAATGTTACGTTATAATGGCATGTGGATACAAATTGCATTATCATATATGTTTATGAATCTACCAAACAAAGCACGCCAAGAAGACCTGAAAACAAAACCAAGGTAAACCTATAAGCACATCCTGCTGGCTTTAAGTTGTGTGTGTGTGTGTGTGTGTGTGAACATTGATGAAAATGTTGCAGTAGGTAAGAGTCTGTGGCAATGAGACTGCTTATTACACACAAAAACCACATTGGGTTCAGTAAAACTGATGGTTATAGAGGAATGTATTTCTAGATGGTTAATAATTGGATACATTCAGTAGGAACTAGACACTGAAAGGTGGAAAATCACTCTGTTAATGAGGAAAATACATTCACAGGAATGGCACAGGATGAGCCACTCGAGCAAAGATGCATAGGCCGCAGGAGGCTGTAGATTACTGTTAAAATAAAGGAACCAGTCATGGTATCAGATTTAGACACGCAATGTTCGGTTCGCTATAATTGTTGCTTTGTCATGCCATAAAAAAAATATATATCAATTGGTATTTGTGATAAATTTGCTTTTCATTAGAAAGGGCATTATTTTCATTTTTATAATGTGTGAAAATTATTTATCACATAACTTGAGGCAATGTTTGGGGAAAATGTGTTATTCGCTTCGTTGTTATTGTGTTAATGAGCCGTACTGTCGTATGGAATAAATTCTACGACACGAAAAACACAGAAAGTTTAAACTCTTCACGTAGTCACTCACGTGACTCCAAAGTAAAATAGTAAGATTAAACGAGAACTTACCAGTTCAAAGTTTGATCGTTATTTTATGAGGAGTTACGATGAGGGATTACGTGCCCTCCACTCCCCACCCTCATAAAATAAATGATCATCTGGTAGTTCTAAGTCTATTATGAGCCTTACTATGTTACTTCGGCTATTTTGTGTTCTGTGTTTTTCATGCCGCTGCTTTGAAGTATGCCGTTTGCCAGCGCCAGGCGGGTTCTTCACGGAATCCCTCATCGTAACTCCTCATAAAATAACGATCAAACTTCAAACTGGTAAGTTCTCGTTGAATCTTACTATTCTCTTTCTATCTACTCATCTTGTTACATCTAAGAATTCAAACAAATTTGTCAAACGTGTATTTTCATTCATTGAACCATGCTTACTCGGTTTAATTATATTCATATTTCCTAAAAGATTAGCTAATTCCTCTTTGATTAATTTACCAATCACCATCACTTTGTATCTCATTCAGTCTCTCTTCATCTCCACCCTGTCACACAAATTTCTTCCGGACTTACCCTTTTGCAACTCAAAACATAGTCAAAGAGTCATACAGCATGGATATCGGCCCTTCGGCCCAACTTGCCCATGCCGACCAAGATGCCCCATCCGCACTGGTCCCACCAGTCTGTGCTTGGACAAGATCCCGCTACACATTTCCTATTCATATGCCTGATCAAATGTATTTTTAAAGGTGTTATAGAAATAGGTGAGTGTCTATTTGGGGCACAGGGTACAGGAGGATGTGGAAAAGTGTGGAGGGGTCGAAAAAATTATGTCTTATACCAGGTTGATCTTGAGGAACAACCTTCAACCTGCATATTTATTGTAATTCACATAGAAAGATAATTGTCATACCAGATGAATAAATAGTTGTGCAGTGTGTAGCGATGTTACAAAACCTACCTTCAGCGGCACTCCAGATCTGCCACTGGCTGTGTGTGTGACTCCGGAGCCTTTGAGGAGGGGGGGGGGATTAAAATGCAGGTTTGTATCGTTTGTTGGAGAGGGATTTCCTCGGGCTGCTAGTTGATGAAGAAAAATCGATCAGACTTGCGTTCCTGGTTTTTTATTTTTTTTATTTTGTTTTTTAAGAATCGCTGGACAATTTAATCGCTGGATTAAAGTAAAAAGCAACTTCTAATGCCCTCAATGCCTTCAACGCCACGGATCGCAATATCAGGACAAAATAAATGGTAAGTCGTCTATTTCACAATTAATCTTGCTTCTTTGGGTGACTTTAGTCTAATTTTACGATGCAAAAATGTTATTTAGGCCCCATACGAATAGGCCGTGTCTTGCCTGCCGATATGGGCTTAAGATTTACGGCAACGGCAACGTTCCAATCAATTGCATTCCAGAAACATCCATTCTCAAGATGATTAACATTCTCCTTTTTTTGGACAATCATGTCATAAGAGCATCTAACTCATCTATATTTTGTGTTATTGTCTATCCATAATCAATATTTATATACTAAATATCCACAACAGTTTTGACTTTATTGAGAGTGGATGTTTCTAAATTAATTTATGGGAAATAAACATTAAATTCCTTCTATTTGGCATATAAGTTCATGACGGTGAGATTTAAAAATCATGTTATATTGTCAATTCTTGTGTGAATGGGATCAGTTTGTTATTTGGATACTTAGGCTATTTAAAAATGTTAGCCTTTTCTTAAGAAATGAATGTTTAGAACTTGTAATTGAATTTAGATGAATTTAATTGATTTGATGAATTGAATTGATTTGATGAAACGGATGAATATGAATTTTTTGTTGGGTATTTACTATTGATTTGATTAAACTGATGAATATGATTTTTTTTGTTGGGTATTTACTATCTGTTTAACTTTATAATTTCTACCTTTTTTTCTAAAACTGCAAATAATAACTTGTTTCTGTTAATGCTGTTCAGTGTTTTTTTTTCCCCCTTTACATTTTAAACAGATGTCTCCAAAGAAGAAATGCAAAATTGTCAATCCAAATGCCCAGCAAAAGAAACAGATTTAGACAACATTCGCAGAGATTATCCAAATTTGGACCACTCCAAATGTGATGATCTACAGGACATTCTTAATGGGAAAGTAGTGGGCAGAAAGGCATGCAATGTGTGGTTTGAAGAGCAAAAACCTGTAGTTTAAATGCCAAAATTGAAAAGTTGAGGAAAAACAAGGTGTACAGAGTTGCATATTGGTTACAATCTGAGGAGTATGATGATGCTACTGATTGTGATATGCCAATGTACCAGCTAACAACTGATCTTCTCCATAAAGACTTGGTCTATTGCTAGAAATTGTAATTTATTTACTTATCTGTTATGGACTTACAGCATATAATACAATAATATTAAAGTTCTGATCTTGAGAATATCACATTTTTTAATTTTCAAGGTAGTCTGGGTGTTTATTACTATTTAACACAAACGGTCAATTTTGTAATTAGCTACAATTAGGTAACTGACTAATTATATGCTTTAATTTCAGGTCATCCAAGTAAGATGTTTTAAATTTGTTCCAGAATGCTTCAATCTATAAGAACTGAAAATTTCATTCAGTTCCCTTAATTTTTAAGAAAGTTATGGGCTTTTGACTGTCCTCAATCACAGCTTTTGTGTTAAGTTAATGGAAAAGCAATAGGGAACAAGACGCTAATTTCCTAGTATGAAAATGGCCATCACTTTTTTAATATTGAAAATATGAAAGTGAATTAGGTGTCAAATTAAAGTTCTTTTAATGCATTAACTGATGGGATACAGGCTTGATTTTTAAAATCTCAAAATTGTGTTATATTCCTACAGGGTGTCATGAGTTCTGTGCAATAATCAACCAATAATGGCAATAATGGAAGTCTAAAACTAACATTTTCCCCCTGTGTGTAAACCACATTTTTCATTGCCTCAGATTCATCAGCTTTTAATGCATTTTAACTTTCTAGAGAGTTTAGGAACATTTGGTGTAGTTTTATTCACAATATACTTCTTCCTTGTGTGCCTAGACATTAAGCTTAGGATTAACAATCTACCAAGAAAATTATGACATTAAAACACTACAGAAGGGTCTCGACCCGAAACGTCGCCTATCTTCTTTGCTCCTTAGATGCTGCTGCACCCGCTGAGTTTCTCCAGCCTTTTGTGTACCCACATAATTTTTATGATATATTTTTATTGCTCTTCTCAATGAGCTGGAAATAAAAGCATTGTAAATAGTGTTTAAGGATCATAAAACACTTACAACTGAAAGCTTTTCCTTTTCAGCACCTTAGACAATGAAATTAAGCTCTCTACCACTGAAGCTCTGGGGGTACACAAAAGGCTGGAGAAACTCAGCGGGTGCAGCAGCATCTAAGGAGCGAAGGAGATAGGGGACGTTTCGGGTCGAGACCATTCTTCAGACTGGTCTGGGATCAGGGAAACGAGAGATATAGACGGTGATGTGGAGAGATAAAGAACAATGAATGAAAGATATGCAAAAAAGTATCGATGATAAAGGGAACAAGCCATTGTAAGCTGTTTGTAGTGTGAAAATGAGAAGCTAGTGCAACTAGGGTGGGGGAGAGAGATAGAGAGAGAGGGAAATGCCAGGGCCGAGGGCTGAGGGAGAGGTGGGGAAGGGGAGAAGACAGCAAGGGTTAACAGAATTGTGAAAATTCAATGTTCAAGCCCAGAGGATGCAGACTCCCCAAGCGGAATATGAGGTGCTGTTCCTCCAACTTGCGGTGTTGCTCACTCTGGCCGTGGAGGAGGCCCAGGACCGAGAGGTCGGATACGGAATGGGAGGGGGAGTTGAGGTGCTGAGCCACCGGGAGGTCGGGTTGGTTATTGCGGACCGAGCGGAGGTGTTCGGCGAAACGATCGCCAAGCCTCCGCTTGGTCTCACCGATATAGATCATCTGGCATCTGGAGCAGCGGATGCAGTAGATGAGGTTGGAGGAGGTGCAGGTGAACCTCTGTCAGACCTGTAAGGACTGCTTGGGTCCCTGAAAGGAGTGGAGGGGGGAGGTGAAGGGACAAGTGTAGCATTTCTTGCGGTTGCAAGGGAAAGTGCCCGGGGAAGGGGTAGAGCGGGAGGGAAGGGAAGAATTGACAAGGGAGTTGCGGAGGGAGCGGTCTTTGCGGAAGGCAGACAGGGGGGGAGATGGGAAGATGTGGCGAGTGGAGGGGTCATGTTGGAGGTGGCGAAACTGGAGGAGGACTATGTGTTGTATATGCCGGCTGGTGGGGTGAAAGGTGAGGACCAGGGGGACTGAACCTCTCCAGCACTGAATCTCAATGTCTTTTAACATGTAACCTTTTCCAGAACAACAAGTGATAAGAAATAATTGTCAGCTTTGGCACATATTCCAAAGAACGATGACAAAGAAGCTACCTTTCTTATTGTTAATTAGCCAACCTGACATTTTGCTGATTGGCCAATAATACATTATGTTTTTCATTAATTCAGTCGTAAGATTTAGTTTTGCAGCAGTTCAATTAAAGTAATTACGTTTATATCAACATAATCTTACACTGAATGACTAATATTCCCACTGACAGATGGGTTCTCTGGTAAATGGGCAATCTGAAAAATACCCCTAATTATTTTACACATTAAAATGCAAAGAGGTTTTCTTTGTGAATAATGCTATACATGGCATCTTGTAAAATGTGAGAGTGAGATGAAACGCTGTTCAGTCAGGTTGTCAATGGTGGAACATGCAGTTAAATTCCAGCATAATCAGTAAACTCTCACGATAAAACATATATGGAATGGCTATCTGTGATTCCAGATTGGACACCAAGGTTTCTACTGACATGTACACTCAACAGCATCATTGTATTATTCAGATTCATATAATAAATCCATTATGATATGAATCATCATTAGAAACGGTGAGGTGCTAGAAGACTGGAGGATGGCTCATGTTGTGACTCTATTTAAGAAGGCTGCAAGGAAAAGCCTGGGAACTATAGACCAGGCAACCTAACCTCTGCGGTAGGCAAGTTACTGGAAACGTTTCTGAGGGATAAGATATACAGTATAGTAATTTGGATAAACATCAGGTGATTAGTGAAAGTCAGCATGATTGTGCACATGGGAGATCTTGTCTTATGAATCAGATTTGAGTTTTTTGAAGAAGTAACCAAAAAGGTTGATGAGTGCCAATGATGCCAAAGGCCAATGATGCTGTCTATATGGATTTCAGCAAGGCATTTGATAAGATTTCACATGGTAAGGTTCTAGAAGGTTAAATCACATGGGATCCAGGGAGAGCTGGCTGACTGGCTGGAGAATTAGTTTTGTGGAAGGAAGCAGAGGGTGATGGAGAAATGTTGTTTTTAGGACTGTGATTAATGGTGTACCTCAGAGATTGGTGCTGGGCCCATTGTTGTTTGTGGTTATATCAATAATTTGGAAGAGAATGCAGAAGGCAAGATTTGTAAGTTTGCAAATGACACTAAATTGGATGATACCATAGATAGCAAAGAGGGTTATCAAACATTACAGCAGGATCTTGATCAGTTGGACAAGTGGGCAGAGGAATGGTTAATAGAGTTTAATGCAGATAAGAGTGAAGTGTTGCATTTTGAAAAGTCAAACCAGGGCAGGGCCAACACCGTGGATGGCAGGGTCCTACAGAGTGTTGTAGAGCAGAGGGATCTAGTTCCGGTACATAGTCCTTGAAAGTTGCATTGGATAGGATGGTCAAGACAGTTTTTGGTACATTGGCCTTCATCAGTCAGAGTATTGAGTGAAGAAAAGACATAAAATGCTGCAGCCATTCAGTGGGCCAGTTAGCATCCCTGGAGAACTTGGGTAGGTAATGTTTCATATCAAGACCCTTCTTCAGACTGAAGTATACACTCGATGAGTATACAAGTTGGAATGTTATGGTACAGTTCAGGAATGTTCAGGTTTGGACACCCTGCTATAGGAAGATTTATGAGGATGTTGCCAGGACTTGAGGGGTTAAGATATAGGGAGTGGTTGGGCAAGGTAGGACTATATTTTTTGGAGCACAGGAGGGTGAGCGGTATGGATCATATGGAGTATTTTACCCAGAGTAAAGGAATTAAGAATCAGAGGATATCGTTTTAAGGTGAGAGGGAAAAAAATTAATAGGAACCTGAGGGGCAACATTTTTGCGCAGAGGCTGGTGGGTAGATGGAATGACCTGCCAGCGAAAGTAGCTGAGACAGGTTAAAGCAGCTGAGGCCGCCGAAGTAGCTGCTGCCCTAGTGGAATGAGATGCTAACACGTCTGTGTTAATACCTGCATCAATCAAAACCTGTTTCAGCCACCTGGAAATAGTGTTAACTGACACTCTTTTATGTGTTTTTTTTATAGCTGATAAACAATCCTGTCTCCATATTACGTACATTCTCTGTAACTGCAATATATTGCATCAAATGTGTTTTTACGCATAAAGATGGATCTGTAGGATATGCTGCAAATATACGATTTAAAACCCCGTGACACCTGGCCTGCTCTGTTTGAGGAGGTCGTAAATGTAAACCGTAACATTGTCCACAGCAATTTTCATTCTAACTGTAATTTTTGTAACATCTGTACCCTTTGTGCTGAAACCAACGCCATTAGCATGGCCAACTTTATGGTAATTTTGGTCAACATCAAAGATGATATAGGAAACTACTTACGTAGTTTCCTAAGGACTATACTTACATCCCAAATAGCCATATATCTAGGTTTGGGAGGTCTGGAATTAAAAATGCCTTTCATAAATCGAACCACAAGAGGGTGAGATCCAATTGCATGATTGTCTGACTTCATCACTAAATATGATGACAAAGCACTTCTTGCTGTATTGATTGCACTATAACTTAGTCCTTCATCATAGTAGAGAGTTGACAAAAAATCCAAAACGTGAAATACGTGCTGTACAATAATCAATATCATTTTGTACACAGAAAACTTCCCATTTCTTTACAAAAATACTGCTTTTGAGTACTCGATCTCCAAGATGCAGTAAGCATGTCGACAGTTCGACCTGACAATCCATGCCCCAGATATGGCCTTCCTAGAATCTGCAAATTAACAAATCAATACGATCATACAATGGATGGCATTCGCCAGTCACTGGATGCACCAATAAATTCCTTTGTTTAGGAACTGCCATCAAAGATTGTATCATCAGCTGTTGGATCAAAGGATATCATGGCTGAGTAGGCCAGTCGGGTATTACCAGTATCCCTGAAGCATTGCCCTGCGTGATTTTAAGCAGACATCGATTTATGAGACAGAAAGGTGGAAATGCAAAAAATATACATAACACCCCAATTCAGCGAGAAAGCGTCAATCGCTACTGCCCCAGAATCCGGTTCCCATGGCACATATTTGGGAAGCTGGTGGTTTAGTCTAGATGCGAACAAGTCGACATCCAGTGTTCCATATTTGGCAATGATGTCTTTGAACACATCGTGATTCAACATCCATTCTATGTTGTCATGGAATTTTCATGACCTGGTGTCTGCCACTGTATTAAGTTTTCCTGGCAGATAAATAGCTGAGAGCCAAATGTGTTTATCAATGCACCAGATCCAGATTTGGTTTACCAGTCTGTCACAAGATACCGACTTGATACCACCCATGTGATTGACATATGCCACTGCCGTGGTGTTCCCAATCTGGAGCTGAACATGCAGACTGCTGTTGTTAGAACAATAAGCTTTGAGCCCATGAAATGCTCCTAAAATGTCTAAATGGTTAATTCCCCATGTCTGCAGAAGCACAGCTTCTTCTAAACTCCATCTTCCTCCACAACGTGAATTTGTGTCTGTGGCACCCCATCCAAGTGCACTTACATCAGTCTGCAAAACCATGGAAGGTTATTCCAGCTCTATTGTGCTAAAACTACTGGAGACATGTTGAATCCACCATAAAATATCAGTAATTGCTTCAGCTGATAATTGCGTGTGCCCATCATAATGCCCAATTTGTACCTTAAGTGCCTGTTCTTTTGCTCTTTGTAATTGCTGATAATGCAAAGGCCCAAATTGGACTGCTGGAAAGGCTACTACCATTTTCCCAAGAAGCCTTGCCACTTGCCTAATTGAAGGTTTATGCTTGTTTAAAAGCATTACACAATCCTCAATTAGCTCTGAACTTTTTTCACTTGGCAAAGTAATTACCATTTTGATAGAGTTAATTGAAAACCCCAAATAATCAATTGTGGTAATTTGAGTAAATTTGGATTTTTCCAAATGAATGACAAACCCCAGTTTTTCAAATGTAGATTTGACAAGTGCCACTGATATTTTGGCTAAAGCTTTTGTTTGTCCAATTATTAAAATATCATCCAAATAGGCCATAATAACATGGCCCTGACCTCTAAGCAACCCCAACATTGGTTTTAACAATTTAGTGAATACTCTAGGGGCTGAGGTCAATCCATTTGGTAGTGCCTTATACTGCCATAATTGATTCATCCAAATGAATTTAAAATACCTTCTATGCTCGCAATGAACAGGCACTGAATAATAAGCGTCCTTCAGATCTATTGTAGCCATATAACAACCTTTAGAAATGAGTTGCTTGGCCGTAACCAATGTTTCCATTTTAAAGTGTCTATAGAGTACAAACGGATTTAATTTTGTTAGATCCAAAACGATTCTACATCCTCCGTCTTTTTTGGGACGGGGAAAAATATTTGACACAAATTGATGGACTTGATGATCCGTCTTTTCAATTACACCTTTGTTATATAATTTTGTGAGTTCAGCTTGAACCTCTATTACCTCTGTTTGTGAAAAATAAAGTGTTCTAACAGAAACATGTTGGAAAGGTAAAGTACCATTTGGAATAAATTCAATCCGAAACCCTCGAATTACACTCCTGATAAATAGATCTGAAGTAAGCTGCTTCCATTAGTTATAAAAAAGCCGTAATCTACCACCAATTTTTCCTTGAGTTACATTTAATATGTTTTTATGAGAACCAGGTCCACTTACCTCCATGGTGACTGGTACACCCTGCTGACTCCAGCCTCTGGCAGTGGCCCCCATAGTTGCTCGTGCTCCCACCGAGGGATACCATCCACGTCCCTATGCTGAGGACCGGCTTGTCCCTGGAGTAGCCCCAGATGCTGAGGTGGTTTTGTAGGGATACTTTCTCTTCAGCTATCTGCCGGGCATCATTGGTCTCATCAGACTCATTGTTTTAGCATCTTCATTTATTTCTTTGACCTGTTTGGTTAGATCTGCGCCAAACAGCAGATCAGGTGGTTGAATACTTGCTGGCTTACAAAGCGCAGCATATCTAGAATTAATTGTGGGCCTTATAGCCATTTTCCTGAGACCATTGATCTCAAAATGGGTGTTGCTTACAACCCTAGAGCCTCTTAGTATGTTCTGGTCACAAGACCACCATTCATTGTTCTTGCGAACGCTGTAATACCAGCAGCCAATAATTTAAAAATTCTTTGCATTTTTATCTCTTGGCTTTGCATACCGGGTCCCATCTGACCCCAAATGACTTGATTCACCGTTGGAACTCTTAATACTTCACAGTTGTTTGGAGGCTCGTGTTTTTTGGCTGTCTCATCCATAGTAAGCTCCTGAAGCTGATGAGACACCATGTAATTAATTGTGGTAACCAGCTCTTCACCTAGCGGCTCACCTGCTCCTGATGGGACAGCAAAAAGAAGTGCCAGTGGTGGAACATTTGATAGTTTTGTTTCTCCTGGCTGAACTTTCCCATCAAAATCGGGCTCAGGACTAATCTGGCCCATTGCACTCTCTTCAAATTGATAAGGGATCTCTGGCAGCATTGTTGCTGCTGCCGCTTCTTTTTCTAAGTGCTGACACTCCTTCTCTTGGAGTGAAGTTCTTTGGAGGACTGTATGCAACAGTTCCTCCACTTGGGATAGGCGTGTACACACTCTATCCAGCCCCGGTGAGGAATCATCCCCCGACTCCGTGGGCCTAGCAGACTTATCTGTTGCCTTGTGCCCTAATGGCAACGGCTCTGTGCTGTGCAGCACTAAGTCTGCAGTCGCTGTTTCTGTACTTAGCGATTGAACAGGGGTATGAAGCAGGGCTTCCAAGCCTGAGCTGCCGCAGCCGGTTGGAACGCGCCACTTTTCCTTCCCTGCTTTTTCCATGCTAGCAATTGGTATTGCGTACCGGCCAGCACGGATTCAAACTCCAGTGGAAAGTTTTAAACTTACCTGGAGTCTGCATACTTACCGCTGGAGGAGCTCCGTTCCTCGCAGCCTCCGTGCGTCAAATGCGGCTGACATACTGGTGCGCATGCGGCCTGGCGGGTCTTCTTCACGGAATCACTCACGTGACTCCGAAGTAAAATTTCTATTGCAAGGGATGACAGGAAAGTACTGTTTGTTCAAAAGATTGATTTCCATCAATGATAGGTATCTAACTGTAGAAGGGTCAAGTCAAGGACTTGAGTTAAAAAAAAAATGCTATTAATATCACGGATTCAAAATTAATTGATAAGAATTATATGCTTTCTGTGTTTGCATTACTTTAACCAACTGTAGAGATGTTTTATTTTCAGTCTTTTTAGATAGAATTAATATTTTAATCAGATTACAGAACAAAGGATACTTGAAAGTAAAGTAATCATGAAAAGGAATGCTTTAAATTACTATTATGTATTTTGTATGAGCTTCAATAAAGCTTGCCAATACTTTGAGTGAACTGTGAATCTATGCTAAAGTTCAATACAAAATTACATTTAGTAATCACCGATGTGAATTTCCCATGGTTCTGAATTTTAAAGTAAGTCTTACATTGATAATTAATAATTTGATTATTTATACTGCATCGTTGCTTATGACCAACTTCAAAATAAACTTGTGGCAAAACAAGTAAATACCCGATTTAATGGACCATTATTGCCTTTCCATGAATGAAACCTAAACTCTGTAAAGATTTAGGAGTGGATAAATTGTCAAATAGCTATCCCTTTGCCAGCATGAAGAGTCAAGTGATTAATTGTAATCTGCATCAACAACAGAACAAAATTCTTACAGCAGATTAACAGGCTCATCAATGCAATAACACACAGAATATTTATACAATAACAAAAAAATTCATTAAATTAATAACCTTAATATTAGTGCAAAAACCAAAGTCCCTAGAGCGACCAAAAAGGGTCCATAGAAGTTCATTGTTGCTAAGGTTAGTGAATAATGTTCAGGAGCCTGATAGTTGTTGGGAGAAGCTCTTCTTTAACCTAGTAGTCATGATTTTCAAACTGCTATACCGTTTTCCTAATGATTGGGACGAAATGAGACGGTGCCAGGGTGTTGTGAAATCTTTAATGATATCGACTGCTGTTTTGAGGCAACATCTCCTATAGATCACTTCAATGGTGGGGACGAGTGATGGAGCAAGCAGTGTCGCTTCTTGTGTTCCTGAGCGTTTGAGTTGCCGAACCAGGCTATAATGCAATCAGTCAGTGTGCTCTCTACCTCACACCAAATTCAATGCCATACCAAATCACCTCCATCTTCTAAGTAGAGGCGGCATGAACTTTCTCTGTGATTGAATATCAATTCTAGCAAGTGTATTAATAATAAGCAGCTCCCTTATGAATAGAAAGCCAATGAAACAGTTTGTAATCAACAGAAAAAGGGAGTTTGTCTCTGAAAAACTAAGTTTTAGTGAACAAAAATATCAAACATTGAGTTCTATTGTTTCAATCAGCCCTGCCAGTATTAACATGCTCTTCCTCTTCACCACAGGTTGCATGTGCATGACAGGCCACCAATGATTAGTTCCCATAAATTATATATATTTTTAAATCTCTACTTCTTTGTCATCTGCTTGTTTTTATTCTAATGCTCACTAAGTACTAATACCAACCATTTATGTAGAGCAGACCTGTCGTTCACAACCATCAAATTCACAACTCTGTTTTATGCGTCTGATCAATGTCTCATTTATTCTCAATTTTACTTCGGAGTCACGTGAGTGACTTCGTGAAGACCCCGCCAGCACGCATGCACGACATATTGTCGCGCGCATTTGCTCGACAAGCTGGGGGGGGGGGGGGTGCGCTCTCTCCACCAGCTCCTTCATAAGGACCGTCAGGTAAGTACTTACCTTACTCCCACAGGATGGACAAAGGGAAACGGAAGGCCACGCTCTCCAGGAGCCATGGTGCATCGACCAGCCAGCGGCCTTTGTCACCGGAGCTGCAAGCACCACCAGCAGCTTCGGGACGTGTGGGGGTAAGAATGCGGAAGTCGGGCGCTCCCATTACACCAGCGCCCGACTCATCACCTGAATGGTTCAGAATCCAGACTTCGAGCCCCCATCCCCCAGAAAACGAGGGGGAAAACAGGTACGTGGGAAGGAGCCTCGCTCGTCACCAGCGACCTCACCCCGAGTTCCAGCAGACCCACGGGGACTGGGCCGGGGGACAGCTGCACTGCAGGGGAGCCCTGCAGCTGCGCACCACCACGTACAACTGCCAGGGATATCTGCCGTAGGGCAGTCTGGCAGATCTACTGCTGCGTCGAGCAGGCCTGCAGGAGCAGGTGCTGCCGGCAAAACACCCCGTCAGGCTGCAGTCAAAGGCGGTGGTGGCAGCAGTAGACGGTCGGTCAGCTTAGCTCTGGGAGCGGCCGACCATGCGCCTCCACGCCGAAATATTGGGCGACAATGGAGGTAAGCCTGCACGGACTCCAGGGAGCCAGGTTCCGGGGGGCCGGCGCGATCCAACTCACTGCCTTCGTACCAGACAGGTGGGCCGCCACAGTCTGCAAGAAGACAGACTAGCGGAGAGTCCGTGCGGGAGTCGTATGAGCCTACTCGGGCGGTAGGCCACGACGACCTGCCATTGGACTCTAGACAGCACCTTACGGAGGTGTGGTCCGATGGTGGAAGCCCCAGTGATATCGCAGGGCCTGGGGAAGTCGGCTTGTCCGCTGCACATAGCAGGGACGGTCGCATTGAGCAGTTGGAGCTCTTAGTGGAGCAACTCCTCCAGCGGGACAGGGACCGGGAAGAACGGGACTCGCGGGCCTCTACAAGTCGCACCAGGAGCCCACTCAGTCTCTCGTCTTCACCAGCCAGAAGTGCCAGCAGTTGTCCGGCCGCCGTATTTGAAGATGACCCGGGACTGCCAGAGACCGCTGAGCCAGAGCACGAGGATATTCTGGACGTGGTGGGCAAGTTTACCACGACCACACAAACAGGTGAACCCCTGCACCACAAACTGGCGGGCACCATTGATTACCTGACCACTCACCAACTCCAGGGTCAGGTACTCAATGACACAATGGAAAAAATAAAACCACCCGAGAACTGCATCAACCTCAGTGTTCCCCTGATCAATGCTCAGATCTGTGGACATTTGAGCATGGCCACCAGGATGCAGGATGTCCGCCTCCAGCGTATCTTGAAGGTCCTCTCCATGGGTATAACGGCGTTTGCTAGGACCCTTGATGGGGACAATGTGTCCAGTGAGCAACAAGATGCCCTGTCACTCTTATGCAACGCCCAGTATGAAATCAACTGCCTGCGTAAGAGCTCCATAAAGCCCACACTCAACCCCAAATTTGCGGGATTGTGCCGTCCATCTACCGCTCCACCGCCTCATCAACTGTTTGGAGATCTGTCCAAACAAGTGAAGGAAATAGACGAGGAGGCCGAAACAGCGGGCCTAATGAAACCTCCTTCGACTAGACCTCACCCATATCACCGGCAACAACCATACACCAACTAGAAACCGTGGCAGCCGGATAGGACGCCAAGGGCCTATCCCCCTCCCCCAACCACAGCAGCCTTTTTTAGGGCAAGGCCAACAGCGGCCTGCATGGAAGATGCGGCCACCATCCCGACAACCTCCACAACGTCCACCCAAAACGACATACGCCAGGACCTGCTGTTAACCATGGAGGTTAGGGGGCCTGGTTCCTCTCAGACAGTAGCATCCCTTCCTGCACAAATTGGTGGGCGATTGCGGGCCTTTTGGGGAATATTGGACACTATCATCACTGACGAGTTTATTTTACAAAGTGTTCAAGGTTATGTCATAGAATTCATCGATGGTAAAAATCCCCCTACCCAGCATTCGCCTCATCGAAAATTTACACTCTCCCAAAAAGAGGTTGAAGCAGGACATGCCGAAATTTTACGGCTAGCAGCAAAAAGGGTGATTGGGAAAACAACGCACGAACCCCTTGAGTTTGTGTCCAACATCTTCACCAAAATCAAAAAAGATGGGGGGTGTCGAATTATAATAGACCTAACTGAGCTGAACACTTTTGTACAATATACCCACTTTAAAATGGATACCTTTGAAACAGCCAAGCAGATGCTTTACCCGGGGTACTTTATGGCCTGCATCGATTTAAAAGATGCATACTATACAGTGCCCATCACTGAATCTCACAGAAAGTTTCTGAAATTTGTCTGGAAGGAACAGTTGTGGGAATACAAAGCATTGCCCAATGGTCTCACCACAGCCCCCAGTCTATTAACAAAATTAGTGAAACCTATATTGGCTCTCCTTCGACAACAAAATTACATAGTCATGGCATATTTAGATGATATCCTAATAGTGGGTCAGACCCTCCAATTGGCTACACGGGTAGTTGCAGCAACTAAATCTTTATTCGAGAAGCTAGGATTTGTAATCCATCCAGACAAGTCAAAACTGCACCCATCACGGGTAATGGATTATTTGGGGTTCACCCTAGACACCACCTTAATGATGATCACCATCCCAATCAACAAAGCTATCACTATAAAAGAAGCGTGCACAGTCTTGCTTGCGCCAGGGTACCGACCATCTGGCAAACGGCAAAAGTAATAGGGAAACTGGTATCTACATTCTCAGCTGCACAATTCGGGCAGTTACATTACCAAAATTTACAAAGAACAAAGATCGCAATAAAAGCAAATGTTGGGCACTTTGATCGACCAATCCGATTACCACCAAAGGCTAGAACCGAGCTACAATGCTGGATTGACAATATTAGCGAGTGTCACAGACCCATCATAGTAAGCAACCCATCCGTCGTGCTACAGACTGACGCAAGCACACAAGGCTGGGGTGCAACTGACACCATGTCCAGTTGTGGTGGCAGATGGGACTCTCATGAGTCTACCCTCCTTCAGTCACACGGGATAAATTATATAGAGATGTTAGGGGCTTTCCATGGACTGCGGGCTTACTGTACTAACTCACGGGAGTAACATGTCCGCCTCCAAATAGATAACACAACAATCATATGGGTGGTATCAGGTCGCTATCTTGTGATGAATTGGCAAACACAATTTGGCACTGGTGCATCAAGAGAAATATTTGGATTACAGCGACCTATTTGCCAGAGAAGCTTAATACAGTGGCGGACAGCAGGTCACGAGTATTCAATGACAAAATCGAGTGGATGTTGAACCCCCAAATATTTGGAGACATTATAGCTCACTATGGGACACCAGATATTGACCTTTTTGCGTCCAGGTTGAACCATCAGATATCAACGTATGTGTCTTGGGAACCAGACCCTGGGGCAATAGCAATGGTTTCGTTTTCTATCCATTGGGGGAAATTATTTTGCTACGCATTTCCCCCATTTTGCCTCATCAGTCGGGTATTGCACAAAATTAAACTGGACTGCAACTGGCATATTGATCATTCCCGACTGGCCTACACAGCCATGGTACCCGATGGTCCTTAAAATTTTGAAACGACCATGGCTTTCGATTGGGAAACACCCCAAATTAATTACACACCCCATAACGGGGGACAGTCACCCATGCCATGGTCACCTAAACTTGTTGGCCTGCAGGTTCTAAAAAGACCACTCATCAAGGCGGGCATCTCACCACGAGCCATGGAACTCATCTCAGCATCATGCCGAGAATCAACCCGGAGGCAGTACCTCACACAGATCAGGAAGTGGGAGGCATTCTGCTCTTGTACCAACACGACTTCCAACACGGCAACAATCCCTGATGTCCTGGAATTCCTAGCTGGCCTTCATTTCGATGCTGGCCTTAGCTACAGTGCCATCAACAGCGCCAGGAGTGCACTATCCTCACACCTGGACATAGGTATAGGCTCTAACCACCTGGTGTCTAAACTCATGAGGGGAGTGTTTAACACCAACCCTCCACGGCCCAGATGCACCTTCACCTGGGATGTAGGGATCGTTCAGACCCTACTGAGGAGCTGGACTCCAATGAACGAGTTACCACTCAAACATCTCACCCTCAAAGTGGTGATGCTGACGGCACTAACTACAGCCCAACGAGTCCAGACATTACAAAAGCTGTGGCTGGATAGCATGGTCTACACCCCTACACAGATTAATTTCTTTGTCCAGGACTTATTGAAGCAGCACAGGCCAGGGACTCATGGGCTGCAGTTGGAGTTTCGGCATACCCTACTGATGCCACCCTCTGCATAGTCACCCATCTCCACCACTACATCCGAATTACAAGAACCATCAGGAAGAAGGAGCAGGGGCTCCTCATCAGCCATAAACCTCCGCATCACCGGGTGACTGTACAGACTATCGCCAAGTGGCTCAGGGCGGTGTTGGGTGCAGCAGGAGTCGCTACTAACATTTTTAAATCTCATTCTACTAGGGCTGCATCCACATCAGTGGCGAGGGCCATGGAGGTGCCCATAGACCACATCCTCGCCACCGCGGGCTGGGCCAGTGAAGCAACCTTCCAAAGGTTCTACAATAAGCCACTGGTCGCCCCCGCGACATTCACAGAAGCTGTGCTGGGAGCCGCTCAATGAATGTTTGTCCCCGAATTAGGGGTTATTTGTTTGTTATTATTTGGTTAATAAATTGCGTTATTTTTCAGCCAGTTTCGACTGAACTGCATTAACTCCATCAGAATTGTGGCAGTGTGATAGCATGGACGTTGTCCAGGGCGTGAAATCACAGAGCTTTGAAATCTTCACGAAGTCACTCACGTGACTCCGAAGTAAAATAGTAAGATTAAACGAAAACTTCCCAAGTTCGAAGGTTGATCTTTATTTTACGAGGAGTTGCGGTGAGGGATTTCGTGCCCCCCGCTCCCACCCTCTATCATAAGGTCAACTCGGAAGTTCTACGTTCTTCATCTAACTATTTTCAGTCAAGGTGCGTTCTGTGATTCCACACCGATACTTTGAAGGATATCGCGCATGCGTGCTGGCGGGGTCTTCACGAACTCCCTCGCCGCAACTCCTCGTAAAATAAAGATCAACCTTCGAACTTGGTAAGTTCTCGTTTAATCTTACTATTAAAGCTGAGAGGTATAATTTCACCTCCAAACTTCCTGTGCAGGAATAAACTTTTCCAATACCTTTCCAGAAGTCTTAGTCAAAACATCTTCACATTTCCTATATCACAACTGTCTGCTATTTCCTCAAAAATCTGTATTGCAATTTTCAGATGTGATATGGATAAAACATGATTGCTGTCTTAAATTTATCAGGGATTATCTAACTGAGCATTAATTTTATCCTCAGAAGTTTCTGGAAATTTACTTATTTGTTCTTTTTGACCAAATGGTCCATTGTTATGTATCCATTTGATCCAATCTTCAAAACTCCTTGTTTAGATGCATCCCTGGTCCTCTTGTTCTATCAAAGTCCTGTTCAACATCTCTGTACTCCAGCCTCCTCCTTGCGCCATCATTTATGAGTACATAACCCAAAGCCATTTCCAATCTGAACAGTAGCAGTGCTTCAATACTGCATCCTTGACTAGATATATTGGGCAGATATTCAAGTTCTGCCTTTCCTGTCACTCAGTCCACTTTGTCACACTGACATGCCGTCCAAATCAAGTTGATGCTTTGGCTCTGATATTGTGCCACTAGCTGGTTGAAGGCTCCTGGCGTTCGTTAAATTGCAGCTTGGCCAGCTGCTAGGAAACAGATGTGAGGAGCGAGTGGAATGGGATATGGAGATGTCACCACCATTGATCATGGAAAGGAAAATTATTGATGTGCTGGCAGCGTATACCTAATAACCTCAAAAAGAAGCACTTCGCTCATCGGGGCCTGTTTCTTTTAGTTTAGTTTAGTTCAGAGATACAGTGTGGAAACAGGTCCTTCAACCCACCGGGTCCGCGCTGACCAGTGATCCCCGCATATTAACACTACGCTACACACAACAGGGACAAATTTTACATTTACCAAGCCAATTTACCTACATACCTGTATGTATTTGGAGTGTGGAAGGAAACCGAAGATCTCGGAGAAAACCCACGCAGGTCACAGGGAGAACGTACAAACCCCGTACCGACAGCACCTGTAGTCGGGTTCGAGTGCTGCAAGGCAGCAACTTTACTGCTGCGCTACCTTTCTCCTGTCCATCCATTTGAATCAGGCACAACTTGTACCTGAATGTTCTATATTTGATAGCCATCAGTATCTGCTGAACTCTAATTTGTATGTTTAGCCAGCAGACAGTAGTTTGAGACAGGTTCTCCCTTTTACAGCCCAAGCTCCTATTATTTTCTGTTATGTAATTTTTAGTTAATCTCGACCACTCTTTCATTTGTTTAATGTTCCTTTTCAACTGCCCCATTGAAGTGTTCATCTACATACGTGACGTTACCCTCGGGAATACTGAAACTGGAATACTTGTCCCCACCCATCTTCTCCCAAACCGTCAACCCAAATATAAATCCATTCTGTCCACTTGATGATCATGGTCATCATCTTACCACAAAATTATATGAGGACAAACAGGTGACAAGGAATGTTAAATCAACACAGATTTGACTTTACCCTCTGACAAAGGTGTAGTTGTGTAAAAAGTTTGGCCTGACTCTCTGAAAGGAGAAAGACCCGAGGTAGGAGATGGTGACAGAATAAGAGACATACCTTCTACTATTTCCAGCTCCTAAGTCAGAAGAGACTGCAGGAGGAGGTAGAAGTGGATGGGGACGGAGGATTATGGTGGTGAATCTGTGGAATTCTTTGCCACAGAAGGTTGTTGAGGCCATGTCAATGGATATTTTTAAGGCAGAGATAGATAGATTCTTGATTAGAATGGGTATCAGGGGTTATTGGGAGAAGGCAGAAGAATGGGGTTAAGAGGGAAAGATAGATGAGCCATGATTGAATGGTGGAGTAGACTTGATGGGCCGAATGGCCTAATTCTGCTCCTGTCACATGAACTTATGATTATGTTCATGAATACTGCCACATTAATGGTGTTAACCTTGTTAGAATCTTGCCATCCCATGGGGTGAAGATGATGTGGACAGTCGTCATCCATGCATATTTTCACATTTAACTTACTTTAGCTGCTAAGGTTAAATATCAAATGAACAGTGCCATTCACAAACCTTGCTCAGATAATTATATTCTCTCATCTGATCATCACGTGAATTTTTTTTTAACAAAAGGTGTTTAAAGTCTGACACAAAATTAAAAACGCTGGATACGCTCAGCAGGTCAGGTCATACCTTTGAAAAGTGAAAATGAATTAATGTTTCAAGGCAAAGAACCTTCATCAGAATTGATGAACATACCATCAACCTGAAATATTAAGAGTTTTTTTTAATTTTCACAGATACTGCCAGAGCTGCTGTATGTTTCCAGCATTTTTAGATTTTGTTTCTAAACATCAGGTATTGGTTTCAACTGTCTCACTGGACACAAAAGCAAACGACTTAGATTGACTTTTTAGTGCATTAGTGAGAAAAACTTGAACCCAAAACATTGTGACTCAGTCAACTTTATGCTATGCCTGTAGATCTATCACAATGATATTATTGCTGTGTAAAATTATGCTATACTGGAAGTGAATGTTATCTCTTTCTTTGAATGAGTCAGCTAGTTGTTTGCTCATTTTCAGCGCCACTTCTCTGCAGTCACAAAATAATTCTAACTATGTTAACATTAGTCAGCCCACATAAGTTAAGACCCATGTAGATCACAGGGTTTAAGGGATACCAAAAACAATTTGTCACAACTGAGTTGATGCTTTAATCTACCAATTAAAACAAATATAGGCATTTTTTTAATACAATGCATTGTATGTGCAGAGTAATCTTGGAGTCCAAATCCATAGCTCTCTGAAATGGCAACACAAGTAGATAGAGTGGTTAAAAAAAAAAGGCCTATGGTGTGCTTGCTTCCATGGAATCATAATGTGGAAACAAGCCCTTCTGCCCAACTTGCCCACACCGGACAACATGTCCCAGCTATACTAGTTCCACCTGTCTATGTTTGGTCCATACCCCTCCAAACCTGTCCTATTCATATACCTGTCTAAATGCTTCTTAAATGTTGGGATAGTCGCAGGACAACTACCTCCTCTGGCTGCTTGCTGCTTTGGTCCATACACCCACCACACTTTGTGTGAAAAGGTTACCTCTCAGATTCCTATTAAATCATTTCCCCTTCACTTTAAAACTATGTTCCCTGGTCCTTGATTCACCTGTTCTGGGCAAGAGACTCTGTGCATCTACCCGATCATTCTTTAAGTGGTCAGAGGAATGAATATCAAAAAGTCATTTTGCAGCTGTATAAGACTTTGGTTAGGCTGCATTTGGACCATTGTGCGCAGCTCTAGTTGCCCCATCACTGAAACGATGCGGCAGCTTTGGAGAGAGTGCAGACGAAGTTTACCAGAATACTGCCTGCTTTAGAAGGTATTAGCTGTAAGGAGAGTTTGATCAAACTTGGATTGTTTTCTCAGGAATGTCAAAGGCAGAGAGGAGACCCAATAAGAAGTTTATAAAATTATGAGAGGCGGGTGGTTTTAGACCAATATGTAGAAGAACCAACTAGAAGGCAGGCAACCCTAGACTGTGTATTGTTAATGAGGAAGGATTAGTTAGTGATCTTGTTGTGCACAGTGACCATAATATGGTGGAATTCTGCATTAGGATGGAGAGTGACAAGGTTAATTCAGAGACTAGGGTCCTAAACTTAAAGAAAGGAGACTTTGAAGGTATGAGATGGGAATTGGCTAGGATAGACTGGCAAATTATACTTAAAGGGTTCACGGTGGAGATGTAACGGCAAGGATTTAAAGACCGCGTGGATGACGCATAAATTGTTAATCCCTGTCTGGCGAAAAAATAAAACGGGGAAGGCAGCTCAACCATGGCTAATGAGGGAAATCAAGGATAGCGTTAAATCCAAGGAAGAGCCATATAAATTGGCCAGAGGAAGTAGCAAACCAGAGGACTGGGAGAAATTTAGAACAGAGGACGTAATGAGGACATGTTATGTAATGGACCGGATTTGATAAAGGACCTTGAGGTTAATGAGCCATTAGGAGGCAGTGACCATAACATGGTCAGGTTTAATCCACAATTAGAGAGGGAGAAGAGTAGATCGGAGGTGTCAGTGTTGCAGTTGAATAATGGGGCCATGAGGGAGGAGCTGGCCAAAGTTGACTGGAAAGATACACTAGCAGGGATGACAGTGGAACAAAAATGGCAGGTGTTTCTCGGAATAATAATGCAGGATCAGTTCATTCCTAGGAAGAAAGATTCAAAGGGGAGAAAGGGACGACCATGGCTGACAAGGGACGTCAGGGACAGTATAAAAATTAAAGCGAAGAAGTACAGTGTGACAAAGATGAGCGGGAAGCAAGAGGATTGGGTAATGTTTAAAGAACAACAGAAGATAACCAAAAAGACAATATGTGGAGAAAAGATGAGGTACAAAGGTAAGGTAGCCAAGAATATAAAGCAGGATAGTAAAAGCTTCTTTAGGTATGTGAAGAGAAAAAAATTAGTTAAGACCAAAGTTGGACCCTTGAAGACTGAAAAAGGTGAATTTATTATGGGGATAAAGGAAATGGCAGATGAGTTGAACAGGTACTTTGGATCAGTCTTCATTAAGGAGGAAACAAACAATCTTCCTGATATAGTAGTGGCCAGAGGATCTAGGGTGACAGAAGAACTGAAGGAAATCCACATTAGGCAGGAAATCGTGTTGGATAGACTGATGGGACTGAAGGCTGATAAATCCACAAGGCCTGATGGCCTGCATCCCAGTGTACTTAATTGTGGATGCATTGGTGATAATTTTCCAATGTTCTATAGACTCGGAATCAGTTCCTGTGGATTGCAGTGTAGCTAATGTTATCCCACTTTTTAAGAAAGGCGGGAGACTGAAAACGGGGAATTATAAACCAATTAGCCTGACATCGGTGGTGGGGAAGATGCTTGAGTCAATTATAAAAGATGAGATAGCCGCACATTTGGATAGCAGTAACAGGATCGGCCCGTGTCAGCATGGATTTACGAAGGGAAAATCATGCTTGACTAATCTTCTGGAATTCTTTGAAGATGTAACTAGGAAAATGGACAAGGGAGAGCCAGTGGATGTAGTGTACCTGGACTTTCAGAAAACATTTGATAAGGTCCCACATAGGAGATTAGTGGGCAAAATTAGGGCACATGGTATTGGGGGTAGAGTGCTGACATGGATAGAGAAGTGGTTGGCAGACAGGAAACAAACAGTAGGGATTAACGGGTCCCTTTCAGAATGGCAGGCAGTGACTAGTGGGGTACCACAAGGCTCGTGCTGGGACCACAGCTATTTACAATATACATCAATCATTTGGATGAAAGGATTCAAAGTAACATTAGCAAATTTGCAGATGACACAATGTTGTATGGCAGTGTGAACTGTGAGGAGGATGCTATGAGAATGCAGGGTGACTTGGACAGGTTGGGGGAGTTGGCAGATGCATGGCAGATGAAGTTTAATGCGGATAAATGTGAGGTTATCCACTTTGGTAGCAAAAACAGGAAGGCAGATTACTATCTAAATGGTGTCAAGTTGGGAAAAGGGGAAGTACAACGGGATCTGGGGGTCCTTGTACATCAGTCTATGAAAGTAAGCATGCAGGTACAGCAGGCAGTGAAGAAAGCGAATGGCATGTTGGCCTTTACAACAAGAGGAATTAAATATAGGAGCAAAGAGGTCCTTCTGCAGTTGTACAGAGCCCTAGTGAGACCACACCTGGAGTATTGTGTGCAGTTTTGGTTCCCTAATTTGAGGAAGGACATTCTTGCTATTGAGGGAGTGCAGCATAGGTTTTCAAGGTTAATTCCTGGGATGGCGGGACTGTCATATGCTGAGAGAATGGAGCAGCTGGGCTTGTACACTCTAGAGTTGAGAAGGATGAGAGGGAATCTCATTGAAACATATGAGGTTGTTAAGGGTTTGGACATGCTAGAGGCAGGAAACATGTTCCTGATGTTGGGGGAGTCCAGAACCAGGTGCCACAGTTTAAGAATAAGGAGTAAGCCATTTAGAAATGAGACGGGGAAACACTTTTTCTCACAGAGAGTGGTGAGTCTGTGGAATTCTCTGCCATCAGATGGTGGTGGAGGCAGGTTCTCTGGATGTTTTCAAGAGAGAGCTAGATAGGGCTCTTAAAAGTAACGGATCAGAGGATATGGGGAGAAGGCAGGAACAGGGTACTGATTGTGAATGATCAGCCATGATCACATTGAATGGCGCTGCTGGCTCGAAGGACCAAATGGTCTACTTCTGCACCTATTGTATATTGTCTATTGTCTATAATGTATAGCACTCATTTGCAAAATAAATGGGGAAAAAAGCCATTGGGCAGTTAGAAGCAACTCCTGCAGATAAAATAAGCATCATTTACTACAAAGAAATGTCGGTTGCTGATTAATTATTATGAAAATGTAAAATCAGCATGGAACCACTGTAACATGTTTATTTTAATTAGTGGAGTATATTTGAAACCTCTTGAGGTACACTCCAGCAGACACTGATCAAGGCCTGTTTAAATCAACTTGTTTGAGAAATTCAGCACAGTTGTATGAGATTTGCTTTGTGTGCTGTCCTTAACTGAACTGTAATTAAGAGAGTGAATGGCCTCACATGAAAGCTAGATGCTTGAGCGGGGATCAGTTTGAGCATGAAAATGTTTGGCTACTGGTTTATGTTCACACAGAACCAAAAGTGACCTTGTCCAACTTTACTGCCCTTTTTTCAGGCTTTACAGAATTTCCAGTACATTATTCTGTCAATTTGACAGTTTTTTAAAAGCTAATTAACAAGGAGTTCAGCCAAAAGTAGATTGTTTGTGTTAACTTCTGGAATATTTATGATTAACACAAGTTAATTTATTCAAATCTTTCTGTGACCACTGAGGTTAAATTAATGTGATACATGCCCTTGTCGGAATTTTTAATGTCATATGCAGATAAGAAAGTAACTAGAATGAAATATCTATTGTTTTATCTTTTAAGTGCTGTAAAAATATCATAATTTCTATTCCTTCTCTGCATAGATGCTGCCTCGCCTGCTGAGTTTCTCAAGCATTTTGTGCCCACCTTCGATTTTTCCAGCATCTGCAGTTCTTTCCTAAACTCTTAATCATTTCTATCTGCTTGGCTATCATGTTTGATATTTTATTGCTTTTAGTCAATTCTCAGAAGTGCATGGCATGCTTTTTAGAAACCCGCTTGTTAAGGTAATAGAAGATGGAACATAAAACAAGAAATATAGGTCTCACATAATTAAGATTGCACTATTTTGTTTGTGTAACCGTATCCAATTAATGCAAGGTTTACAAGTCGTTGTTTTTACAAATGCACTTCAGTTTATTAAACATTCTGATGATACTATGACCTGTAATGAGCACTGACAGTAAAAAAAATGATTATGGACAAGCAGAAAAGTCACATAATGATCTGAATAATGTCCATTTCGTCAGTCAATATTGAATTTATGTTAAAATCTATGTGGTGGCCACCCACTGTGCTCAAGCATGTTGAACTCTAAATTTCCAGAGAAAAAGTTACCATATACAAAGCTCAAAGCCTTTACATAATCCCAATGTATTACCATTATTTCTCATAAAACAGCTGCGCCAAATCACAGACATGTTAGATTTCCACTGAACATGAAAATATCCTGGTTGAATATCTTCATTACTATAAATAGCACAGTAGTAACAGCCAAATAAATATTTGTTAATTTCCCTTTTGTTCGCTTCTCTTCTAATAGATGAACAATATAAATTATAACAAATGTTGTTTCCTGGTGCAGTTGAAAATACAAAGTTGTCCATTTGGTAGTGGGAACAAGGAGTGTTTATATAAACTAGACGATATTTTTCTAAAAGGGTACATTTTCTGTTGTGCTGTTGCTGCAAGAAAGAATTTTGTTGTTCTGTTCCAGTACCTGTGACAATAAAAATCTATTGACTTTCTTGAAACAAGGGCTGATTTAGAACCATGGTGGATCTGGACCATTTGGATAGAGGAAAATTCCCCATGTTGCAAGTGTCAAGAACTGAGGGAAATAGAAAGTGAATGGCAAAATAAAATTGACCTAAAGAACTACACTAAAAGTGAAACAATTGCACATCATGGAGACACAAAGGTCTGCAGATGGTGGAATCTTGAGCAAAAAATATGGTGTTAGAGGAACACAGCAGATCAACCAGCATCCATGGGGGGAAATGGACACAAAATGTTTGGGTGGGGATCCTTCTTCAATCTAAATTAGGGTCCAGACCAGAAATGTCACCTGTCATAGAAACATAGAAACATAGAAATTAGGTGCAGGAGTAGGCCATTCAGCCCTTCGAGCCTGCACTGCCATTCAATATGATCATGGCTGATCATCCAACTCAGTATCCCGTACCTGCCTTCTCTCCATACCCTCTGATCCCCTTAGCCACAAGGGCCACATCCAACTCACTCTTAAATATAGCCAATGAACTGGCCTCAACTACCCTCTGTGGCAGAGAGTTCCAGAGACTCACCACTCTGTGTGAAAAAAGTCTTTCTCATCTCGGTCTTAAAGGATTTCCCCCTTATCCTTAAGCTGTGACCCCTTGTCCTGGACTTCCCCAACATCGGGAACAATCTTCCTGCATCTAGCCTGTCCAACCCCTTAAGAATTTTGTAAGTTTCTATAAGATCCCATCTCAATCTCCTAAATTCCAAAGAGTATAAACCGAGTCTATCCAGTCTTTCTTCATAAGACAGTCCTGACATCCCAGGAATCAGTCTGGTGAACCTTCTCTGCACTCCCTCTATGGCAATAATGTCCTTCCTCAGATTTGGAGACCAAAACTGTACGCAATACTCCAGGTGTGGTCTCACCAAGACCCTGTACAACTGAAGTAGAACCTCCCTGCTCCTGTACTCAAATCCTTTTGCTATGAAAGCTAACAAACCATTCGCTTTTTTCACTGCCTGCTGCACCTGCATGCCTACTTTCAATGACTGGTGTACCATGACACCCAGGTCTCGCTGCATCTCCCCTTTTCCTAATCGGCCACCATTTAAATAATAGTCTGCTTTCCTGTTTTTGCCACCAAAGTGGATAACCTCACATTTATCCACATTATACTGCATCTGCCAAACATTTGCCCACTCACCCAGCCTATCCAAGTCACCTTGCAGTCTCCTAGCATCCTCCTCACAGCTAACACTGCCCCCCAGCTTAGTGTTATCCGCAAACTTGGAGATATTGCCTTCAATTCCCTCATCCAGATCATTAATATATATTGTAAATAGCTGGGGTCCCAGCACTGAGCCCTGCGGTACCCCACTAGTCACTGCCTGCCATTGTGAAAAGGACCAGTTTACTCCTACTCTTTGCTTCCTGTTTGCCAGCCAGTTCTCTATCCACATCAATACTGAACCCCTAATACCGTATGCTTTAAGTTTGTATACTAATCTCTTATGTGGGACCTTGTCGAAAGCCTTCTGGAAGTCCAGATATACCACATCCACTGGTTCTCCCTTATCCACGCTACTAGTTACATCCTCGAAAAATTCCACAAGATTCGTCAGACATGATTTACCTTTCGTAAATCCATGCTGACTTTGTCCAATGATCTCACCACTTTCCAAATGTGCTGCTATCCCATCTTTAATAACTGACTCTAGCAGTTTCCCCACTACCGATGTTAGACTAACTGGTCTGTAATTCCCCGTTTTCTCTCTCCCTCCCTTCTTAAAAAAGAGGGGTTACATTTGCTACCCGCCAATCCTCAGGAAACTACTCCAGAATCTAAAGAGTTTTGAAAGATTATCACTAATGCATCCACTATTTCCTGAGCTACTTCCTTAAGTACTCTGGGATGCAGCCTATCTGGCCCTGGGGATTTATCGGCCTTTAAACTATTCAATTATCTGTCCATTTATCTTCCACAGATGCTGCCTAACATACTGAGTTTCACCATCAATTTTATAGTCTTTGTTTTGGAGCATTGAATGTTTTCATCATGTCATGAGTCATATTGTAGAACAAATTCTTTGAATGGGCACCAGGTCATAGTGAGAGTTGTAGTGGTCCCTGTTAATTATGCCTCACAGCTATGTTTCTGTTTAGTGCTTAGGACATAATATATTTTGCGGGGCTCATAATTCATCATTTATCTATATTTGACAGCATCTGATTTCTGTACAGGTTTAATTTGGTCCGCTCATCCCGTAACAATTAAATACTTTTAAAGTAAATTAAATACTCTCCAATGAGAAGTGAGAAATGTTGCTTGTCTTCCACAAAATTGAAAATTCTTGTTTCAAAAATGAATAGAATATTACCTGTTATTGACTGGCCTTGAGGGGGATACGACATATATTGCCTGAAGTAGATTCATATTGCCCGAGTCGAAGACGAGGGCAATATGGATCTTGAGGGCAATATATGTCGTATCTCCCGAAAGAGGACAGTCAATGTTGTTATTATTACCCATTATCAGACATCTAGAGGAAAATTTGAACATCTCAGCTCGGCGGACTTCCACGTAAAATTTAACCAAAATGGACGCGGCAGTCTTCCTGTCTGCCGTTTGAATATTCTAAATTTCCCACGCAGCGTCACGTTGCCGTCACGTTGCCAAGTTCCCGGATGTGAGACCAGGGAATATAAGACTATATTCCCCGCTGTTTTAACAGGTAAAGTCCATAGGCGTTCGCAAGAAAGGGGAATATAAGAAAATATTCCCCTGTTACCCCTGCTGGCAGTAAAAACAAAGGGAATACAATTTTGTAAAAGCATACCTCAGATGTGTGATATGGGTAATATTACCTTTTATTTACTGTGATCCAGGATCGCAATAAAAAGCAGACACAATACACCAATGCTGATCAAGTCATACTCTAATGAGGATTTTATTTTTTATCTGATGCTTGTTATCCATGATTATTTGCCATATAAATATAAATATCATAAATGTAATTATATGACACAACAGATAAGCAAGTCTCAAATATAACTTATAGGTACAAACATAAAATATTAATTTCCATTTTTATATAAACAACTATAAAACACTGGTGAAAATGTTGATGATACAAGTACAGGAAAGTGGTATTCAATAAATTACTCAACATTGCACATTTTCTGCCAATAAAGCAGTGTGAATTACAGATGCGGCAGTTTGATGCTCAAGTTCCAGCCTTTTTTGGTGTCTCAAGATTTCATCTCAATATCAGATTCAGAAGTCCAAAGTATTTTCAACAATCTGATCTTTGTCAGCCATAGGTCTCTGCAGCAAGAAATTACCTTTGCTGGCTTTCCACAGGAAGTGGCAAGATTTCTAAAGAAGCAAATCGGATGTCAAGTTAAAGGGTACGTTGCAACTTCCTGTAAGGAATAAAAACAGCAACTAAAGAAAATCGTCAGGTACAGCAGAAGAACAAAATGTTTATGAAACAGTAGTAGAACTTAACAATTAAGTGATATAGGCTTGAAATTTCCTCTAGTAGTGCATCTTTGGCTTACATTTGTTTCAATGTGTTGCAATTCCAGAAAATCCCAGAATCCGTTTCATCCAAACAATTATGTTAATTATATTCAACTGGATTTTTTTTGCAACATAGCTATTTAAATTTATTATCATCAACCTTCACTCAAAGGAGATGTGTGATGTAAATTGCTGGAAGTGTAAGTTAACAGACAGTCATTTATTATAACTAATTCTCTGTAAAGTTGTTCAATTTTGCCCTATGATTTAATATTAATATTGTTTTACTTTATGATCATAAACAACATGGCTATAATTAATGATCAGCCTCGACAGTAAATCTATTGAGTGGTCATCACTTTTTCTTGAGATCTGAACTTAAGTTGTATTAAGTAACATTTATTGTGCATTGTTGACTCAAGATTGTCCAGAGAAGGATTGCTATTTCTGATATATTAAAATTGTTTTAGTCAAAAACAGATCAATAATTGCAGAATGTACATTTAGCAAACTATCTGAAGGCAGAATGGTATATTTTTAAATCCTTCAATACATTAATCTAGATTGTTAATTGCTGCAATGCCTATCGGTGCTACATTATCTTTCAGAGGGTACATTAAAAAGGTATTTCAGATTGACTTCAAAATATTCCATGGGTCTACTTTATAGCTAAGTTAAGAAATAGAATTATTAAGATCTAATCTAATGTAAAAATAGAAATCTGACCATTTTCACATAGCTGTCTGTGAAACGTTGCCATGGTAATTTTTTTTTCATGCTTAGGACAGAAAAACAATATATACAATTAAAGAGTATTTCATTTACTTTCAAAGTATTAATTTGATGCAAGGCACTTTGTGATGCCATGAGGTCAGGAAAAACAATTTATAAATTCAATTTTTTGCCTCTCTTGGCATAATGCTCAGATGTTCAATTTTGTAACTCAAACAATTTTAAATTCTTCCTGCGTACTTGTAATTGGTAACTCAATTGTCCCTTCCACCACTCCCGCTGTCCTTCACATAGATCTTTTGTTTCTCTTTCCAGTTTTGTTCCTTATCTTCTTGGTCTTGTAATAAATGTTTGGCTTACATTTTAGAACCCAGCAGACATTAAGTTTCTATGTCCCCCATCCCTTGCTCCTGGTTGTTACAGCAGGATTTGTTCAACCATGTTTTTGCAACAGTGATATTATTTCTGTGTAACTAAGAAATTGCTTGCTTGAGGTCCATCATGGTTTAAATTAGACTTTCTTCCCCTCTTTCCCCTCCCCATGTCTCCTACCACCCGCATCCCTCTCTCTGTTTTTACATTTCACTCCACTTCTCTCCTTATCTGAACCCTTTTGTCTCCTTTTCGCCTCTACCATAGGTCACCTATTCCACCCATTTGCCAATCACATCCCTCACCCAAATGCACCGATTACTTGCAGGGCTTTGACACACAACCACCTCTCTTTTCCAGCATTCTCTCCGCTACTCCAATCAGTCTGAAGAAAGATCCCAACCCAAAACATTGCCTGTCCCTTCTCTCCACAGATGGTGCCTGAACCACTGAGTTCATCCAGTACTTTGTGTAATGCTTTCAGCATCTGCAGTCTCGTGTGTCTCCATGATACAAATTGGGCTATTTTAATTTATTATAAACAAAAGATAGGCATCACTGGATGAGTCAGAATTTATTTTTCATCCTTAATTGCCCTTAAGAAGGCAGTGGTGAACCACCATCTTAAACCCTTGGAGTATTTCTGATGAATATGCCCTTGTTATGCTGTTGGGAACAGATTTAATAGCCCTCTTTGAGGATTTAGACCCAGTGATGAAGAAGGATGGTTTTATTTGCTAAGTAATTACTAATGAATGGTAATGATGAACATCATGGAATGATCGATGAACATCATCTGTTCTGACCTTAAGATGGAAGGAAGGTAATTGAGTGAAAATCAAAGATTATTCAGCTTAGAACCTCTGCCCTGGGAAACTCCCGCAGTTATGCCCTGAGCTTGAGATAATTGACTTTCAACAACAACAACCATCTTCCTTGTGTGAGCTATGCTCCCAACAACTGGAGAATATTTTTCTTGGAGCCCACAAACTTCAGTTTACTAAGGCTTCTTAATGTCACGTGACTGTGAGTACGCCTCAAAAGAATCTTAATCAATCTTTATGTTCTTTAAGATGCTAAATATATGTAAGTGTGTTGTTACTTTCTTTTTCTTTCATCTTTTTAAAATAATTATAATTATTAAAGTCACTTTAATCAAACCAAATTTCATAATTAGAGTTCACTTGCATCCTGCATTTAGGACATACAACAAATGGTAAATTACTACTTTTGCATAGATCATGTGGTTTTGTGTATATCAATCTGTTTTTGAATTAAAAATAGCAGAAATAGCCTGGACCATCCAGCATTTCAGGCAACATAGGTAGAGAAAGAAACAAGGTTAACATAACTTAGTTACATTTTGTCCCAGAATGTGCTGATAAATTACAATCTGGTACATCAATTCAAATGTCAGTAAGTCTGGGACTTACATGCTTGCATAGTCAAATGTAGAGGTTGTGAACTCAATTTTAGTGGGGCAGTGCATGTTTCAACACTCTTTGCAACATGGAGTCCAGTAGCAGAACTCAACCTTGTTGAGATTACCAGCACTAATGCGAGAGAATTAACATTCTAGGAATTTGGCTTTGGATCTTCAATTCAAGTGTTTTAAAGGGAGATTGTCAGGCTGTGAGAAACAAAAGGGGGACAGTACTGTTAGTTCTGATTTACATTTATTCTGATTGTATTTGACGCTTTTAGTTATTTATGCTTTTTTTTCTCTTTATTTTTTTTTTTTCATTGTAACATGTTAATAGCTGTTAAATATTTTCTGAATATCTGACAGTTTTTACATTTGTGAAACTATCAAAGCTTTCAGGTGAACTTACAGTGCTATTCTGAAAGCTCTGTTAATTATTTTGGCTTTGTTGAAGAGTACAGAGTCCAGAACATTTATGGACAATAAGATAGATCTTGACATTTGGACAAGGTAATTCATGTGTGGAGTGCCAAGGAAGTTAAATAAATGGGTAGAGAAGAACTTCAGTTGCTGGTTTAAACCAAAGACAAACACAAAATGCTGGAGTAACTCGGCGGGTCAGGCAGCATCTCTGGAGAAAAGGAATATGTGACGCTTTGGGTCGAGACCCTTTTTCAGACAATGAATGGAGAGGTTGACTGAGTCAAGCACCAAAACAAGAATTAAGAGAGCAAAGGACTGAATTATGAAAGATAAAGAGAAAAGAGAATGAGAACAAAATATTATATCCCACATTTTAACACTTTCCTAAAAAAAATCAAATCCACAGTTGCAATTCCACATTTCAATAGTTAATTTTCACTGCCAGAAGGATTAATGGCAGTAATTAATAACTATTGCGCTATTGAAATGGTACTCTATTAATTCCCTGCTTAAGAATGTGTGCTAATGTTAGTATGTCGACTGTAAATATATAAAACTGCAGAATGTTCAATGCATGTCAACATTAAATCTGACAATGAATTGCCATTTTTGTGCACGAATGGTAGAATGATGCAAAAATAGATTATTCTTTGGTTGGAGATTTTAATTTTCCATTTGATATTTGTCTGACGTTAATCTATCTTACACCCATAAGTAACAGTACATTTTATTTGCCTCGTTATTATTTTGGCACCAAATGCTGGCCAACTAAATATTCCTTCTTAAACATATTAAGAATAATGATAATGTAAACATGAAGTGTTTAATTACAACTGTTTGAAAAATCTTTCTTGCTTCTTTGGACTGCAGCTATTTCAGTAGAAAATTACATCTACTTTAGGGATTGATAGGCGTTTTAGTCATGTTTAATATATAAGTTCGCCCGCCAAAAATTGTTAATTTGATCAAAATCACAGCATATTTACTGCTGCTTTGTCAAATATTGTGTTTAATTCATTTTAGACCCCTCATGATGCAGACAAATTATCATCGTGTATCTTCAACCAAAATATTCATCATTCTAGTCCAGTTGTTTTTAAAATCATATCAAAATATTTTATTTTGAGGATTAAATGTAAAAACAGTTTTAATTTAAGAAACCCAAACATCTAAGATGTTTAAGATTAAAGTAAGCAAATGTTCCAGTGAATAAATTCTTAAAATAAAACTGTCTCTAATAAATGCCAAGTCAATATATTTAGCAATGAGGAGGAGATTTTGTGTCCCCAACAGAAGTCAGGTTTATCAGTTTTGCTGACTACATTTCAGCTGACTGCTGATCAGTTATCAGTTTTGCTGACTACATTTCTGATTCTTTTATTGATAAATTAACTCAGAGCAATATGAATGTTAAACTTCACAATATATTTTTAATTCATGTTTTTAATATTCCCAAATAGGTAAAATAAAAGTGCAATGAGAAACATATTGCTGTCTTTATTGTAATTTCCCAAGGATGTGTTGCCTGTCCAGGGCCAGGTTTAAGGATATCTGTTCAGGATTGGAACAAAATTTGGAGAAGGAAGGGGGTGGTCCAGTTGTCATGGTCTACTGCAATGACATAGGTAGGACTTGGGGTCCAAGCCCATGACTCACTCAAAGTGACAACACAACCACACTAGTAGTTAGAATGGTTTTTAAAAAAAAAGGCATGTGGTATGCTTGCCTGCATTGGTCTGGACATTGAGAATAAGTTAGGAAGTAATTATGTAGTTTTATAGGACTTTGATTAGGCTGCCTTTGGGATGTGGCATGCAATTCTGATTGCCCCATTACAAGAAGGATGTGGAGGCTTTGGAAAGTGCAGAGGAGGTTTGCCAAAATAACGCCTGGATTAGGGGATATTATTTATAGGGAGAAGTTGGATGGACCTGAATTGTTTTCTCTGGAATGCCAAAGGTTGAGAGGGGACCTGATAGAAGTATATAAAAGTATGAGAGGCATCGAGGGTAGACAGTCAGAACTTTTTTTTTCCCAGAATGGAAGTATCAAATACTAGAGGGCGTTGTTTGAAGATGAAAGGGACACAGTTTAAAGGAGATGTGTGGGGCAACTTTTTTTTTTACACAGAGGCTAGTGAGTGCCTGGAACACGCTGCTGGAGGTTGTGGTGGGCAGTTATGATAGTGACTAACAGACTTTTGCACAGGAATATGGATATGCAGGAATCGGTGGGCTGGAGAGCCTCTTCCTGTGCTGTACTGTTCTATGTTCTAAAAGGTGATCTGCTGAGTGAAGGTAAATGTGAACAACTAAAATGTGTGTTTGTCTCATTATCACCCCAGGTTTTGAATGAATGCAAAGCACTGTACATTATTTACAACCTATTTCCACAAACATCAGGCCCACAATGTACGAGAATAAACCAGAAAACAGTCACCTTGTCATTCAGTGACCTCACATGCACTTCCTTTTTCTTTATGACCAAACTTATAACCTCTTTTGGTCATCCGAGGTAGCCTTACCTAGCCAACCTTACCTCTCCTCCTTACTGAAATATGCCCAATGTCAGATGCTGACTTATTCAATAACAACTGCTCCCAATTTTCGCTAACCACCTCATGCTGAATAACATTGTAATCTGCCTTACTCCAATTTAGTGCCTTACCCCAAGGTTCAGACTTATCCCTATTCAAAATTATTTTTTAAACTTGTGGCGTTATGATCACTATCTCCAAAATGATCCTCGCTAAGCACTCACTGAATATTGTGTAGAAAGGAACTGTAGATGCTGAGTTAAACTGAAGATGGACACAAAATGCTGGAGTAATTCAGAGGGACAGGCAGCATCTCTGGAGAGAAGAAAAGGGTGACGTTTCGTGAAGAGACTCTTCTTCACTGAACATTTCCATCTCTTTTTAACATATAAATCATTAATGTCCAATTTTATTTTCCTTTGCTCTCTTGAAAATGTTCTCCTTAGAGAAGTTGCTACAAGTTGTCAATGAGGTATATCCGAGCTAGAGATAAACGGAAAGAAGAAAAATTTATAAAATAAAGGTATATTTTCATATACCATTCTACCAAGTACCCTAGAATACAGTATGTGAAAATCTCATCTTGTCCTTTTGAATAAGTGATTCTGTTATTTTTCCTGTCAGCACTCACCGCCATGCATTTTCTTCAGCTGGGTTGGTCTGAGATACAAACTTGTCCATCATTTGCTGCAATACTGTAATTAGTTGGCTGGTGTCAGAATTCTATTGGGATGCATCAGTTTGTCCCTCTCACACCTCTAATTAATGTTATGCCACATCCTCTTGCCTTGATATAGTGTATACTATAAACATAAATATGTTTATCAAGTTGTATATGAATATAACCATATAACCATATAACAATTACAGCACGGAAACAGGCCCTCTCGGCCCTTCCAGTCCGTGCCGACCATTTGTTTTCCCCTAGTCCCATCTACCTGCACTCAGACCATACCCCTCCATTCCCTTCATGTCCATATACCTATCCACTTTACTCTTAAATGTTAAAATCGATCCTGCCTCCACCACTTCTGCTGGAAGCTCATTCCACACAGCCACCACCTTCTGAGTAAAGAAGTTCCCCCTCACGTTACCCCGAAACTTCTGTCCCTTAATTCTCATGTCATGCCCTCTTGTTTGAATCTTCCCTACCCTCAATGGGAAAAAAAAACGTATCCACATTAACTATGTCTATCCCTTTCATCATTTTAAAGACCTCAATCAAGTCCCCCCTTAACCTTCTGCGCTCCAAAGAATAAAGACCTAACTTGTTCAACCTTTCTCTGTAACATAGTTGCTGGAACCCTGGCAACATTCTAGTAAATCTCCTCTGTACTCTCTCTATTTTACTTCGGAGTCACGTGAGTGACTACGTGAAGAACCCGCCTCACGCTGGCAACGGCATGACGTCAACGCTGACGGCGGAAGGAGGAGCTGCAGTAAGGAGCAGCTCCTCGCAGCGGTCGGAACGGCCCCGCAGGTAAGTGCAGCAAAGTTGGGATTTTTTAGCGGACGCTGGGTAGGTCCAGCAGTAATAGTTATGTAAAATCAAGTCAGAGTCAAGTTAAGTGCTGGATAGCACAGATTATGAAGTAAAGGAAAATTCGCGGGTAAAGTGCTTCCTGGGGTGTGAAAAATAAATATACGGGAAAGCTAGTGCGGAGCGGTTCCGATACCGGTGGCCGCAGATATACCCGTTAGCGAATTATTTTCCAAAAATGATAACCACGGAAAGAAATGCTCCCGAAAATGGAAAAAAAAAAAAAAAAAAAATCTGAGAGGCCCGTGGTTTTGATGACTCTGATATTTGAAAGTCCTCCAGATAATTAAACTATGTGGAACTAATTATGGAGCATATGGAGAAAGTTCTCCAAATAATTATGAGACTAGGGTCACAGTACCCAGATGAATCCCAAAAAATCCCTGAGGGGTTTAATTATTCTGAATATGGCTGTGGGCCTAATTGGGAGTTGGAACTCCGGACCCAGGATTTGGGCCGGAAGAAGTCTCATGGGATGAAATCCCAATTGATTTAGGGCTGCAGAAGGCAGACCCTGTTGATGGTGATTTGCATTTGAAAGCACACCACAAAATAAATAAAAAAGAAAAAGAAAAAAAAAAAAAAAAAAAAAGGCCAAATGTGCCTGGGATAGCAAAAGAATTTGCTATATATGAAGGAAGTGGTGAGGCTATGGAAGAAAACCTAGCTGCCAACATATATATATGGTATCTCACCAACTTCATGTTTCTGTGATGATTGAAATATTAAAATTGCACAGCACAAGAAATTGTGCCTCATTGGAAGTGCCTACGGTTTATCCGTTGATATGGGCATCCATGACCCCAAATATGAGAGCGTCAAGTAGTGAGGTTCAAAAATCCTCACAAATTATTCTGCTGCTATTATGGCTTTTGCGGAGATGGATAAGAGAAAAAAAAAAAAAAAAAAAAAGACGCTATTGTGCAATTCTTTCTATGAAATTTTGTATGAGGTAAATGGCTATTTGGCCATTTTTCACCCAAGGTTTGCATACCTGTGTCGAGCAAGTGGTGTTTAAGCTCCTGGTTGTCTGTTTGGAGTAATCTGCCTAAATTATTAAAATTGGATGAAAAGTTAAATATTTTAGCTGCATGAAACCTTTGTCTTTGGACAAAAAAGGTATTTTCGCCCAGAAGGGGATTTGATTTTGGAAATAGAGGCAGAAATATGTCAAGGAAGTCTTATTGTACTGCACAGCCAAATACTTACCTGAATTGGGGGAAAAGGAGACCACCACGCTCATATGGAGAGGAATTAAAAGACTTGTTCTATGCTTAAAGAAACTGCGGATTAATCTCCAGTTAGAGGGAGATTACAAAAAGTTTATAAAGACTGGCTTACTATTACTTTGATCGGTATATATTACAAGCAGTTTCATTAACCACTATTACTTTTAAAGAAGGGGTTAATCCTCCTGTACAGAATAAACCTGCTTATGTTTTCGTGTTCTACAATTGAAAAGCAGAGATTAATGTCCAAATTGGCCCAATTATCTGGAAAAGGGGTAATGTCAAAAACTTATGAACACGAGCATCAATTTGTTTTAAATATTTTTAGAAGGAATAAAGATGGCGGTTGCAGAAGTATTCTGGACCTTACAGATCTAAATAAGTTTGTAGAATACAAACATTTTAAAATGGAGACATTGAATACTGCAAAATATTTAATTCAGCAGGTTGTTATATGGCTAAGATTGATGAAAAGACGCCTATTATTCTGTACCTATGCATCAGTTTTCGGTGGTACTTAAAATTTAATTGGTTGGGACAATTATGCAGTTAAGCTTTGCCAAATGGACTGAGTTCAGCTCTTAGACTCTTTACGAAACTGTTGAAACCAGTTTAGCCCAATTAAGAGCACAAATGCACATTATTATGGCTTATCTCAATGACATTCTGATCATTAGTGATTATCAAGAGTCAGCTGAGAACTCAGTTTCAGTTACTAAGCTTTGTGGTAAGCTAGGGTTCTTGATTCATCCAATTAAGTCCCAGCTGCAGCCAGCACAAACAATTAACTTTTGGGGTTTGTAATTAACTCAGTGACTATGTTAATAACTTTACCAACAGATAAAGTCGATGATATTTTGGTAACTTGTAAAAATCTCATTCAAACCTTATCCTTCCATCCGAGAAATAGCGAAAACCATTGGTAAACTGGTAGCAGCGTTTCCTGCAGTAGAATTTGGTCCATTACATTATCAAAATCTTCGAAGGGACAAGATACGAAAGCTCTCAAAGAGATGGCAGGCCACTTGACAGGCCTATGTAATTAACGAAAGAAGCTGTGTTGGAATTACAATGGGTGGGTTAAAAAATGTCCCACAAGCTGCTAATAAATATCATGATTAAACAGCCTGAAATGGTTTTACAAACAGATGCTAGTGCTCTCGGATGGGGGCAACAGATTCATCCTCCAATTGGAGGTAGATGAAAAAGCTCAAGAAGAAGCGTTCTTCAAGCTGATGGTTTTTAACTATTTGGAGTTATTGGGTGCTTTTATGGACTAAAAGCATATTGTTGTGCTAAAACAAGTGTACATGTGTTAATACAGTTAGACAATAATACGGCTGTTGCAATATTTATCACATGGGGGGAGTTAGATCAGTATCATGTGATTGTCTGGTCAATAAATATGGTAATGTAGCTTGCTGAAATCCATATTTGATCGCCAAATATGGATTTCAGCAAGCTACATTCCAGGTAAAGACAATTGGAGGCAGATAAAAAATCAAGGATATTTAAAGATTATATGGAATTGATGCTTAAGCCAGCAATATTTAAAATATTATACACCATTTGGGTTACCAGAAATTGACTTGTATGCATCAAGGCTTAATCATCAATTACCTAAATATGTGTCTTGGGAACACGATCCAGATGCAGTAGCAGTAGATGCTGTTTCGTTAAACTGGGGGAAATATGTTCTTTTATGCTTTTCCACCATTTGCTTTGATTCAGAGATGTCTGAAGAAGATAGAACAAGATTCTGCCTCTGGATTGTTGGTATCCAAATTGGCCAACTCAACTTTGTTCCCAGTAATGCTGAATAGATTAAAGAGCCATATATGTTGATTCCTAACTGTAGTGATATTTTGGATTCGTCCAGTAACTAAAGAAATTTATCCATTATATGCATATATGAATTTATTAATCTACAGGTTTTGACCAGACCACTGCAGGAGCTGGGATTATCGGACCAAAACGATGAAATTATAGTCGCATCATGGCGAGATAGCACACAAAAACAATATATGACACATACTAAGTAATGGGAAGAATTTTGCACACAGTCAAATATTTCTTATGATATTGTGAATATTGCAAATGTTTGGAATTCCTTGCCAATTTACTTTTGGAGCAACATTTAAGTTACAGTGCCATTAAAACTGCACGCAGTGCCTTGTCATCCTATTTAGGACTTATGACTGATCAGAAATCAATTGGGTCACATCCATTAAATATCTAGATTCATGAAAGGAATCTTTAAACATTAATCCACCCAAACCAAGATACACAGATTTGGGATGTGAGCATGTACTTACTCTACTTAGACAATGGACTCAATTGAAGGATTGACATTGGAAAGATTAACATTGGAAATTAATAATGTTAATGTCACTGGTCTCAGCTCAAAGAGTGCAAACTTTACATTAATGTTGCGTTTTAGACTGTATGCATGTGACTACAGATAATATTGTGTTCTATGTTTACGAGCTGATCACACAAAGCAACCACGGAGATCTGGACAAAGGTAACCTTTCAAGCTTATCATATGATCCCTACTTTGTGTGTGGTTAGACATTTGAACCAATATATTAAAGTTACTGAGACTCTTCGAGGAAATGAAAAAAACGTTAATGGTTACGCACAAAAAACCACACACAAGAGCTTCAGTTTAAACTATCTCAAAGTGGTTGAAACAGGTGTTGCTTTTAGCGGGAGTAGACACTGATGGGTTCAAATCTCACTCCACCCAGGGCGGCAGCTACGTCCGCGGCGAAGGGGCGGGACGTACCTCTCGAGCATATTTTAAAAATCGCAGGGTGGAGTAAATAAGAAACTTTTTCAAAGTTCTACAATAAACCTGTTCACACTATGATAAGCTTTGGACACGCGGTGTTGGGATCACTATAATCACTGCTTTGTTTCCTATTAATTGCTATAATCAGTGGTGTAGTCACTTCTATCTTTTATCGCTTGTAATCATTTCCCTCAGATATAAGGAGGGTTATTATATGGTCTTCAACCATTAAAAAAGTTAATTGTGAAATGATCTAACATTAGTCTGGTTTCTCATGTATGTGTTTTACTTAGCCGGACTGTCGTACGGATTAATTCTACGACATAAAAAACACAGAAAGCATTAAAATCTTCACGTAGTCAACTCACGTGACTCCGAAGTAAAATAGTAAGATTAAACAAGAACTTACCAGTTCGAAGTTTGATCGTTATTTTATGAGGAGTTACGATGAGGATTACGTGCCCTCCACTCCCACCCCTCATAAAATAAATGATCAAATGGTAGTTCTAAGTCTTTTATGAGCCTTACTATGTTAGTCCGGCTTTTGGTGTTCTGTGTTTTTCATGCCGCTGCTTTGAAGTATGCCGTGCCAGCGTGAGGCGGGTTCTTCACGTAATCCCTCATCGTAACTCCTCATAAAATAACGATCAAACTTCGAACTGGTAAATCTCCTCTGTATTCTCTCTATTTTGTTGACATCCTTCCTATAACTAGGCGACCAAAATTGTACATCATACCCCAGAATTGGTCTTATCAATGCCTTGTACAATTTTAACATTACTTCCCTACTCCTATATTCAATGCTCTGATTTATAAAGGCCAGCACACCAAAGGCTTTCTTTACCACCGCTATCTACATGCGATTCCACCTTCAGGGAACTATGCACAGTTATTCCTAGATCCCTCTGTTCCCCAGCATTCCTCAATTCCCTACCATTTACCATGTACTTCCTATTTTGATTTGTCCTGCCAAGATGTAGCACTTCACACTTAACAACATTAAACTCCATCTGCCATCTTTCATCCCACTTTTCCAAATGGCCCAAATCTCTCTGTAGACTTTGAAAATCTACTTCATTATCCACAACACCACCTATCTTAGTATCATCTGCATACTTACTTATCCAATTTTCCACCCCATCATCCAGATCATTGATGTACATGACAAACAACAGTGGACCCAACACAGATCCCTGAGGCACCCCACTGGTCACCGGCTTCCAACCTGACAAACAGCCATCCACCATCACTCTCTGATTCTTATCTCCCATTCAGCCACTGTTGAATCCATCTTGCTACTCCGCCATTAACACCCAAAGATTGAACCTTCTTAACCAACCTTCCATGGGGAACCTTGTCAAAGGCCTTACTGAAATCCATATAGACAACATCCACTGCTTTACCCTCATCAATTTTCCTAGTTACCGCTTCAAAAAATTCAAGAAGGTTTGTCAAACATGACCTTCCAGGCACAAATTCATGTTGACTGTTCCTGATCAGACCCTGTTTATCCAGATGCTTATATATATTATCTCTAAGTATCCTTTCCATTAATTTGCCCACCACTGACGTCAAACTAATAGGTCTATAATTGTTAGGTTTATTCTTTGAACCCTTTTTAAACAATGGAATAACATGCGCAGTACGCCAATCCTCCGGCACTATTCCCGTTTCTAATGACATTTGAAATATTTCTGTCATAGCTCCTGCTATTTCTACACTAACTTCCCTCAATGTCCTAGGGAATATCCTGTCAGGACCTGGAGACTTATCCATTTTTATATTTTTCAAAAGTGTCAGTACTTCCTCCTCTTTGAATCTCATAGTTTCCATAGCTACTCTACTTTTTCCCCTTAACTCACAGAGTTCAATTTCCTTCTCCTTGGTGAATACCGAAGAAAATAAATTGTTCAATATCTCCCCCATCTCTTTTGGCTCTGCAGATAGCTGTCCATTCTGGCTCTCTAATGTCCAATTTTATCCCTCGTTATCCTTTTGCTATTAATATAGCTGTAGAAACCCTTTGGGTTTACTTTCACCTTTCTTGCCAAAGCAACCTCATATCTTCTTTTAGCCTTCCTAATTTCTTTCTTAAGATTCTTTTTACATTCTTTATACTCCTCTAGCACCTCATTTACTCCATGCCTCCTATAATTATTGTAGATATCTCTCTTTTTTCGAAACAAGTGTCCAATTTCCCTTGAAAACCATGCTCTTTCCAATTTTTTTACTATTTCCTTTCAACTTAACAGGGACATAAAGATTCTGTACTCTTACAATTTCCCCTTTAAATGTCCTCCATTTCTCTTCTACATCCTTCCCATGAAACAAAGTGCCCCAATTCACTCCTTTAAAATCCTTACGCATTCCCTCAAAGTTAGCCTTTCTCCAATCAAAAATCTCCACCCTAGGTCCAGTTCTGACTCTCTTCATAATTATATTGAAACTAATGGTATTGTGATCACTGGTCCCGAAGTGCTCACCAACGCATACCTCCGTCACCTGACCTGCCTCATTTCCTAACAGGAGGTCCAGCACTGCCCCTTCTCTGGTCGATACCCTCTATGTACTGCTGCAAAAAACTATCCTGCACACATTTTACAAACTCCAAACCATCCAGCCCATTTACAGAATGTGTTTCCCAGTTTATTTTTGGAAAATTGAAATCTCCCACAATCATTACCTTGTGCTTACTACTAATATCTGCTATCTCCTTACATATTTGCTCTTCCAATTCTCGCTCCCCATTTGGCGGTCTATAATACACCCCTAAAAGTGTTGCTACACCTCAGTTCCACCCAAATATCCTCCCTAGACGAGCCCTCTAATCTATCCTGCCAATGCACTGCTGTAATATCTTCTCTGACAAGCAATGCCAAAAGATTCTCTGACAAGCAATGCCAGAATACTTATTGTAGATACCAAAAGCTGGAGTAACTCAGTGGGACAGGCAGCATCTCTGCAGAGAAGGAATGGGTGATGTTTCAGGTTGAGACCTGAAATGTCACCCATTCACTTCTCTCCAGAGATGCTGCATGTCTGGCTGGGTTACTCCAGCTTTCTGTGTCTATCTTCAGTTTAAACCAGCATCTGCGTATGAATACTATGCCGTTCTTTGTGCGGTTGTTTCCTGTTAGGGTTTGCTGGCACCAAGTAGCATTCTTATCCTTTTCCTCTCTTCCATCCACCCTGACCCAGCTTACTCTATCAGCAATTCTCTGTCGCATATGGGAGGCGTAACCCTTAAAGTGAACACTTTACATCTAATAAGATGACATACAAATTACTGATTGTGGACAGCTTGATTGCAATCATGAATAGTATTTTGTCTGATTGGATAGCATGCAATAAAACAGCTTTCACAGCACTGCAGTACACATGACAATAAACTAAACTAAACTAATCAAATGAATAACAGTGTGCATATCATGAGAATGGACTGATCTTTTGAAATACGCCTAACTAGCATGTGTGCAGCTTATATGTTTAATGGTTCAGTTAACATAGGCAGATAAATGTAATGCAAATCCATTAAGCATTAATAATAATATTACCAACAATATTTTCTAAGCTTAATGTCATGATTTTAACTAGTTTTTAAATCTCTTGACCCAGCTGTTACTTGCTTAGAAAAATATTTTTTCACTCACAGTCTGAATCCTGTTTTACTTCGGAGTCACGTGAATGACTACGTGAAGAACCCCGTGCAGCCGTTGGTGCGTCATGACGTCAGACGCATTGGTGCAGTCGGCCGGTTGGAGCAGCAGCGTGGTAAGTTTAAAAATGCGAGGTAAGTTTTAAACTTTTTTCCACTGGTCATTTTCTGCGACGATTGGAGATCTGTTTGTGAAATGTTGCAGAAAATGAAGGAGGTGTCGGCGAGGCGCTCCGGAGGTAGGAAGGAAGATGACCAGGAGAGAGTTATTGATGGAGGCCCGTCTGGTACACTTGGTCCGGTGCTGGCTACACAGCCAGTGGTTGTGGACCCACTGCCTGTGAGCAGTGTAGGCTTGCCAGTAGGGCGGAAGGCCACTGACAAGTCAGATAGGCCCGTGGACCCTGAGTCTGGCCTGGAGGTTATACCCTCCATAGGAGAGTCAGTTTGCTCACGGCTCTCCCAGGTCGAGAATTTATTACACAGAATGCTCGAAAGGGACCAGCTCCGTGAGGAGGAGTGGTGCCCAAACCAAGCTGTGAGAGAGCCTGTGCTAGCTGCACCTGTTACAGGGCTGCAGGAATATCCTGCCTGTGAGGAGGATGTTCCATCAGTACAGTTCGCTGACACTGATTCTATGGTGGGGGAGAGCAGTAAAGGAGTTCAGTTGGAGATAATTCCGAATATTGCTGAAAAATTTGCTGTGCCTAGAGAGGCAGGAGGCGATTGAAACAGAATTGGCTGAAGGAATTCAGTATATGCTCTCCCACCAGTTACAGGAGCTAGCTATGGATGAAGCAGCAAAAAACTATGAAGCTCCTATTAATTGTGATCTCCTGAAGGTACCGGTGGTTAATCACCAAATTTGGTCACAGCTGGGTGTGCCAGCTAGGGCCCAGGAGATGAAATTCCAAAAAGTGCTTAAACTGCTGTCGGCAGGTGTCACAGCTTTTGTGAAAGTTATTGATACAGGGAATATGTTTGAAGCACACCAGGATGCATTTGGATTATTTTGTAGTGCATTCTTTGAAATTAACAACATCAGAAGGGCCGCTATCAGGCCAGTGATTAATCCCAACTTGGCGAGTTTGTGCAAACCGCCCAGTGTATCACCACGAAATCTGCTGTTTGGAGGTAACCTTGCAAAAAGGGTAAAAAGACTGTCGTGAAGATGTTAAAACCATGGCCCTCATTAAGCCGTCTGGCAAAAAAGACAAAAGGTTTTTTCCTTATCGGAAAGGCACCAGTGTGGATGCAGGAGAAGGAACAAGCCGTTCAGGTCTTCAATATCGGAACTGGCAGGCTGCCACCGGTATGAAGGGGAAGGTGCCTTTCTCTAAAAGAGGTCGTAGACAACAAGGTCCGCAAGGACAGATGCAGGTAAGGAATATACCGTTGACAGACAATTAATTAACTAATGTTGCTGTTAAAATTGGGGAAAGGTTAAAATTGTTTCTCAAACAATGGCAGGAGTTGACATCAGATGTGTTTATACTTAGCATTATTGAAGGGGTGAAAATTGAATTTTACTCTAATGACAGTCCACCTAATCAACATGTTCCTAGTCGCAAACTTATATTTTCAGATGAAGAAAATGTGCTTATTCTAGCAGAGATTCAGTCATTATATAAGAAAGGGGTAATTGAGACTTCAGTCTATCAAAGTCGACAATTTGTGTCAAGTATATTTCCCAGATCTAAAAAGACTGGGGGATGTAAAATTATCCTGGATTTAACGGGTTTGAACAAATTTGTTTGTTATAGGCATTTCAAAATGTAAACCTTTATCACAGCCAAACATCTAGTTTCCAATGGGTGTTATATGGCAAGCATTGATTTAAAGGATGCGTATTACTCAGTGTCTATTCATGGTGATGATAGAAGATATTTGAAATTTATTTGGATGACTCCGTTGTGGCAATTCAAAGCATTGCTTAATGGATTAACTTCAGCTCCTAGACTATTTACTAAGTTGGTAAAACCTGTGTTAGCATTACTCAGAGCTTAGGGGCATGTGGAAATGGTCTATTTAGATGATATTCTGATTGTTGGAAAGACTCATGATGAAGCTCAGTTGTCAGTTTCAGTTGTTAAATTCACTTTTGAATAATTGGGGTTTGTCGTTCATCCAGATAAATCCAAATTATCACCAGTCCAAATCATTGATTATTTGGGATTTACCATAAATTCAAATCACATGTTGGTAACTTTGCCCAGGGATAAATTGAATCAGTTAATTGAGGACTGTGTTAATCTCCTTGGAGAATAACGGCCTTCAATTAGACACGTAGCCAGGTCGATTGGGAAGTTTGTTGCTGCATTTCCAGCTGTGCAGTATGGTCCTCTACATTATCAACAATTACAACGATCAAAGGAACAGGCACTGAGAATACAAATGGGCCACTTAGATAGGCCTATGCAGTTGTCAATTAGGGCAATTACTGACATACAATGGTGGGTAGTAAATGTTTCAAAAAGGTGTAGGAAGGTCTTGGTGGAACCACCTTCAATGATATTACAGACTGATGTAAGTGCACTGGGTTGGGGTGCAACAGATATGTCTTCTAGTTGTGGAGGCAGATGGAATGTTGATGAGACACCCTTTCTTCAATTAAAAGGGATGAATTATTTAGAATTGTTGGGAACCTGGTATGGGCTTAAAGCTTATTGTTCTACCAGGAGAGACTTGCATGTGCAGGTTCAGATTGACAACACCACAGCAGTAGCATATGTAAACCACATGGGTGGATTCAAGTCACAGTCTTGTGATAGACTGGCTAACCAGATTTGGAGCTGGTTTTTGACAAAAATATCTGGCTTTCAGCAATTTATTTGCCAGGAAGATTCAACACAGTAGCTGACATTAGGTCATGTCAGTTCAATGATAGCATAGAATGGATGTTAAATAGTAAGATTAAATGAGAATTTACAAGTTTGAAGTTTGATCTTTATTTTATGAGGAGTTACGATGAGGGATTACGTGAAGACCCCGACAGCACGCATGCGCGACATTCTTCATTGCAGCGGTGTGAAATCACAGATACCAGAGTTGACTAACATAGTAAGATAAGAGAACTAGCATACCAGTTGACCTTTATAATAGAGGGTTTGGGAGCGGAGGGCACATAATCCCTCATCGTAACTCATAAAATAAAGATCAAACTTCAAACTGATAGGTTCTCATTTAATCTTACTATTTTACTTCGGAGTCACGTGAGTGACTACGTGAAGGTTTCAAAGCTCTGTGATTTCATGCCCTGGAACAATCCATGCTCACACACTGCCATTATGAGAAATGGAGGATATATGTTAACATATTTCAGACATGAAACTGTGCTGAAAAAAAAGGTATTTATTTCACAATACCAAATAATAATACCCCTACATCGGGGAAATTATAAAACAGAACTTAATATTTTTTCTGCAAAAGTCTCAGGTGCGGCCACGGGTTTATTGTAAAACTGCTGAAAGGTTTTTCTCATTTGTCCAACCCACTGTTGCAAGGATGTGGTCCATTGGAACTTCCATCATCCTAGCCGCCGATGTGGATGCAGCCCTGGTGGAGTGAGATTTAAATACGTTTGGGTCCACCCCCGCTGCACCCAATACCACCCTTAACCATCTTGAAATGGTTTGCACAGTGACTGTATGATGAGGGTGTTTGTGGCTTATGAGCAAAGCCCTCTCCGTGCCCCTGAGACTCTTGGTGACCTCTATATAGCATAAAATGTGGATCACGATACATAGACGGCTGTCTACGGGATAGGCCGGGAAATCCAACTTTTGGCCAGATGATCCAGGCCTGCCTTGCTTGAGTAACCCCTGTATAAAGAAAGTTACCTTGCTGTTGGTTATGACCATTGCGTCCATACTCAACTTATAGAGGGACTGGACCCGTTGCGCCGTCACGAGTGCCATCAGCATGACCATTTTGTAGGTCAGTTTGTCCAATGAAAGAGACATTATTGGTACTCACCCTCGGAGCATGGTTAGTACTATGCTGATATCCCAAGTCTGGGAATATGTAGGCCTGGGGCGATTTTAATTAAATATTCCCCTCATTAATTTTGACACCAAAGGGTGAGATCCCACTGTAAAGTGATCACAACCTTGCCCGAGATAGTTGGACAGGGCACTTCTCGCACAGTTGATGGCACTGTAGCTCAAACCTTCATCGAAATGAAGGCTTGCCAGGAACTCCAGCACTTCCATGATGGTGGCTGTCATATGTGGTGTTCGTTTTTGTGCAGAACACCTCCCATTTCTTCACGTATGTGAGGTACTGTCTTCTGGTGAACTCCCTGCACGATGCTGTGATGGGATTGATTGTCCGGTCCAAGAGTCCATAATCCAGAAGTGGCCTTTTCAGATCCTGCAAACCAATAGGTTTATCCGGTCATGGCACGGGTGACTCTCCCCTGTCACAGGGTGTACCAATAAACTCGGACATTTATTTATTGGGATGCAAGGTTCTGCAGCCATGTCCAGTACCACAGGTTGAGTAGGCCAGTCGGGAACAACCAGAATACCCGATCCAGAGTCTTGTTTGATTTTTTGCAAGGCCCGACTGATGAGGCAGAAGGGGGGAAATGCATAGAAAAACAAATCCCCCCAGTGCAGCGAGAAAGTGTCCATCGCTACTGCCCCAGGGTCTGGGTCCCATGCAACATATGTTGATATTTGGTGATTGGATGCAAAAAGGTCGATATCTGGTGTTCCATACCAATCTACAATGTCGGCAAACACTTTTCGGTCCAGCATCCATTCGGTGTTGTGATTAAATTTGTGTGACCTGGTGTCCGCCACTGTATTTAGCCTACCTGGAAGGTAAGTGGCTGATATCCAAATGTTCCTTTCTAGGCACCAATGCCAGATTGTATTGACCAATTCGTCACAGGATATTGACTTTATTCCATCCATATGATTGATATAAGCCACCACAGTGGTATTGTCAATCTGTAAACGTACGTGCAGATGGTGCATGTCTGAACAGTAAGCCTGGAGTCCATGAAATGCTCCCAGCATTTCTAGATAATTACTTCCTAGTGCCAGAAGTAGAGTTAATTCATGTGCACTCCATCTACCACCACAACTGGAGGTGGTATTAGTTGCTCCCCAACCTTTTGCGCTGGCATCAGTTTGTAGTATAACCGAGGGATTTATGATAGTATGGGGTTAGAGCAATTTGTGCATTGTCTATCCACCATTGTAATTCTAAATTCGCTTTCCCTGGTAATTGCATTGGCCTGTCAAAATGGCCCGCATGGTGCTTGAGTGCTGCTATTTTTGCCCTTTGTAGGTTTTGGTAATGTAGTGGCCCAAATTGTGTGGCTGGGAAAGCAGCCACAAGCTTTCCAATCACCCTGGCTACTTGCCGAATAGATGGTTTCCTGATGCCAGTAAGGCTGTTGCATGCTTCTACCAAGTCTGACGCTTTGTTTGGTGGCAAAGTAACAGACATATGAACAGAATCAATTGTGAAACGCAAATAGTCCATAGTAGTAGAAGGCATCAATTTTGATTTATCTGGATGTATTTCAAATCCCAGCTTTTGAAATAGGTGCTCGGTGGCTGAGACTGCCAGTTTGGCCAACTCCAAATTTTTTCGCACGATTAAAATATCATCGAGGTTAGCCATAAATATGTTTTTGTTTCCTGAGACACGCTAAAGCTGGTTTTAATAATTTGGTAAACAGTCTGGGCGCTGATTACAATCCATTAGGTAGTGCTTTGTACTGCCAGAGCTGCCCCATCAAGACGAATTTCAAATATCTGCGATGATCCTTGTCTATTGGAACTGAATAGTATTCATCCTTTAGGTCGATGCAAGCCATGAAGTACCTATTGGAAATTAGTTGTTTGGCCGTGACAAAGGTTTCCATTTTGAAATGGGCATACTGCACGAAAGTATTCAGTTCAGTCAAATCTATGCTAATGCGGCATCCGCCGTCTTTTTTATTTTTAGTGAATATGTTCGATACAAACTCATGCGACTCTCTTTTGGTTTTCTCAATTACCCCTTTTGAATTTAGTCTTAAGAGTTCAGCATGACCTTCTGCCTTTTCTTTCTGTGAAAGTACCGACTAGGTGTATGCTGAACAGGGGAAAGGAATTTGTGAACAAATTCAATTTTATATCCCTGAATACTTTCCAGTATGAAAGGATCAGAAGTTAAAGTGCTCCATGCATACCGAAACAAGTGCAACCATCCCCCAACCCGTGAGGAGTCTAAACATGCGATGTTCATGAGGCAACCAGACCCACAAACCTCTATGGTTACCGGTTGTGCTGTGTTGGTTGCCTCTGTCCTTGTTTCTTGTGATGTGGAGGCACTGTGGTGTGGGGTTGGCGCATCTTCCAAGAAGGCCGTGCTGGGCCATGGTCTAAAAAAGACCGTTGAGCGGGTTGTCCAGCCTTCGAGCATTCACCAGCAGGTGGTCTATCGCCTAGCGTTGTCTGCTGGTGGATGCATAGGGGTGCTGCCGCCGCTGGTATGGGGACGGTGGCAGCCGGCACCTTAATCATGCCAATTGCTTTTGCCTCTTCGTCGTGGTCTTTGACCTGTTTCGGCAGGTTGTCCCCAAATAGCAATGTTGGCGGCTGTGCACTGCTGGGTCTGCACAACCCGCAAACATGGGGTTGAGTGCAGGCCGGATGACGCTCTTCCTGTAACTGTTGATATCATATTGAGTGTTACGTAAGAGAGCTAGCATGTCCTGCAGCTCCTCCGGCATATCAACTCCATCCACTGTTCTGGCAACAGCCGTAATCCCAGCAGCTAGCAGTTTAAGGATCTTCTGGAGTTTGACTTCTTGGCTCCTTATCCCAGGGCTCATGTTACCCCAAATGGGGTTGTTAACAGCAGGCAAATTGAGGGAGATGCAATTCTCCGGAGCTAGGTACTTTGCTGCCGTATCATTGATGGCTTGCTCTTGTAGTTGGTTTTTAGCCATGTAATTTATACAGGCTGCCAACTTATGATGTAACGGCAGGTCTTTTTGGGTTGGCAATGCAAACTTAGTGACCATACCCAAAAGCTCCTCTTCTGGCACCCCTAGCATTGTTGTATCTTCAGCCATGCCCCCATCTTCAGAGTCAGCCCAGTTCTGACTCCTAATGCTCCCCTGCGAAGAGGGTGAGACATTTGGCAGTCCTGAAAAGGATGCTGCCGTGGGTCTGCTAGGAGACCCACTGTGACTCTGCCCCTGCTGTAGCAGGTCATGTTGGAGCAATAGCTCACCATCCGCTCCATGTGGGACAATCGCCCGACGTCGCTTCCCGCGAGCGGGGTGTCCTCCGGTCCGGACTCAGCCGAGTCAGCGGACTTGCCCGACTTCCGGATGGTTTTGCCACCAGTCCCAGGAGCACCTGCGACCTGTAGCGGCGTGAAGTCGGGGGCTGCGGTTTGAACCAGCAGCTCAGGAGAACTCGGACGCTGCTGGCTGCCTCCTTCCTCAGCAGCAACTTTAGCAGCGGCTCTTCTTGATTTTCTCGACTCCATGGTGCGCTCTGAAAAACAACAGCACACAGAGACAACAAACGACCTCAGACTGGTAAGTACTTACCTGCGGGCCGTTTTTAAACTTACGCTGGAGGAGCGGCGCTCCTCCTGCCTGTCGCTTTGCAATGCGTTCGACGATATGTCACGCATGCCTGCTGGCGGGGTCTTCACGTAGTCACTCGCGTGATTCCGAAGTAAAATCAGGATGTATTTAATCAAGTGATTGTTTGCATCTAGATTAAATCATCAGTTGCCCAGATATGTTTCATGGGAACCAGATCCTGGTGCAGCAGCGGTGGATGCTTTCTAGCTGCATTGGGGAGGAGTGTTTGTGTATGCATTTCCTCCATTCTGTCTCATCAGCAGATGTTTGCAAAAGATCAAGCAGGACTCCGCTTCAGGGGTACTGGTAGTGCCAGATTGGCCTACACAATGGCTAGGGAGCCTCACATGATTATTCCCAAGAATAAAAATCTACTGGTAAACCCAATAACTGGGGATCAACATCCTTTACACAATCTGTTGATTTGCAGATTTTAAGGAGGCCATACCTGGGGAGAGGACTATCTGATCGTACTGTGGATGTTCTCACGTCGGCCTGCAGGGATAGTACACAGAAGCAATATATCACCTCGATCAGGAAGTGGGAGCAATTCTGTCTACAGCAGAATATTTCATATCAAACTGCAGGGATCACAGACGTATTGGAGTTTTTGTCAACTATTTTGATCAAAAATTAAGTTACAGTGCGACCAATTCAGCCAGAAGTGCTCTGTCTTCTTATTTACCCATGAATTCAGAATTGCATACAGTAGGGACACATCCGTTAGTTTCTCGATTCATGAAGGGAGTTTTCAATTTTATCCTCCTAAACCCAGTTATGCCGATATTTGGAATGTGAGTGAAGTTCTTATGCTTCTTCGCCAGTGGGCTCCAGTTACAAGCCTATCTATGGCCAAATTAACTATGAAGGTAGTCATGCTTATTGCGTTGGTTTCAGCCCAACTTGTACAAACATTGCAAAAGCTTTGGCTAGATAGAATGCATATGTCGGCAGATGCCATTATATTTTATGTCTATGATTTGCTTAAACATAGTAGAAGAGGCATGACAGGATGTAAGATTGTGTTTTCAGCATACCCCACAGATGATCGCTTGTGTGTAGTCTCACATTTATCTTGTTACATTGAGGTCACTAAAGCTCTAAGAGGAACAGAGTCTGCATTATTTATTAGTCACAAAAAAACACACAGTAAGGTGTCGGTGCAAACAATTTCAAGGTGGCTAAAGCAGATCCTGGGAAGTGCTGGAATTGATACTGATAAATTCAAATCTCATTCCACCAGGGCGGCATCAACTTCCGCGGCAAGGGCGATGGACGTGCCAATAGGCCATATACTTGCGGCCGCAGGATGGTCCAGTGAGCTAACCTTTCAAAGGTTTTATCACAAGCCGATTTCAAGGCTGGGGGTGTTTGCTGATTCTGTTTCGAGTTAGAGAGGTTGTTATGATTTTGTTTGTAAATAAACTGTTATTCATTTAACAAATGTTATTATTGATGCATTATTGATTGTTAACGACTTTTGAGTCAATCGATGCAGTGTGAACGCCGGATTTGGGTCTGCGGCGTGAAATCACAGTGCTTTGAAGTCTTCACGTAGTCACTCACGTGACTCCGAAGTAAAATAGTAAGATTAAATGAGAACTTACCAGTTTGAAGTTTGATCTTTATTTTATGAGCAGTCGAGTTGAGGGACTACGTGCCCTCCGCTCCCACCCTCATAGATCTCAGCTGGTAATTCTAGTCTTTGTTATCTTACCATATATACTTCAGTCATTGTTAGCTGTGAATTCACTCCGCTGCTTTGAAGATTGACGCACCAACGGCTGTACAGGGTTCTTCACGTAGTCCCTCAACTCGACTCCTCATAAAATAAAGATCAAACTTCAAACTAGTAAGTTCTCATTTAATCTTACTATTTTTAGGCACAGATCTCTGTGATTAACTAAAAGTAAAAGAACGAGTTACCACTGAAGAAATTCCCATTCACTATCTTGGCAGTGTGAGCCAATGTTCATAGACAATAGGATGCTTGCTTTTAAAAAGGACAATGACCCCACCAAGCTCTGGTTACATAGCCCCTACTGTGAGTGCAAACCACAATCTCGGATAAGATGGTATAATGAGTAACAGTAAGTATGCTTCTAAAGTACTGCATGAATGAAATGCATCTTCTCCAATTATATATTCAGTGTTATATTTACATAGAACAGTACACCACAGGAACATTTGCACCGAACATGATGCCAAGTTAAACTGATTTTATACATCATCAATATCCCTTTATTCTATGCACTTCCATGTGCCTGTCTAAAAACCTCTTATGTGCCACTATCGTATCTGCCTCCACCACCAATCCTGGTAATGCATTCCAGGCCACCACCACTCTCTGTGTAAAAAACTTGCCTCGCACATCTCAATTGAACTTTCCCCCTCTTTCCTCATATAGCTTTTGGGCACCCTGGGTAAAGGTTTCTGACTGTCTACCACATCCATGTCTCTCATAATTTTATATACTTCTATTAAGTCTCCCCTGAACCTCCGATGTTTCCAGAGAAAACAATCCAAGTCCAACTATCCATGCTCTCCCTGCAGCAGAAACCCTCTAAACCTGGCAGCAATCTGGTAAACCTCCTCTGCAGCCTCTCCAAACCCCTCCATATCTTTTCGCAGAGGTTCACTTGCACCTGAAACATCACGCATTCCTTCTCTCCAGAGATCCTGCCTGTCCCCCTGAGTCACTCTAGTATTTTGTGTCTATCTTTGATTTAAACCAGCATTTGCTATATCCTCCATATCTTTCCTGTAATAGGGAGGTATAGCAGTTTACCCACTTAATGTGAAGCATTTCATTGTTTTAACCCGTGTACTGAAATGTTATGTTTTATTTTGTTAATGGAATAGACTCTTTTCCATAAAATAAAAGCTAGTACCATAAAATATCAAAAATGGTTTCATACACATAAACAAATTGGCACCTATTGCCCTTTATATTTTATTTCAAACCCAGATTTGAGTGCTGTAGAAAAAGAACTCCTTCAACAAGGGTGGCACAGAGCTGCAGTGGTAGAGTTGCTGCCTTGGTGTGCTAGAGACCTGAGTGTGATCCTGACTATAGGTGCCGTCTGTACGGAGTTTGTACGTTCTCCCCGTGACCACGTAGGTTTTCTCTGGGTGCTCCGGATTCATCCTACGCTCCAAAGATGTGCAGGTTTGTAGGCTAATTGGCTTGGTATAAAAAATGTAAATTGTCCCTGGTGTGTGTAGGATAGTGCAAGTGTACAGTGTGATTGCTGCTCGGTGTAGACTCGGTGGGCTAAAGGGCCTGTTTCCATACTGTATCTCTAAAGTCCAAACAATTCCCAAACTAAGGAAGCATGAGATGACCCAAAATAATTCCTAAGCAGTTCAACAACATTTTCCTGTGATTGACTGCAGGATGCCGATTCTGTCTGCATTTGGCAGTTCTAAGTGGAAACATCTATGCTGAAACAAGAGCTGCCCTGCTGAGGTCAAAGCTAAAGTGTCTTCTTGCTATTTCACAGAGTCTGCATCTAATTTTAAAATCAATGGTCTTGATCAGCCTTGAGCATGGGTTTCATTTCCCATTATGTACAAATATACTTTTTATTTCTGGTTTAACTTGTGTTTAGTTCGCATTTAAGGGAACAATCAAAAGTGAGCAGTATAGTGAGCAGTCAAAAAGGAAAACTTTCAAAACTCAGCTACAGCAAAATCTTGAATGCATTATCAGGAGCTTTTTGGAAATTTATAGGTGGAAGTTTGTTTTAGAATTAATCTCAAATGAATGTGGTTTTGTGGCTTGCCGTACATGATAAACATAGACATAAATACAGTAAAACAGTTTGCTAGAGGAACTCTGCATTGGGACTGAGAGTGCAAAGGGGATGGGGTCAGTATAAAGAGGAGAAAGGGAGGGGTGAGGCTGGAGCTGGCAAGTGATGGTGAATTCACGTGAGGAGAGCATGAAAGGTAAGTTGACCCGGGTAGGGGAGATAAGCATGAAGATAGCAGTAGAGGCTGGGAGGTTGTAAGAGGAGAAAACAGAGCGCTGTAGGTTAAGGATTCTGCTGAAAAAGAAAGATGATGAGTGGTACCAGACAAGGGAGAGACGGTGTATGTGGCAACAGTAGGGGGAGGAGATAGGGTATCCAAATATTACCCACACCCTCAGCCTACTGTGTCCCCTTGTTTCTTCTTAAATTGCTTCAGGAAGTACCAGTAGAAACAAGGAACTACAAATGCTGGCTTACAAAAAAAAACACAATTTAGCTCAGAGGGTCAGGCAGCATCTCTGGACCTCATCTCTGACACCACATCTATGACAGTTTTCTCTCCGTCTTGATCTCTCTGTCTCCATCACAGGGAACAGACTGCAGTATTTACTACAAACCTACCGACTTCCACAGTTATCCAGACTACACTTCCTCCCACTCTGCCAATTGCAAAGATTATATACCCTACACGGAATTTCTCAGTCTCCATCGCATCGGCTCCCAAGAATGAGGCTTTCCATTCTTGGACAGCCAAGATGCCGGCTTTCTTGAGTAAACATGGTTTCCCTCCTGCTGCCAGAGATGGATCCCTTACCTCCATCTCCTCGGTGACCTGTAGTTCTGCTCTCGCTCCCCCCTTCCCCCCATCCCAGACAGAAGAAGGATAGAGTTCTCCTGGTCCTCACCTTCCACCCCAGCAGCCTCCACATCCAACATATCATCCTCTGATATTTCCTTCACCTCCAATGTAATCCCACCACCAGTCACCATCTTCCCATTCCCACCCGTTCCCGTCTTCCACACATACCGCTCCCTCCACAACTCCTTGGTTCACTCTTCCCTTCCCACCCAAACCATCTCATCCACAGGTACTTTCCCCTGCAAACACAAGAAGTGTAACACCTGTCCCTATGCCTCCTCCATCACCTCCATACAGAGATGCCAGCTGTCCTTCCAGTTGAGCCAGTGGTTCATGAGCACCTTGTCTAACTTCATCTACTGCATCCAGTATTCCTGATGTGGCCTCCTGTACATTGGCGAGACCAAGCGTAGACTCTGTGAAAGTTTTGCTGAACGCTTGCATTCGACCTGACACAACCTATTGGATCTCCTGGTTGATAGCCATCTCTTCTGTAATCTCGTACACAGCTTGCAACCCAACAGGGTTTCCAATGTTAACTACAACTCATCCCCTCCTGATCTCCCACCCCCCCCCTCCTTTCTCCTCCCCCTCTCTCCCCCATGCCCCACCCAGACTCACACCTATTTCTCCCCCCAATCCCCCATCACAAACAGTCTGTAGAAAGGCCCTGGCCCGAAACATCATTTTCTTCAGAAATGCTGCCTGACCCATTGGGTTACTTCAGCATTCTGAATATTTTTCAGAAAGTACCAATCTTGATGTTGATTTTTTGTTTGTTTACACATTCCCCAGGACTTGTGTCCCATTGAAAAGCTACTCATTGGATTTTAGAATAGTTGTAGACAAAAGAAGGGCATCTGAATAATCAAGTTCAAAGGAGACATTAAGATGAAATGAGTACAGAGAAGATTAACAAGGTTGCCAAGACTCAAAGCTTGAGCTATAGACAGGGATTGGACAGGCTAGTACTTTATCCTTTGGAGTGCAGTAGGCTGAGGGTGATCTTGTAAAGGTGTATAAAATAATGAGAAGAATAAATAAGGTGAATGCCTTGTGTCTCGTTCCCTGGGTGGGGGAATCAATAAGCAGTTGGCATAGGTTTAAGGTGAGAGGGAAAAGATTTAATAAGAAAATGAGAGAAGACTTTTTCACACAAACAGTGGTGGGTATGTGGAATGAGGTGCCTGAAGAAGTAGTCAAGCCAGGTACAATAAAAAACATTGAAAATACATTTGGACAGGTACACGTGTAGGAAGGGTTCAGAGGGACATGGGCTAAATGCGGGCAAATGGGACGAGCTCTGATGGGGCATCTTGGTCAACATGGACAAGTTGGGCTGAAAGGCCTGTTTTCATTCTGTATGGCTCTATGACACTAAATCCATCAAGAACAGCTGTGCTGCACCCAATTTCCTGTCCTAGAAATACTCACAGATATATACAGTCCCTCAGTTACATAACAATCCTTCCTGACAACTGTCCGTAAACTATTTTACCATAAATCAGAATAACAAATTTCTCCAAAAACCCTTGGACTATCTTGGTTCAGATTTTGCTGTACTTTGTCTTGCACTAAAGATTATTCACGTTATTCCCTTTATCAGATATGTGTACATGGTGGATGGCTTGATTGTAATCACGTACTCAGATATAATCTTCCCCAGGAAGGGAGACCTGACCTGACAATAGCACAGTCATGACCTCTCTAGAACACAGTATAATCAGAACCTATATCTCTACTCTTTGAAACAAATCATCTTGCACAGGGAAGCACTGAGCTCAGTCCCATTTATTTTCAAAGTACTGCATTGTTTGTGTATGATCCAATAAATCCTCCGACCCTGCCCTCGGATCCCATCTCTCCAGTTCCCATCACTTCACATCTATCCATTTTATGTGTAGGAAGAAACTGCATATTGGTTTAAACCGAAGATAGACACAAAAAGCTGGAATAACTCATGATGATCAAGGAAACGGTCCATTGTTAGCTGTGGGCTAGGTGAAAACGAGTTACAATGAAACTCACCAGGACGACAGTTAAAGCAGTACAACAAATAGGGTGAGAAAGGGACGGAGAGAGAAAGGATGCAAGGGTTCCTTGAAGTTAGAGAAATCAATATTCATTCTGCTGGGTCGTAAGCTGTCCAAGCGTAATATGAGGTGCTGTTCCTCCAATTTGCATTTGGTCTCACTATGACAATGGAGGAGGCACAAGACAGAAAGGTCAGTGTGGGAATGGGAAGGGGAGTTAAAGTGTTTGGCAACCGGGAGATCACGTTGGCCCAGGTGGACTGAGCTAAGATGCTCAGCGAAACGATCGCCCAGTCTAGATTTGGTCTCGTTGATGCTAAGAATTCACACCTGGAACAATGGATACAGTAGATGAGGTTGGAGATGGTGCAAGTGAACTTCTGCCTAACCTGAAAGAACTGTCAGGGTCCCTGGACAGAGTCTGGGGAGGAGGTATAGGGACAGGTGTTGTATCTCCTCCAGTTGCAAGGAAGGTTTAAACTAACCAGGTAGTTGCGGACGGAATGGTCTCTGTGGAAACACTTCATGTGTTTTATTGCGACTCGTCTCTAAACTATTCATACTCCCTTTTTTGCACAGCCCTTTCCTCATTGATCAAACCTTCCACTCAGTGCTAGGCCTCTCATTTCCACAATGAATCAAGGTGTTTCAAGCACACATTGCGACTGCACAGAGATATAGTCAAGGCATGCAGTTTTGGTCTCTTCAACTTTCTCAATGTACCCTTTTAAATCTACGAAATATTTTGGTCGACCTTTGCTTTACTTCCTCCAAAAATTAGATGCCATTGCTGAACAGATGGAAAAATGTAGGCAATTTGTGAGGAAAAAAAGGCACATAATGCAGATTTTGTTTTAAGTCACTTGGGATTTCTACTGTACTGTACAGGCAGAAGGCAGGCACGGGTTATTGATTAGGAACGATCAGCCATGATCACAATGAATGGCGGTCGTGGCTCGAAGGGTCGAATGGCCTCCTCCTGCACCTATTTTCTATGTTTCTATGTATCAATGTTTCTAGTACATCCCAGAACCATTTATTTTCTCATCCATGTCATCAACCTTCCCAAATGCCCTGGGAGGCTGAATTTCCATTTGAAAATCTTACATTTGTGACCTTCTGACACTCATTTTTTGCAACTATGCGGTATTGATGCAATCTATTTAAAACCAAAAGACTGAGGGTGGGTTTTATTTCCCAGAATATTCAAACATAAGTTTCACATCTATTGTTTGCTGGTCTAAATTCCCAGAAACCACAAATATTCAAAATGTAGTTGACAGTAAACCATGAACTCAGTGTGAATTGTGTGTTCATTGTGTGTGTGAGAGAGAGCTGGGGGTAGGAGGAGGCAGGGTTGTTGTAGGTGTCTGAATGATTTATTTAAAGACAAATTTCCCACATCTATGTAGTCCCATCTTGCACTGTGTGTTGAAAAGCTGAGTTTTAGACAATAGACAATAGACAATAGATGCAGGAGTAGGCCATTCGGCCCTTCGAGCAAGCATCGCCATTCAATGTGATCATGGTTGATCATCCCCAATCAGTACCCTGTTCCTGCCTGCTCCCCATATCCTTTGACTCCGCTATCTTTAAGAGCCCTATCTAGCTCTCTCTTGAAAGTATCCGGAGAACCGGCCTCCACCGCCCTCTGAGGAAGAGAATTCCACACACTCACAACTGTGTGTGAAAAATAATTATTCTGACAATGACTAAACACCTTCATGTTAGTTTTTTATTTAACTTTATATGCTTGAGGGGGCAAATTGCCTGCTGAATTGCTTACAACGTTAATCCTGATATCACTCTCCCTGTTAAGTATGGCAAAAACATGCTTGCATTTTTCTCAAAAGCAGAAAATCTTGGGCGAGAGACTACAGCAGTGCTAACATGTACGGTTTTTGGCTGAAAACAACAAGGCCTTCAGGACCGTGTATGAAGGAGCTGCAGATGCTGGTTTAAACTGAAGATAGACACAAAATGGTGGAGTAATTCAGCAGGACAGGCAGCATCTCTGGAGAGAAGGAATGGGTGACGTTTCGGGTCGAGACACTTCTTCAGACTGATGCAACTGAGAGATCGAGTAGGTTTAGGCAGACTGAGCAGAGGTGTTCAGCGAAACGATCACCGAGCCTGCGCTTGGTCTTGCCTTCAAGGACTACCTTCTATTTGCTGCTTCAGAATCAAAAAGAGACAAATTATATCATGGGATGTTATTGCCCTTGCTGCTTTACCTTCCCACACTCTCTGACTGAAAGGATTAATTCCTCCCATGTCCCATCTCATGACTAATATTCCCATAGTATCAGGCAACGGATCAGTCCTCTCACCAAGAAGAGTGCGGTCTTGACCTCCCATCCACCTCATTGGAGACCTTAGAACTATCTTTAGTTGGACTTTATCTTGCACTGCATAATATACCCTTTATCCTGCATCTGTACTTTTTTGTAATCATGTATGGTCTTTTCATTGACTGGATAGCATGCAACAAAAAAGTTTTTCACAGTACCTTGGTACATATAACAATAATAAACTAAACTAAATTAGATCCTCGGAACCATGATTAAGAAACAGATGTTATTCAGACCATTAGGTGTACTCTGCCTTTTAATGATTGGGGCTGATCTTTTATCTAACTACCAATTTCCTGCCCAAATCAATTTATCGTCTCATCTCTGCCTGCATGACCGGCTGCTTTTTCTGAGGAAGTAATGATGCAGTCTTGGGATATTGTGTCTGAAATCCTGGATTACTTCCTCAGAATAAGCAGCCGGCATGCAGGGCAGTGATGAGAAGAAATATATATCTCCCAGAGTGTGATATGTCTTTGGAATCATTCTTTACTTTTGTTCACTAATTTTCAAACCATCACAGAAGATAACTGTGTTCTCCGGACAACCTACTTTGTGAGTTAAATACTTACACTGCACAATATTAAAATCCTTGCTAACGTCTAAATGGTCAGTAATTTCACCCCATTCACCCTTCTTACAAATCAATGCTGAATTTCTTTGCCATATTTGACTCATTTATTTATTCCTCAACCCTCTTTCAACATGCTTGCCACAACGTGCATTAGGCCATCTGGCTTGTTATAGCCCAAGTTAATCTAGCATTTTTTTTTAGTGTTTAAATTAGTTACTATTCATTTCTTCACTTCTGTTTCTGATGCTCCCCAGTGACACTGCCAGGGAAGCCAGTAAATGTAGAGACTTCATTAAAAGTTAAATTAATCAATGTTCAGTGGAGCTAATGGAATAAAGGTCTTAGTTTGAGATTTGAAAGTGAGGATTTAATTCTCAAGTACTGGATTTCATAATTTTTCTGGCCGATGCAGGTCACAACCAGTTTGGAAACTTTAAAGGAGAAGAGTTGAAGTAGATCAATGTGTATTTTAGGTGTCTGTAAGCATTAAATTGTAGCTTAAGGCATTGATTTATTGAAAATGTTAATCTGTTTTATCATTGTCTGTTAATTTGATTACATTGCATTTCAAATTATTTACATAAGTATTCTAAAAACTAAAAACTTAAATTTAAGATTTACCATATTTGCAAATTCTTAGGATTTGTCGTAAAATGTCGAAATTATCCCGCAGCTTGTGCTTTATGTTAATAATATGGCTAACTGATTCAATTTTCACAGCCTTGATTGGCCCTGATTCTACCACATGCAGAGAGTTCCAGAACATACAACTATACAAACTCTACTGTGGCAAATAACCCTTCCTCATCATAATCCCCCCACTCCCTCCCCATCCATCTGAGTCTGACTCTGTTTCTTGCCCAGCTTCATCTAAGATCCTGAGTTTACTTGTGTGGATGTATCCAGGCCACTGGATACTGATAAGAAAAAGGATTATGAATGAAGGTAATAAATTCACCTTCATTCTGAGTGAGTGATGGTAATAAATTAATGGTATCATATATATTATTTGTTAATCATTAATTCCTCCAATGTCATTAATATTTAAATGGAAGTTTACAAGAATAAAATAAATTCCCACTACAAATATTCTTTGTCATAGATTCATGGAAACCAGTCATTTAGTCCAACGAATTCATGCTGCCCAAGACCCTATCTAAGCTAGTCCCATTTGCTCCTAAAGCCCTCTAACCTTTCCGATCATAGATTTTCCTGCGCTTACCTTTCCCATCTTCCTACACTTGCAAAATAAAAATCACTGAATTGAATGAAGGGAATAGTTTCTATTTATATGATATAGCTTTGTATATCGCAATGTCCTCACAAAATTAAGTTAACAGAGTTAGCAAGACATATGAAACTTCAAAGAAAGTCCGTTTTTAACGGTCAAAGATATAAGTAGTGGGAGTGTTACCTTTCAGATTCTTCAGTGCAGAGACAAGTATCTTTGTTGGTAGTATTGTCTGAACTAGGCTCGTTTTCATCCAAGATTTGGATCAGCTGGTGACACTGATTGTTCCTGGATCGACCGGCCTGACAGTTGATGGGTGAGCCCCTGTTGCATGCATTCCTCTTCCTGCAGAACAGTAGCTTCTGGTATGCCATGCGGAAATCTCGGTTGAGGGCCGCATAAACTATAGGGTTCAGAGCCGAGTTGACGTAACCCAACCATAGCACCACAGCAAAGACGGTCTTGTTGGATTGAATCCCTGAAATCCCTGCATGGAGAAACACTGTAAAATAAGGGAACCAGCAAATAATGAAGACTCCCATCACAGTTGCTAGAGTTACCGTTGCTTTATGCTCCTTCAGACCTGACAATGTACTTCTGGTGGCAGAGCTGATTCTTTTGGCTTGCTCTCTTGCAATTTTGAATATTCTGTAATACGTTAAGCACATGATGGCTAAGGGGATATAAAAGGTGATGAAAGCATCCACAATGGCATACGATGTGTTCATCTCCAAGTGGCACTGATTGGTCTCATTCGAGGTTTGCGTTAACGCGTCTTTGCTATTCCATCCCAGGTTGATGGGCAAAAAGGAAAACATGATGGAGATGCACCAAATGAAGACGAGTGAGATGATGACCCTATTTGGAGTAATGACTATTGTGTACCTCAGAGGGGCAGTGACTGCGAGGTAACGCTCGATGCTGATCGCAAACAGATTGAGGATGGAAGCGGTGGACAACATGACGTCCAAGCTGGTGTAGATACTACAGAAAGTGGGCCCAAAAGGCCACTCTGAATTTAGAAGTTGCAAAATTGTCGAGAAAGGCATGACCAATAAACCCAGCAGTAAGTCAGTTGCTGCCAGGGACACAATTAAAGAGTTAGTGTGGCTCTGGAGCTTACGGTTCAACCCCACCACTAAGCACACCAACACATTGCCGAAGATGGTTATTAGTGTAATCATGCCCAACACCAGCCCAACCAGGACTGCGGAGAGCACAGACCTGCTTTCAGATTCACTGGTGATGTTCTGCCCGTTCTCCATGTCCACAATTTTTTCTTAAAAAGAAGTCAAAATAATAGCAAATCACTGCACAATAAAATCCAGTCAGATCAACCATTTAAGTTTCAATATTTCTTAAGTCGCACGTCTGTGCAGCGGGATATTTCAATTGAAAACATGTTAATATGCCAGTTAAAATAAGCTCTGCTGCATTTGTTCAATGTACTGTTGCCAGGCAGATTGGTTGGGTATGGAGAGCACGGTTTCCTATATCTTGTGCATGTTGGACCAAATTCAATGTTGTCAGGTTGTATGTGCTGCTTAGGTAACGGTCAGACCTGTAATAAAAGTGATAAGGTAAGCATTGACTGGAGTTAGACTATATTAGTACTTTCATTTACTACTAATTTCAAAATGAGCATCATCTTTTCAATATTGTTTTATTTCATCAGAAATGGAAATGGATGAATAATATGATTAACACTTAATAAAGTTAACTTATTTTGGTAAATATAGCATCAAATCCAACATTTATTGTTAATAGTTAGGAATTTAAATTCTGTAAAATGTAGATATTCTATCTTTCTGTTTGTCATGATGCAGATAAGCAGTATTTGATCAATAATGTTATATATATAAGACACTTTAGCTTCAAAAATGAGAGAGTGATACAACGTGGAATTAACACGAGAATGTTTAATAGAACGAGAGAAGCACTGTGATATCATGTTGCTTACCAATTATGATTGTTGCATTTCAGCCAGCACTAGACCCACTGTTCATTATCTGGAAATTTGAACTTGAGTGTGGCTGATACCAAATAAAACCTGTGCTGCATGAGCTAATCTGAACTAATAAGCGACATATATTTTTCAATTGAAGTTACGCTGGAAACTGAAGAATGATACAACTTAGCGTGCTTTGCAGTTTTTGGTAGTTGACTTCAAGGCCTAGAAGCTGGGTTGCAATGAGAGAGAGGTATCATTGGGAACGGGGGTGGGAGTGAGGTGACTCTCCAAACTAATCCTGAGCCATGGAGACCGACAGCCCTTTTGCTCTCAGGCCAAATGATACTTGACAATTCTTCCACTGTGCGCCCAGACAGCTGCAGCAGACAATCAGCAAAGCTCTACGCAACACTGGACCATTCTGACACTTAGTGGTCAAACCTGCCCGGAATGGATTAAAATCCAATGAGGCTCCATCTCAAGACTCAATGCTTGTGGATATTTCAAATAGCCGGAAACATTATAGAATACATTGAAACAATGTCAACTTTACATTCCATGCGTTAGGATCAGGTTTTGGTATTTCTTCTGCATAGTTTTTGGAAAAATACCTCCCAAATTTTGCCAGTTATAACATGATTTTGATTATGACTAGAGAACCAGTTAAAAGTTACTTTGAAAATTAGCAACCAGAAAAATAAAGCTGTCTTGGAAAAAAAAATTTCCATGGACCCTCCCTATAGCAATACCATTGCCTCTTAAGAGCGCATCTGCACTTTCCCCATGATATATGTATATTCCCCATGATATATTTCCCCATAAATTGATGAGCAATTACTTCTATTGATACTTGTGCAATGATACTCTGTAAAACAATGTGACAGTGTCTTTAATAATTTTAGCTTGTAGTAAGAAAATTAAACTTGCGGTTAATAAAAAGACCTTTCTTTTTGAAAATCTGTGGGGAAAAATGATTTTGTCTGAAGTCTGAAACCCTCTAGTCTCTAAACGCCTTTTACCCCGTTGACCTAATTATTTTATAATCCGATTTTCTATAAAAACGAGGTTTCTTATAACAAATATATAACAACTATCCTGTTATACCATAACTGTCTGTACCCAAGTTGGAACCTCATTACAAAGATTGAGGTCGTTTAATTTTTTGGCTGCCAGCACTAACCTCTGACCGGGTGGTTTGTGGGTCTGGCTGCAACTTCAAGAAAGCTAGAGGGGTTGCAGTCGAGTGGCTCCCAATCGCAAACACTGACTGTCTATTTTCCTCCATGGATGCTGCCTAACCCACTAAGTTCCTCCAGCAGATTGTATTTTTTCTCCAGATTCAGCACCTGGTCTCAGTGGTTGATCTGGGTCACTGACTACATTTAACAAGGGTTAGACTAACACTTGAATCACTTAGGTATAGAGGGCTGCGCACTAGGTGCTTGGCGATGTGGCTAATTCAGAAGGGTGCCCACTGGTCGGCATAAATAAGTTTGGCTCAATGCCTGTTTCCATGTTGTACTCAAAGATGTTCCAATTATGATTCTGAGTCTCAAACTGCTGAAGACTGAGGTGCATAGTTCAATTGGCACACACCAGTAGTTGGCTTATAATACGTTGTATTTTGGGAATACGCTATATTTTGGGAACTTGCCTTTCCTCAATGCCAAGAATTCAGGGCAGCAACATTCCACAAGAATTTGCACTGTACTTCAAGCTCAATTTTTACCCTTGTGAGATGTACAATTGTGTTTCCAACAGAATGCAATATCCAACAGTTAATGTTGTAGAACCCACGTAACACAAGCAACTAGTACAGAATATTTGAGAGTTGAAATGGAAGCCCAGACTGCTCTACTTCGTTCAAATAACGTGGATTTCATGGTGCAAAATAGCTTGCAGTGCTCCACTGCAGTCTAACAATCAGTGCTCCAATATATTACTGCGATTGTTTTAGTTTTAGAGATACAGCGCGGGAACAGGCCCAAAGGCCCACCAAGACTGCGCCGATCAGTGATCCCCATACATTAGCTCTAAACTATACACTAGGGACAATTTACTATCTTTACTGAAGTCAATTAACCTACAAACCTGCACATTGTTTGGAGTGTGGGAGGAAACCGGGGCACACGGGAAAAACCCACGCAGTCACGGAGAGAACGTACAAACTGCATTCAGACAGCGCATATTGACAGAATCAATCCCGGGTCTCTGGCGCTGTATGGTAACAACTCTACCGCTGTGCCACCGTGCCGCCCCAGAATTTCCATGCTGAGGAACTTTCTTGGGTGAACAACAGTAGCTCAATGAAGCACAAGCTTGTAATCTTCACCCAGGAAGTCGGTTTTCATTTACCCATGCTGAAACCCCTGTCTCACTGTGCGAGTTGGCCCACGAGTGACCCCGAGTTTTCACTCGTGGTGATCACGTAGCGGGAACGTCGGAACTCGCACGAGCAACTTAGCGACTCGTGGCGCTAACGGCAGGTACTCGGGAAACTTGTTAACTCGTGAAAAAAATCAAACATGTTTGATTTTTTCCACGAGTCAAATTAACTGTTCAAGTTAAAAATGGAAACATTTAAACTCGTTGTAATAACGTAATGGCCCGTGCGTTTATCTTAGTGACTCGTGAGTCTACCGTGGGAACTTTAATAATCTGTTCTTTCGCTCGAGTAAAGACTGAACCAAAGATAGACACAAAATGCTGGAGTAACTCAGCGGACCAGGCAGCATCTCTGGAGAGAAGGAATGGAGTCGAGACCCTTCTTCAGACTTACCCGAAATGCCACCCATTCCTTCTCTCCAGAGATGCGGCCTGTCCCGCCGAGTTACTCCAGCATTTTGTGTCTATCTTCGGCCTTTCTGCGATGATCTGCCACTTGTCCTTTATTACTGAGGCGCCTGCCCCGTGGCTTCGTATTCGTCACTCTGTCACATGAGGACGCGGTTAAAGACCTGCCGAAGGGGCAAGTCTGGGGTGGTGGGTGGGATGTGTCCACGTGTGATGCTCCATCCACCCCTCGGGGCCGAGAGTGTGGGATTGGGAAGGAACTGCAGATGCTGGTTTACACCGAAGATAGACACACACAATGCTGGAGTAACTCCGAGGGACAGGCAGCATCTCTGGAGAGATGGGATGGGTGAGATTTCGGGTCGAGAACCTACTTCAGACTTCTCCAGAGATCCCGCTGAGTTTACTCCAGTAGTTGGTGTCTATCCCTGTGGCGGGGAGCCGGGCTTGGCCGACCCGCTGCCTCTACTTGCCGGTCAGTCCGGTGATCATCGCCCTCCACCCGGGATGCAGCGGAGGTTTGCACCCGGTGAGTTGTCTAGCGCTCACGGTGGACGAGGGAGGACAGCAATAGGCCAGGTGAATGAATACAGCACATAAATGAGTCGACCTTTAATATTTCTTGATTTTATGTTTTAATTTACAAGCTGCTTCAAACGAGGCCAGTTTTATTTTCAGTCCGAAGAAGGGTCTCGACCCGAAACGTCACCCATTCAACGATAGACACAAAAAAGCTGGAGTAACTCAGCGGGTCAGGCAGCAACTCTGGAGAGAAGGAATAGGTGACTTTTCGGGTCGAGATCCTTCTTCAGAAACCGAGCCCTTATCCAAAACGTCACCTTCTCCAGAGATGTTACCTGGCCCGCGTTGTTACTCCAGCTTGTTGCGTCTGCCTTCCATCCAAAGCCTTGGGATCGTCGCCAACATGAAGACGGTGCGAAGCCCCCGCACCCGGTGCAATGGACGGGGAGCTGGAGAGGGGAGGGAAGGGGTCACACACATGGCCGGGAAGCAGAGGGGTGGGGGTGGGGCTGGTGACAGTCAGGGCCAACAATAAGATGGAGAAATACAGAAACACCGACGTGCAAAGGAGACCTACAATAGCGCATGATCTCTCTCGCGTTATGGCGGGTGATTGTCGCCTGTCCGCTGTTTCTGCCCCTAAAGCCTTGGGAACGTTGCCCTTTGTGTTGGCGTGAAGGGGGAGGGGGCTATTGTGCTGCTTGATTGCCCCCTGCTATCATAGGGACAGGGAGACACAGCGGCTTTTGAGACTGGTGGGCAATCACAACCAAAATGTCTGCCTGCAGTCAGCACACCTCTCCTACACATGTCTCCCGCACTAAGACCATCCCACAGAGAATGATCCCAGCACCCAAGAGCCTTGTCTGTCACCCCCCACCCCCAACCACCCTCCACCTCAACTTACGCGTGGGCACCAAAGTAGCTCAGGAGGCGAACCCTGAGGTCCGTCTCCCAACAATCTGATGTGCAACTGATATGAAAGAACAGCGGCTGCGGCCGGCACCCGGCATGGACCTCTCACACCCTCACACACTTACCTTCATTCACGGTTGGCTCAAGAGTAACGGGAGAGGAACTTGGTAAATCGGGAGAGGAACTTGGAACATCGCAGCAATGACATACCCGTGGGAACTCGGTTCAACACTTGATCATAAACTTGAAATCTCGTACATAACCACGAGTGTTTTTTTTCTTTCACTTGGGGTCACTCGTGGGATGACTCTCACCGTGAGACAGGGCCATGACACTACTGACTGATTGGAGAGCCTCAGACCGGGTCTCTCTAACCAATCTCCTGACCTCGGAATTGTTTGAGATTATCCACTAAACCTAACCCCACTCTCACACAGTGGAGATCCAAAACACGATACAGGCAAAGATTTACAAAAGGCAGACAATGAAGGAATGCACAAAGGTGATTATATGATCTCTGGGCAATGTAACATAATTCATTTGATAATGTGCCTTAATGATTTTTATGATCGCTTTACTTTTTCTGCTGTGGCCAAACAAACTCTGTGGTGACAGTGCTGGTGGAAGTACGATGGGGGACTGTAGAACTGAAACTGTGGTTACCTAAAATTAAACAGTAAATGCAAAGAGAAGGTGTCCTCATCAATGCAGGGCCTGGCATGCAAGTGCTTAAGAAACGACTGAATCATTTTCAACTATTTCTGCAGTTTCAACTTGACGATTCAGCAAAGCTTGCACCTGAGTTCCCCACTATTATGGAGTCATGTCTTCCGCTAAATTAACTCACTCCCTGTGATATACTGTAAACAAGTGGCTGGGTACAGCAAAGACTTTCAAACCAAACAACATGCAAGCTATGATATTGAAGACTTGCGTGCGGAATCAAGCAATTCTCATACAGTCACAACACTGGCATTTGTCTAATGTGGAAAAATAGCCAAGTATGATTTGTTCACATAAAACAATTCCGATAGAGTCTGGTTAACTATCATGCAGTCCATCTTCATCGGCCAAGAGGTAGGTCCTGATGTTGACGGTGTTACCAAGTTGCATTTATTCACCAATGCATAGTTTGTACTTTGTTGGAACACTCAGCACCAGAACATAGCCCTGCTCCAAGCATGGACCAGATAGCCAAATTTTAGAAGTGAGGTGAACATGACTGATATTTGTTGATATCAAAGCAACAATTGACTGAGTGTGGCATGAAGGGGCCCTGGTAACTGAGAATGGACATAGAAGGGAAAATACTCCAATGGCTGGAGTAGTTCCTCACACAAAGGAAGATGGTTGTGGTTGTGGCTTTGGAGCACAGAAGGTTAAGGGGGGACTCGATTGAGGTCTTTAAAATGATGAAAGGGATAGACAGAGTTGACGTGGATAAGCTTTTCCCATTGAGAGTAGGGAAGATTCAAACAAGAGGGCATGACATGAGAATTAAGGGACAGAAGTTTAGGGGTAACGTGAGGGGGAACTTCTTTACTCAGAGGGTGGTGGCTGTGTGGAATGAGCTTCCAGCAGAAGTGGTGGAGGCAGGATCGATTTTAACATTTAAAAGTAAAGTGGATAGATATATGGACAGGAAGGGAATGGAGGGGTATGGTCTGAGTGCAGGTAGATGGGACTAGGGGAAAACAAATGGCTGGCATGGATTGGATGGGCCGAGAGGGCCTGTTTCCGTGCTGTAATTGTTATATGGTTATATGGTTATATATGGTTATATGGTTGTCATTGGTCCATCGCCATAGCCCCAGTCCATCCCATACAGCATAGAAACAAGGCCTTTGGCCCATCATGTCCATCACCCTTCTACACTAGTCCTGTGTTATCTTACATTCTCATCCACTCTCTACACATTAGGGACAATTTACAGAGGCCAATCAACCTACGGACGTTTTCGAGAGATCCGAGGGAATTAGATCAGCTGGAGGAAATCCACAAGGTCACAGGGAGAACATGCAAACCTCACGCAAAAAGCATCTGAAGTCAGGTTCAAACCGGTCCTCTGCCACGATGAGGCAGCAGCACTACCAGCTGTGCCACAGTGCTCCCCAGAAAGTATACTGACCTGTTGTATACTACAAGCCTTCTCTGGAGCAGCCCGGTCGGACAACCTAATCTTTGTTCCTGTTCCACAGGAATTCATGCAGACAAATGACATTCACTATGTACGTGCTTTTCTTCACTTCTGCAACCCTAATCATCTGCCATGCTATTAATGGTTAGCCACCATTTCCTTGTGGTCCTTTAACTTGATGTGGTGGCTCAAACACAACAAGCATTGTGGACAGTTATATAGTTTTGGAGTTATGACTGCTGCTGGAATGCTACATCATAAGATCTACATGCTCTTATATCCTATAACTCAGCCAATAAAATATATTGTTTCATGCCTTCTTAACCATCTTATCTCTCTATCATATTAATTTTCAGGATGTGCGGAACAAAACCCATGTTTCTTTAGATCAGCCTGTCTGTACGGCATTTCCTTGTTTTGCTCGCATTACTTTCCTCTTCCCCAGATTGAAATTTAATGTGGCACAGTGGTGTAACGGTAGAGCTGCTACCTTACAATGCCAGAGACTGTAAGTAAGTAAGTAAGTAATATTTATTTATATAGCACTTTTAAATCAAATCATGTTGAAGCCAAAGTGCTTTACAGAGAAGAAATTAGATTTCCATACATCCATATAAAATAAAACAGAAAAAAAAGACACAGTACACTATAGGATTCAACATGAATCATCCCCCCACAGCAGAATCCACTGTGAGGGAAGGCACCATAAAGTCCAGTTCTCCTCCTCCTCATAGTCCACCCGAGGTTGGGGCCTATTTGTGGCCTCCGCAGCCGGTCCGATGTTTTCAGGCCCTCTTGCCGGGAAGCTGGAACTCCGGCATCGGGTGAAACACTCCTCAGCGGCTTGGAAATGTCTGAAGCGGCCGCTCCCTCCCCAGAGACTGCGGCGCCCGTAGTCCTCGGGCAGCGCTGGTTGGAGCTCCGACTCTGGCGATCTCAGATCCCAGGCTTCGCAGTGTTTTAAATCCAGCGCCGCCCGCGGCTGGTGGCCCGCAGCCACAGCTCCTCGGATGTTGGAGTCGGCAGTCACCGCACTCCGGAGCTTACCGCACGGCGACCCGGTAAAGTATCGCCCGCTCCGTGATGGTGTCCCAGCGCTGTGCCGCCGCCAAAGCTGTAGGCCCGGCAGGAAACTCCATTCCAGTTCAATGGTAGGCCGAACGGAGAGGACAAAGATGGGATTCAGAGGAAAACCGCATCTCTGACCAGGTAGGACTGGGATTAATACAGTTTCCCCCTCCCCCCCCCCCCCCCCCCTCCAGGGTTCAATCCTGACTACGAGTGCTGCCTGTATAGTGTTTACAGGTTTTCCAAGTGACCGCATGGGTTTACTCTGGGTGCTCCAGTTTTCCTCCACATTCAAAAGACGTGCAGGTTTGTAGGTTAATTGGCCTCTGTAAATTCTCCATAGTGTGTAGGATAGAACTAGTGTATGGGTGATCAATGGCCGGTGCAGGCTTGATACCTGAAGGGTCTGTTTTCAAGCTATATGTCTAAGCTAAATTAAACTAAACCATTTACCACAGTTGCTCATGCAACAAAAGACACAAAGCATTGGAGTAACTCAGCAGGTCAAGCAATATCGCTGCAGAAGTTGAATAGGTGACATTTGGGTCGGAAGCTATCTTCTGTTGTTCTCTAATAGGCTCAATTCTCACCATGGTTTACCGTTTGCACTTCACACATCTATAAAACAACTTTTGGGGGGATTTTTCTTGATTGTACCTGCTTTACATTTACTTTTGTAATTTCCTTTAAATTTATTCTTTGCACTCCCATAGTGTTCTAGAAGGTAGACATTCCAGAATTGAGCTCTTGGTATTTAATATACACTTGATATTCATTTTTCAGTCTCAATCTGGATCTTCACTTTCTCCTCTTTGAATGTTTCTCCTTACCAGTACCCACCCCTGCTACTGCTCTGATACTGATATATCGTCAAGTCTTTTGTTTCTAGTTCCATTTTAAGGAAATCATATCACAACCTCATAAAATTGATCTTTGCGCAAATGAGAAATGTTACTACTTTTATCCATAAATTTGTTCAATCTAAATTAATTATGGTGATAAACTCTGTGATACCTCTGTTAGTTATCTGCTTTTATTTCCGAAAAATAAGCCAATATCCTTGGTGGCTTTTATGTACAGGCTAAAAAAGAGTTTCCTTAAACCATTTGATTTCATTAAACATTGAATAATACAGCACAATCACAGGCCTTTTGGTTCACAATGTTTATGCCAACATAACCTAACCTCCACTTCCTGCATATGATCCATATCCTTCCATTCCCTGCTTATCCTAGTTAATTAAATGTATTTAATATCTCCTACTACCCTGCTATTTTTACTTTTCCTACTAGTTAGTAGATGTACTAGTTAGTAGAGGTACTCATAGAGGTATCGACCAGAGAAGGGGCAGTGCTGGACCTCCTGTTAGGAAATGAGGTAGGTCAGGTGATGGAGGTATGCGTTGGTGAGCACTTCGGGACCAGTGATCACAACACCAGCAGAAGTGGTGGAGGCAGGATCGATTTTAACATTTAAAAGTAAAGTGGATAGGTATATGGACGGGAAGGGAATGGAGGGGTATGGTCTGAGTGCAGGTAGATGGGACTAGGGGAAAACAAATTGTTGGCACGGACTGGAAGGGCCGAGAGGGCCTGTTTCCGTGCTGTAATTGTTATATGGTTATATAGTTAGTCTATATAATCGATCTTCTATCTTCCCCTTAACTAACGTAAGGTCTATAGCACATTCCCAGCAGCGTGAGTCTTTTCCTTAGTACAACACACACACACTAGTTTTTTTTTCTACCTCACAGATTCATTTCCTTCTTGAACTAATAAAGCAACCAATTTGTTTCCCCTCTCTATCCATCCAAATATCCTATGACTAACAATGTTGAGTGATTTATTAGCAGCTCAGTTATTAAAAGCTGATGTTAGCTCAAAGTTCTATTATTTGGTTCAGTACAGTGCAGAACTGTACATCTGTGTTTGCTATGAGTTTTTATTGCTTTGCTTAATTTAGGTTTTTTTTTTATACTTTGTGTCACTATGGTTCATGAGCCCAATGGAAGTTGCTTCTTTCTATTAGGTTCTCACAGTGTTGACATGATACATGTTTTGGCTACATATTAAAAACAATAGCATTAACCAAAAAATAGAATGGAAAATCATATCACATGCACGGCATCAAATACATTGCATCATACATAGTAAAAAGCTGCTTTATGTATCAGGGACGCACTGTAACTTTCCAAGCTACAAACCTATTAATACAAGATGTTCAATTGCAGTGGTTCATGAATTCAAACTCATGGTATTGATCATAAATATATTTGTACAATACATATTAAAGCCAATACTTTACTTTCCATTAAAATATTTAATTTGCAAGGCGCCTCTTTGGCCCTTTATGTTAATTGTTTTTGCTTAAAAAAATATTATTTTATTAATTGAGCAGAAAGGACACAAGAGTCAAACTATTCTTTCTTCCAAGACCTTGTCTTGCCTAGCATGGTGGTGCAATGTTGCAATGCAGAGTTGCTGCCTTACAGCGCTAAAGACCAGGATTAGATCCCGATTACGAGTGCTTGTCTGTACGGGGTTTGTAAGTTTCCCTGTGACCTGTGTGGGCTTTCTCCTGAAGCTACTGTTTCCTCCCACACTCCAATGGTGTACAGGTTTGTAGGCTAATTGGCTTAGTATAATTGTAAATTGTCCCTAGTGTGTGAAGGATAGTGTTAGTGTGCGGGAATCGCTGGTCGACGTGGACTCGGTAGGCCAAAGGGCCTATTCGCGCGCTGTATCTCTCAATTAAATTAAACTAACCCTTGTTCTTTGACTCCACACCCATAATGAGAACCTCAGCTTTACTAAACACACATCCAAAAATTGCAGATCTACTCTGCACAACCATTTTCAAATATAAATTCTTGCCTATATCTCCTATTTCAGAATGATGTTTCAATAAATTCTCCTCTCCCTGTTACTTAGACAATATTCCAAACTGTACCTAAAGGTTGCATGCAAGGTCACCTTTTCACCATTGGCACACTGTTTTTATTTGCAGAAAATCAAATCTATGAATCTGGTTTCTAGAAAATTATATTATGCAATTTTATCAAATATTTTAAATACCCATGACAATTAATCAACTGATTGCACCTTATTCTAATGAAAGGCCATTTGTGGATGATAGATGCAGTGGTAATCTATTGGCCAATGTCCCCTGTTGCCTCTAAGAAGTTGTGATAAGGGATATAACTTTGAGTATCATCCAGGTAAAGGATGTGTGTAAGAGATGGAAAACAGGAACAAGTTGACAAAGGTCAATCTCATTACTTCTACAAGTTTTTCTCTTGAAACTTTAGTTATTTCTGTATTCTTTATTCTTTTTTCCCCAAAAGATTTACTCAATTCTTCATTCACCACTAACTGAAACATTAGCCCTTGAAAAGGCATGGCATAGGAGACAAGAAGGTAGTTCCAAAGTAGACCACTCATTTGTGTGCAGGGTGTAGCTTTGGCCCACCGGAGTGAATGAGGATTACAAGGCCACAGAGTTTGGGAGGGGCTTGCTTCAATTTGAGTTCAATCATCAGCTTCCTTCAACTTAGTTTAGTTTAGTTTATTGTCATGTGCACCAAGGTACAGTGAAAATATTTTTTTGTTGTGTGCTATCCAGTCAGCGGAAAGACTATGCAGGATTGCAATCAAGCTGCCCACAGTGTACCGATATAGGATGAAGGAAATCACGTTTAGTGCAGGATAAAGTCCATAAAAGTCGGATTACACATAGTCCAAGGATTTCCAATGAGGTAGACGGTAGCTTAGGACCGCTCTCTAGTTGGTGATAAGTTAATTCTAACTCGAACTTAACAGGAAGCTGCACTTTAAAAATGCCCAGTCACACCATTAAACTACCTCAGAAAAAAAACACATTTTTATTGTAGAGAAAAATGAAATATTGCAGGTATTTAAAATCTGAAATTACAAAATGGTACAGCCCCTCAGCAGATTAGGCAAGTTCTCTTATGAAAACACATGCTGACACAATCACACAGCTGGTAGAGCTGCTGCCTCACAGTTCGATCCTGATCTTGTACAGTTTGCACGTACTCCCCCGTGACTGTGTGGGTTTCCTTTGGGTACCCGGGTTTCCTCTCACATCCCAAAGATGTTCAGATTTTTAGGTTAATGGACCTCAGTTAAAACGTTGCATCTAATGTGAAGAGAGTGGGTGTAAAAGTGGGATAACATAATGCGAACTAGCGATCAATAGTCGGCATGGTCTTGGTGAGCTACAAAATCTGCTTCCATGCCGTATCTTTAAACTAAACTAAGCATGTTCAGGTATGAACTCAGAGAGAATAAGCAACAAACAAATTAACTTTGAACACACATGTGAGAAATGACATAGATGGCCTCTAACATTCTAATTTTGGGCCAGTGTCTGGCATGATACAGACAAATGAAACATGCCTGTAACGACCACTTGGATTGATCAAATGTGAGTATATACATTTATACACAGGGCGCCGGGAATATGAAAAGAATAAAATTTATAAAAATTAGAAAAATGTAAAATTAGCAGAGTTTGACAGGCTCAAGGAGACCAGCGGGAAACCAATTCTATGCTGATTGCATGGAATCCTCTTTACAGTCAATAAATACTTTACTAACCAGGCAAAAGAGGCAGAATAAAGTGAGAGATTTAAAATGAATAAACAGAAAATGCCATGTGTGATCAATAATTAGTTAATCTGCCTTAGGTGAGTATAATAAGAACGATTTCAAAAGACAGAAACATAGAAATTGGAAGCAAGAACAGGCCTTTCAATCCGTAGAGCTTGGTCCACCATTCATTAATTTAGTAACCTGGTCCTACTTTATCCCATATTTCCTGATCTCCAAATCCCAGGAACTGTATCCATCTCCTTGAATATATTTAATGATTTGGATTCAACTGCTTTCTCAAGCAGAGAATTTCACAGGCTTGCATCCTTTGGATGTACTTTTTCTTCATCACAGCTGTCCGTGCCTTGTCTGTTATGCTTTCATTGTGAACTGTGGTGTTTCTGGTCTCCTCTGTCATCAGGAACATCCCTCCTGCAGGTGGACACAAAATGCTGGAGCAACTCAGTGGGACAGGCAGCATCTCTGGAGAGAAGAAATTCTCTCCAGTCAGTCTGAAGAAGAGTTTTGACCTGAAACGCCACCCTTCTCTCCAGAGTTGCTGAATATCCCGCTGAGTTAATCCAGCTTTTTGTGCCTACCTTCGATTTAAACCAGCATCTGCAGTTCTATCCTACACATTCTATTCAACTCAATCTATCTTCATAGTAAGGAGTTCATCTGAGAACCTTTGCTGCACTCCTTCCAAGACCATTCTTCCTTAAATAGGCAGAGCAAAACTACGTTCAATATTCAAGGTGTGACCTCACCAAGGCCCTGCAATGGCATGTCCCCTCTCCTGTACTTGAAGTCCTCCTGTCGTCTTGCCATGAAGTTCCACATTGCCTTCTAAACTGGCTCTGCAGCTGCATGCTCCCTATTGGTGACTGGTGCACAAAAACTCGGCCATTGTGTTGCGCCCCTTTTCCTAATCTGTTGCCATTCCAATAATAACCTGCTGTCCTGTTATCATCACCAAAAGTGGGCATTAATCCACATTATACTACATCTGCCATACTTTACCGACTCATCACACTGGAATCTTTTCTGCATTACCACAACTATTTATCCTCCACAAACTGGAGAACATTGAACTTGCTTATCTTAACCAATAATATAGTGAAATATAGAACAGGGAATAGTATAGCACAGGAATAGGACCTTCCACCCACATTGTATGTGCTGAACATGATGCCAAGATAAACTAATCTCCTCTCCTTGCACATCATCCATATACTTCCAATCCCTGCATATTGGAAAGCGTATCTAAAAGCCTATCTAAAAGCCTCTGAAATTCCACTATCACATTTGCCTACATTACAACATCTGGCATCATATGCAAGGTGGCCAACACCAACTGTGTAAAAAAGAGTTGTCGGAACATATATTTTCAACTTTGTCCCTCTCAGTTTAAAGCTATGCCTCTAGCCTTTGGCATTTCCACCCTGGGAAAAAGGTTCTGACTGTATAATGTATCTATGCCTCTCATAATTCTATAGACTTCCATCAGGTCTCCCCCTCAACCTCCAGAATTCCAGAGAAAACAATGTAAATTTGTCCAACCTCTCCTGACAGCTAATATGCCCTCATCCAGATTCTGAGAAAGCTATCCTGCACTCTCTCCAAAGCCTCCGCACCCTTCCTGGTATGGGGGCGGCCAGAACTGCACACAATGCTCCAAATATGGCCTAACCGGCGAAACAATGCAGAATATTTTTGTTAATGGCAATAGATATTGGGAGGGATGGGTGATGAATGTGATCCGGACAAACGCCCGAATAAATGTACAAGTTTAAAGACATTTTAGCGCATGGGCTAACATAAGCTGCGTGATACATTTGTACTATTCGAGATCCAGACAGAGGCTACGTCAATTTTTAAGAGCAGTGTATGCGAGGAATATATTTGAAGGAAAGAGGGTGAAGGTGGCACGATTGGTTAGGGTAGGGTACGGTAGGGTGGTCATGCCTCGGGGTTCCAGGTGTAACCTCTTCCCTGTCCCCTCCATGTAGCGGCGATCAGCGATCTCGCATCTCGGAAACACGGGGATAAGCAGCGGTGCAGGCAAGGAACCGGTGGATAGATACTCCAACCCTAGTGAATGGGTAGGAAGGAACTGCAGATGCGGGTTACTACCCTAGCTATGTCTCCCTCTCCCCTGACTCACAGTTTGAAGAAAGGTCTCGACCCGAAACGTTACCTATTCCTTCTCTCCAAAGATGCTGCCTGTCCCGATGAGTTACTCCAGCATTTTGTGTCTATCCCATTGAGTGCGGAGCGGTACAGTTCCAACAAATCCCATTAAACACCTATGAAAACACTACAAACTCTCAACTACCCACCAAACAAAAATAATCAAAGGTTGGTTACATGCAGTATCGTCAAGATTCATTCAATCTTCAAACTTACTTGTACAAAACCGAGTTGCTCCCAGCCGGGATGAATTTACGCTTCCCCGACTGCCAAACTTTGCTAAAGTTTTGTTTTAACAGCGTTTCTCTGTTCTTGTCTCACCCCGCCCCTCCCCCTCCTTATACGAGCGGTCCTTCCAGGTGGGTATAAGCGTAAATGCGTACATTTTAAGAAGAAAGCAAACAAAATGCAAACAGCTTCTGGTTAAAGTCCATCAGTTAGAAGAGTAGCCGACAACTGACCCAAAGCGACATGATCCATGCTCTCTGCCAGAAGCGCAATGCTTCAGATATTCTCAATGTACAGTCCTAGCACTGGGAAAATAGAGCAGTTGGGGACAGAAAAGAACATACTGTTGCAGAATGCAAGGGGCGTTTGACAGGTTACCTGGCCCGCGATGTCCCACGTGTTTAGAGGGCAACAGGGTGTGAGCTGTGCATCAGACTAGAGTAGATGTCAGTGCGGGGTACGGGATTGCACGGGGACTCTTTGCAATCGTACTTGAATATCACTGTTCCGCGGTTAACTCTGATAACAGCCTCACGCACGTAATCGGCGTCGGCGTCAGTCCTTCTGCTAATAAACTGTGGACAATGTCCTGTTTGCATTCCTCACGTGGGCCAAAACTTTGAATGAGTGAAATTCAGCAGCAAGATGAATATCTACGCACGAGATGGAATTGCACTTCTCAGGTAATAAGAGCATATAAATTGAACCTAGAAACATTTAACTAGTAGTCCCGACTCGAAACGTTCCCTATCCATGTACTCCAGAGATGCTGACTGACACGCTGAGTTACTCTAGCACTTTGTGTCCTTTTTTTCTAGAAACGTTTAGGGTATTTTCGCATGTATACACTGGAACATCCATCCCCATGATTAACTAGCAGTTAACGAGTGCTGCATTGGTCTACCCACCATCAACGCTACCGAATAGCCAATTTTACATTTCTCCTGCAGGTTTCTGTTTTATTTTCTCCTTCTACTCAAAATATGAACTTGACATCAACTCTATGATACTTTGGTGCCTGTACTGCACTTCACTTCACACACGGGTGGGGTTAATGCTTGTTGTGGGGGGAAAACATCATTGCTTATCAGTGATTACTGGGATTGGTTCATAACATGCAGTTCAAAATCCCATAATGGCTGACATCATATGGATTAGGACCCAGAGTAGACCATTCGGATCATGGTGCCTGTTCACCTATGATCTTCTACCTCAGTGCCATAGCTGATACTAAAATATAACCCTTCATCCTCCTAATATCCGCTCATTATTTAGAAATCTGTCTGCTTGGAGAAAACTCAATACTGGGCATAAATAGTCCTCCAAATATTTACCACTATCTGAGTAGGAGGACACCCCACTCAATGTGTAGGAAAGAACTGCAGGTGCTGGTTTATACTGAAGATAGACACAAAATACTGGAGTAACTATGCGGATCAGGTAGCATCTCTGGAGAGAAGGAATAAGTGAGGTTTCGCAATCGAACCCAAAAGGTCATCCATTCCTTTTGTCCAGAAATATTGCCTGACTCTCTGAGTTACTCCAGCATTTTGTGTCTACCACCTCACTGATCACAGTTCCAAATGACAACCCATTTTCAAACCATTCAACCTGGCCACAGATTCCTCAATGGGTGGGGAGGGGGCGATATACACTCTCACTCCAATACATTCCTTAGTCAAGAAGACCAAAACTATACATAGTAAGTACACCATTATATGGACTCACTAAGGCCTTATAAAAGATCTATAAGTTTTCCTTATTCTTTTAATCAAATCCTTATACAAAGGGTAACATAACATTTGCCTCCCAATTGCCAGCTGCACCTATTTGCTGCCCTCAGTGACCCGTGTACAAGTACACCCTGCCCCTTGGACATCATAACCAGTCAATCCCGCACCATTGAACAAATGCACTGCTTTCCTGTAATGTTTATCAGTGGACACCATATTTTATTCGATCTGTTATGTTCTCAGATTGTCCACATTCCTCCGAGTGCTCCTTCCACATTCCAAACATGTGCAGGTTTGTAGGATAATTGACCTGTAAATTGTCCCTAGTGTGCAGGATAGAATTAGTATTTGGGTGATTATTGGTCAGTGTGGACTTCGTATGGCAAAGGGTCTGTTTCCACACTGTATATCAAAAAATCTAAAATAAACTAAAAGATGTTCTTGAAATTTATTAGATTTTAACCTCTGCAACTTCACTAAATGATGTTTTACTAATATCTTATTCTTTCAATTCCTCATTCTTCCCAGTTCCTCAGTCTCCAACCTACCCGGCAGAACATCCTCCTAAAAACTGATGCAAAGTAAATGTTTCATTTCGCTGCCTTTCTCAACTTCCCACCATAAATTCTCCATTCCTGTAAATGGCCCACTTTCATTACCCCTCCCAGTCCTTTCGTTTGTACATACAAGTAAAAGTTCTTGCAGTTCGTTTTTTTTTAAATGTTTCTCAAGGGTCTACTTTTAAATTCTACCTTAAAAAAAAAAAAATTTAAAAAAAAAAAAAAAACTAGTTTGTTCCCCATTCCCACATTCAAATCCTTAGCCAATGCTCAAGCATACAGCTATTCCTGGCAACGCTGTATAATTTAATGTTTCTTTTGAAGTCTCTTATCAGCCACACGTGAATCATTCTTCCTGTTAGGTTCTTGTGCCTCAGAGGACTATATTTATTTTGAACATTCTTTATTTCTTTCAATATTAGCCCATTTCTTGTCCACATCGTATCTTTCAATGTATTATGCCAATCACCCACAGTGAAAACTCTTCTCATACCTTTATAATTTATTTTGTTTAGATTTAATGCCTTTGTTATGCATTAAACCACTTGACTTTTATATTCATTGTAAAATTCTATCATATTATGATCACTGTTCCCCAAACACACCTTTGCCGGATCGTCAATTAATCCTTTCTAATCGCAACAAAACCAAAATTAACATTACACATTGATTTAGAAAAGCTTCTTGTATGCAATCCATAAATTCACGTCCCTTCTTATTACAGCAAATTTATTTTGTCAATATTTTCATAGGTTAAAATCTCCCATAATTGTTGTATAGTCCCATTATATGCCATGTCAAATATTAAAACTATTATCTGGGCACCAGTAAATGATCCTATGAACATTTTCTGCCATTTGGTCTTTCTTAGTATTATCCATGGTAATTACACTTCAGGATCATGACCTGTAAAGTCATTTCCCTTCTCTGTGCTAATCTTCTCCATTATTAATACCACTGTATCACCATTCTTTCTAAATTTTGACTACCTTGGGATTATTTGTTCTAGTTTTAGACACCCTGCAGTCATGTTTCAGTAATGACTGAAATCACACCGGTTATTTATCTCATGAATGCTGTGTATTCAGATGCAGTGCCTTTAATTTTGTCATGTTAATAACTATCTGCATTTTAAAATCCTTTGCCGCCTGAGGGTGATAGATTTTAGATATTACCAGATACAGATTGCTATAGAAAAAAGGCACTAAATAGTGGAGCAGGCGCAAGAATCTGGAAGGCCCCTTCCTACTTCTATTTCTCGTTCATTTATATTTTCCTTCAGAAGACAGTAATTTTGAAAAATAAATTGCTGTTCCTCAAGTTTACTTTCATATTCATTCAACCCCACATAAATAAAGGTCATTGTTAAGGTTATAATGGGAGTATGGTGAAAAATAATAAGCAGAAGTTCAGTTATACTTGCAGACTGTATAGGAGGTGACAAATTGATCACCCAACCTTCATTTGTCTTTCCAATTGCAAAATAAATGTGAAGGTAATTAGCAAATTAAAATACACCACAATGAACGAAGCTTTGGTAAATCACTGCTTCACCTGAAAGGAGTATTAAAGTGAGGAACAAACTATTATTTCTAAACAAAACTAAAGAAGCTGTTGTGGGATCTCCTGAGTTTATACATGAGGTTGTCATGGGCCTGTCCCACTTAGGTGATTTTTAGGTGATTGCCGGCGACTGTCGTAGTCGTAGCAGGTTGCCGAAAAACTGGCGACTGGTCTATGGGCTTGTCCCACTTAGGTGATTTATTTAGGCGACTGCCAGCGAATACAACAATGGAATTCACCGAAGTCAGCACCGGCGACAACCTACATCACCTGGCGACAACCAACGACATCCTGGCGACAACCTATGTTAACCTGGCGACAACCTATGACAGCACCTACGTCAAGCTACATTGGCGTCAAACGCACGATCACCATGGTCACCGAAAATGTTTCAACGTTGAAAATCCAGCGATGACCAGAAAGATGCTACAACTTTTTGGGCGACTGAGGAGACGACTCACGACCTTACAGGCGACACCCCGGCGACCATGTGGGGACAGCATAGTCGCCTAAAAAATTGTCTGTCAGGCAGGCCCATCATAGGGAAGGGAAGGGGTGATTTAATAGTGGATCAATGTGTTGTGGTGTTTTTTTCAGTAGATTAAAAGTTGAGAGAAAGGGAAAATATTTTTGCCATTTTGCTGGAAGTAAAGAAAGTGGCAGAGGGTAATTCATTGAATGTGGAAATTACAGGAGTGCAAAATGAAGTCAAAGGAAATTTGGGGGAAATGTTTGACCTGAAGTTTCAATAAACAATCATTATAAAGAGACCAAAATGAAGAGGAATCCTCAATCGAGGAAGAAATATTTATTGGGATGACTAGAATGGAAAGTGATACCATCAAGTTTGATGCAGAAACAAGGAATCTGGATGTTTATAATAGATACAGGCTCTCCAGAAACAGAGGTAGAACACTCTAAGTAAGAACAGGAAAATGGACCATGAAAATGCAAGGGAAAGATTTAAATTAACAGTAAAGTTGACAAAATGCTGCTAATTATGTTGCGAATAAAAAACAAAGTAATAGAGTCACCAGTGTTTTGAAAGAGATGGTGAAAGGATCTGAGGCAGAGCAAAGAAAATAATATTTAATGTCACAAAAAAGAGCTAAGCAGAGCTGGAGACCGAAGTGGGTCTCATTCTAACTTTTATTTGAGGAAATGATTGGAAATGAATGAAAAATTATTTAGTGTAAGAACATTTCAGTCAGGTTAGGAAGGACAATAATGGATAAGGACTGCTTGTGGTCTCCATTCAAAGAACTAGAAGCCTCTCATGCCAGCTTGATGAGAAATCAAGGGCTATAAGGAGAAAGCAGGAATGGGGTACTGATTTTGGATGATCGGTCATGATCACATTGAATGGCGATGTTGGCTCAAAGGGCCGAATGGCCTATTCCTGCGTCTATTTTCTATGTTTCGATGTTTCTATGAATGGAGGTATACAGAGAATAAAGTGATTTTTAAAACATTTTAAAGGCTACAAAACAATATTGTTTTTAACAAGGAGTCAGTGATCCTGACATGTTGATTACATTTAGACATTTTCTATGGTTTCAATATGTGTAATGGAAAAATAAGTATGCGGTGAATGATACAAAACAAATACCTTTAATCGTTAAATAGCACATTGTACTTGAATTTACTTAATCTAATAATCAAACTGTGGAACCTGCAGGTCAATCCGTCTCATTCCTTAACTATGTGGCAAATAGATGTCCTTGTTCTTGTATGTTTATCCATTCAGTTCAAATGTGCTGTAATGTTGGTGTAAGGACACAAACTGTATTCCTCTAACTGCTGCACAAGTTTGGCGAAGTCAAGGTCACAGCTCTTCACCAGGAGAAGAAATGTCTAAAAGACGTTTGTCAAAATAGTGATGGAATATATCCAGCAGTTGCTGGAATCTTTGGTTAAACAAGTTTAGTTTAATAGCTGATAATGATGTGGTGTATTTGACTGTAGTGTGGGTGGGGATGAGGAATGTAGTGTGGGTGGGGAAGAGCTGGGGTCACATGGTTTGAGGGGGATGGGGAAAACCCAGTGGAACAACCACTGAGGTTACCAGGGTTGGGGTGACTGGCACTAAACCCAGGGGAGTGGGAGTCTGCAGCGTAGAGCTTCAGCCCCAGTGCTGCTGGTAAGGCGAAGGCTGCACCGGGCCTGGAGGGCGGTGGAGTGGCGAGGGTTGGTGGAATCGATGGTGGAAGTCCATGGGTAGTGGAGTCCGGGTCAGTGGGCGAAGCAAGGGTCATCCCGGTGGGCGGATGGTCGGTGGGATGGTGAGGTTCGGTGGGGCAGCGAGGTTCGGCAGGCCGGGTGAGGTGGCGAGGTGAGTAGGCCCCGGTGCGGCGGCGATGTACGATGACATTTTAAGTATTATTGCTTTTCTGTCATTTTCCTGCATAGGCTAGTCTGTATCATTTCTTAACAGCCTGATTACTGTCTTTGCCATCCTTTTTTTGGTAATGTACCTGTTGAAATCCTTTTATTGGGTTTTGGTGTCTTTGCTTTCATATTTCAATCACAATTTTCTTGTGTCCTGGTTTTCCTGCTTAATTGCATCTCTGATTCAATATTTCTATTCACCCGATGAACTCTAACATTCTTACACCCTCTTTATTACCTGCACTTGAGTTGCATTCTGATGTTTAAATATTTTCCATTGCTTATCTTTAGTTTTGTTTGCCAGCTTTTTTACCTCCATTTAATCTGGGAACAGTTCCTTTTTATCTCTGTTTAATTTGCTTTAATTTTCCATTTCCCTCATAGGGCACAATTTTTTTTTTACCTTGCTCTGTTCATACATTGACCCAGGCGCTACTTTGATTATTTCAACCCAATTGTTCTCAAAATGTAGGTGATTTGCTTTATCTCAATGATCCAGAAGTAAACCAAAGAATGTGGCCTTCAACATTGAAATAAAAAATAAAAATGTTCATCATATTTTTTCAGCCTTCAGAAAACGGTTGATTTTTTCTTGAGATAGCTATGAACCTTACAGTCTCCTTACAGTTGCTTTAGGGAGGGGTCAATAAAAGAAGAATTTTAAAAGGTCCATCGAGCGTCGCTAAGTAAGAAAATCTTGCTAGTTTCCAGGACCAATGAACTGTCCAACTCTGCTGGTTTTGTTTATGGGAAGGCTCAGAAGCTTCAAAACATGTAAATATATATTTTTTCCAAAAAGGTGTGGAGTTTCAAAAATAATTACATTTTTCAGAAGTACCCTTGAGAATGGTTACAAGAATATCACAAAGCTTAGGAGGTTTATCACTTTATCACTTTTCTTCCAAAGCTGGAGATCTCAAGATGTTTGGACACAAATGAAGAAATTGGAGAGATATTTGTTTCAGTTCATAAAATATTGCTTTCTTTTGTGAGTGAAACCGTGGAGGTCGGGAAATGTTATACCTTTTTTACCTTATTTTCTCGTCAAACCGAGGAAATGTGGACAGCCTGCACCACCATAATGGCCCTGTCTCACGTTGCGAGTTGACCCACGAGTGACCCCGAGTGACAGACTCTCCTGAAAAGTGACACAGTGTTTCTAACGGGCCTTTCGGCCCACCAAGTCTGCGCCGACCAGCGACACTAGCACCATCCTACACACGAGGGTCAATTTACATTTTTAGTTACATTTACATTTGTAGATAGGAACAGATGCTACACAGATGTTAAGCTCTTGGGTGAAGTCGCACAGTGGGGCAGGGCTTTAGGCAGCATCTGTGGAGCGAAGGAAATAGCCGGGTCTGAAGAAGGGTTTCGACCCGAAACATTGCATATTTCCTTCGTTCCACAGATGCTGCCTAAAGCCCTGCCCCACTGTGCGACTTCACCCAAGAGCTTAAAATCTCTGTGTAGCATCTCTGTTCCTATCCTCAAATTCCCATTTTGAAATAAAATACAGTTTTTGACAAACATTTCGCAGCAGGATCCCCACGCGCCGATTCGTCGATTCCTACGCATTTTGAATCATCGTTCGATTCAGTGTAATTTTCACACCTGGTTGATGTAGTTTTTTTTAAAGATACAGTACATCACAATTGCGAAATTTTTGTCGAAAGTTTTATTTTATTTCAAAGTGGGAATTGGAAGATAGGGACAGAGATGCTACAGTGATGGCTGCATCTGCGCTTCCTTTCTGTTGGGGGGAAGAGTCCTGGCCCGTGGCGGCTCCTAATAAGTGATATGTTCCCTCCTCGGGTGCTGCCTTGCCCGCTGAGTTCCTCCAGCACTCTGTGTTTTTTGTTTGGCTCTCAAGTTGAAGGTGGACCCCCCTGTGTCTACGTTCAACTCCCTGCCTGTGGTGGCTCAGCAGGATGGGCAGGGGCTCTGGGGAGAGGGTCATCCAGCACAAGAACGGGTCATCGGGCAATGGATAACAGGACAGCGGGCGGTGGAGCTTACTCCATATGTCAGTGCAAGTAACCTCAATTGATCCCTTGATCGCGCTGACACAGGAGTGATGTTATCCATCGCCCGCTGACCCACTCCGCTCTATGATCTTTGCTCTTGAGCTGGTCCACTCCACTGTTTAGACGGAGAGCATTGCCAGAGGTGGGCGGGCCGGCAGAAGCCGCTGAGATGGCAGTCGGTTCCGCTGTCCGGTGATGGAGGCCGCTCGTAGCCACGCGAGCTGCTTCCCTCCCCGGCCACAATGCAGTAGCTCCACGCCCGGAGAAATCCCAATTTTAGAATCAGTCGAGTTGTGGCCCGTTCTGGCAAGATGACGTGTTGAAAAATCGTCATGTTCTTTTTTTGAAATCACCTTTTTTTACTCAGCTTTTTTTTACTCTGTCCAGCTGCCGATTTAAGAGTGCCCACGGGTTAACACGTTAGACTCAAGAGACTCTAAGGTCAACGCACGGGCCCTATGTTATTACAATGAGTTAAAATGTTTCAATTTTTATCTTGAACAGTGAATTTGACTCGTGGAAAAAATCAAACATGTTTGATTTTTTTCACGAGTTATCAAGTTTCACGGGTACCTGCCGTTAGCGCCACGAGTGGACGGATCGCGCGAGTTCCGATGTTGCTGGTACATGATCACCACGAGTGAAAACTCGGGGTCACTCGTGGGCCAACTCGCACCGTGAGACAGGGGTTTAACTGGGCAAAAGTGGTGGATGGATAATAGATCACCAAGCCCAAACCAAGATTTTTCAATATCATTACAAGATTAACATTTAACAGTCATAGAGTGATACAGTATGGAAACAGGCCCTTCGGCCCAACCTGCCCACACCGGAAAACAATGTCCCAGCCACACTAGTCCCACTTGCCTGCACTTGGTCCATATCCCTCCAAACCTGTTCTATCCATGTACCTGTCTAACTGTCTCTTAAACAATGGGATAGTCCCAGCCCCATCTACCTCTTCTGGCTGCTTGTTCCAGACACCCACCACCCTATGTGTGGAAAAATGTACCCCTCGGATTCCTATTAAATCTTTTCCCCCAACAAATAAAGAATGGAGGAATCACATTCTGCAGTTGGAATATAAGGGGTGCCAATGAACCAATTAAGAGGGGTAACATTTTTGCCCAATTAAAATCATTATATTCTGACATTATGTATTTGCAGGAAACACACATGAAACAACAAACACAGATGAGATTGAAGGCAAACTGGATAGGTCAAACATACTATTCTTCATTTACTTCTAAAGCTAGAGGTACGGCTATTATTATTCGGAAAGGTGTACCATTAAAATTAAAGAATACTATTTCGGATAAAGAGGGAAGGTATATTATAGTTTTGGGAGACATGTATTCAACTCCACTGACTATGATAAATATTTACGCTCCGAATTTTGATAACCCCCAATTTTTAAATAAAATTATAGATATAATATCAGAGTTTAATTACCAAAATGTAGTAATAGGGGGGGACTTTAACTGTGTTTTAGATCCATATTTAGACAAATCAGAAAAACAAAGCAGGGGTAACTTAAAATCTAAGACTAGTGAACTTCTAAATACGTATATAAAAAATACTAATATAATAGATGTATGGAGAACTGCTAGTCCAACTGGAAGGGAATATTTGTTTTATTCATCGGTACATAAAACTTATTCACGAATTGATTATTTTTTAGTGGATTCAAAATTAATTCCATACACAACTAATCCTTCATATCACATCAGTATTATTTCCGATCATTCTCCGTTGACTTTTCCATTAAAATTTGAGGGAATGCCGGGTAAAAAATATTTTTGGAGGTTTAATACACAAATTCTAAATAACCCACAAGGTTATAAATATTTAAACCAACAAATGATTTTTTTTTTTTTAGACAAATTAAACACCAGGTATTTCACCTTCTTTACTATGGGAAACTTTCAAGGCATTTATCAGAGGAATTATAATCTCATATCAAATTTTTAAAAGTAAAAAGAACAAGACAGAACAACAGACGCTAGAACAAGATATTAGACAACTAGAGTTAGATAATGCCAAAGATCCAACTACAGATAAACATAATAAGATAATACTACTGAAATTTAAACATAATCGAATTTTATCGGCAAGAGTAATAAGATTATTCCAAATCACAAAACAGGAACATTTCGAATTTGGTGACAAGCCACACAAACTCTTAGCTCGTCAATTGAAAAAACAAGAAAAGGAAAATACTATCACTAAAATTAAATCAAAGAAAGGTGAATTACTAACATTACCTAAGGATATTAACAATAGATTTGCTCAATTTTATCAAAATTTGTATACATCTAAAACTAAAATAGAAGATAGTAAAATTATAAATTCTTTAGTTAACTGTAATCTTCCAAAACTTGACCTTTCGGAACAAGAGGAATTAGGAGCTCAGATTACACTTGAGAAATAGGTGAAACAATAAAATTGCTGAAAAATGGTAAGACCGGATGGTTTTAGTAATGAATTTTATAAAAGATTTCACGAGATAACGGCTCCACGATTACTTAATTTATATACTCATGCCTTTAAAGAAAATAAATTGCCAGAAACATTAGCTGAATCAACTATTACGCTTATACCAAAAAAAGATAAAGATTTAGATGAACCGGGCTCATATAGAACTATATCACTTTTAAATATAGAGCAGAAAATTTTAGCAAAGACCTTAGCAAGATGATTGAGTAAATATATTCATAAATTGATAAATCCTGATCAAACGGGGTTTATACCCAAAAGACATTCATTTAATAATTTGAAACGCCTGTTTAATATAATGTACTCACATTAAACGGAGGAAGAAGATGTCAATTGTTTCTCTGGATGCAGAGATAGCATTTGATCAGGTAGAGTGGCAGTATTTATATAAAGTGTTGCAAAAAATTAATATGGGAGAGAATTTTATTGAATGGGTAAAATTACTATATGATAAACCGATGGCAAGAATATTAACCAATAATATATTATCTCCAAAATTTTATTTATCAAGAGGCAATAGGCAGGGATGTGCTTTATCACCTCTGCTATTCGCCCTTATGATAGAGCCCCTGGCTGAAGGTATAAGAAGTCATCCAAATATTCAGGGATATAATACTAGGGACTCAAATAATTAAATTTCATTATATGCAGATGATATTCTTTTATATATTACAAACTTACAAACGAGTATACCAAACTTATTACATTTAATAGAGGAATTCGGTTCTTTTTCTGGATACAGAATGAATTGGAATAAAAGTGAAATCATGACGTTAAAACCTCAAGAATCTACACACCTATTAAAATTCCCCTTTAAAATTGCAACAGAAAATTTTAAGTATTTGGGTATTCAAATTACTAGAAAATACAAAGCATTATTGTTTGTTTATTTTTGTTAGAAGTAAGTACAGTAGTCTGGTACTTAAGTACCTAATACATAAATACATATTCTCATTCTTGTACAACATACTTTTAGTTCAATAATAAAAGAACAGTGAGAGAAAAAAGAAATAAAGAGTGTCGGAATAGATAGACAAGCGAGTAGAAACAGAAAACAAAAAAATAAAAAATAAAGGACAGAGGTGAGAAGTTAAAAGATTGAAAGAGAAGGAAAAAGTAAAAAGAAAAAAAGAGATTAGGAGAGATCTAACTATCTCATATTTTTGCCCATCCGTCACCCAGTTCTAAACATTTAATTTCTAAGGTTGTGTTATGCTGCACCATATGCTTGTATAAAGTTGATAAACGGAGACCAAATCTTTAAGAATTGGTCTACTTTGCCTAGTAAGAGGAATCTAATTTCTGAAATTATATGCTAATTTTATGCCTTTATTGAATAAACTCAACGTGTCGATTAAATTCTGGAAAACACTTCCGTTATCATTAATAGGCAGAATAAATGCTATAAAAATGATCTTTTTACCACAAATATTATACCTATTTCAATCTATACCATTACCAAAAAAACTTCTCTAAAAAATTAGACTCTAATATTACCAATTTTATCTGGGATTATAGATCACATAGAATCCAAAGGAAACATTTGTGCAAGCCAAAAGATATTGGGGGACTTCCGAACTTTTTGTATTATTATTGGGCCGTGCATATTAAGAATATAATTTACTGGTTGGACAGTTCTACCCAACAGACAGAATGGATAAGAATGGAGAAAGAGGACTGTTCTCCTTGTAATATAGGAGCGATCCTTTTCTCCCCGATAAAACTGAACAACACAATATATAAGAATAACCCAATTATACATGATACAATAAGAATTTGGAAACAAATAAAATTATCCTTAAAATTAAGAAACCTATCATTGTTAATGCCAATAGTGAATAATCCTTCATTTAAACCATCTCTTATTGATATAACATATAATCAATGGGAAAGAATGGGAATAGTATTTTAAATATAGATTTACCATTGACAGAGACACTTAGAGAAGAGTGGGACTGAGAATTAATGATAATATTTAAGAAGGAAATGTGGGAAAAGTATTTGATATATATACACAAATGTTCGATTAATGTAAGACATAATTTAATTCAATTTAAAATTTTACATAGATTATATTACTCAAAAACTAGACTGAATAAATTCTATCCAAATACTTCCCCCATTTGTGATAAGTGTCTATCCCAAAACGCAACTATAACACTCTTTTGTCTCCTGCATAAAACTTTATAAATTCTGGAGTGATATTTTTGAAATATTTACAAAATTATTTAAGATTAAAATGGAACCTAATACTGAAATGATTATATTTGGAGTAATGGAAGATGGGAATAAACTGAACTCATCTCAAAATTTATTTTTAAATTATGGATTAATAACGGCAAAAAAGCATATATTTAACTTTTGGAAAAATACAACCATACCAACGCTTAAAATGTGGATTTCAAACATGTTGGACACTGCACATCATGAAGAAATGCGATTCCTCCTAATAGATAAATCAGACCAATTTTTAACGAGTTGGTCTCCATTTTTTGGAAGCACATGGTGCAACAAAACCGTAGAAGCTAATTGTTTCAGGATTGGGTGAGGGATGGTCAACAATATAGATAACGATCTCCTCAATCTCTTACTTTCTACATTTTTTTCTTTTTTTTCTCTTTTTCATTCTCAACTTTCTTTTTTCACACTTTTTTCTTTCTCACACACTATATCATTTTCTACTCTATCTTTTTCTGTTTCATTATTAAAAAAAATTAAAAAATAAGAAGCTGTACATAAAATGTAATATGTCAATATATATTAGACACCTTGTTGCCATATTGCTGTACTTCTAATAAAATAAGTCCTCTGGTCCTCAATTCCTCTACTATGGCAAGAGACTTTGCATCTACCCAATCTATTCCTCTCATGATTTTGTACACCTCTATAGAAACAGGAGCAGGCCATTCGGCCCTTCGAGCCTGCACCGCCATTCAATATGATCATGGCTGATCATCCAACTCAGTATCCCATACCTGCCTTCTCTCCATACCCCCTGATCCCCTTGGCCACAAGGGCCACATCTAACTCCCTCTTAAATATAGCCAATGAACTGGCCTCAACTACCCCCTGTGGCAGAGAGTTCCAGAGACTCACCACTCTGGGTGTGAAAAAAGTCTTTCTCATCTCGGTCTTAAAGGATTTAAATAATAGTCTGCTTTCCTGTTTTTGCCACCAAAGTGGATAACCTCACATTTATCCACATTATACTGCATCTGCCAAACATTTGCCCACTCACCCAGCCTATCCAAGTCACCTTGCAGTCTCCAAGCATCCTCCTCACAGCTAACACTGCCCCCAGGTCATTTGCAGTCAGATACTGGTGAATTGATCATGGGGAAAAAGGACATGGCAGACCAATTGAATAACTGCTTTGGTTCTGTCTTCACTAAGGACGACATAAATAATCTGCCGGAAAAAGCAGGGGACCGATGGTCAAATGAGATGGAGGAACTGAGGGAAATCCAGGTTATCCGGGAAGTGGTGTTAGGTAAATTGAATGGATTAAAGGCCGATAAATCCCCATGGCCAGAATGGCTGCATACCAGAGTACTTAAGGAAGTAGCCCCAGAAATAGTGGATGCATTAGTGATAATTTTTCAAAACTCTTTAGATTCTGGAGTAGTTTCTGAGGATTGGAGGGTAGCTAATGTAACCCCACTTTTTAAAAGGGAGGGAGAGAGAAAACGGGGAATTACAGACCAGTTAGTCTAACATTGGTAGTGGGGAAACTGCTAGAGTCAGTTATTAAAGATGGGATAGCAGCACATTTGGAAAATGGTGAAATCATTGGACAAAGTCAGCATGGATTTACGAAAGGTAAATCATGTCTGACGAATCTTATAGAATTTTTCGAGGATGCAACTAGTAGAGTGGATAAGGGAGAACCAGTGGATGTGTTATATCTGGACTTTCAGAAGGCTTTCGACAAGGTCCCACATAAGAGATTAGTATATAAACTTAAAGCACACGGTATTGGTGGTTCAGTATTGATGTGGATAGAGAACTGGCTGGCAGACAGGAAGCAAAGAGTAGGAGTAAACGGGTCCTTTTCAGATTGGCAGGCAGTGACTAGTGGGGTACCGCAAGGCTCTGTGCTGGGACCCCAGCTATTTACAATATATATTAATGATTTGGACGAGGAAAGTGAATGCAACATCTCCAAGTTTGCGGATGACACGAAGCTGGGGGGCAGTGTTAGCTGTGAGGAGGTTGCTAGGAGGCTGAAAGATGACTTGGATAGGCTGGGTGAGTGGGCAAATGCATGGCAGATGCAGTATAATGTGGATAAATGTGAGGTTATCCACTTTGGTGGCAAAAACAGGAATGTAGACTATTATCTGAATGGTGGCCGATTAGGAAAAGTGGAGATGCAACGAGATCTGGGTGTCATGGTACACCAGTCATTGAAAGTAGGCATGCAGGTGCAGCAGGCTGTGAAGAAAGCGAATGGTATGTTAGCATTCATAGCAAAAGTATTTGAGTATAGGAGCAGGGAGGTTCTATTGCAGTTGTACAGGGTCTTGGTGAGACCACAGCTGATACTAGTACTCAAAGATGAAAAATTATGAATAACATCTCTAGTTAAGGAGGAGGATGGGCTTTGCATGCTCAACTCCAAGTTGATACACTATGGTGGGGGCATTTGACGCTGGTGTATCATCACGTAAAAATCTATGAGAACACAGTATGGTTGTTGTATCATAACGTATTTAATGACATTGTGGGTTGATGGAACACCGAATATCAATATGTTTGCATCCAGGCTCTATCACCATTGCAAAAATATGTGGCACAGTGGCAATAGATGTATTCTCGCTACACTGAGGAGGAATGTTCTTTATGTCTTTCCTCCATTTTGCCTCATTAGTCGGGTCTTGCACAAAAACCAGAAAGACCTCGCCTCAGGCATTTCGTACTGCCTGACTGGCCTATGTAACCGTGGTTCCTGCTAAATGTTGGGGATGATTATAGGACCTTATATGGTTGTCCTAAACACAAAAATTTGGTGGTTCACCCCGTGACTGAGTAAACCATCCTCTGCATGATAAAATCAATTTATAGACTTGGAGTCACTGAGAAGACCATTCGGCAGCACGGGTTGCCAGACCGATCCATGTACGTGCTCACTGCAGAATGCAGGGATAGCACCGAAAAAGCAGCACATTTTTCCTCATCAGGAGATGGGAAGTGTTTTGGTTTTAATGCCAATGTTCCATATAATACGGCATGGATAACTAACGTCTCAGAGTTCATTTCAGATGGGTCTTTGACCATCAATGAAGTTATAGTACCATTAACTGTGCCAACGTGCTTTCTCATAGTTGCTGCAGCGATCAGGACCCACTCTGTCGGGTCTCACTCTCTGATATCCAGATTTATAGGGATATCTTTAACATAATTCTCCCAGGTCCAAGTACTCGGAGATATGGGGTGTTAGCTTTGTTCTTAAACTGCTTCGCCAGTAGGGCCCAGCTACATCTCTATCCATGGTCAAACTCACTTACAAAGTGTTTATCCTCATGGCGCTAGTCTCAATGCAACTGGTCCAGCCACTACTTATATTGCGACTGGACAGGATGGTTACATCTGCTAATAATATAATATTTTATGTTTATGATGTAATTAAGCAGAGCAGTCCAGGGGTGTCAGGTCCCAAACTATTTCTCATGGCATACCCTATGAACCTTTGGTTGTCTGTAGTCACTCATTTACAACAATACGCCAAGGTCACTAAGAGCCTTAGAGGATCTGCACAAGCGATGGTTGTTAGTTAGTTTCCCCCAGGATGGAAGGGGTCACTATTATTCTCCTTTGATGATTAAACCATCAGCATTTTTAACAAACTATGTCATGGCTGAATGCATTAATCATTTTCACTCTTCCATGGTCAATTGATGCTGTGTGTGACGCCTGGACTCATATCCAGCATGAAATCACAGAGCTTTGAAGTCTTCACGGAATCACTCACGTGACTCCGAAATGAAATAGTAAGATTAAATGAGAACTTACCAGTTTGAAGTTTGATCTTTATTTTATGAGGAGTTACGATGAGCGATTACGTGCCCAGGGCTCCCAACCCTCGTATCATAAAGGTCATCTGGTAGTTCTCAAGTTCTCTCCAATCTTACTATATTCAGGTCAAAAACTGTTATCTGTGATTTCCCACCACTGCTTTGAAGATTGACGCGCATGCGGCCTGGCGGCTTCTTCACGTAATCGCTCATCGTAACTCCTCATAAAATAAAGATCAAACTTCAAACTGGTAAGTTCTCGTTTAATCTTACTATTCCTTCCGACACGAAGTAATGGAGGAACGCAGCAAGTCAGGTAGCATCCAGGAAGAGAAATGGGAAAACAAAGTACGTTTCAGGTTCCTTCTTCAGACTGAAAAAGGATCTCAATGCGAAATGTTGTTTATCCATTTCCCTCTGCCGATGCTGTCAAATAACAAAATATGATTATGATGAAAGGAAATGCGAGATTATAGCTTGGGAAATTCAGACTATTGCAGTAATTTGAATTTGAGGATGAAGGGGGGAGAAGGAGTCGAGACAGCTTTTAAGAAGCCAGACAAATTTTAATAAGCCAGAGATATACATCTGTGAAGTTCGGCGGACATTTAACATTACCGGTCGGTTATCCTTGGTTCTGAAAACTACTGCTTACGTTTTTTTTCCCCAATGAGCCAATGAAAATGACCAGTCAGCAAAGGCGATTAACTAAAACTACCTACGATGACCTACAACAACATGGCGGCCTCACTACAGCTGCACCTACGACAATAGGATTATCGATTATCTCCAAGGTGACCAATGTTTGGTCGCAGAAAAATTTTCAACAAGAATTTTTGAAGAATTTGCGGCAACTATGCTGAGGCCGCGACTTGTTCCCAGAATGCGGGAATTCCTCATGACTATGAAGGAGACTCACCAGAGACCACCAGCGATCAAGTGGCGACCATGTGGCAAGCACAGAATCTCCTGCACTCGCCTAAAAAGTTGCCTAAGTGGGACAGAACCTTGAGGTGTAAGAGCGAGTGGCAGGCTCTGATCAACAACATCTGGGTCAATAATTTTCCTCATTAAAAGCAATATCCATTGCATGCATTTAATAAAAATCAGCATACCAATATTCAGACTGATATTATAACTTGAATTTACCCCAGAGGCCTAGAAATCCCAATGTAGAGGAGGTCGTATGTGACCACTGCCTCGTTGAAGTTGCGTTGAACTTTCAACATTACAGACGGATGAACTTCAGCAGAACAGGCCAGTTCTGTTGCAAACAAAGTAACGGGATTAACCTAATTCATGCCTCTCACTGACACACTGCCCTTACTTTTGAAAGGCAAGGTAGTTGATGACTGTAGGGGGCCAAGGTTACCATGTGGTCAGGTGAGGGTGCGACACCATCCCCCACTGGGCGAGACAATGTACAAGGAGTCGCTATTACTACAACAATGGCCTACACTGGCATCAAAGCCAGTCAGTCAACCTGCCTAATTCTACCCAGTTCCTTCTCACGCCACAACTCTGTTTCAGTTACAGGCTACAGATTGTGTAAGATTGTGCCTTTTAGTTTTCATGGCCTGCATTCATCCACCCTCTCCCTTCGTTCCACTAAAAACCTTATGATCCCCTTCTGGCTTTTTGCTCTCAGATAGCAAAGAATACCAACCAAGCTAGGCTGTGGCAAAAGCATGAAAATCCAAACACGCCATCACTTGATTTAACACCCGGATTCATCAGTCCAAAACCTAAAATTGCCTAGAATTACATGAGTGAGTTGGAGTTGCTCAGCACAGACAACAGGGTAGCACTATTACTAATTAACTCGTGGCCAGGTCTGTGCAGAAATATAGCTGCAGACCTTGGAAATGACACTTTCAGCAAAATAAAACTATCTCTTCAGTCATCTGCCTTGAAAATTATCTTCTCATGCTTTGAATCCAAGTTTGATTATGCTCCTATGTAGTGTTTCAGAAGATTTTACAATGTTAGGAATACTCTCTAAGTATATGTTGACATTAATGAATGTTCCTTTCACTCTTGAGTGTTTTTTTTAATATTTTAATCCTGAATTATTATGAGGCAACATTTCTCATTCTTTCCATGCCTGCTCTATTGATGTGGTGTGATATCTATATTACTAAAAGTTTGATTTTGACCACTTCCTGTTGTTCTGTATATTGATTTTAGAAAAAAACGCTGCCACTTACGGCTGTGATTTTTGGCCATCTTACTCAGAGTCCCCCTCGGCTGCGCAGGACAAGAGGATTTTTCCCATCAATTAAGGATAAAAGATTTATTAGTGTTTAAAAAATATTGAGATTCTCTCTCCTGAAGGCCATGCCCCTTCTGGAGGGACTATAAAACCCGGAAGTGTTGAGTGCCACAGTCAGTCTCTCAAAAGATTGGGGAGCGAGAGGGTCATGTCTCTCAGTCTGAGCTGTGAATAACACTGAACAAATGAATACTAAACTGTGAGTGGTTTTATTGACCTGTCAGTGCCCTTAATGTGGTTTGAAAATATAGTTTGGAAATGTTAAAGCTGTGTTGCCTTTGGTTTGGAAATGCTAAAGCTGTGTTGCCTTTGGTTTGGAAATGCTAAAGCCGTGTTGACTTTGGTTTGGAAATGCTAAAGCCGTGTTGCCTTTGGTTTGGAAATGCTAAACCTGTGTTGCCTAATTAAAGTTGCCTTGCCTAATTAATGTTGCCTTTCCTAATTAAAGTTGCCCTGCCTAATTAAAGTTGCCCTTCCTAATTAAAGTTGCCTTGCATAATTAAAGTTGCCATGCCTTAATAAAGTTGCCTTTCCTAATTAAAGTTGCCTTGCATAATTAAAGTTGCCATGCCTAATTAAAGTTGCCTTTCCTATTTAAAGTTGCCATGCCTAATTAAAGTTGCCATGCCTAATTAAAGTTGCCATGCCAAATTAAAGTTGCCATGCCTAATTAAATTTGCCTTACCTAATTAAAGTTGCCTTGCCTTCTATATAATTAAAAGTCTTATCTTGACCACTTCCTGTTTGCACTTTATATTGATTTTAGAAAAAAACGCAACCACGTACAGCTGTGATATTTGGCCATCTTACTAAGAGTCCCCCTCCGCTCATCAGGTGCCGAAGATTTTTCCCATCGATAAAATTAGTTTTTAAAAATGTTGACATTCTCTTTCCTGTCAAGCACGCCATGATGGCCACGACCCTTCTGTGCATACAAGCCCTCTGGAAACCAGTCCCTTCAGCCCACAACACCCATACTAGCGCTCCAGAACCCCCCCCCCCCCCCCCCCCCCCCCCCCCCCCCCCCCCCCCCCCCCCACTGGCCACCAATATTGGAATTGGTGGAGAGCTGGAATATTGCGTTGGGGGATCAGCCCTCCCGTGTGATGCTGGGACCCAACGTGTCCCACTTAGTCTAGTTAAATATAAAACTATATGAAATAAATTCAAATTGGTCTCTCTTCAAAATCTACACTTAAATGTAATTATTTTCTGTTTCAAAGTCTCTTTTCTGGTAATATATGTTTTTATTGCTTTGATATCATCTCTGTTGAAGCCTGTTAGTTTTTTTTCTGTCACTTGGTTTTTCATTTCAAGCCATCTATACCACGATATCACATTTTAAATACAACAAAAAGTTTCCTAACTTCAACAGATGCAAGCTCACTGTTAAATATTGGATCTTTAATTCGAATTCCTCTTGTCAACATGCTGCCTCGGGGAGTCACCGTGCATGAGCTGCAAGAATTTGAGAGTTCCCCTCTTCAATTCATATTTGTCTGTCATGTATATAGCAATTCATATTGTCATATGATAAATGTGTTCAAGCTGTGTATGATAGATACAGATAAACAAACTTCCCGGTGAAAAATATTCCAAAGGTTTTCAATATTAACACTATGTTACATTTTGATGGTGTTGTGTTAAATATGAACATTTTTCACCCCTGGATGGCATGTTTGCTTGTAGTAACAGATATCCACAGACAGTCTGAGATTTTACTGTGTTTTTCGCTGTCAATTCAAATGGTATGTGAATAAGTACTGCTAAATATATCTCTGGTACAAGTCAGTACTCCCTTCTTTACTTCTTAGCAACCGCCTGTGCAACTAAATATAACTCAGTGATTTTTGAAAATGTGAATGCTGCTAATTTCTGGCATGGCTCGAAATTGCTAAATTCACCAATGCATCACTTTGGGAATCTCTCCACTGAACCTGCGCCCATTAGAGTTGCTGCAGGAACAGTGATCCCCATTGATTTGAAAGAAGGGGAGCGGTTTTGAAGAAGATGGATGGGTAAGTTTCAGGGAGACACAAGAAACTGCAAACGCTGGAATCTTGAGTAGAACACAAAGTGCTGGAGTGAGTTAGGCAGCATCAGCAGGGGTCATGGACATGCGGTTTTTCAGGTATAGACCCTTCTGCAGAAGTTCCTCAGAGTTCATCCAGCACTTTACCTTTTGCCTGGGCATGTATAAGGTTGTTTACGTTTTTTTGAACCAATTGAGTTTGTTTTGATATTTTTAATCATTTCAAGTGTTTAAAATGATGTAACTCCTTTGTTTTTAAATTACACATTTTTATATATTTTTAATTTTCAGTGTATTTTTAACAGTTTTGTTTTTTAAATATCTGCATATCCCTTGGCGCTTTGGTCTTTCTTTTTCCATTTGGATTTTTCTCCGGTGGTGCAGTGTGGCTAGTTGGTGACAACTAAGGAACAGTTAGGAAAACTGTAATTGGCTTTAGATTCTGATCGTGGAACCTCGGGAGCTTCAGACATTAATGTCTTGACTGTGGTTAGTTAGAGATGACAGCCATGGTGATAGTTTTTTTTACTTCTAAAGGTGCACGATAGAGAGCATTCTGACTGATTGCATCGTGGCCTGGTTTGGCACCTTGAACGTCCAGGAGCGAAAAAGACTACGAAAAGTTGTGACCGCTGCCCAACCCATCACCGGATTTGACCTTCAAAGGGATCTATTGTAGTCGCTGGCTCAAAAAGGCAGCCAAAGTCATCAAAGACCCACACCATCCTGACTACACACTCATTTCACCATTGCAATCAGGAAGAAGGTATAGGAGCCTGAAAAAGGTAGCATCCAGGTTCAGAAACAGCTTCTTCCCTACAGCCATCAGGCTATCAAACACAACAATGAATAAGCTCTGAGCTCTGAACGGCAAAATACTATTATTACTGCACTATATTTGTTATTTATTGAACTTTTTCTTTTTTTCTCTTCCCCTGTTATGTACTATGTTTACATATTCACATATTCTGTTGTGCTGCAGCAAGTAAGAATTTCATTGTCCCATCCGGGACATATGACAGTGAAACACTCTTGACTCTTGACTTGACTGTTGGATTCAGTGAGATTGGATTTGTGTGGGAAAATGGCAATGAGGCCATGATGTTGAAAGAAGAGCAGACATTCCTGCTGTTCCTCTAGTTATAGATCAGTGTTGGAATAACCACTATTATAACGGGGCAAGGGGTTGGGAGGTGGGGGTGGGGGGAAGGTGGATTGAAGGGAGGAGGGGTGACAATATAGTTATCTTGTCACATAGCAGCATCTGAGCAGCAGTCATAAACATTTGTTACCATATACAATATACAGTGGCTTGTAAAAGTATTCATATCCCTTGAACTTTTCCACATTTTGTCACGTTACAACCACAAATGTAAATGTATTTTATTGGGATTTTATGTGATAGACCAACACAAAGTGGTGCATAATTGTGAAGTGGAAGGAAAATGATACATGGTTTCCAAATTTTATTACAAATAAAAAACTTAAAAGTGTGGCGTGCAAAAGTATTCAGCCCCCCTCAGTCAATACTTTGTAGAACCACCTTTCGCTGCAATTACAGCTGCAAGTCTTTTGGGGTATGTCTCTACCAGCTTTGCACATCTAGAGACTGAAATTTTTGCCCATTCTTCTTTGCAAAATAGCTCAAGCTCAGTCGGATTGGATGGAGAGCGTCTGTGAACAGCAATTTTCAGGTCTTGCCAGAGATTCTCAATTGGATTTTGGTCTGGACTTTGACTGGGCCATTCTAACACATGAATATGCTTTGATCTAAACCATTCCATTGTAGCTCTGGCTGAATGTTTAGGGTTGTTGTCCTGCTGGAAGGTGAACCACCACCCCAGTCTCAAGTCTTTTGCAGACTCTAACAGGTTTTCTTCCAAGATTGCCCTGTATTTGGCTCCATCTATCTTCCCGTCAACTCTGACCAGCTTCCCTATCACTGCTGAAGAAAAGCATCCCCACAGCATGATGCTGCCACCACCATGTTTCACAGTGGGGATGGTGTGTTCAGGGTGATGTGCAGTGTTAGCTTTCCACTACACATAGCGTTTTGCACTTATGCCAAAAACTTTAATTTTGGTCTCATCAGACCAGAGCACCTTCCTCCACATGTTTGCTGTGTCCCCCACATGGCTTGTGGCAAACTGCAAATGGGACTTCTTATGGCTTTGTTTCAACAATGGCTTTCTTCTTGCCACTCTTCCATAAAGGCCTGATTTGTGGAGTGCACGACAAATAGTTGTCCTGTGGACAGAATCTCCCTCCTGAGCTGTGGATCTCTGCAGCTCCTCCAGAGTTACCATGGGCCTCTTGGCTGATCAATGCTCTCCTTGCCCGGCCTGTCAGTTTAGGTGGATGGCCATGTCTTGGTAGGTTTGCAGTTGTGCCATACTCCTTCCATTTTCGGATGATGGATTGAACAGTGCTCCGTGAGATGTTCAAAGCTTGGGATATTTTTTTATAACCTAACCCTGCTTTAAACTTCTCCACAACTTTATCCCTGACCTGTCTGGTGTGTTCCTTGGGCTTCATGATGCCCAAGGAACATTGTTTGTTCACTAATATTCTCTAACAAACCTCTGAGGCCTTCACTGAACAGTTGTATTTATACTGAGATTAGATTACACACAAGTGGACTCTATTTACGAATTAGGTGACTTCTGAAGGCAACAGGTTGCACTGGATTTTATTTAGGGGTATCAGAGTAAAGGGGGCTGAATACTTTTGCACACCACACTTTTCAGTTTTTTTTGTAAAAAGATTTGAAAACCATGTATTATTTTCCTCCACTTCACAATTATGCACCACTTTGTGTTGGTCTATCACATAAAATCCTAATAAAATACATTTACGTTTGTGGTTGTAATGTGACAAAATGTGGAAAAGTTCCAGGGGTATGAATACTTTTGCAAGCCACTGTAGGTGGTCATTCAGCACATTAAATATGTGCTTGCTCTGGAGTGGGTCCAGAGGAGGTTTATAAAAATGATTCCAGGAATGAGAAGGTTAACCTATGATGAGCATTTGTCGGCACTGGGCCTGTACTCGCTGGAGTTTAGAAGAATAAGGGGGGATCTCATTGAAACATACAGAATAGTGAAAGGCTTGGATAGAATGGATACTTCCACTAGTGGGATAGTTTAGGACTAGAGGTCACAACCTCAGAATTAAAGGACATTATTTTAGGAAGGAGAAGAGGAGGTGGTGAATCATAGTCAGAGGGTCGTGAATGTGTGGAATTCTTTGCCACATAAGGCTGTCGAGGCCATCAGTGGATATCTTTAAGGCAGAGATAGATAGATTCTTGATTAGTACAGGTGTCAGAGGTTATGGGGAGAAGGCAGGAGAATAGGGTTAAGAGGGAGAGATAGATCAGCCATGATTGAATGGCGGAGTAGACTTGATGGGCCAAATGTCCTTGTTCTACTCCCATCACATGATCTTATGACCTAAAAAAGTATAAGCTCTCAGAGCAATTCCAATTGCTCATCATTTTTTCTCTAATTATTTTCCATGTCACCCCACCAATCCCCCATGCACACTGCAAACTCTTGCTACAAGGAGAGCACAGCCCTTGTTTGCCCAGGTAAGCACAGTATGTGTGAAAAAAAGAAAGAGCAAGGAGTGAGAAAACCGAAAGAATTGTCTTTCTACTCAGTTTATTTTCTGATTAACTCATCCTGGAGCAATAGTAAAAACTACCCGGCATACGCGGTTGTGTTCTAAAAACCTGCGCGGATCAACTGACTGGAGTTTTTACAGACACTTTCAACCTCTCACTTCTGAGGTCTGCTTTAAAAGGGCATCAATTATACCGGTGCCCAAGAAGAGCAAGGTGAAGTGCGCAATGACTATCGACCAGTGGCATTAACGTTGGTGGTGATGAAGTGCTTTGAGAGGTTGATCATGGCGCAAATCAACTCCTACCTCGACAAAATCCTGGACCCACTGTAGTTCGCTTACAGCCACAACAGATCAATGGTGGATGCGATCTCGCTGGCTCTCCACTCCGCTCTGGACCACTTGGACAACAAAAACTCATATGTCAGGCTGTTATTCATTGACTACAGCTCGGCATTAAATACAATCATCCCCTCCAAGCTGGTTACCAAACTCGCAGAACTGGGTCTCTGCGCATCCCTCTGCAATTGGACCCTCGACTTCCTCTTTCACAGACCACAGTCCACATTGGTGGAAATGTGTCAGCCTCGATAACAATCAGCATGGAAGCACCTCAAGGCTGTGTGCTCACTCTTAATCACTCTATACTCATGACTGCTTAGCCGGTCATAGCGGAAACTCCATCATCAAGTTCGCTGACGACACCACTGTTGTGGGACGTATCACTGATGGAGAAGAGTCAGAGTATAGAAGTGAGATTGACCAACTGACCAAAAGGTGCCAGAACAATAACCTGGCTCTCAACACCAGCAAAACCAAGGAATTGATTGTGGACTTTGGAAGAGGTAGGATGGGGACCCATAGTCCCGTTTATATCAAAGGGTCGATGGTGGAGAGTGTCAAGAGCTTCAAATTCCTGGGCGTGCATATCTCTGAAGATCTCTCCTGGTCCAAGAACATTGATGCAATTATAAAGAAAGCACATTAGTGCCTCTACTTCCTGAGAAGTTTACGGAGAGTCGGTATGTCAAGGAGGACTCTCTATAACTTCTACAGGTGCACAGTAGAGAGCATGCTGACCGGTTGCATCATGGCTTGGTTCGGCAAATTGAGCGCCCAGGAGCAGAAAAGACTGCAAAAAGTCATACACACTGCCCAGTCCATCATCGGCTCTGACCTCCCTACCATCAAGGGGATCTATCGCAGTCGCTGCCTCAAAAAGGCTGCCAGCATCAACAAGGATCCACACCATCCTGGTCACTCACTCATCTCCCAGCTGCCTTCAGGTAGAAGGTACAGGAGCCTGAAATCTGCAACATCCAGGTTCAGGAATAGCTTTTTCCCACAGCCATCAGGCTATTAAACTCAACTTAAAAAAAACCTCTGAACATTAATAGCCCATTGCACTTGATCTGATTATTTATGCGTGTATATATATATATTCAATAGTATATGGTCACACTGATCAGTTCTGTATCTATTTATGCCTACTATATTCTGTTGTGCTGAAGCAAAGCAAGAATTCCATTGTCCTATCTGGGACACATGACAATAAATTCTGTTGAATCTCTTGAATCTTGAAACCCAGTTGGTCTGCTGCTTACACTACAGTCAATGGACGCAGGTTAACCATGGGCAAGATGGGCCAAAGGCCTGTTTCCATACTGTATGACTCAATGACTGTGAAGTGCAATCGCATACCCGGCTTTTTAGGGTCCACCCAAATTAATCCACAATCACCAAAACTCTTGTTACATTGCTTCTTTTAATGTGTGGAAAGTTAAATTATATTCTGATAATATGGTGATAATGATAACAGATATAGGAATATCATGAGAAATTATCTCTTAACCAATCTTTGTTTAAAGTTAACCAAACATTGATTATTTTCCTTGATAAAGAACTGAAGCAAAGAACGTTAAAAATAGAATGATATACGAGGAAACAACTCTCTGTTTGTTTCTTCGGTGGTTTAATTTATTATTTGCAGAATAATAAAGGGAGAAATGTTGCTTCATGATAGGGCCGAGCCTGGCTCTGTGGCACAGCAGGGAAAGGAAAAGTCAGCCAGAGCCTAAATGAAAGAAGATGTATTAATTAGGGGGGCAGACAGAAGATTCTGTGGCAGTAAACAAGACTCTAGGATAGTGTGTTTAAGAAAGCACTGCAGATGCTGGAACAATCGAACGTAGACAAAAAATGCTTGAGAAATTCAGCGGGTGAGGCAGCAACTATGGAGAGAAGGAATAGGCGACGTTTCGGGTCGAGACTGATGTTGATGGGGGGGGAGAAAGATCAGACTGATGTTGGGGGGGAGAAAGCAAGGACTATCTAAAATTAGAGAAGTCAATGTTCATACCGCTGGGGTGTAAACTACCCAAGCGAAAAATGAGGTGCTGTTCCTCCAATTATTTCCCCCTCCATTCCCAATATGACCTTTCTGGCCTGGGCCTTCTCCATTGCCAGAGTGTGACCCAGTGCAAATCGAAGGAACAGCACCTCATATTTTGCTTGGGTAGTTTACACTCCAGTCGTATGAACATTGACTTCTCTAATTTTAGATAGCCCTTGCTTTCTCCCTTCTTCCACTCCCCAGTTCTCCCACAATCCTACTGTATCCACCTACTTCCTTTCTTTTTCCCATGCCCCACACCCCACCCCCCCCCCCCCCCCCCCCCCCCCAACATCAGTCTGAAAAAGGGTCTCGACCCGAAACGTCGTCTATTCCTTCTCACCATAGATGGTGCTTCATCCGCTGAGTTTCTCCAGTATTTTTTGTCTACCTTCCAAGGTAGTGTGCTGTCTCCCTGGTGCCAGGGTCCCATATTTCTCCAAATGGTTACACAATATACTCAAGGGTGAAGGAGAGTAGTCAGAAGTTGTAGTGCATGTTGGTACAAAAGACAAACATAGGAAAAGGGATGGGGAAAAGGAATGCAGAGTGAATATAGGGAGTTACTGTAGGCAAAGATTAAAAAGAAGGAAGCCCATGTGTAGTTATCTCTGGACTACTGGTGCCACGTGCTAGTGAGGGTAGGGGAAGGAAGATAGCTCAGATGAATGCATGCCTCACGAGTTGGTGTAGGAGGAAGGGATTCCGATTGTTCGGCCATTGGGATCTCTTCTGGGGCAGAGGGGATAGATTGGGAGCAGTTGTTATTGGGTACGTCCAAATCTGACTTGTGGGAGTAGTTTAAAGGCCAGTTGATCAAAGTTCCGGACTGGCAAGTTCCAGTAAGGATAGCAATGGCACAATTTGACAATCTTGGATGATCAATGAGGTTGTAAACTTGGTCAAAATGAAAAAGGAAGCACGTGCAAGGTTTAAGATGATGAAATCAGACGATATCTTTGAAGAATATAAAGCAAGGAGGAAAGAACTCGAGCGGGTAATTAGAAGAGCCGAAAGGAACCACAAAATGGTTTTGGCAAGTCAGATTAAAGAAATCCCAAGGCTCTTTATACTTACATTAAAAACAAGAGCGTAATAGAGGAATTTGGTTCTTTTTCTGGATACAGAATAAATTGGAATATAAGTGAAATCATGACGTTAAAATCTCAAGAATCTACACATCTATTAAAATTCCCCTTTAAAATTACAACAGAAAAATTTAAGTATTTGGGTATTCAAATTACTAGAAAATACAAAGCATTATTTAATGCTAATTTTATGCCTTTATTAAATAAACTCAACGTATCGATTAAATTCTGGAAAACACTTCCGTTATCATTAACAGGCAGAATAAATGCTATAAAAATGATCTTTTTACCACAAATAATTTACCTATTTCAATCTATACCATTATACATACCAAAAAAACTTCTTTAAAAAAATAGACTCTAATATTACCAATTTTATCTGGGATTATAGATCACATAGAATCCAAAGAAAACATTTGTGCAAACCAAAAGACATTGGGGGACTTTCACTTCCGAACTTTTTGTATTATTATTGGGCCGTGCATATTAAGAATATAATTTACTGGTTGGACAGTTCTACCCAACAGACAGAATGAATAAGAATGGAGAAAGAGGACTGTTCTCCTTGTAATATAGGAGCGATCCTCTTCTCCCCGATAAAACTGAACAACACAATATATAAGAATAACCCAATTATACATGATACAATAAGAATTTGGAAACAAATAAAATTATCCTTAAAATTAAGAAACCTATCATTGTTAATGCCAATAGTGAATAATCCTTCATTTAAACCATCTCTTATTGATAAAACATATAATCAATGGGAAAGAATGGGAATTAAAAGGATCGGGGATATGTATGAAATGGGAAATCTGTTATCATTCCAACAACTACAATTAAAATTTAAACTGAAAAATAACCAATATATTAAATATCTTCAGATCTGTGACTTCATGAAGAATACATACAAAGATATCAAAACATAACTTCAGAGCCATTGGAAGAAGCAATGAACATTAAGGATGACTCGCAGAAATTAATATCATATTTATATAATAGTATTTTTAATATAGATTTACCATCGACAAAGACACTTAGAGAAGAGTGAGAACGAGAATTAATGATAACAATTAAGAAACATGGGAAAAGTATTTGATATATATACACAAATGTTCGATTAATGTAAGACATAATTTAATTCAATTTAAAATTTTACATAGATTATATTACTCAAACACTAGACTGAATAAATTCTATCCAAATACTTCCCCATTTGTGATAAATGTATATCCCAAAACGCAATTATAACACCCTTTTGTCTCCTGCATAAAACTTTATAAATTCTGGAGTGATATTTTTGAAATATTTACAAAATTATTTAAGATTAAAATGGAACCTAATACTGAAATGATTATTTTTGGAGTAATGGAAGATGGGAATAAACTGAACTCATCTCAAAATTTATTTTTAAATTATGGGCTAATAACAGCCAAAAAACGTATACTTAACTTTTGGAAAAATACAACCATACCAACGCTTAAAATGTGGATTTCAAACATGTTGGACACTGCACATCTTGAGGAAATGCGATTCCTCCTAATAGATAAATCAGACCAATTTTCATCAAGTTGGTCTCCATTTGTCGATTTTTTGGAAGCATATGGTGCAAGAAAACCGTAGAAGCTAATTGTTTCAGGATTGGGTGAGGGATGGTCAAGAATATAGATAACGATCTCCTTAATCTCTTACTTTCTACTCTTCTTTTTTCTCTTTTTCATTCTCAACTTTCTTTTTTCACACTTTTTTCTTTCACACACACTATATATCACATTTTTCTCTATCTTTTATTATCTACTCTTTTTCTTTTTCATTATTAAAAAAATTAAAAAATAAGAAGCTGTACATAAAATGGAATATGTCAATATATATTAGGCACCTTGGTGCCATATTCCTGTACTTACTTCTAATAAAATAAAATTATTTTAAAATTTGTTTTTCAAAAAAAAAACAAGAGCGTAACCAGGGCGGCAGTAGGACTAGTGATGGATAAAGAAGGGAATTTGTTCTTAGAGTCTGTGGACTAATTTGAACGGGGGTGGGAAAGAAAGCTGGAAAGAGAAGGGACAGGACAGAGCTTGGCTAGTAATCGGTGAACACAGGTAAGGAGGGGGAGGATTTTATTGCCATTGGAAGTCAGGAATTGGAAGGGGAGGGGAGGTGGAAGGGAAGGGGAGGGGGAGGGTGGAAACTAGTGCAAGGTCAGCCAGGATTCAGGGGAAGGGATTGGGGAAAGAAATGGGGCAGGGTCTTGGGGGAGAAAGGGGAGGGGATTAGAGGGGATGGGGGAAAGAAAGGGGGGAGGGTCTTGTGTTTCTGGCTCCTGTTTTTGCCTCATCCTGGCTGCCCTTTCTTCCCTTCAGCATGGTGAGCCGTAAACATCAACCGTAAAAATTGGCTGTCCAATTCCCTCCATTGATGCTGTCTGACCCCTTGAGCTCCTCCAGCAGCTCTTGTTTTTATGCTCTAGATACCTTTTCATATTTCTGGAGCGTTGCACCCATCTTCCCAGCACTGACAAAGCTGCTGATGAAAATGCAACAATGAAATTCCTTGCTTTGTAATTGGAGTTCCATAAGCTTTCATGATCTGATTCTTACCATTTTATCATTGCCGAACTTAAGCATGCTATAGTAAAAAGTACTTCTTTGGTCATGGTTCAGTACTACTAAAGGGCCTGTTCCACTAAGGTGACTTTTCAGCGGACTGCCTGCGACCTTCAAGCTCGAGGTTGTTGCTTCAACTCGCCTGAAAAACTGCGAACTGGAACGGTGACAGTCAGAGCGGAACACACACACACAAACACATCGCAAAGGCGGGGGAGCCCTGTCTGATATTCACACAGTGCAAAGCCAAGTTGGTACAAAACATGGTGCTATGAACAGGAAGGTTAAAGACGGCTAGTACAGTGTACGGTAAGTCATTTAAAAGAGCGGGGGGTGGGGGGGAGTGGGGGGGGGGGAGAAGGAGTGGAGACACTTTCAAGAAGCCAGACAACGTTTAATAAGCCAGAGATGCACAGCTGTGAAGTTTAGCTGGCATTTAACATTACCAGTCAGTTTTTCTTAGTGCTGAACACTCGTGCTTATGTTTTTTTTTCCACAATGAGCCAATGAAACTGCCCGGTCAGCAAAGGAGATTAACTAAAACTGCCTATGGCTACCTCGACTACCAACAACAACATGGCGACCCCACTACCACTGGACCTACGACTAAAAAAGTATTGATTTTCTCCATGGCGACCAATTTTTGGCCGCAGAAAATGTGGTCACCATACAGAAATGTTTTCAACATACTGAGGCCGCGACTAGTTACCACAATGCGGGAACTCCTCTCGACCATGAAGGAGACTCACCAAAGACCACCAACGAACATGTGGTGACCATGTGGCGATCTTGTGAGCGCAGATTCTTCTGCACTCGCCAATAAGGTCGCCTAAGTGGGACAGGCCCTTAATTGAGCAGTAAAACTAACACTTATTGAAAATAAATGCTCACTCTTAAGCTTAGCTCTTCATGACTTTCTTTTAGCTTTGTCAAGGCTTTACACAAGGATAATTTGCACAAGTGCACTTTTATAACATCAACATTATAATGTTCCAAGCTTGAGCATGGTAGATTTTAGTAAAGTAGCCATAGCAGAGGTTGCTCAAAGGAAGCACGTCTTCTAGTTACTGATAGTTTGGTCTAAGTAGATTTGTAATCCATTGAATTTGACTCAAATAAAATGCTGAATCCAAGCAGTTTCTCTTTTGCATCTTTTTTTTGTTGGGCAAGATTGTGACAGGTAGGATAGTGCTTAGTAGTAGTTCATTGGGCCTGAATGATGATCTGATTTATTTTTGAAATATGTGTCCTTTTTGAGGTGGTTCATTATGAATGAATAGCTCAACAAAAAAGATGATAATACTGTCCAACTGAAATGTAACTGCATTCAGACAGCAATGACAAAAGGTACTTTACAGAAAGTGTTGTTAGGTAGCAATAAGAAGTATGAATAATTACTGACCTTTTCTCTCTTATTCCAGGATAATGGAGATTGATTATAATGCACCACCATTATATTGGGCAAAGTATGGTGGGCGAATAAGCAAGCAAGCAAGAGATCTTTATTAACACAGTACAGTGATCAGCACACATGCGAATGGGGGAAGGTTAACCCGGGGTTCATTATATATATCAGGGCACACCCCTAAACCCCGTGACGACTCCTTCCCGCCAAACCCAGTCTATTATGCAAATCAAAGAGTTCAATCTCATAAACTTTATTTTGAAATTGAATAGAAAGGTTTTCAATGATGATATGTTCAATGTAACAATAGTACATTTTTATATTTTTAAGGCTGAGATAGATAGATTCTTGATTAGTGTCAGGGGTTGTGGGGAGAAGGCAGAAGAGTTCGGAGGAAGAGGTAGGGTTAGGAGGAAGAGATAGATCAGCCATGATTGAATGGCGGAGTAGACATGATGGGCCGAATGGCCTGATTCTGCTTCTATCACTTATGAACTTACATTTAATAGAGGCTTATAGATATGGAACTGGAAATCTTTGCAAATTCGGAGCAAACCGAATTTACAACAAACCGAATTGCTTAAAATCATATAAATGATAAAATAAAAGGCTGAAAATACTCGTGGGGTAAGGCAGAACCCACAGGGAGAGGAACAAAAGCAACATTTCTAGGTTGATAACATTTCATTTGAATCAGTTTAAGACATCAGGATGCATTGCAGCTGATCTGAATTGCTGCTAGTGCTTAAAGCACATGCATCACTCTGTCACCCACACCATAACCTAGGGTGATAGCACTAACCCTTTGTAGTTGCAGTGCTCCAAATGACTTGAAGGCCATTGATTCCTTGGGCCCTCCCCCAAGTGTAACAAGCTGAAAGTGGCACAGTATATTTCCCTCTAAAGCCCCTGTCCCACTTATGTGTCGTTGGCATGCTAATTACTCGACCACGTGGTTGTGTTGAGCCGCGACGGTCCCGCGAAGGTCGCGCGCGACTTAATTCGACTGCACAGCCGTCTGGAGCGCGTGACGTCATTTGAAGATGGACACAAAATACTGGAGTAACTCAGCAGGACCGGCAGCATCTCTGGAGAGAAGCAATGGGTGATGTTTCGTGTTGAGACCCTTCTTCAGTCTGAAAGAAGGGTCTTGACCTGAAAGGTCATCCATTGCTTCTCTCCAGAGATGCTGCCGGTCCCGCTGAGATACTCCTGCATTTTGTGTCTATCTTCAATTTTCTTGGCCCCGCTCTGGGAGTAGAAGTGGGGGCGGATCCGGACCGCAACAGCTGTGAGCCCCAGGCCGCGTTCAGCGATCGTTTGCCTGCTTCTGCTGCTGTTGGAGGTGGGACGTTGGGTCATGCCAGGGTCTTGGGCCTGTCCCACTTTGGTCGTCAGTTACGCGACAGGCCGTTGGCGCGCAAAAATTTTGTTTGCTACAAAAATGTCAGAGCCCCCAGGGCGATGTCGCGCACCCCTACATACCCATCCCATTGGGACCAGCCCCGCGCGGCCACACGATGCCCGTACACCACAATGCGACGATAAGGTCACGTAATTTGCGTGCCAAGGACACATAAGTGGGACAGGCCCTTAAATCTAAATCCCTGTAATGAAAAGCAAGATCAGATCCTGCCATTCTGAAATAATAAAGAAAATGCTTTAAATATTCAGCAGTTCTGTGGAGAGAGAAATAGTGTTAATGATTCAGGTAAATGAACATTTGTCAGAAGTGAGGACAAAGGGCATGTGAGACTGTGGTACAAAATATTAGCGCTTAAAGCAAAAGATTAATCAAGCAGATATCAGCGAATGTGGCAGGGCCTGAGTACCAGGACTGTTTGTGTTGTTTGTTTTATGACTGTTGGTAGATCAATTTCCGCCCTGGGATAAATAAAGTTCTATCGTATCGTATTGTGTCGTATCGTATACATTGCAGGCTTTAAACTAAAATCAGGATCAATCTCTAGCAATGACGCATCCCATCAGATGAGCTCAGTGCCTTTTATGCTCGTTTTAAGCAAGTAAACGTAGTTTCACTGTCTTCTGCTGACTGTGTCCCATGCATCACAGTGGCAGAAGTTAGATCTGCTTTCATGAAAGTGAGTTCTCAGAGAGCTACCAGCCCAGAGAGAGTCCCTAGACACATTCTGAAATTAACTACCAGAGGTCTTCGCCAATATCTTCAACCCTTAGTTTAGTTAGAGACACAGCATGGAAACACGCTCACCAAGTCCATGTTGACCATCGATTTAAACTAGTTTTACGTTATCTCCCTTTCTCATCCACTCCCTGGGCACCGGGGCATTTTTTTCACAGAGGCCAAGTAACTCACAAACTGACACATGTTTTGTTACCATCAAACCGGAGATATTGGGTTCCAAAATTTAATAAGGTTAGAATGAGGGGCTCTTTTGTGCACCAGTCAATCCTTGAACTAAACACGGCGCTTAACGTACGCTGACGGGCCATAAAAGTGGTCTTCTGTTATAGAAACATAGAAACATAGAAATTAGGTGCAGGAGTAGGCCATTCGGCCCTTCGAGCCTGCACCGCCATTCAATATGATCATGGCAGATCATCCAACTCAGTATCCCGTACCTGCCTTCTCTCCATACCCCCTGATCCCCTTGGGCACAAGGGCCACATCCAACTCCCTCTTAAATATAGCCAATGAACTGGCCTCAACTACCCTCTGTGGCAGAGAGTTCCAGAGACTCACCACTCTGTGTGTGAAAAAAGTCTTTCTCATCTTGGGCTTAAAGGATTTCCCCCTTATCCTTAAGCTGTGACCCCTTGTCCTGGACTTCCCCAACATCGGGAACAATCTTCCTGCATCTAGCCTATCCAACCCCTTAAGAATTTTGTAAGTTTCTATAAGATCCCCTCTCAATCTCCTATATTCTAGAGAGTATAAACCGAGTCTATCCAGTTTTTCTTCATAAGACAGTCCTGACATCCCAGGAATCAGTCTGGTGAACCTTCTCTGCACGCCTTCTATGGCAATAATGTCCTTCCTCAGATTTGGAGACAAGAACTGTACGCAATACTCCAGGTGTGGCCTCACCCAGACCCTATACAACTGAAGTAGAACCTCCCTGCTCCTATACTCAAATCCTTTTGCTATGAACATTATTGTGTACAATAATGGATTATATTATTGTAATGTCTTGTCGAATGTGGGTATATTGGATCCTGTCTTGATATCTTGATGCATGTTTTCTTTTGCCCCTCTTGTCTTTTTTGTGATGGTGTAAATGGAGCTTCTGTGATGCAAAACAAATTTCAGACTCGTTCTAACAATAAAGTATTATCGTATCGTATCATATCGTATGTGGGTGGAAACATGAGCACGCAGAGGACACTCACATGGTCACAGGGAGAATGTGAAAATGCCACACAGATAGCACCAAATGTCAGGATCGAACCCTGGACACTAGCGCGGTGAGGCGGCAGCTCTACCAGTTGTGCCACTATGTCTCTCACTTCCTAATTTTCTGTCTCCACCTGTTTGAAGAATCCTCCATCATTTGATACCATACAATACAATACAATATAACTTTATTTATCCCAGGAGGAAAATTGATCTGCCAGCAGTCATTCTAGTCCCTTTGAAAAATAAAGTGTCCAATCTCAATGACTACCTCCCAGCAGCTTTACCATCAATCATAATCTATCATAATCACAATCTGAAGAAGGGTCTCAACCCGAAACATCACCCATTCCTTCTCTCCAGAGATGCTGCCTGTCCCGCTGAGTTACTCCAGCATTTTGTGTCTATCTTCAATCATAATAAAATACTTTGAAAGATTGGTAATGCCCATTTCTGGCACTCACCATCCTGTGGCCACTCTTCATTCTCATTCTCGCAACTCGTGAACCTGTTTTCCTCTTTGTATGACGTCGTAAAGGAGGAAAGGAGTTTGTTAATTGTGCGAGGCATGTTCTATTGCATGTGGTCCCATTGACTTTCTGCACTATAAATTTTAGAGTGGGGGCTATCAAAATGGAAACATTTGTTGGCCCTTTACATACTTTCTATTCAATGCCTCTAGCCCACTGCTGAGAATTTCAAGGACTTTACATCATGAATTAATATTTATGAGTGTGCCATGCACTAATTAAAGATCATGTATGAAAATAAGAAGTTGTACGTTATCATTTTCTTTGGAATCACAGGCGGGAATTACTTAATTACCAAAACCTGTGGGAAAATCTAAAAACGATTAAGGATTAATTTTATGTGGATCCACTGGGTACTTATATGGGAACAATTTATTGCAGAATGGCATTAATTAATTTTAACAAAACCTTGTTCCTGATCTGATGATTGTAAGTTATTTTTAAAATGGATTAAATTATGTTTTTTCTTTCGTCATGTTAAGTCAAACAAATCTCCTCCACTAATCTCTGGCTAGAATGAGTATATGCTCGCAATATAAAATCGAAAAGTACAGATGGGTGGCAAATATTTGACATACCAACGAGAGAGAATACATTGTTTGAAATTAAAATCAGTTAACTTTGTTTGGTAGAGTGAAATTCATTTTGTATACAGTTCAGTACGTATCACTGTACATGAGCATTTAGAAACATCTTAGATAAACATCTTAGATACAGTACAAGTGTGTAGCAGGAGTACACTGAGTATACATAGTAGCCATTCTCAAGTCCTCGTTGTTGTAAGTTCTTGACCTGACCATAAAGGTCCGTTGTTCTCGCGACATTGTAGGGTCAGCCTGGTCAAGTGTAGCTGTGGTGTCCTCCACCACTGTAGGCCGCATACAGTTCACATGCTCGGCCTCATTGAGCGGCGCCCGGTCCATCTGAGCCCCAGGCTGTTGCAGTGCCTCCAGCGGCCCAGTACACAGCCTCCCATAACTGGTCTGCCTACCAGCTCTCCGTCCAACTCCTTCCACTCTAGGCGGGTGTTACAAGGGAACAGGCTCAAGGATCTGACTTATTGAATCAGATTTATTGGCAAGAGAGAGACAAAAGCAATACTTATCTCGGTATGTTAAGGGCCCATTTACAACAGCACACCACCGTCTCTGCCTCCGTCCGCGGCGCTGATCGCGACCCAGCCTGTCGGTGAATCCCTTTCGTGGAATAACTAACTCTGGTTTACTGGCACCTGTCTTTATATCAGCAGAAATCAGCCATTAAAATAAATACTGTTACAGTAAGTCCTGGCCAATAGCGGCTCTTTTGTTTCACTTCAAACAGACAAAAACCTAATAAAATTAGTAAACAAGTAGGAAAGTATTTATTTCGCCAGGTGGGTGTGGCAGTAAACTCTTACAGTATGAGGAATGAGGTGGAGGATAAATGCGTGGCTGAGGGACTGGTGCAGTGGGCAGGGATTCAAGTTCCTTGATCACTGGGACCTCTTTTGGGGAAGGCATGATCTGTACAAAAAGGATGGGTTGCACTTGAACCCGAGGGGGACCAATATCCTGGCAGGGAGATTTGCAAAAGCTACTGGGGAGACTTTAAACTAGAAAGGCTGGGGGGAGGGACTCGGGTAGAAGGGGCTAGGGGACAGGGTGTGGGGCAAGAGGCAGAGAAGGGAAGCACTTGGACACAAAATGTAGGCGAGAAAGAGGAAAAAGATAATAGACAGAGAATAAGGGATGGTGGGTTTCTAAAATGTGTATATTTTAATGCTAGGAGCATTGTAAGAAAGGTGGATGAACTTAGAGCCTGGATTGACACCTGGAAATAAGATGTTGTGGGAATCAGTGAACATGGTTGCAGGAGGGCTGCGATTGGAAGCTAAATATTCCAGGATTTTGTTGCTTCAGGTGTGATAGAATTGGAGGGACCAGAGGGGGAGGTGTTGCATTGCTTGTCAGAGAAGATATTACAGCAGTGCTTTGGCAGGATAGATTAGAGGGCTCGTCTAGGGAGGCTATTTGGGTGGAACTGAGAAGTGGGAACGGTGTAGCAACACTTTTAGGGGTGTATTATAGACCGTCAAATGGGGAGCGAGAATTGGAAATATGTAAGGAGATAGCAGATATTAATAGTAAGCACAAGGTAGTGATTGTGGGAGATTTCAATTTTCCAAAAATAGACTGGGAAACACATTCTGTAAATGGGCTGGATGGTTTGGAGTTTGTAAAATGTGCGCAGGATAGTTTTTTGCAGCAGTACATAGAGGTATCGACCAGAGAAGGGGCAGTGCTGGACCTCCTGTTAGGAAATGAGGCAGGTCAGATAACGGAGGTATGCGTTGGTGAGCACTTCGGGACCAGTGATCACAATACCATTAGTTTCAATATAGTCAAGTCAAGTCAAGTTTATTTGTCACATACACTTACGGGATGTGCAGTGAAATGAAAAGTGGCAATGCCTGTGGACGATGTGCAAAAAACTAACAAACAAACAACCAACAAACTACAAACAAAATAATATGTTCTTTTTCATATTAAATATTGTGGGCGTTATTGTGGTACAGTAAGTTAGTAGAGTTAGTCCCTAGTGAGATAGGAGTTTACAGTCCGAATGGCCTCTGGGAAGAAACTCCTTCTCATCCCCTCCGTTCTCAGAGCATGGCAACGGAGGCGTTTGCCTGACCGTAGCAGCTGGAACAGTCCGTTGCAGGGGTGGAACGTGTCTCCCATTATCTTATTGGCTCTGGAGTTGCACCTCCTGATGTATAGTTCTTGCAGAGGGGTGCGAGAAGTTCCCATAGTGCGTTCAGCTGAACGCACTACTCTGCAGAGCCTTCTTGTCCTGGGCAGAGCAATTACCAAACCAGATTGTAATGTTTCCGGACAAGATGCTTTCCACAGCCGCTGAGTAGAAGCACTGGAGGATCCTCGGAGACACTCTGAATTTCCTCAATTGCCTGAGGTGGTAAAGGCACTGCCTTGCCTTACGAGTGCTGCAGCGTGCGATGTCCATGTCATATCCTCAGAGATGTGGACTCCCAGGTATTTAAATCAGCTCACCCTATACACAGTATCCCCATTTATCCTCAATGGTGTGTACGTCCTCGGATGATGTGCCCTCCTAAAGTCCACGATCAGCTCCTTCGTTTTTTTGATGTTCAAGAGGAGGCTGTTGCCTGACACCAGAGTGCCAGATCAGCCACCTCCTCCCGGTAGGCCTTCTCATCATTGTCTGAGATCAGGCCCACCACCACGGTGTCATCAGCAAACTTGATTATCGAGTTGGAGCAGAACCTAGCCACACAGTCATGTGTGCACAGGGAGTACAATAGGGGGCTGAGGACGCAACCCTGGGGGGATCCTGTGCTCAGGGTGAGGGACTTCGATGTATTCCCTCCCATATTTACTACCTGATGCCTGGCGGTGAGAAAGTCCAGGACCCAGGCACACAGGGGGGTGTTGAGCCCTAAATCCAGTAGCTTCGCGGCCAGTCTGGTGGGGACTATCATGTTGAAGGCTGAACTGAAGTCTATGAACAGCATCCTCACGTAGCCCCCCTTCTGGCTGTCAAGATGGGAGAGAGCGGTGTGTGCAAAACCTGGGAGACAGCATCGTCCGTGGATCTGTTCGGATGGTATGCAAATTGTAACGGGTCCATGTTGCGAGGGAGGAAGGCACAGATGTGTTTCTTCACCAGCCTCTCAAAGCATTTCATGACTACCGAGGTGAGGGCCACCGGGACGGTAGTCATTCAAACAGGCTGGGGAGGCATTCATTGGTACAGGTACAATGGTGGATTTTTTGAAGCAGGCAGGGACTATGGACTTGTCCATATAATTATGGAGAGAGTCAGAACTGGACCTAGGGTGGAGATTTTTGATTGGAGAAAGGCTAACTTTGAGGGAATGCATAAGGATTTAAAAGGAGTGAATTGTGACATTTTTGTTTTATGGGAAGGATGTAGAAAACAAATGGAGGACATTTAATGGGGAAATTGTAAGAGTACAGAATCTTTATGTCCCTATTCGGTTGAAAGGAAATAGTAAAAATTGGAAAGAGCCATGGTTTTCAAGGGAAATTGGACACTTGTTTCGAAAAAAGAGTGATATCTACAATAATTATAGGAGGCATGGAGTAAATGAGGTGCTAGAGGAGTATAAAGAATGTAAAAAGAATCTTAAGAAAGAAATTAGAAAGGCTAAAAGAAGATATGAGGTTGCTTTGGCAAGAAAGGTGAAAGTAAATACAAAGGGTTTCTACAGCTATATTAATAGCAAAAGGATAATGAGGGATAAAATTGGACCATTAGAGAGCCAGAATGAACAGCTATCTGCAGAGCCAAAAGAGATGGGGGCGATATTGAACCATTTCTTTTCTTTGGTATTCACCAAGGAGAAGGATATTGAACTCTATGAAGTAAGGGAAAAAAGTAGAGTAGCTATGGAAACTATGAGATTCAAAGAGGATGAATTACTGACACTTTTGAAAAATATAAAAGTGGATAAGTCTCCAGGTCCTGACAGGATATTCCCTAGGACATTGAGGGATGTTAGTGTAGAAATAGCAAGAGCTATGACAGAAATATTTCAAATGTCATTAGAAACGGGAATAGTGCCGGAGGATTGGCGTACTGCGCATGTTGTTCCATTGTTTAAAAAGGGTTCAAAGAATAAACCTAGCAATTATAGACCTGTTAGTTTGACGTCAGTGGTAGGCAAATTAATGGAAAGGATACTTAGAGATAACATATATAAGCAGGTATAAACAGGGTCTGATCAGGAACAGTCAACATGGATTTGTGCCTGGAAGGTCATGTTTGACAAACCTTCTTGATTTTTTTGAAGAGGTCACTAGGGAAATTGATGAGGGTAAAGCAGTGGATGTTGTCTATATGGATTTCAGTAAGGCCTTTGACAAGGTTCCCCATGGAAGGTTGGTTAAGAAGGTTCAATCTTTGGGTGTTAATGGCGGAGTAGCAAGATGGATTCAACAGTGGCTGAATGGGAGATGTCAGAGAGTAATGGTGGATGGCTGTTTGTCAGGTTGGAAGCCGGTGACCAGTGGGGTGCCTCAGGGATCTGTGTTGGGTCCACTGTTGTTTGTCATGTACATCAATGATCTGGATGATGGGGTGGAAAATTGGATAAGTTAAGTATGCAGATGATACTAAGGTAAGTGGTGTTGTGGATAATGAAGTAGATTTTCAAAGTCTACAGAGAGATTTGGGCCATTTGGAAAAGTGGGCTTAAAGCTTCAAAGTGAAAGCTACATTAAACATCAGGTACACAAATTTGTCCGAGAGGGATGAGCCTGAGGCCCATCAAAGGGTCATCGACGCTGCTCCCTAGTTTCCACAGATCTTTTTACATGGCAGAACTTTACATTAATTCACTTTACATTCCCTCTGTCTACTCGAATCTTTGGTTCTGTGAGGACCAATGTACAGAATTCGTAATCTGCTGTGTGGGCAGTAATGTCAGCTAGGTCATTCCCCCGGGAGACTTCATTGTGGCAACCTGTATAGGCATTGCACTTAATATTGGTCAGCTGGACTGGGAGGGATAAGGCGTACAGCAGCTGGAGTAGTAGCAAGCGCTGTTTTTAAGTTGCAAAAGTCTTCTTCTTGTTGGAGTGAGAGAGTTAGAGAGAGAATTGCTGCGGTGCCATGGCAGAGACACAAGCAATGAGTAGTTTAATGTATCCACTGCCGGTAGAAATTAACCAAGCCCAGAAATGGGATTGGTCCAATTCCCTGTCGTTCAGAGTCTTGTCACACCTCACACTTGCCCGATTACTCACAGACTTTGCCCTCTTCTTCCTTCAGGGAGCCGAGCTCTGTATTTGCAAACAGGTCAGAGTCTTTTGTTTCAAGTTTATTTTAAACTGTACTGACTGTTGGCTGCAAAATGTTGAAGTTCTTGGGGCAAAAGTGAGCAGCCTCGGTTCTTGCGGGGTAGTTAAGGTACAGTGCCTCGAAAGCTACCAGCTCGACATCCTGCTTTTTCCCTTTCAGTCTTCTTTGATTTATCTGCCGTTTCTCTTTCTCTGATGCTCTGTGTTGTTTAACTCTCTCACTGCTGGACTCATTACTGCTCTTCCTCTTCTGCCTGAAGCCCTCTCCCTTCTTCCTCCTCATCTTCTTTATCAGTTCTTCCTTCTTCTGAGATTGCCCTTCCCTGTAGGAGTACTGGAGCCCCTACCTCTTCACGGGGTCTTAGTGTCGTAGCTCCTGCTGTTAGTGACTGGCGGCCAGGCATGGGGGAGGTGGTCTACACTATTTCCAATTTTGTTTCTCTCCCTGAATTTATTCCTCATCCCCCCTCGATCTGTAAACATGGTTGCCATGCCAGACAAGGGGTCCCCGGGGATATTTTGCTTAGGTTTCCATTTTTACATACCAATTGTTTAATATTATGTTGGCCAATCATGTTCTCTTTTATAAATCTATTCATTATGTTTAAATCTATTCATTTAAATCTTTACGTTTTCCTGGATCCAAATAACACATATGCTGTACCAAACCTCCCACATGTACTGAAGCTCCCACATTGTTCTTATCCAGGGCCTATCCCATTACACAGCTCAATTTCAGCTTAATACCTCAGACAGCCAACTTAGTCTGAGTCAACAATCCCAAAAATTGTCTTACCTTGCATTGTCTGTTCTGAAAGATCTTGGCAGGGAGCCAGATCACTTCGGACGAAGGACCACAGTGTTCCCGGGCACTCTCAGGAGTTCAGACTCAAGGGGTCCGATAGTGCACTCTCTACTCCCTTTATTTCTCCAGGCGGGTGTGGCAGTAAACCCTTACAGTATGTAATATACAGACTATTGGTTCACTCTATCCCCACACACAAAGGTAATGTTCAATCAGATATATCTATACCCCAATAATCAGCAATTCAACAATACTTTATCTTACAGAGCATTGTACAGCCTCTTGCCTGTTAAGATTGACAGGTTCTTCCGAGAGAGGAAAGGTTAGCCCATATATGGTTATGCTAAAGACGCTACTCTTTTGCAGATTCAAGCACACTTGTTTTTTGACCTTGTTGATCTATTGTATGGGACATTTTCAGAAATGCCTATAATAATTTATATGATGGAAGAGATGAGGTCGATAATGAAGAGATCGAGTAAGAAATGCAAAATTTCTGAGTGGTACATGAAATAAGTTAATTATAAAACAGTTAATTCAAAGTGTGTGACAAAACCATGGTGATGAATGAATGTGATAGAATTTGTGGTTGAGGTGAGATATGGTCTTTATCCAACAAGACTGGCAAGGTCATTGAACAACTTTTGGCTTTTATATGTGTCCTGGAAACTAACCTTATGGCTTTAACAGAGACAGATGAAACTGCAAATGCTGGGGAAAAATACGAAGAGCCGGAGGAACTCAGCAAGCTGAGCTGTAGCTGTGGCAGCAGAGGAATTATTGCCATTTTGGGTCAGTTTACTTTTTGTTCCAGGCTTTAACCTCCCCATTAGCCTCTTCCCAACAGTAACAATGATGAAGCCCAATTTTCACATTCCACGCATCCTCTGGATCCAAAGCCTCCAACCTCTTTCACAGGCCACCCAGCTTTTGGGATGGGAAGCCTGTCTATTGACCCTGTATTCATTAAGCCTGGTTCAGGCATGGTAGACTCCATTCAAATGAATCGGAGATGTCAGCTCCTGAGAGAAGGATAAGTACTTTATTTTTCATTATAGTGTTCATTAAAGTTTATCAAAGTTAGTTTGATCATAGTATGTGAGTATGCCTTTTAGATTTTTATAAGTAACCAGATAAATTAATATTTCTATTTTTATTGTTTTTGCAAATCCTGGGTGATGCTAAACATTTAAAGGCAGCCTGTGAGCCTAGGATGAGGGTCTCATCGGCTGTCAAAGAAGCAGCTTCTCTTCTGAGCTGTTCTAAGCTGGATGTTGGGGCCAGGCTACCAGCATAAGGCTACTGCAGGGTAGTGAAAGGTTGGTCAACATGGAACAAACTTCTTTGGGCTGTTTCTGTTGTAATGGAGATGCTGCAGTCATATCTGGAGCCGGATGTGTGACAAACCTACATTTATAGGGCCACACAACCATGCAGATGAGGCATCTGGTGACCTACACACCCAGAAATTGATAAATCTTTGTAATTTGCAGGATGCCATGAAAAAAGCATATTCTGTTGTGCTGCTGCAAATAAGGATTTCATTGTTCTATCAGGGACATATGCCAATAAAACACTCTTGATTCGTGACTTGTACACGTATTGGTTTCAAAATTAATGTTGGTTTATTATAGTCATGCTTGCTGAAATACAGTGAAAAATGTACCAAATCAAAATCATACTACCATGAGTATATCAGGTAATGCAAAAGAGAAAATGAACAGAATATAGAAAAAAAGAGAAAATGTAACAATGGCCCTTGTTCAGATATAGAAAGGTGATAGTCTGGCGCGTCGATCTCTAGGCCGCGCGCCAACTCTCGGACACCTCCTGAAACAACAGGCCAATTCACAGCCGCAGCTCATGCCTCACAGCGACCACAAATGATCTCCCACTAAGAAACTATTTATCCTATCCCCTTTGTTAAAAATTCTCCAGGATCTCACTCCGTAAACAACCCAGACTGGGTTATCAAACGCCAAGGGAGGTCACTCTACACCTGCCGTGGTAGCTCCCCCACGTCGATCGGTCTCAAAGCCCTCGGACACCTCCTCCTCCTTACCCCCAATGACACCCTCCTCCCGCCTACCAGAGTTACCGGTCTCACCCTCATCATAACTTCTCTTTTGACCACTCCTCCCATTTCCTAGGCTCCAGCCCCCATCCTCTCATCTTTACCATGGATGGGGACATGTCTCAAAGCCCTCCGGTTTCTGCAACCCATACCGTCCACTGACACCCTCCTCGTACGCTTGCCTCTTTTTTGGGTACGTCGAACAATCCTTGTTCTTGGCGTACCAGGGCCCCATCCCCGACCTCTACCTCCGTTACATCGACGACTGCCTTTGGTGTCACCTCTGCACCCACACACAACTGACTGACTTTCACCACCAATTTCCATCCGGCACTCAAATAACTTGGACATTTCCCCATTCCTTTTCCACGACCGATACCCTGCTTCCTGTAAGGAGAGGAGGGTTCTGCTCACCAGGTCATCACAAATGAGTGTTCCACACCAGGTCATCACAAATGGCCTAATTCTTCAGAGAACGGGGATTCCCCTCCCCCACTATTGATGAGGCTCGCACCAGGGTCTCGTCCATACCCCCGCAACACTGCCCTCGCTCCCCCCCCCTCGCAAACAGGGCAGAGTCCCCCTGGTCCTCACCTTCACCCCACCAGCCGGCAAATACAACATATAGTCCTCCGCCAGTTTCGCCACCACCTCCAACGTGACCCCTCCACCCGCCACATCTTCCATCTCCCCCCCCCTGCAGCAAAGGACCGCATTCTTCCCTCCGCAACTCCCTTTGCACTTTCCCTTGCAACCCAAGAAATTCACCTTTCAACCTTCCCCCCTTCCACTCCTTTCAGGGACCCAAGCAGTCCTTCCAGGTCCCGACAGAGGTTCACCTGCACCTCCTCCACCCCTCATCTACTGCATCCGGCTGCTCCAGATGCCAGATGATCTATATCGGTGAGACCCAAAGCCGAACACCTCCGAACCAACCCGAACCTACATCCGACCTCCTCCACGGCCAGAGTGAGCAACACCGCAAGCTGGAGGAACAGCACCTCATATTCCGCTTGGGGAGTCTGCATCCTTTGGGCTTGAATATTGAATTTTCTCAATTCTGTTAACCCTTGCTGTCTCCTCCCCTTCCCACCTCTCCCTCAGCCCTCGGGCCCTGACATTCCCTCTATCTGAAGAAGGGTCTCGACCCGAAACGTCGCCTATCTCCTTCGCTCCTTAGATGCTGCTGCACCCGCTGAGTTTCTCCAGCTTTTTGTGTACACCCGTTGAGAAATACCAAATGGCCAAAAGCTTTTGTGTTAAAAATCATATGGACAAAGCATTTCAAAATGCTAAATTAAAACGACAATCAATCAAAACTCTGCTGTGACTCAAGGCCCAATTTATTTTCATCAGTTGCAATAGTGCATCATAACGTAGGCTTTCAAGTAGAAAGGAATTCATTAAAACCAGGTAGGTGGGGAGGAGAGGTCTTGGTATTTATGTTTTCCCATTGGAAGTGCTACCATTGTGACTATTGTAATTCTGCTTTCCCACAGCTCAGCAAGTTGCAAACTGATTTCTCAAAAGACATGGGCAATCCACTCCATCCCTGTTTCACAATATTTCTGTGAAATCCACTTGGTGAAGCTGTGGAACTGCCAGAGATGTGTGTTTGCTGAGATTTACCATCACTTTCCTTCCCAGACCCCCTGTAGTTTCTGATTACCAAGCAGGCTATTGAACTGCACAAACAACACTTTCCAAGCCTGCACAGGTCGGAGAGCTTTCTGTGTTACTAAAATGTTTTCCCTCTGGGTGGGTGACTCAAGCAATGTATTATGTGAAATATGTGATGGCAAATTAAAGATTTCCTATGGATGGAATAGCAGGTCAGCAACGTCCCTTCCTTCCTGATTATCAAAGGAGAGCAAAGCATCTTCTCATAGCATTTAAGTAATGATGTTGCAAAACAAATTGTAGCCAAGTAAAATTGACATGCTCCCATATGTTCGACTCTAGGCCCCAATATTTTTTTATACTTGATTATTGACCAATACAATATTTGTTATTGAGATACGTGTAAACTGTAAAATGTAATTTCATACAATATCTTAAAGTTCCTTTTTTAAATTTAAATGGGATAACAAATCCTTCAGGTTGAAATTTATTGTTTTCCTCATAAATGTCAGCAGCATTTCAGCCCAACTGGAAGTTCCAGCATTGCATTCAGTCAATTGTGATTGTCACAACTTTATAAATCTGATTAGGCCGTCTTTGGAGTATTGAGTGTACGTCTGATCTCCTCCTTACTGAAAGGGTGTGGAGGATATGGGGATGGTGCAGAATAGGTTTACCAGGACACCTGCCTGGATTAGAAGGTTTGACAAAGGGTTTGATTGTTTTCTCTGAAGTGTCAGAGGTTGAAGGAACACCTTGTAGAAGTATATACAATCATGAGAGGCATAGATACGGTAGACAGTCACAACATTTATTTCCCAGGCTAGAAATGTCAAAGACTAGAAGGGCATAGCTTTAAGATCAGAGTGGAAAACTTTAAAGAAAGTGGTGGGTGCCTGGAATGTGCTTATAAAGGGTGGTGGAAGCAGATATGATGATGATGTTTAAGAGACTTTTAGATGGGCACATGAATATGCAGTGAATGGGGAGGGATATGGTCCATGTGCACACAGAGGAGATTAATGACATTATGTGTAGCTCAGAACATTGTTGGCCAAATGGCTGTACTTTCTGTTCTTTCTGTTCTATGTTCTTTCTGAATGTACACTGACATTGGTCTCTTAAAAGGAAGGCAAAGTTGTAACATTGCCCCGATCTCTTACAATGGGCATGAGCATCCTGCAGTAGTATGGACTTGACCCAGAATCTGCCTCTTCATTATTTATTATGTATGGAACTAATTCAATGAATTACATCTATTTTTTAAATATTTTGTTTATTAATAGATTTTGAAAATCCTGTACCTGTTAGAGCAGTAGGTTTTTCACGAAACCTGATAAATTTCCAAGTGGCCACTTAGATTTTTCAGCTATTTTGTGGATTAGTAAGATCGGTTTCTCCCATATGACTTTATCATCTTACAGGAACACATGGAAACATGGTGTGAAAGTCCCTCAGGAAAATCTACAAACTTTATTCAGTTGCCATTTGCAAGCATTGGGCAACTCGCATCTGACTGCAAATCCTTATAATGAAACAATTCAGGAATGTTTGCAGAGTTTTGCTTTGACATTAGCAGAGAGTAGAAATCAACATCTGTTTTCTTACATCCTTGCAACAAGCCAGAATTAAACTTGTAACTTTCCAGTGTATCCACTAGATTGGTTTGGCACGACTCAAGTCCAGTTGCACACTGAATGGTACGGTTGGTACCTTTTACAAGTATCATAAGGATAGTACTTGATCCAGCGCAAAACTAAACTGATGTGAAATGGCCATACACTACAAGACTTTGTCCACTTGGGAGCTGAGTCGGACTTGATCTTCAAAGTTATTTGACAATTTTTATTCTTATTCTTGTATTTGTGGCAGCAGAGGTTATGTAACGCCCTCCAGGCGCAGTTGCCAGTTCAATGTGCTGTTGTCGAGGGCCGTGAGGTCTACCACTCCACCAGGGCGGCGGAGGACAGTGCAGGTGAAAATGACGTGCTGCACTGTTTGCTGGTCTGCTCTACACACGCTGATGAACACAGCCCCCAGTGATGCATGTTGCCGTTGAACCGACCAACCCCAGTATGGAGCTGGTTCAGGGCAACCCGCTCTTTGCGGGGCAGGTCCGAGCCGGGTGGGGCTGTGGTGTTCGCTACAACAGTGAATTGCAGAGGTCATGAAGTCTGTTCACAGCTGGTTCTCCATGCTCCTAGTATGTTGAAACCGGAACCACAGACGGTCACTGCGTGACGGGAGAAGGGGCAACACGATGACAGGCGTTGAGGTCCCAGTCGATGTGAGTCTTGGGCAAGGTGGTGCAGAGGATGTTTGGCGTCCGATGGGGCCTTGCACACCAGCCTGTGAGTGAAGTACCCTCTGCAAAGCTTGGCGGGTGTGATACCTGCGAGCACCAGCAGAAGATCCGTCGGAATAAGGCGTAGGCAGCCGGTGATGTTCCGCATGGTGTCATTGAGGATGGCGTCTAGCTTGCGAGTATGAGCGCTGCGGCACCATGCTGGGGCGGCATACTCAGCGGCGCTGTACACAAGTGCAAGAGCACTGCTTCGGAGAGTAAATGTCCTGGCGCCCCATGACGTCGAGCCAAGCAACGCAGGAGGTTTCTCCGCGCTGAGACTTTAGCACGGAGAGCTTCAAGGTGTTGCTTGTAGGTCAACTGCCGATCTAGTTTCACCCCGAGGTATGTTGGAAATGGGTTATAGGGTAGGGGTGACCCATTGAGGGTGATGGTTAGCTGGCGTTGAGCTTCCTTTTTATTCTTGAAAATCAATAGTTGCTTTGAATTGAATTGAATTGAATTGAATGCCATTTATTGTCATTTAAACATACAATGTTCAAATGAAATTTCGTTCCTGCAGTCATAGCAGCAAAAAAAAAAAAAAAATTAATACACAATTAACACAATTCCACACAAACATCCATCACAGTGAATCTCCAAACACCTCCTCACTGTGATGGAAAGCAAAAGTCTTATCGCTTCCCTGTTCTCTGTTCTTTCTTCTTCTTCTTCTCCTGCAGTCAAGCAGTCAAACTGCTGCATCGAGCTGATGAAAACTTTTGATGTTAGAGCCCCCACCAGGCGATGTAAGGCCCTGCTCCGGGTCGATTTAAACCTCTCAATTCGGGCAAGAGAAATTGCTGTTGCGGGAGCTCCGAAAAGCGGTCTCCCACCAGGGACCCGCGAGCTCCCGATGTTACCGTCCACAGGGCCTGCAGCCGGAGCTCTGAAATCGGGTCACAGCCACGCACCACCACAGCGCTCATCGCACCGACGTCGGCCAGCCCAGCGATGGTGAGTCCGCAGGCTCTGCGACTGGTGCCCCAGGTCAGTTCCGGTTGGAGGCCGCCGGCTCTATGATGTTAGGCCCCAACGACAATGGGGACTCGACAGGGAAAAGGTCGAGTCCCCGTGCAGGGAAGAGATTAAAAGGTTTCCGCCACCCACCCCCCCCCCCCCCCCCACCCCACATATACACAGCTAAAAATAAAATTAAAATAAAACCAAAAACATACACCTAACAGGACAAAAAGAAAGAAAAGACAGACGGACTGCAGTCGAGCCGCTGCCAGAGTCATAGCGTTATTAACAGTAACAATCCTTTCCCCTGAAATGGGTTTCAATGTCATATTCAGCTGTTTGTGATTGTCTTCCTGAATGCATGCTGGCATTAACTCTGGTTTGGTTGACTGTCATTTGACCCAGCCTCATTTATGTTTGCCCCAATTTCAATTTAATCTTCTGATTTGTATCTTTACTGAGGCTGGGTTTTACACTCAGTAAAAATGATTAATAATTCAATTAAGTCCTCCTGAATACTTAAACCCATGACCATCAAATGTGTTCATCGTAGCTGGATCCAGGCACAGAAAACATATAATTGTTAAATTACCTTATTGCTGCTTGAAATCATGTTTACTTTGCCAACTTAAAATTTTGTCACATTATTATTGTCACCACTGAATATCCACACAAGCTTTTCCTTTTGCACTAAATATGGTGTCTCAGTGGATGAAATACTATATGGACAAAAGCCCAAGAAGCAATTCTTCACATTTTTATGAACATTATGCAAAGCTATAACATTTCTAGCGGAGCTATCCCTTGAGCTTCATTTGAAATGTATTGTAGCTGTGGAAGTCTGTGAACAATGAGGGTAAAGTGGAAATTGGGCAGAGTATTACTGCGTAGGCAACTATAAGCCCAGGACACATTTGCAGTTGTTATCTAATTGCAAACTCATTTGGAAGCATGCATTGGAGTTAGATGTTTACAATACAATATGATAGGATACGATAAAACTTTATTCATCCCTGGACGGAAATTGGTCTGCCAACAGTCACAACACACACCAAGGTACACAAAAAATGAAATTAAAATTAAATTAAAAGTGAGAAAAAAAAAGAAAAAGACAAACAACTGTTGGCTGGCTGCTGACAGACAAGCAAATGCAGACTTATCCCCTGGGCAGAGGATTCTAAAACTAGTGCCCCGCCCCTTCCCCACGCTGGGTATCCATTATCTTTCCCTCCATCCCACACGCTTGTCGACCGTTGATCATGGGTCAATCGCGAGGCCCCACTGCCGCCGAGACTCCCACTGCCGCCGAAGCTCCCGCTGCCGCCGAGGCTCCCGCTGCCGCCGAGGCTCATCCTGCCACCGAGACTCCCGATGCCATTGCCAGGTGGGAGCGGTTCCCTGGGAAACACTCGTCGCGTGCGCGGCTCCCCAAGACATTTCCACTATCATTGTCAGTATATATGTCGTTTCCCCTTCCCTGACTCTCAGATGGGTCTCGACCCGAAACATCACGCAAGCCCTCTATCCAGAGATGCTGCCGGACATGCTAATATCCAAATGTATCTGTCAAGATGGCCTTTGGAGAATTGCCTGATAAATAGCAATACCTGAATAAAGCAGGATTGCCTGTCATTGTACCCTTACATTAATATTTTTTAACAATATTTGTACAGGAATAAACAGGAAAGTGAACTGGATCTGGGATATGTAACCTTATCTAAGGAAGGGGCTGTAATTTTTGCTCCCCCTGATTTCACCCGGATCCATATTCTACATGATCAGGGCAGCACAGTGGCGCAGCAGTAGAATTGCTGCCTCACACTGCCAGAGATCAGGTTCAATCCTGACTACGGGTGCTGTCTGTATGGAGTTTGTGCATTCTCTCCGTGACCGCATGGGTTTCCTCTGGGGGCTCTGTTTTCCTCCCACACTCCAAAGACGTACAGGTTTGTAGGTTAATTGGTTTGAATAACATTTTAAATTTTCCCTACTATGTAGGATAGCGCTAGTGTACGGGTTATCGCTGGCCGGCATGCACTCGGTGGGCCGAAGTATCTGTCATTGCTCTGCATCTCTTTACTAAGCTAAAGTAAACTAAATTGTAATTGCCATGTACAGTAATATTATCCCAAATGTACAATTCCTTCTCACTACTCTATTTCAATGTATTCATTTGCAAAATGTAAAATTGAATAATAGACATGAAAGATATTCTGTTTGGTATTAATTTGTTAATGCCGATTTCTTTTTTTTTCTTTTTTTATTAGAAGTAATGTACAATAGTATAAACCAAAAATAACATAATACATTTCATGTACCACTTCTTGTTTTAAACTTTAATAATAGGAAAGTAACAGAAGGAAGAAAAAGAGAAATAGAGAAAGTTAGATAAGATAGTGAGTACGTGAAAAAGTGAAAAGAAAGAGCCCATAAAGACGTAGCGTGTAAGGAATAGTAAAAGAAAGAAAAATAAAAATAAAAAAAGAAAAATATAAGAAATAAGATAAGATAAAAGGGATTTACCTACTTCATATCTTTACACACCCCTCACCAGGTCCTGAAACGTAGAAACATAGAAACATAGAAACATAGAAAATAAGTGCAGGAGGAGGCCATTCGGCCTTTCGAGCCAGCACCGCCATTCATTGTGATCATGGCTGATCGTCCCCTATCAATAACCCGTGCCTGCCTTCTCCCCGTATCCCTTGACTCCACTGGTCCCTAGAGCTCTATCTAACTCTCTTTTAAATCCATCCAGTGATATGGCCTCCACTGCCTCTGTGGCAGGGAATTCCAGAAAAACACAACTCTCTGGGTGAAAAAGTTTATTCTCACCTCAGTCTTAAATGACCTCCCCTTTATTCTAAGACTGTGGCCGCTGGTTCTTGACCCACCCAACATTGGGAACATTTTTCCTGCATCTGGCTTGTCCAGTCCTTTTATAATTTTATATGTTTCTATAAGAATCCCCCTCATCCTTCTACACTGCAGTGAATACAAGCCCAGTCTTTCCAATCTTTTCTCGTATGACAGTCCCACCATCCCAGAGATCAATCTCATGAACCTATGCTGCACTGCCTCAATCACAAGGATGTCCTTCCTCAAATTAGGAGAACAAAACTGTACACAATACTCCAGATGTGGTCTCACCAGAGCCCTATACAATTGCAGAAGAACCTCTTTACTCCTATACTGAAATCCTCTTGTTATGAAGGCCAACATTCCATGAGCTTTCTTCACTGCCTGCTGTACCTGCACGCCAACTTTCAGTGACCGGTGTACAAGGACACCCAGGTCTCGCTGTACCTCACCCTTACCTAACCTAACCCCATTGAGATAAACAGTTTATTTCCAGAGTTATGTTGCACCCTATGCTTGTAATAAGTCGATAAACAGATCTTTAAGAATTGGTCTGATTTTCCTGCTAGTACGAATCTCATGTCTTCGAGGTGTAACATTTCGGACATATTTGAAATTCACATTTTTACCGTTGGTGTGGGTGCATTTTTGCTAAATTTAAGTATGTGTTTTTTTGCCATTATTAAACCATAATTAAGGAACCACTTTTGGAACAAAGTCAGCTGAACGCCGACTTCCATTGTTCCAAAAACAATCAATTCTGCGTTAGGTTTCAATTTTATTTTAAATAATTTTGTAAAGATTTCAAAAAATTAATTCCAAAATTTTTGGATTTTTATGCAAAAAACAAAGGAATGTGCTATAGTTGCATCTTGAGATAAACATTTATCACAGGTGGGGGAAACATTTGGAAAGATTTTATTTAGTTTTGTTTTCGAATAATATAATCTATGTAGAATTTTGAATTGGATTAAAATATGTCTTACATTGATCGAGCATTTATGCACATATAGCAAGTATTTATCCCAACTCTCTTTCGAGATTTATATAGATATTTCTTGTTCCCAATCTCTTCTAATTCTATCGGATGATGGTATTTCTATATTCAGGATGATATTATACAAGTATGATATTAAGTTAGTCGAGTCCGCCTTTCTATTCATAGCTTCATCTAATAGGTCTGGAGTCAAAGTTTGGTATTCTTGTGTATGTTTTTTCAAATAATCACGGATTTGAAGATATTTAAAATATTGATTATTCTCAGGTTGTATTTGAGTTGTAGTTGTTGGAATGATGAAAGATTTCCAGTTTCGTACATGTCTCCAAGCGTTTTAATTCCTATTCTTTCCCAATATGTAAATGATCTATCAATAATGGGTGGTTTAAACGACGGATTATTAACTGTAGGAGAAATTACTTAATTTAAGGGTTAATTTTATTTGTTTCCAAATTCTAATAGTACTATGAATAATTGGATTTTTCTTGTATATTGTATTATTCAGTTTTATTGGTGAGAGAAGGATCGCTCCTATATTAAAAGGGGAACAATCCTCTCTCTCCATTACTGTCCAATCCACCCGTTGGGCAGAATTGTCCAACAGGTGAATTACATTTTTGACCTTTACTGCCCAATAATAATACAAAAAATAAGGGAGTATTAATCCACCAAATTCTTTAGGTTTACACCAGTGTCTTCTTTGAATTCTATGGGATTTATAGTGCCATATAAAATTAGTGATATCAGAATCCAATTTTTTGAAAAACTTTTTAGGTAAGTAAATATTGATTAAATCGATTGAAATAAATATAAAATTTGTGGTAAGAAGATCATTTTTATGGCATTTATTCTACCTATTAAAGACATCGGAAGTGTTTTCCAAAATTTAATTTAGTAAGTAAGGGCATATAATTTGCATTGAATAAAGATTTATATTTTCTGGTAATTCCGATTCCCAAGTATTTACATTTTTCTGTAGCAATTTTAAAAGGGAATTTTAAAAGGTGTGTCGAATCTTGAGGTTTTATCATCATAATTTCACTTTTATTCCAATTTATTCTATATCCTGAAATGGATCCGAATTCCTCTATTAGATTTAATATATTTGGTATACTGATTTGCGATTTTGTAATATACAATAGTACATCATCTGCGTATAGTGATACTTTATTATTTGAGTATTTTGTATTATAAACATGGATATTCGGATGTGTTCTTATGTTTTCAGCTAAGGGTTCTATTACAAGAGCAAATAGCAGGGGTGATAGTGAACATCCCTATCTATTAAATAGATAGATAGATAGATAGATAGATAGATAGATAGATAGATAGATAGATAGATAGATAGATAGATAGATAGATAGATAGATAGATAGATAGATAGATAGATAGATAGATAGATAGATAGATAATCTTTATTGTCATTATAACATGTGAACATGTACAACAAAATTAAAATGCCAACCAGTGAGTGCACCATTCACACATTTCCAAAAGCTAACGATACGTAAGTATACACACACCATCATAAAATAAGCATATTTCATCCACACACCTTGCGTCAACATTAAGTGTAGTTATTGCCAGTCCGTTTGTCCTTGTTCTGTCGATTTCACAAGTGAGGAAGAGGGCAGCCGACATTTCGAATATGTAGCAGCACCTGTACCACACGCTCATGTTAGGGTTCTTCCTGAGCACCCTCAGGAAGTGCAGTCTCTGTGACTATTAGCAGCGCAGAGGTGTTTCACGCTTATTGCTGTGGGATACCCTCTCCAAAGTCCACTCTGATGATTATGTGTTTTTTTAGCTCCTTTGAGATGTTTGGTTATCCTCACACTTGTCCTCATTGATCTCCCCCCCACAGATGAGCCCCACCACCGTGTGGTGGTGTCATGCACAAATTTGACTGCAGTCATATGTGTAGGTGGTGTAAAGCAGGGGGCAGCACAGCGCTGTGGAGAGCCGATACTGAGGCTGACATGGGAGCTGGGCAGGTGCCCGGCATCCGCACGTAGTGGCTACAGAGTCCTCTGTGGATCTGTTTGTCGATATGCAAACTGGTGGGGGTTTCTGGAGTTGGGAACTGTGGTAGGTCCAGCAGCCTTCCTCGGATTGATGGCCCGCAGCGTGCGCCTCACCTCATGTTCCTCTATTTTGAGGGTTAAGCTGCTGTGGACCATGTTGTGTGATATGGCTGTCTCTGGTGGCTCCACTTCAAAGAGAGCAAAGAAGAGGTTCAGCTCCTCTGCCAGCGAGGCGTCACCTTCAGCAGCTCCAAGCTTGGTCTTGTAGTTGGTGAGATACTGGATCCCCCGCCACACATGCCTGCTGTTGTTACTGTCCAGGTGGTCCTCTATCCTCCTCCTGTAGTTTGATTTGGCCTCTCTGATGCCTCTCTTCAGGTTAGCTCGGGCCGTGCTGTATAAAGCCCTACCACCAGAGCTAAAAGCGGTGTTCCACTCCTTTAACAGCCGCTGGACCTCCCAGGTCATCCAGGGTTTCTGGTTGGGGTAGACACGGATGCGTTTGTCCACTGTGACAGTGTCCATGCAGTTTTTAATGTAACATAGTACACTGTCCGTGAACACCTCCAGGTCCTGGTGCTCAAACACATCCCAGTTGGTCCTGTCGAAGCAGTCCTGCAGCTGCTGAGAGGCACCATCAGGCCAAATTGTGATGGTCTTTGTGATGGTAGGAGCAGTTTTCCTGAGGGGGGCATATGCAGGAATTAAAAGCAGGGACATATGGTCAGACTGGCCCAGGTGTGGTAGTGGTCTAGCCCTGTAACCCAACTTGATGTTGGAGTAGACCTTGCCCAGTGTGTTAGCTCCTCTTGTAGCACATTTAACACGCTGGTAGAATTTGGGAGCATTGCCTTCAAGTCCGCGTGATTAAAGTCCCCTGCTATGATGTGAACAGCATCAGGATATGTGCTCTGCTGGCTGCTAGTGCTCCCATACAAGTGTCCGATAGCCGAGTTAGCATTAGCATCCGGTGGTATGTACACAGCAGTTATCATGACGACAGTAAACTCTCTAAGAGATAAATGGGCCTGCATTTAACAGTCACATACTCCAGGTCCGGGGAGCAGTGACTGTCTACAATCACTGGGTTAATACACCAGTTGTTGTTCATGTACACACAGAGCCCTCCTCCTCTGCTCTTACCGGAGTCTCTTGTCCTGTCATGACACTGTGCGGTGTAGCCTGCTAGCTCGATAGCAGAGTCTGGAATTAATGAATGAAGCCATGTCTCCGTGGTCAACAGAATGCAGCTGTCCTTCACGGCGTTGTTAGCTGCAGTCTGTAGCCTCAGTTCATCCATCTTGTTAGTGAGGGATCTGGCATTCGTAAGAAACAGGCTGGGAAGCGGTGGTTTGAGTGGCTGCCTCTGTAGCCTGGCTAGCGTGCCAGCCCTGCAGCCTCGCTTTTGCCTTCTCTCTCTGCGCCGCCTTCACCTCCCCCCCGCGGGGATGGTAATCCACGGAGAGCCGGGGCTCCTCGCTATATCCACCGTGATCTTGTGTGAATGGACAAACTCAGCTGTAACACTCCGCTCGTGACCAGCTCCAATCCTAAGGAGATGATGCTGGCCGTAGACGTTGTTCGCCCGACAGAAAGTACACGGGAACCTGGATAGTTGAAATTTCGGAGACAGCATGTTCTTAGTTAATATTCTAGCAGTCGGCTTGACATATAATAGTTTTACCCATGAGATAAAGTTAGCTCCCATTTGAGATTTTTGCAATACTTTGACGAGGTAATCCCATACCACTTGATCGAATGCTTTTTCTGCGTCCAATGAAATAAATGATTTGGAAGCACGTTCAAGACGGCAGAATTTAAGAATAGTTGGAGTGACAGAGGGAAAGGAGGGAAAGGATCCTCGTGAGTTCGCTGCCAACTTACTTAAACAAGTATTCAACCTGTCTGTCCAACTGAAAATAGATGTGGCACATCGGGTGCGAAGAGCTCAATCAAGGCAAGGAGCCCCTACAAGACAGATTATAGTGAAATTTCATGACATTTCGGCTTTGGAAGATATTAGGAAAAAAATCATATACGGAAAGAATATGATGTTTGGGGAGGATAACCTTAAATTCTTTAGAGATTATCCAGCCGAAATTGCTAAAAAACGAGACTTGTTTTCAAAGACAAGACAGATCCTGAAAGGAATTCAAAATGTAAGATACAGCATAATGTATCCTGCAAAAATGGGGATCACTTACAAGGATAACGAATGTGTGTTTACTGACCCAGAAGAAACATACAAACATGCTCAAGAAATCATAAAAGAGATAAATGGCTAAGTAAATCACCATGACTATCAGGACACGTTTTTTTTTCCTTCAGATATCGGCAGAGGGGAAGCTGAGAAATATGACTTTTTAAAAGACTAAAATGGCAGAGCTTTTCCACGAGGCGATGTCTAGACACCTTACCTTCTTTGGAATGCTAACTCAAGGACATACTTTGTTCCTCCTCGAATGAAACACTGAAAAACAAGGGTGCGGCTGAATGGAGAAATCAGTACAAACGGATTTGAAAATAACACTTTATGAATCAAAGTCTTTTATAATCTTAACCCCATACTAACACAGAAGCTACTGAATTAACATAGCAATAGCAATCAAATTTAATGCGAATTGTTATAATGGTATAATGTAATAATGATTAACTCCCCCAGGGAGGAGAAGGGGGGTGGGGGGGGGTTATTTTAAATCGTTAATGAATGCCCAGATTTAGGACAATGAGCTAAATATAATGAAATATATTATTAACATACTAAATAACTAACTTATATAATAAATTAGGTCCCATTTATGCTTGAGTGGAGGGGAGAAGATTCAGACACTTGGCAAATAACCAGGAGTCTGATTCTGATTAACCCCTTCCAACCAGCAGCTTACTATTACAAGAGACCGGGATGTGAATGTGAAGTAAACGTAAAAACTGTTAGTATATAGTAAATGGTAGACAATCTGAAGACTTAATTATATAAGACTTAATTAGATATACAAACTGTAATTTTGCTATATATCATTCAGTTTTGAATTGGCCCCTCTCCCCTTTTGCAAGGTTTGTCAAGGGAGCAGAGCTAAATGTATATTAACAGCAACGGAAGTCACTAAATATGTAACTACCACCACTAGGTGGCTAGTTTTTTAAAGTGTTGTTATTTTTAGACACTGTAATATCACTTTTTGTTTTTAAATTCACACCATTTCACACTTTTTTGTCTTTTTTCTTAAGGACAATTTTAAAAGGGATGTCCCAACAGAACTTAGTAGCCGCGAATGCCTACCCAACGCCTAGAGACCTGAGGTATTTTGTTGCACCACGTGACTTAAAGGTATCAAAGTAATTTAAAATGCAAGACGATAGACAAAAGAAAATTGGAGGAATCACGTTTTGCAGTTGGAACATAACGAACCAATTAAAAGGGGTAAGATTTTCGCCCAATTGAAATCACTTAATTCAGACATAATTTTTACAAGAAAAACACCTGAAACTGCAAGCCCAGACTAGATTGAAGGCAAATTGAATAGGTCAAAAATATCGTTCTTCATATATCTCTAAATCTAGAGGTACGGCAATTATTATTCGTAAAGGTATACCATTTAAATCAAAGAATATCATAACAGATAAAGATGGGAGATATCTCATAGTTACCGGAGAGATCCACTCTACCCCAATCACTATGGTAAATTTATGCGCCTAATTTTGATAATCCCCAATTTTTAAATAAAATCCCGAATATAATCTCAGAGTTTAATTTATCAAAATGTGATAATTGGGGGAGACTTCAATTGCGTTTTAGATCCTTTTTGTAAAATATTTTTATTAGAAGTAATTACATATTAAGAAATAATATAAGATCAAAGACAAAGAAAAAAAATATTATTGTCACATACATTCTTAATATTTTAAACTTTTACAGTCACTCTTATTTATCCTTCTAAATATTTTTTTTATTTTATAACAGTAGGAAATAGGTAATAAAGAGAAAAAGAGATAAAAACGAGATAAATTAATGAGTGGAGTATTAAACAAGATATTCTTCATTGGAGATATATTCATGATCTATTGTATATAATTCTTCATCTATTCATTCATTCAGGCTTCAGTCATGGCCTCGAACCGGACCATCTTAACCTTTTAAATAGTCAATAAATGGAGACCATATTTCTCTGAATTGATGCAACCTGTCCATCAGGACAAGTCTTAATCGTTCCAGATGAAGTGTCTCCGACATTTCTGTAATCCACATTTTAATTGTAGGGGAAATGGGACCTTTCCAAAATCTTAGTATTAATTTTTTACCAATTATTAAACCATAACCAATAAAAATTATTTGTTGTGTTGTTAATATCTGATTCGTTTCTAGCATTCCCAATATGATTAATTTTGAATCTGGAATTAAATTAGCATTAACTACAATTGAGATTATTTAAAAAATTTCTATCCAAAAATTAGTAATTTTTATACATTTTGTAAATGAATGCGTTAAATTAACTTCTTATTGTTGACATTTATCGCATATCGCGGAAACATTTGAGAAAATTCTATTTAATTTGGATTTTGAAAGATGTAATCTATGTATAACTTTAAATTGTATCAACGAGTGTCTGGCATTTAATGAACAGTGATGTATATGTTGTAAACTTTCATTCCATGCGTTTTAGATCCTTACCTGGACAAATCTGCACAACAAAGGAGGCGTAACATAAAAACTAAAACTAGTGAACTCCTAAATACATACATAAAAAACGCAAATATAACAGATGTTTGGAGGATCGCTAACCCAGTTGGAAGGGAATACTCTTTTTACTCAATGGTACACAAAACCTATTCACGTATCGACTATTTTTTAGTGGATACGAAATTAATTCCTTACACAAAGAATCCTATATATCATAACAGCATTATCTCTGATCACTCCCCGTTAACTTTTTTTTTAAAACTAGGAATGCCTAATAAAAAATCGTTTTGGAGGTTTAATCCTCAAATTCTAAACAATCCACAAGGTGGTATATATCTAAAACAACAGATGGAACTTTTTTTTGAGACCAACGTCACCCCAGATATTTCACCCTCTTTACTATGGGAATCTTTTAAGGCATTTATCAGAGGACCTATAATTTCATACCAAGCTTTTCAAATTAAAAAGAACAAGAATTAATAAATGCAGTTAGAAGAACGAATTAGACAACTGGATCTAGATAATGCTAAAGAGCCAACCATAGATAAACATAATTAAATAACAATATTGAAATTTAAATTAAACAGAATATTATCTGCAAAAGTTATAAGAATATTTCAAATTACAAAACAGCAACATTTTGAATTCGGTGATAAAACACATAAACTTTTGTCACGTCAATTGAAAAAACAGGAAAAATATCATACAATTTTAAAGATTAAATCAGATAAAGGTGAATTGTTAACATTACCTAATGATATCAATAAAACATTTGCTCAATTTTATCAAAATTTATATACATCTAAAACGTCAGCAGATAGTACTAAAGTTATAACGTGTTTGGATAATTGTAACCTCCCAAAACTTAATCTGCTGGAACAAGAGGAATTAGGAGCTCAGGTCTCAATTAAGGAAATAGAAGAAACAATAAATTCACTGAAGAATGGTAAAACACCAGGACCAGATGGATTTAGTAATGAATTCAATAAAAGATTTTACGAGATAATTTCACCACGGTTACACAAACTATATACATTTGCTTTCAAAGAACAAACATTACCAGAAACATTAGTGGAATCAACGATCACACTCATACCTAAAAAAGATAAAGATTTAGAAGACCCTGGGTCATATAGAGCCATCTATATGTTAAATACAGATAAAAAAATATTAGCAAAAACTTTAGCAAGAAGATTGAGTAAATATGTTAGCAAATTAATAAATGCGGATCAAACGGGGTTTATACCCAAGAGATACTCATTCAATAATTTGAGACGTCTGTTTAATATAATGCACTCATACAAAACAGAAGAGCAAGACCTATCAACTATTTCAATTAATGGCCATTTCAAATTGTAAATCAAGGTATTTCTAAGCTGGTTCACCAGGATGTGAAAAATAAAATTGGCTGTAACCTAGTGAATATCTGCTTGCTGCAGTCTGCCAAATACTGTCAACTTTTTGTTTATTTAATGTTTTACTTTCCATAATTATAAACATAAGTTTGAAACTAAATTCTGTTGTTAACAGAAGGTGTGAAATATGAAGCTCTAATTTTGAGGTATTTTTGGTTGTAATAAATATACCTATTTGGTGCCTTTGACATTTGAAGGAGGGAGATGGGAAGTTTATCCAAACATAGAAAGCCTAAATATGGCTCTATATCTTAACAAATATTCATGTTATGAGCAAAATCAGGTTTGAATTGGATGTATGAAATAAATGTTTAGTTCACACTAACTGAATATCTGTCAAGCTTGAAATGTTATCATTTTTTGTGTTTCACCAATGGCAAATATTTTTTCTAGTGTTTGTGCAAAGTCTGCTATTCAAAGTAGAACAGTGGTAAAGCAAAATTAATATTGACTTATCCATTTTCTATTTTTTTAAGAATCCAAATACCGCAAGTACTTTTCATTCCACAGAATAAATAGATTTTAAACTGAAAATTGGTGGCTTCTTCAACTAAACATCAAAAGTAGTGGAGTTAGAATATTTTTCACAAAAATCCTATGTTTTCTTCATTCTTTCCAGACTTTCAGATTGCTTCAGATCAAATATGTGTCTATTAAAATTATTTTGTAATATCCAAATGTAAACATATGTTTATATCTGGTAGCCACACATGATAATGGTACATTTTCAGCACATCAGAAGCTGAACTGATATTCCATCAGCCGTGAAGTCGCACTTAATTTTGGAAGATTATTAAATTTCCCCTGGGTTTACTAATCAGAAGAATCTTGTAGACTATCAATAGTACTTTGATAGACTGGTTACAGTAAATGATATTAGCTCTGAGGAACAAAACTGCATGTGGAACATATAACATAGGACAGTACATCACAGGAACAGGCCCTTTGGCCCACAATGTTTGCGCCAAACATGATGCCGTTAAACTGATCTCATCTGCCTGTACATGATCCATATCCGTCTATTCCCTGCACTTCCGTGTGCCTATCAAAATTGCCGCTATCGTATCTGCCTCCACCACCATTCCTGGCAGTGCATTCCAGTCCCCCACCACTCAGTGTAAAAAACTTCCCCCACACGTCTCCATTAAACTTTCCACCCCTGATCTTTATATATTCTTTATATGTTCTTTATTCAGTAATTATATCCTATTGGGTTTTTTTGTGTTTTCTAGATCAATTACACAACAGGTTTGTGTATCATTTACACCACCTAAGTTTTCCTCCAGACAAAAGAATCAACAAGCCTGAAACAGTGAGACAGGAAATAGAGGCAATCATAGAAGCATAGAAACATAGAAACATAGAAACAAAGAAACTACGTGCAGGAGGAGGCCATTCGGCCCTTCGAGCCAGCAACGCCATTCATTGTGATCATGGCTGATCGTCCGCTATCAGTAACCCGTGCCTGCCTTCTCCCCTTATCCTTTGACTCCACCAGCCCCTAGAGCACTATCCAACTCTCTCTTAAATCCATCCAGTGATTTGGCCTCCACTGCCCTTTGTGGCAGGGAATTCCATAAATTCACAACTCTCTAGGTAAAAAAGTTTTTTCTTACCTCAGTCTTAAATGACCTCCCCTTTATTCTAAAACTGTGGCCCCTGGTTCTGGACTCACCCAACATTGGGAACATTTTTCCTGCATCTAGCTTGTCCAGTCCTTTTATAATTTTACTTCGGAGTCATGTGAGTGACTACATGAAGAAGCCCCATCTGGCGCATGCGTGTCATTACGTCCGCGCATGTCGCACTGAACGGGCTGGAGAGCGCAGCTCCACCAACGGTAAGTAGAAACTTCACAGGTAAGTGGTTTTGAAAACTTTTCCTGTGAATATCTAACTCCGGCAAACTGGCTCGAGCAGTCAGTCGGAGTCCGTGATATGGAGCGTAAGGTAAGAAAGTTCGTAGTAAGTGTGGGATTCACAAATTAGATCAGGTCGGCAGATTAGCGCGGCACTGCTGGTTCCGATACCGGGTGCCGTTTTACCGACAGCCGTTAGTCTAGAGAATGAACTTTCTACACCAGCTCCAGAAACTCAGGAGCCTGAGGCCAACTGATAGCCATAGGAAGGCAAAAAGAAAATCTTTCAGACCAGTTTGTCTGAAGAGTCTGAAGAACAAGGAGACTCCCCTCCAGATAATAAAAGAATGTGGGGGATGATGCAAAAAATGGAGAAGATGCTCTAAACATTGAAAAAGCAAGGGTCAAAGACCCCAGTGATTCCCCAGACAGCTGTTCAAAAAGACCCATATCAAGAAGAATATGTGCAGTATCAGCAAGGGGATTTCCTTCCAGCGCCTTGTTTAGGACTGGAGGATGCCTCCCTACAGTATGACTTGGGAGAAGCAGGGCAGGATGAAGCTGACCCTGATTCTGGTGTCCCTGCTCATGTGCATACACCAGAGCACAAGAGCCACGCTCCGGGTGTCCCGGAAATAACAATGAGTTTTGCTATTCTGGAGGGTACTGGTGAGGCAATGGAAGAATACCTTGCCAGCAATACAAATTATTTAGTATCTCACCAGCTCCAGCAAGCTATGATGCAAGAGACTACAAACATATATAAGACACCTGTCTAATGTGCATCACTGAAAGTGCCCACGGTGCACTGGGCACCCATGAGTCCTTCTATGAGGGGACAGGAGGTTTGGTATCAAAACGTCCTCCAACTGCGGCAATTACTGCATTTGGCACTATGGTCAAAGGGACAATCATTACTCAAACTCAAAAAAGATATGTTGGCTATTATATACAATGCATTTTTGAGGTAAATTGCATCAGGGAAAATCGCCATCAGGCCAATACTCAACCAAAGATTTGCTGCTATGTAAGGCGACTAATGTACAAATGCCTGAATTCCTGTTTGGAACGGACCTTGTCAAGAAAATTTGTGAAATTAATGATGAGGCCAAAACAATTGGCTTAATGTAGCCAAGCATTTCAAGGCCACCTATTCGAAAACCTGGGTTAATATACCGAAGGTCGGATCCAGGTGCTGGGCCCAGCAGGGGGAGGCCAGTGGGGCAACGAGGGTACCCACCAAGACAGACCGGCTACAACCCCAATACGGGCAGACAACAGGCTTACAGAGCAACTGTAGAGGTACAGGGAATTTTGTTAACGATAAAGTTTATGGTGGACAATCTCCTATTGGAGGTAGATTACAATTGTTTTATAATGAATGGTGCTGTATAACGTCTGATATGTTTATACTAAATACTGTGTCAGGTCTACCATTGAGTTTATCTCAGGGATAGATCCACCTCAACAGCACGCCTAATAAAATGTTGGCGTTTTCTGCTTCAGAGATTGAACAGGTAAACAGTGATGATTGAGAAAGCCATTAATCATCCTCAACAAATTGTGTCTAATAGATTCCCCAGACCTAACAAAGATGGGGGTAGTAGAGTATTCTGGACCTCACTCACTTAAATTCTTCAGTTCTCTTTAGGCATTTTAAAATGGACACCTTCGTTACTGCTAAACAGCTGGTATCACAGAGCTGTTATGCTCATGCTCATTATCGCAGGTACTTGAAATTTAAATGGATGGGACAGCTGTGGCAATACATAGCATAGCCTAATGGATTAAGTTCAGCACCTAGGCTATTTACTAAATTGTTAAAACCTGTGCTGGGGCTATTGAGGGCCCATAATCACATTGTCATGGCCTATTTATATGATATCTTAATTATCAGCAACACTAAAGAGGCAGCTGAAGAGTTGGTTGAAGTAACCAAAAATGTGTTTAAACATTAGGGTTTGGTCCATCTAACTGTCCAAGTTACAGCCAACCCAAAATATTGAGTATTTGGGATTTCTTATTGATTCAGTTCATATGACAGTAGCATTACCAACAGCCAAGAGAACAAGCACTAAAATAGCATGCAGGCCGTTTTGATTGGGTTATGCAGTTACCAACCACAGCTCTAGCAGAATTGCAGTGGTGGATTGTTAATGTTAGTCAAGCTACCAATAACATTTTGGTACAAGAACCTTCAGTGATCTTACAGACTGATGTTAGCGCTCTCGGATGGTGGGGGGGGGGGGGGGGGGGGTTATGAACACGGAGGCTAGCGCTGGAGGTAGATGGAATGAACAAGAGGTTTTGATTCTTCACACACAAGGGATAAATTATTTGGAATTATTGGGGGCATTTTATGGGTTAAAGGCATATTGCTCCACAATGAATAGTTTACACGTTCAACTCCAGATTGATAACACCACAGCAGTGGCATAGGTTAATCATATGGGAGGAACAAGATCGGTATCATGTGAGAACTTGGCTAACCTCATGTGGCAGTGGTGTACTTCAAAGAACATCTGGGGTTCAGCCATCTATCTACCAGGTATAGACAATGTGGTGGCAGACCATAGGTCGCAAAAGTTTAATGACAATATAGAATGGATATTGAATTCTGAAATTTTTCAAACAATTGTCACTCGATTTGGGTTACCAGATATTGATCTGTTGCATCCAGATTGAATCACCAGTTGCCTAAATATGTTTCATGGGAGCCAGATCCAGGAGCAGTAGCCGTGGATGCATTCTCGTTACATTAGGGGCACTCATTCGTTTATGCATTCCTCCATTTTGTCTGATCACGAAATGACTCACCAAAATAGAGCGTGATTCTGCTACAGGCGGTTTTTGTTGTTCGCAGATTGGCCAACACAACCATGGTTCCCATTAGTACTCAGAATGATGGCTCAGCCATTCATGATGATTCTCAGCTGCAGTAATTGTTGGTGCATCCGGTTACAGGAGAAAGTCACCCATTACATGACCGTATCAAATTGTTGGTCTGCAGGTTCTGACCAGACCATTCCAAGGCCTTGGATTGTCGAACAGGACCATGGAGGTTATCACTGCAGCCTGGAGAAATAGCATTCAAAAACAATATGTGATTCACGTAAAGAAATGGGAGATGTTCTGTGTACAATCAAATATATCTTATCATACTACAAGCATATGTGATGTGTTGGAGTTCCTTGCTAAGTTGCATTTTGATGAGCACTTCAGTTATAATGCCATTAACAGTGTTCGGAGTGCTTTGTCCTCCTATTTAGGGCATTCTTCAGAACAACAACCTATCGGGTCTCATCTGTTAGTATCCCGATTTATAAGAGGAATTTTAACAAAAACTCTCCTAAACCTAGATATACAGAAATCTGGGATATCAGTATAGTTCTCACACTGCTTATGCAATGGACTCCAATTACGTCATTATCTATGCAGAGATTAACTCTTAAAGTGGTTATGTTAATGGCGCTGGTTCCAGCACAACGTGTACAAACATTACAATTGTTACGAATAGATTGTATGCATTTGTCTGTAGATGACATTACATTTTATGTCTATGATTTAATCAAACAAAGCAGGCCAACTATGGCAGGAACCAAGGTGACGTTTAAAGCGTATCCTGTTGACCAAATGTTATGTGTAGTTAAATACTTAAGCCAATATATTGAGTTAACAAGGAGTCTCAGAGATTCTGAGACAGGACTGCTCACTAGTCACAAAAAAGCCATATAAAAGAGTGTCAGGAAAAATTATTTAGAGATCGTTGAAACAGGTTCTCAATTATGCTGGAGTCAACACTCATGTATTTAAATCTCACTCCACCAGGGCGGCATCAACATCCGTGGCGAAGGCTCAGGACGTGCCGCTAGATCAAGTCCTCGCGGCCGCAGGATGGTCTAGAGAATCAACGTTTTCTCAATTCTATGACAAACCTGTACAGACAGTGCCACAGGTTAGGCATGCTGTTTTGGGTTCCACTCAATTCATTTGCTTTGTTTTATATCATTGTTGTAATTTCCCCCTGGGACAGAGGGGTTATTAATGTTTTTGTTATTATTACAAATAGTTATTGAATAATTTGAAGCAATGTTCAATATATCATTTACTACTGTGCCAACCAAAGCAGATTGTCGTATGGAGTGCATCTACGGCATGAAAACACAGAGCTTTGAAATTTCACGTAGTCACTCACGTGACACCGAAGTAAAATAGTAAGATTAAACAAGAACTTACCAGTTCGAAGTTTGATCCTTATTTTATGAGGAGTTAGGTTGAGGAATTACGTGCCCTCCGCTCCCACCCTCATAATCTAAGAGATCATCTGGTAGATCTAGTCTTCTTAAAGCCTTACTATGTTACTTCGGTTATTTGTTTTCTGAGTTTTCACGCCGCTGCTTTGAAGTATGATGCGCATGCGCCTGGCGGGGCTTCTTCACGTAATCCCTCAACGTAACTCCTCATAAAATAAGGATCAAACTTTGAACTTAAGTTCTCATTTAATCTTACTATTTTATATGTTTCTATCAGATCCTCCCTCATCCTTCTAAACTCCAGGGAAGACAAGCCTGGTCTTTTCAATCTTTCCTCATATGACAGTCCCGCCATCCCAGGGATCAATCTCGTGAACCTATGCTGCACTGCCTCAATCACAAGGATGTCCTTCCTCAAATTAGGAGACCAAAACTGAACACAATACTCCAGATGTGGTCTCACCAGAGCCCTATACAACTGCAGAAGAACTTCTTTACTCCTATACTGAAATCCTCTTGTTATGAAGGCCAACATTCCATTAGCTTTCTTCACTGCCTGCTGTACCTGCACGGCAACTTTCAGTGACCGGTGTACATGGACACCCAGGTCTCGCTGTACCTCCCCCTTACCTAACCTAACCCCATTGAGATAATAATCTGCCCCCTTGTTTTTGCCGCCAAAGTGGATAACCTCACATTTATCTATATTATACGCATTATAATATAGCTAAATCAAGGAATAAGCTGGAGGGAAAGGAACAAATGAGGACCCGTCAAGGGGGGAACCACCGTGAGGGAAGGGGAAGGATAATGGAGGACCTGACATGGGGGAACCGCCGTGAGGGAGGGGGAGATGGGACATGGAGGGGGAGGGGGGCAGAACAAAGGGAGACATGGTGCGGGGGTATTTAGTAACTTTGTAAGCGTTCTCTATGTGGTGATTATTTGCATACCTTGGCAAAGAATTTCACTGTGACTTGTCACATTCATAGAAACATAGAAACATATAAAATAAGTGCAGGAGTAGGCCATTTGGCCCTTCGAGCCTGCACCGCCATTCAATATGATCATCGCTGATCATCCAACTCAGTATCCTGTACCTGCCTTCTCTCCATACCCTCCAGATCCCTTTAGCCACAAGGGCCACATCTAACTCCTTCTTAAATATAACCAATTAAGTGGCCTCAACTACCTTCTGTGGCAGATAATTCCACAGATTCAGCACTCTCTGTGTGAAAAATGTTTTTCTCATCTAGGGCCTAAAAGATTTCCCCCTTATCCTTAAACTGTGACCCCTTGTTCTGGACTTCCCCAACATCTTCCTGCATCTAGCCTGTCCAACCACTTAAGAATTTTGTACGTTTCTATAAGATCCCCCCTCAATCTTCTAAATTCTAGCGAGTAAAAGCCGAGTCTATCCAGTCTTTCTTCATATGAAAGTTCTGACATTCAGAAGAGAGGTAGGGACATACAAGGCCTGGCAAGGTGGAGGCTTTATCACCCATCAATTCCCATCCCACGCCATCATGTTTGCACAAACATTGTGGGCCATTCCCACCCCAGATATTATCTGACTCATTGAATTCATCCAGCGCTTTATGTTTTTCTCAGATTTGAGCATCTGGAGTCTTGACTCTCCTATTGATAATAAAGTTTCATTAACATATGATTGAAGTGAATAATTAAGTTTTGGAAGCTTTTCTCTTCAGTCACATAACAATGTTAATGTAAAAGAGCTCAACTTAATTAAAGGTCAAGCAAAATAATTAAGATGACTATTGAGAAAATGAATTGATTTTGTAAGATTCAATAGACAATAAATCTCTACTGTATCTCTAATGTGTTGAAAAAAAATCTCAGGACCAATTAATAGCAATGGTGAGTAACCGAGTAAATTAGCATTTTTGTACACCATAAAACACAGCATCTGAGAGGCGAAGAACCCCCAAAATGCAGTACTGAATAGCATTCAGAAAATGTCGACGGTAATTACCCATAACATGTGAAAATAAGTATAAGAATGCCTCATATTCTCTTTTTTCATTATTCTCATAGCCAAATATTTTTCCATTATGTATCTTATAGAAACATTTGAATAGTACAAGAAGTGTATTTTTAATTTATCCAAGAACAAATAGATGTGGCAGCACCAGGTTACTCAGAGGAGCTGAAAGTAAAGCTTTGAGAGACTATATTCAACCACTCAACAGCATTAAAAATCTACTTCCAGCCAAAAGAGGCAGTGGAGGTAGGGACTATCGCAACATTTAAGAAACAATTAGGCAGGTACATGGATAGGACAGGTTTAGAGGGATATGGGCCAAATGCAGACATGGTGGGATTAGTGTAAATAGGACATCTTGATTTGGGCTAGTTGGGCTAAAGGGCCTGTTTCCACGATGTACGACTCTATGACTCTATTATGCCTAAATCATTTTTTAAGTTAATTTTTTTCTTCCAACAAACTATTTTGTGCATTTCTATACTTGTATATACTGAGTGATATAAAATCATCTGTTCATTAAATATGTTCAGGTGTTCGCCCACTGGTTTTTGGTTGGTGCCCTCTTACCGAATCATAGGCATTCACAGAGAATGGAGATAATGCAGAGTATGGGGTGACATGAATTATGTGCAGACAGATGAGATTAGTTTATCTGGACATCATGTTCAGCACAGATATTTCCCATGCTATACTGTTGTATGTTCTATAGTCTAAATAGAATACAACCCAGCGTAGTAATGTAAAATACTTCTTGTAGCAACATGTTGAAAATTGAGTCCTGCCAATGAATCTCACAAACCGCACAGATGCAAATACTGAACCAGGTCTTAATTGTAAAGTTGAGGCCCGGTTCGATTTTATTTAGAACATAATCTCAACTGAGAAGAAATATGTTAGAATGGATTGAAAACTGACTGACTCATAGAAAATAGAGTGTGGAACAAATTGAACTTTTTCAGAGTGGAAGGGAGTAACTGATGGAGTAAGGCAGTGATCTGTTCTTGGCTTACAATTGTTCACTATTTACATTAATTATCTGGAAGAAAGAACATTGTGTAAGGTTTTCAAATTTGCCAACAACATAATAGGTGAAAGGCATATTGTAATAAGGATACTGTGTCCGCAATTGATATGGATAGATCAAGTGAGTGGACACAAGATTGAAAAATGTTTTTTCATGTTGGAATTATTGGGTCATGGATTTTCGTAACTAAAATCAAAAGGCAGATTATCTAAATGGAGGGAGACTGCAAATGAATGAAGTGCAGAGGGATCTAAGTATTCTTGTGCATGAATCACAGAAAGTTAGCAGACAGCTCCAACAAGGAATTAAGAAGACAAAGGACATTTTGGCCTTCATTGCAAAGGGGTTGAAGGTTAAAAACAGCAAGGTTTTGATGTAATTGTATCAGGAGGCGGTGAGACCTCATCTAAAATAATGAGTATTTTTAATTCCCTTACCTAAAAAAATAGTAATGGGCCTGTCCCACTTGGCAATTTTTTAGGTAACTGCCGGAGATTGTCATAGTCATAGCAGGTCACCGAAAAACTGACAACAACCTACGTCATCCTGGCGACAACCTACGACAGCACCTACGTCAGGAGAAATCAAGCAATGCTCATTGGCGTCAAACCCACTGTCGCTGAAAAATGTTCAACATGTTGAAATTTTAGCGGCGACCAGAAAGACGCTACGACTTTTTGCGCGACTGAGGAGACTACTACCGGCGACCACCGGCAAACATGTGGTGATAAACTAGTTGCCTGTAGTTGCCTACAAAATTACCTAAGTGGGACAGGGCCATAACATTGGAAGCAGCACAAAGGAGATTGATCAGGCTAATTAATAGGATAAGGTTAGCCTGCCAAGAGAGAGAAAATAGTTTGGCTCTGTACTAGTTTAAAAGAATGAGGGGTGACACTATTCAAATATATCAGATCCTAAAGGGGCTTTGTAGGATAGGTGTCTGTATGTTTTCACAGTGGGATTTTCTCTTACAAGCGGACATAACTACAAGATTATGTAGTAATTTAAAATTGAGGTATGCAGAAATTTCATCCAGCAAAGAGTGATGAATCCCTCAGTGATAGAGGCGGAATCGTATTTAAAGTGGAGGTGGATAAATATCTGACAGATCAGAGAACAAAGGAGCAATGGTGAAATGGCACAAAAGAGGAGGTGGGGCCATCAAAAATCAGCCATTATCATGCTAAATGTTGGGGAAGGCTTGAAGGATCAGATCGACAATTCCTGCTCCTATTTTTGTCTGTTCTTATGCTTTTGTACACATCTTCCTTGAGATAGAATCTTTAAGATTTAATTATCATTAACACCCTGCAATATACAGCTCTTACTACGCAATCCTTTCAAGTTCCTTAGGTCCCTCCATTATCTCCCTTCCTGACACTTCCAATCGTCTATTCCATATCCAATTTGCTTACCCGCTTTCTACAAAGCAGGAGATCACAGAAAAAAGCTTTTATTGAAGTTTTTTCATTTGAAATTTATTAAGCCATGCACTAGATCTTGGGATCAAACATAATGTAAAATTGCAGCCTTGCACAAACTGGTGCCGGCTCTGGCATACATCTCCTCTTTAATGAACATTTCCGTGCGCTTTGAAATTTCTATCCTAATTGTCCAAACACATCCAAACAATATGAAGCAATTATCATGCACTGGGATGCATGATAATGGCAATTAATTTGCCTTTATACTTTAAAAAGTGAAAGAACATGATGAATGAGGAACAAGATAATTTAAGGCGTTCCAAACCATAGAATAAGGGAGAATGAAATTTAAATCTGCCTTCCATTTATTTATTTGAATGGAAATCCAAAATCTCAATCAATACAATCTATATAATTAAAAGTCTCATCTTGACCACTTCCTGTTTGCACTGTGCTTTGATTTTAGAAAAAATACTACCACATATGGCTGTGATTTTTTGGCCATCTAACTCAGAGTTCTCCTCCGCTGCGGATTGTTCGCATCGATGGAAAATAAAAGACTTATTAGTGTTTAAAAAATCTTGAGATGCTGTCTCCTGTCAATCACTGCCATGAAGGCCACGCCCCTTCCAGTGGGAGGGGGGAAGGACTATAAAACCCGGAAGTGTGGGCATGGCTCTGTCTGTCTGCAAGATGGTGAGGGAGAGGTCACGACTCTGTCTGAATTGGGAAACTACAGATCACTGTGAGTATGCAATGTACTTGAATAAATGATTTGTTAGCCCTTAATGAAAATGAAAGGAGTTGTTTCACCTGCCCTGTGCTTGAAAGTGCAATGACAATGGAAATGAAGTGAAAATTCAATGAGCTGTTTGGCTTGAACCTGCCCTGTGCTTGAAAGTGCAATGGCAATGGAAATGAAGTGAAAATGCAATCAGCTGTTTGGCTTGAGCCTGCCCAGTGCTTGAAAGAGCAAGGGCAATGGAAATGAAGTGAAATGCAATCAGCTGTTAGGCTTGTGCCTGCCCTGTGCTTGAAAGTGCAATGGCAATGGAAGTGAAGTGAAAATGCAATGGGCTGTTTGGCTTGAGCCTGCCCTTTGCTTGAAACTGCAATGGCAATGGAAGGGAAATGAAAATACAATGTGCTATTCTGCCTGCCCTGTGCTTGAAACTGCAATGCAATCGGAAATGAAATGAAATTAGTTGCTTGGCCAGCTGGAACCACTCATTTTGGTCCACAAGGCTCCTATTAGCAGAGAAACCAGTCCCTTTCACCCAAAATACCCGTATTTGCCCAGGAGGAGCATTTTGGCCCAAAAGGTCTGTGACAGGCCAGGAAAAGTCCAGAAAAAGTGCCTTTCACTGAGATTTCACTCTTTTTTTAAGAGCCCCTTCGGCCCATCAGGCCTGTACCAGCCAAGGGTCCCTTCAGCCCATCAGTAAGTATTCCCCCTGCAAATATTAAACCCAGTATTTTTCTCCCTTCATTTGCTCCCTGTGAGATCCAGGCCAGGATATACTTTCTTCCTTCATTGCAGAAAAAAATGGAAAATGTCCAAAATTGATTCTCCACCCTCTCTCCCATCTCTCTCACAGTCTTTCACCTGTTTTGGGCAGAAGTTCTGGCAGTTTCTGAGTTGCCATCCCACTAAGCTGCCAACCCACCAGGCCTGAGTGACTGAGCTGCCAGTCCACCAGGCCGGAGTGACTGAGCTGCCAGCCCACCAGGACTGAGTGACTGAGCTGCCAGCCCAAATCCGTTTGGCCCACAATGTCCATACTAGCCTCCTGGAAACCAGTCCCTTTGGCCCACAACACCCATTCTAGCACTCCAGAATGCGCCCCCCCCCCCCCTCAGAGTTTCATCTTCAAAAGTTGGTCAATTCTTATCAGTGGATTACTTTTTTTGAATTATTTCTGCCTTGGTGATAAAGTGCTTTTCTGTTAAATAGCACTTTATCACCAAATTCAGAATAATTCAATATTACAATAATTAAGCTATATATAACAGATGTGTTCAGGTAAAAAATGCATTGTTAAAAATACTTTGAAAGTTGTTGAAAACAAGGAGAGAACAGATTGCCATTGACTCAGTTGCTGAGTTATCATTGAGTTAACGTTTAATGAGACATTTTCCACAGCCAGAAAGCATTGTAATCAGTTACGGGCATGTCGCACTTGGGTGTCATTTGCGTGCCACACAGATGGCACGCAAAGATTTTGTACATCCCAAAATCCTGGGGCGCCGCACTTGACCGCGCATCACTGCCTACATCACCACGCACTATGCGCGCGTAATGTGCACCATGCGCATGTGTGTATGGTGACGCGTAAATGATGTTGCGTAAATGACGCGCAAATGACACCCAAGTGGGACAGGCCCTTTAGACTTCACAAATCACCTCTCCAATTACATCCATGGTGACCCAATTTTGCTATCCACCAATGCAGAGAAATATTGAATAACAACTGAACTTGCCATTCTCATATTATTTCACTTTGTTTTTGACTCAGTCTAGTGTTCCTTACTCCGTAAATAAAGGCAATAATTTCTGACTGTCATTTCCACAGAACAGCCTGATCTAAACATTTTAATACATCAATTTTAGATTCATCTTTAAGTTGTTTCGTAGAGTAAGGGTTCAGCAAGATTGAACTAATAGCTGTGGCTGGAATATAACACAGGAAACTGCATTATGGACATTTAGGTTATGCAATTCATCCTTGTAGAATTTACAAATCACATGGCAAAAAGTTAGATACAGAATAAAATTTGTTCTCATGGAATTTATATAATGAATGGGATTGCCATGTTGGAAGCCAGCCAAATGGCCTCCTTCTGTGGGGTAATGAATAAGTAAATGTCTGTCTCAGCAGCCTAAGGTTTAGTTTATTGTCACATGTACCGAGGTACAGTGAAAAAGCTTTTGTTGCGTGCTAACCAGTCAGCGGAAAGACAATGCATGATTATAATCGAGCAGTCCACAGTGTACAGATACAGGATAAGTGTACAGACACTTAATCATAGAGTCATAGAGTCATAGATTAATAGAGTGTGCAAACCGGCCCTTCGGCCCAACTCGCCCACACCGGCAAACATTGTCCCAGCTACCTAGTCCCACTTGGCTGCGGTTGGTCCATAACCCTCCAAACCTGTCCTATCCATGTAACTGTCCAACTGTTTCTTAAACAATGGGATAGACCCAGCCTCATCTATCTCCTCTGGCAGTTTGTTCCATACACCGACCACCCTCTGTGTGAAAATGTTACCTCTCGGATTCCTATTAAATCTTTTCCTGTTCACATTGAACCTATGTCCTCTGGTCCACAATTTCCCAACTATGGCTAAAAGACTCCGTGCATCTACCCAATCTATTCCTCTCATGATTTTGTCTACCTCTATAAGATCTCCCTTCATCCTCCTATGCTCCATGGAATAGTGACCCAGCCTATTCAACCTCTCCCTATAGCTCACACCCTCTAGTCCTGGAAACATCCTCATAAATAGGGAAAGCAAGATACAAGGGGAATCAAGCTGGCGAGCAAATGGAAGAAATTATAGGAGGAGTACTGAAAGTTTGCATGGAGAGGTATGTATTAAGAAGTGTCTTAAGGAAGAGATGGACATGGAAGGGAAGAGGCATTTAGGGAGGCTATTCCGAGATTCAGCTCTGAGTTTAAGGAATGACTACTGACAATGAGCAAGAGGATCAGGTAACATATAAGAGTCACTCGGTGGAACTGAGAAGTTCAGAGTAAAATTTAATACAAGAATAGGTTAGAGAAATAAGGAAGAATATCACCAAGAGAGGACTGAACATTGACCATTTTGACATTAGAAATGTTAAGAACTAGGAACCAATGCAGTTGATGAGGAAATGGGACAATGGATGAGCAGCATTGGATACAAGGCAGGTTAGGATTTGGGCACAATTTGGAAGTGTACAGAGTTTAAGGGGACGGGGATCCAGCTGGGAGGCTAATGGATTTGTACACTCTGCAAAAAGGATAATATGGAGGTTTATGTAGCAACTGGAGGAGGGCAGTAGTGCCGAAGGGAGATCAGGCAGCATTTGTGATGGAATGCACATGGGATCAGCAGCACATTAAAACAAACCTTACCTTTTTAGTTCAGTTTAGGTTAGAGATACAGCGCGGAAACAGGCCCTTTAGCCCACTGAGACCGTTCCGTCCAGCGATCCCAGCACACTTTTCCTATCCTACACACATTAGGGACAATCTACAATTATACCAAGCCAATTAATTTACAAACCTGTACATCATTGGCCGTGCTGTTCTGTTTCATAACAAATCTGTTTCATAACTTTTACTGCAGTCAGGATGATATTGGTAGTAGCATCCAAAATAACTTGGACGGCCTTACAATCAATGACTGACAGCAGGGCCAATAACTCCAGCTTGAACAGCTAGATGATTTGTCCAACTATGCCACCACAGGATCAAGATTTGAGGGATATGGTTTTATTATCCTTGTGAATATATCATCCATTTGACAAACATGTTGTATGCGAGCTCTGCATGCTTTTTATTTATTGCAAAAGCAAACTTTTTCATTAACTTTAAAATCAATTGAAGTTCAAATTTCGTACTCCATCTATCAACTATGATCTGCACAATATTATGTGCAGTGAGACCTCCAGCCTCAATAATTAAACCGCATGCCAGTATTGACTCTAACAATCTCTTCTACAGACGTGGGAACATTTATTCTGCACAGCCTTCCATTCTTCCATCTGTCTCTCCATGAATATCATTATGCCGGCTCGATAACCTAAAACACAGTTGATTGGATTTTACTCATTTGAATTCAAGAAATGCTCGCCTCAGAGGCTGGCATCCCTAATTCCTCATAAACAAACACAAATTCATGGAGAAAAAAGAAAGATGGAAATAACAATGATGAAATTGTTGTTGGAGTCTGAACTGATTACATTTTTAAAATGCATGTTTTCATATCCATTAATAATTTCATCAAATTCCCATGGCAGTCAGATGAGACATCATGTGGTTAATCCTCTATCTGCCATTTTATGGTTTCTTGAAAAAAAAATTGTTAGTGAGATATGACCTACACGTCAATGTCCTGCCTCCATTATTGATGCCTACATGGACAATGATAACCAGATATTTCCTCTCCCACTCCCGGTTTCCTCCCACGCTCCAAAAACATACAGGTTTGTAGATTAATTGGTTTGGTATAATTATAAATTGTCCATAGCGTGTGTAGCGGGGAGCTCTGGTCGGCGTGGACTCGGTGGGCCAAAGAGCCTGTTTCCATGCTATAGCTCTAAACTAAACGTAACATACAGGTTTGTAGGTTCATTAGCTTCGGTAAAAGTTGTAAATTGTCCTTAGTGTGTAGGATAGTATTAGTGTACGGGGATCGCTGGTCGGCACGGAATCGGAGGGCTGAAGGGCCTGTTTCTGTGCTGTATCTCTACATAAACTAAACTAAACTACAATCCTTGGGATGAAATCATGTTATAACATCACCTGTTCCTTCAGGAAAAAGGCATTGCTCAGTCATTAAACTTTGTTTATCTCACTTTTTCCATTTACATTGTTTTCATTGTATCTAATCCAGTTCCTTATCTCTGGCTCCTGCAAGTCTGCAACAGTCACTTTGCAGCTCATGTTTGGATCAATACCATGTGGAAGTATTTTTATTGTGTTTGCAAATGCTTCCAAAAATAGCAGGAAAGAGCTCTACAGTTGGCATCAATTGTGGGCTTGCACCAAAATTAAGCAGGGCATAAGTGCTGCAAAATAACACCTCAATAAGGGTTTATAATCCATGATCACCAGTAATAATATTGGAGCTTGGAAATTTGATCTATTTGCACCTGTCCTTTATACATAAATCATGCATTAAAATACTAATTTTCTCCTATTTTATGTTTTCTGCCTTTTTTCTGGTGAATTTCCACCAATCAAAAAGTTGAATTTGATACAATGATTTATTTACCACAATATTGAGCTAATTTCTCTGTTGTATTTTGCAGTCATGTTGATGTCACTGTAATTAGGCTCCTAGAGCTATCCCCCTTAGTCTAATTCAGTAAAACACCGAGTCAAGCACTGGACCACTAAACATTTATTTTATGAAACAATAACAAATTCCCTATATGATACCTAACCACACCGCGGGATAGATCCTTGACTCTGCTTGTCCAAACCCTTCAACCTCGTGCAAGCAGATACTTCCAAAAGGTTACGCAGTCCCAAGTGCTCCTCCAGAAGATCGACAATGAACCTCATGGGGGTTATCTTTTATAGGTCATCGAACACTGTGGGGAAGATCTGTGGGGATGGTACCTCTACAAACCAATCACAGATATTGATTACATTAAAGCATTATTGACAATTCCCCAACCCAATTACAAAGCTCCCCATTACAATGTTTCCACAGAAGCTTCTGGAAAGAAGTCAGTTGACCCAAGTAATGCAACATTCTCCTGGGGAGTATAAACAATTCAAATAAGGCTTCACACTTTAGCCAATCATCAAACAGTAACACAGACATCTCGCAACATTATTAACATTATTTACAATCCTTCTGCAGCCGGCCAATCATGCTAATGCATCTGCAACACCTTTGGGGTTCTCTGCAAAGTACTCATACATTTTAACAATGGAGAGGACATCTGGACCTCACCTTATTTGATAGTTCAATCTAGGACCTAGACTTCCTGGCACCAATTTGCAGCCTTCAGCTTTGCACAGAAATTAACCAAACAGGTTCTGCAGATGCAATGATCCTCCATTTTCTATATCTCTATTTTAGTCAATATTAACATTCCTCCCTTTTATCATATGATAACCCATCATTATCTTAACAAAAAGATGCTGATGTATTTTCCCAGAATTTCATCAAGCTTCCCGAGTTTACATGATTTCCATCTGATGAGTCTACACCTCCCGAGTTTTCGTGGGCGCCAATCCCCTCCATCCATCTTGATAATTCATCTGTGCTTGATCCATAGCAGAGTATGAAGTTTCTAAGAGATCCTGGAATAAAGTAAGTTATTAAAGTAAGTCCCTATTTCCACTGATACTCTTACAGTGGTGGAGATGTACCCATGCATTCCTTCCTTCTATCTTCAACAAAAGGCCTCTCCCTATATACTGCTCCTACTCTACCACATAATTCTCTCAACACTAAAGTCAAGGCTAGAACGTGGTCGGTCATCTCCGCAGACACAGGATGGAGATTGATCATTTTTATGACATTTTGATTCTATGGTATGGTATTTTCAAGTTCAGTCCAGATTTCCCTACTGGCATGACTCCTATTTGAAACAAACTATGGGAAGTAATTTTAATCAAACCAATTTCAGTCTTGCCTTTAATTTGCAATAGAATTGCTGCAGGATCCCCAGCTGTTCACAAAATTCTTTATTGATTTGTCCAATAAAGTGTGGACTATTATCTGATCGAAGTCGAATAGGGATGCCAAATCTAGGGACAATTTCTCTCATTAACACCTTGACAACAGTAGCCACTTTATTATTAAGGGTTGGGTAAGCTTCGATCCAACGGCTAAATACATCGACTATGACAAGTACATACTTATAACCCTGGCACCTTTCTAATTCAATATAGTCCATCTGTCTCGAACGGACCCATAGGCAATGGTGTTTTTCCCTCTTTGCATCCTATTCCTTTCCCTGGATTGTATTTCTGGCATACCAGGCAATTACTGCTTACCTTCTGAGCTAAAGTTTGTAATCTTGGATGCCACCAAGTAGCCAAAAGAGTGTCTCCTACTGTGCTTGCACCATAATGGGTTGCATAGTGCATACATTCTATAACCCATACTGCCAAAGAATATGTCATGCATGTTTGCCCTACTGGAATGGTCCATAGTCCAGTCATACAATCCAGTACACACCCAAGTTGTCTCCATCGTTCTTTATCCCTTTCAGTAGCCTCCTCCTGCAATTGAACAATTTCTTGGATGGTTGGCATCAGTCTCTCCGAGGGGGACTTGTTATTTAAACTTTTAGTCTGCCTCATCATTTTTGGTACTACCAACTTACGTTCCTGTGACACTTTCTTTGCTACTAAATCGCATTACGATTCCCGATATATATTGGAGTCTGTCCTTTTGTGTGGGCGCTACATTTCATAACAGAAATTTGTCTGGATAGCATTAAGTCCTTCAATAAATCTGTCACCAATTGTTTATTTTTGAAATTTTGAGTCCCTGCTGAAGTCTAAAAATCCCCTATTTTTCCATAATTGCCCGAAATCATGTACCACTCCAAATGCGTACCGAGAATCAGTGTAAATATTTACCTTTAAATTTTGCAAGCCCGAACCAAAGCAAACAATTCAGCCTGTTGTGCTGAATACAGTGACTCAAAGGCAGCTGCCTCTACAATTTCCTCATTCTGATTAACAATTGCGTACCCAGACAATTTCTCACCTCATAGTCCAACAGATGCACTCCCATCTACATACAATGTTATGTCAGAGTCCTCTATAGGTGTGTCCCTCAAGTCCTCTCTTACAGATGTTTCCCCCTCGATGACAAATAAACAGTTATGTCCCGCTTCTGATTGCTCATCTGGGGGTGAGACAAGAAAAGAGGCTGGGTTAATTAATGTACAATGTCTAAATTGAAGTTTTGGATTGTTTAAGAGATCGATCTCATACTTATTTTGGTGAGCCATTGTTAAGTGCTGGGTTTGGAGCTGCCCCAACAATGCCGTTACTGAATGTGAGCTATATACTACAATCTCCTGCTGGAGAGTCAAATTAGCAGCTGATTGTAAACTATTATATATAACAGTTAGAATTTAAGTGCAATGTGGGTGTCCCCTGGCTATAGGGTCTAATTTAGAAGAGTAATAGGCAACTGGTCTATGTCTATCCCCATGTTTTTGAGTCAGAAAGGAGGTTGCACACTTGGATAAAATAGTGCAATAGAGCTGGAAAGGTCTGTCGTACAATGGTCTTCCCAATGCCGGAGCTTGCATCAATGATCTCTTCAAGTTTTCAAAGGCCTCCTGTGTTTTCTTGGTTAGTTTAAATTCACCCTCCTTGCTGGCATAGGGTGTTAGCTCTTTGGTTTCTAGAGCTATGTTAGGGATCCAAGGTCTACAATAATTGACCATGCCAAGCCATTGCCTCATTTGTTTGGCTTCCTTTGGGACTGGGAATTCGCAGATGGGTTCGAGTCTGCTTTTCTCTAGACTCCTTTCGGTTGCTGAAATTACAAACCCTTAAAAAATGTTCCTGGGCTATTAGTACTTTTAACTGGGAGACTACATATCCCAAATTAGTTAGATGGTTTAGTAATTGTGCAGTATCTTCATGGTTACGTAATTTGTTTTTGCTGGCCACTAATAAGTCATCGACATACTGCACTAATGTGGATTTCCTTTTGAAATGTAAAGTACTCAATTGTTCTTGGAGACACCTGGAAAATAAAGTAGGCGAATTGACAAACCCTTGAGACAATCTGGTCCAGGTGTATTGTTGGCCTCTATATGTGAAAGCAAACAAATATTGGCTGTCCCTGTGGAGAGGCAAGGAAAAGAATGCATGTTGCAAGTCGACTATCGAGAAGATTTTTGTCTCGGCCAGTATTTGGGCTAGGATGTGGGCAGGGTTTGGCACTAGGGCATGGAGCAGTTATACAATAGAGTTGATTTCTCTTAGATCTTGAACTAGGCTATATTGGGTTTCTTTTCCTGGTTTTGGAACTGCAAGAATAGGGGTGTTACAGATCGATTGACATTTCACCAGTATTCCTTGTTCTAGCAACCCCTGAATCAATTTGTCAATGCTATTGATGGCCTGTGATTTTAGTGGATATTGCTGTATTGAAGGAAGTGTTACCCCACTTTCTGGAGAGCTACTTGGATGGGATTGATGTTCACGCATCCTACCTGAGCTGCCCACACTTAAGGGTCCACATACTCACACACCTCACTCCCCAGATGGTGATGTAGGTGGGTAACAACTGTCCTTGGGGCCTGATAGAATTCAACAACATATTGGTTAGACAAATTTTGTTTTTGATAATTATTTGGGTCTGCCATGGTGATTGCCCTTTGTACCATTGCTCCAAGATCTTTTGCACTCACCGGGTAATTAACCTTTCGGGTAATGTGAGGAGCAGTTCTCTTCCATAATTTTACTGGTATGTCAATGTATTCCGCAGCTCCTTCCCTTCCTTCAACTAGTGCCAACATTTTAACCTCCAGTCCTGTCATTCATGTGGTTTAAAGAAGGCCTCCAGCTCTTTATTCTTCCCACTCCTGTCGTAAGCCGGTGTAATATGGAGTGGGGGTTCTTCGTCCAGATCTAAGGACCACCATTGAGGGGTCACTATGGAGTAACTTTGCCTTCAGGGAGCCCAGGGGGTCACCACTATTCCTCTGTCACCGCATTCTATCTTCAATTGGAAATCACAGAGCAAATCTCTAGCCAGCAGATTGCAATCCAATCCGGTTGTTATCACAAATCTGTGTTTGATTGTCTTTCCTCTATACACTACTTCAGAGATGAGATACTGGCAGACTTGTCCTTGAAAACCGGACAGGTTCTGAACATCTTTTGATTTTGGGGAGATTGTAAATTGATTGGAGAGATGACATGGATGTGCCTGTGTCTACCAAGAAGGTGCAGGTTTTCCCTTCTACTTGTAGTGATAGCATAGATTCTTCGTCAGACTTGCATCCAGTCACCATTAAGTTTGCTAATCATAGGCGTGTAAATGGATTATTTATGAGAAAATGATATTTGCCCTCTTGGTTCTTGATTTCCCTGCCAGTTCCCTCTTTGCTCTCTATTATTTCGCTGCCCTCTGGAATCTTCTCCACTCCCTCTGATCTTGGAAATTTCTTCTGTGACCCCCTTTCTCTAGTTGGGCACTCCCTACTCCAGTGACCTATTCCTCCACACGTATAACACTGGCCTACTCCTGATGTTCAGTGTCTTCTCAAACTTACTCTCTGTCGGATTGGCACTAGGGCAGGCATTTCTCTGTGATATTGATCTAAGTATTCTGGAACCCTAATTTCTCCCAATCCATAGTTTGCTGGTACTCTGGTTCAGAGTCATGAACTGGATCCATGGTTTAGTCAGATTTTGGCACTTCATTTCTAATTACATATTCAGTCTTAGGTTTTACTGCAGGCTGACTCTCCTGTTTCTTTATATCTCTCCAGTGATATCTTACTGCCCGAGCAATCTGACTGGCACTATTTTCTGTCCAGTCCATGTTATTGGTTTTAATGGATTCAGCCACACTAGTAGGAAGGCAATTCAGTAAGATGGCACAGTATTGTGGGGAATTTACTCCGTTTTGATAATTTAGATCACCCGATTGGTCCATATATAATTCTGAAAATCATTCTAAGAATTAATCTGCTCCCCCTCCCCTTTTTGGTCTTATATCTAAGATTCTGGCACAGTCAATCTGCTTCTGAAGAGTACTTGCAAGGGCAGTTAAAACGACCTCTTCCCTTGCACCATTATTCGCTATTATATGTGCTTCATGTGTTGGATGTCCCAAAGCTGTTATGAATCTAGAGTGTTCAGTTGGTGTAATTATTTGCTGGATCACTGCCCATAAATCTCGGGAGTCTGCGTGATATATGCGCATTGTAGTTCTTAAGTGATCCACAAAGGAAGCAGGTAATTTTCTACGATTGGGCAATTGACTTAAAATTGCCATCATCTCATTGGGCTTCCATGGGGTATAAACTTCCATGGTACGGGGATTATTTGCACTCACTGCATTGGCCGGATCAAAAGAAGGATTAGGCATTTCCCTGACGGGGAACTGCCTTTGGGTTACTTGTTTTGTGTTTATACTTTCTGCCATATCGGGATCTATCTCGGTCTCTTCAATTATTGTCTCACTCCCAGATATATCTTCCTCTTCCCTAGGGGGTTCATGGTACCTTCTAAATGACTCCCTTTCCTCTCTCTACTCATCTAACTCATCCAGGGCTGGCTCGCAAGAATACTCGGTTGCTGTACCCTTCCCCTACATTCTTTGTCCTTAACTACTTGAGTTGTCATTTTTGTTTTGCTTCTGGTACCGTGAACAACCGGACTGTCCATTGTCAAGGGAGCGGTCGGGGTTAAAGAATCTTGTGCTGCAGAATCTGATTGCCTATTCCATTCACAAGCTGTATGTCTGAAGTGTGTTTGAAGTGCGGGGAACGCAAGAGTAGGGCGGAGGACGTGAATTTCTAATTTTAACGCTTTCCCAATACTCTAAATACTCGTCTTCGTCACCCTTAAAACTAACGGCAACCATCGGGTCCACAGATTTGAGACCTATTGGTGCCAGTTTCCCTTTAGAAGATTTCCTTCTCCCTTTCTATATTATACATCCGTGCCCCTCTCTAGAAGTGCCTGGAGGTCGGTACACTTCAGTATCCTCCAGTTCTATTCCACGCTTTAAAGTTGCTTCCTTCCAACTTGCCACTCTCGCAGCCTCTCAACTCGCATCCTGTTCCTCATAATATTTTTCTACAATCTAATTAACTCCTTCGCCTCCTCACTGTCGCTACATTGCTGAATAATCTGTTCAATGTATTTCACTCCCTTCAATGTTCCAATGCCCCCCCTTGGGCCATAATTCGTCCCCTAATTCTTTATTTAATGTCCCCGAGAATTTTCTCACAATTTCAGCTTTCTGTGGAAATTCACTGCAGATTAATTGCAATTTCGGAGTCCTCAGTCATATCTCTTTCCACATTATTTCCCATGTTTGCAGACAATTGAAACAACTCTTAAACAATAGATAATAGATGCAGGAGTAGGTCATTCGGCCCTTCGAGCCAGCACCGCCATTCAACGTGATCGTGGCTGATCATCCCCAATCAGTACCCCGTTCCTGCCTTCTCCCCATATCCCCAGACTCCGCTATTTTTAAGAGCCCTATCTAGCTCTCTCTTGAAAGCATCCAGAGAACCCGCCTCCACTGCCCTCTGAGGCAGAGAATTCCACAGACTCACCACTCTCTGTGAGAAAAAGTGTTTCCTCGTCTCCGTTCTTAATGGCTTACTCCTTATCCTTAAACTGTGGCCCCTGGTTCTGGACTCCCCCAACATCGGGAACATGTTTCCTGCCTCTAGTGTGTCCAAACCCTTAACAATCTTATATGTTTCAATGAGATCCCCTCTTATCCTTCTAAACTCCAGAGTGTACAAGCCCAGCCACTCCATTCTCTCAGCATATGGCAGTCCCGCCATCCCGGGAATTAACCTTGTAAACCTACTCTGCACTCCCTCAATAGCAAGAATGTCCTTCCTCAAATTAGGCCGCTCACACTTCCCCCACAATCTCCGAGGCTTTCAAACTCGCTCCCGAACAATGGCCAGAAGCTCCGTAGAACGTCAACAATCTCACACTTCTCACAACACAATCGTACAATCAATCCTTTCAATCGGGTACCCAAATTCCTCTACATTCTCCCACAAATCCATACAATCTCAACTTCAACAATTTTAACAATCCTCAAACAGCAAAAAGTTAAGGTGCCCCAGTGAACAACCAAACACAGTCAAACACAATCAAGCACGCTTCTGCAGCCAGTCTCTCTTTCCCAGAGCAACCTTAATCTAAACACATGCAAATGAGCTCCAACCATGCGATCAAAATCGTACACAGACTAGAGAATATGCCACCTTTTACTATAATACAAAACCACACTCCCATATAAAATACAAGCATTCATCTAATATCGCATTCGTTAATTGTACAGTTCCAAAAGCAAATCACAATATTTTTAATCCCTCCTCGTGGTATTTTCAACCAACAGAACAATTCCCCTGATACAGCGATTGGAAGGATTCGAACCTCTGGCTGAATCGCCACGAGTCGGACTCCCAATTATAATATCAGTACTAATCAAACTATGTTCTCATACAGTCGATTTGAACCACTATTACAACAGTGTTTCTAACATTCAAAGTATAAATCAAAAGCAATACACAGTGAATGCAATGCGACTATGGCAAATCTTAAATACACTTTAAACTACAGCAAAAAAATGTATTATAGATAAGTTAACCTGGAAGAAAATAGATATACACTTTGAACTAACCAGCACCTCAATATGAGGTCCTGAATTTAGTAAATTTGAATTGAAAATGTTTCAGCTTGTTTTTTTCTTTGTCCAATTATTTTTAGTACGCAAGTTCTAATTCAAATTTTTAAGCCGACGTCTTTAGGAATATGAAATTCTCAGGATTGGTTAAAAGTATTTTCGGCCAAATTATACTTTAACCACTGAGTTCCCAGTACCGTTACGAGACTCCTCCCTCCTTTTCAGTATCTGGATCTGTGTGTCAGAGATCCAGATATTCTCACATAGGCAGGGACTCGAACCCACATAGGCTCACCCTTGCAAGGGGCTTCTTCCTTTCCACCTGCTTAGTACTGGGTGTCAGCGCGTAATCGCTTCACGCTGGCAGTCGATGCCGATTTTTAGAGTGCCTTTCCAATTTGCACCCCCAGCAACAACACAGTACTTTGCCTCTTAGTACTGTTTAGACCCATTCCTGTTTTCCAATATCCAGCCAATCGGATATCCAAGTCTGGGCAGGGTCTCAAACCAATAAGTTATTTTTTCGGTGTCAGATCAACTCAATGGTACATAACGGTTAGATTTTGACAATTCCCCAACCCAATTACAAAGCTCCCCATTACAATGTTTCCACAGAAGCTTCTGGAAAGAAGTCAGTTGACCCAAGTAATTCAACATTCTCCTGGAGAGTATAAACAATTAAAACAAGGCTTCACACTTCAGCCAATCATCAAACAGTAACACATCTTGCAACATTATTAACAGTATTTACAATCCTTCTGCAGCCGGCCAATCATGATAATGCATCTGCAACACCTTCGGGTTCTCTGCAAAGTACTCATACATTTTAACAATAGAGAGGACATCTGGACCTCACCTTATCTGATAGTTCAATCTAGCACCTAGACTTCCTGGCACCAATTTGCAGCCAGCTTCACACAGAAATTGACCAAACAGGTTCTGCAGATGCAATGATCCTCCATTTTATATATCTCTATTTTGGCCAATTTTAACATCACAACATATGAGGTGATCACCAATGGTCCACAGGAACCTGGACAGGTAGATGGGTAGGAATGGTTTAAATAAATATGGACTAAACATTTGCAAATGGGACTAGGTTAGAGGGGGCATTTTGGTGAGCAGGGATGAGTTGGGTCTGTGCTATATGGCTCTATGACTGTATGACTTGAATTGAATCAAAAAGTCACCTTTATTATTCACTCATAGTTTAACAAGAAATGAATCACATTCAATGTAGCAAGCTGCATGTGACTAAAATAGGTCCTTGCAATGGAGAAATGGGATTGATGGGATTGTTCTAATCTGACATAGACCTGTGGGGCTGATTGAAAAATATGAGTAAAAATTCTCTTGTAATCATAATTTATGTAAACGTCTATTACTAACAGGGTTCAGTAGTTTAGTTTTGTTTACAGATACAGCACAGAAACAGGCCCTTTGGCTCACCACACCAGCCAGCAATCCCCATAAATTAGCACAATCCTGCACACTGGGGGCAATTTACAATTTTACCAAAGGCAATTAACCTACAAACCTATACGTCTCTGGAGTGTGGGAGGAAACTGGAGCACCCGCTTAAAATTCATGCGCTCACAGGGAGAATGTAAAACATCGAACAGACGGAAGATAGACATGTTCTGGTGTGTATCAATTCATATGTACATATTTCTACTTACTCTCCACAATTCAGCTACTTTGTTTTTAATGCAACTTTAGTTTTGTTGTTTTGTCGTTCTTTCTACCCAAACCTTATCTGCAAATGTTGGCTTTGATTTACACTCTTTATATCATTTCTCACATTAATACATTTCTCTTCTACCTTGTCTATTTGATTTATCATATCTCTACTGATGCACTAACACTGGCGCATCTTGCTGCCTATCCACACCTCCCAGATTTTTACCTGACTAGATAAGAGCCTCCTGAACTGCAGCTAACTAATGCCGTCTTACTGAGGCAGAAGAACCAATCTGTCCATGCCACACTTGCAGTAATTGCATTCCATGCTTAATTGGTGCTTGATCTAATTTCTGGGACATAGACCCTCATTTCAGGCAGTAAACCTGCTGGTATCTCGGTGAGAAAATATAATGAACAAAACACTTCTAGAAATATAAATTAGCCATTATAAAGCAGATTTTTTTAAATTATGAAAAAAATATTTTTCCATTGACTTTTGTATTAACTTTTGCACAAAGTGACCATTCCACAGCTCATGTCTGCCCCCTATCTGCACTTTCTAGCATTCTTTGCAGATAATGGACCTCGAAGAATAGCAAGCGAAAAACAACCAAAAATATTCTAGTATAAACTGATTTACAACTATCTCTGAATTGAACAAACATTGTGAGTGTCTGTCTGATAACCTTTATAATAAGTATCAACATCTATCTATCTATATATTACTAAAACTCTCATCTTGTCTGTGTGCATGCATGTGGCCCCATCACAATGGGGATCCAAAGCGTCCACGGGTCATCTAGTATATACCTAAAAGTCTCATTATACTCTTGGAGCCATTTCCATGACTGGATATGGCCACAAGGCAGTGGAGGTTTTAAATGGAGAGTTTTCCCTCTCCTACATGGACTGCCTTCCCAGGCTGATGAGCCCCATCTGCCCGAGACTCATGGAGGCGGGAGTGTCTACCTTCCCGTGCAGGTCAGGAGCCCCCCTCAGTCATGACCGAGGGGGGCCTACTACTACTAAAATGTATGTATGTATGTCTGTATGGATGTATGTTCCCAAAATGCAACCAAGGCGGTACACGATAGCACAACAATTTTAGTGGTGCCTTACTAACCATTTGCCTGTGGTGTGCAGTAGCAAGTTTTGTTTGATTTTACAAAGTAATTCCCTTTATATACTTAAATTAACTTTATACCGTGAACGGCACTGTGCTACTGCTTGCCGGGCCTCTCAGCCACGCCTACGCAGCTGGGGGAGGGTTGCCAGGCCCGCTATCATGTGTGTGCAGTTGGGCCCGCCGCCATTTTCAGATCGCCATTTTGACTGGCGTCGCAACGAGGATCTCTGGTGTCACAACGGGACCCAACAGGTCCACGGGTTGCCTAGAATTAACTTTCTACCATGAACGGCAGTGCGCTCCCACTTGCCAGGCCCGTCAGCCGCGCCTGCGCAGTTGGAGGAGGGTTGCCGAGCCCAGTATCCGTGCGTGCGCTGTTGGGGGGGGGGGGGGGGGGGTTGCCCCGCCAGGCGCCATTTTGACTGGCTTAACAGCTGGTATCTCTGGCGTCACAATGGGGACCCAACGGGTCTACGGCTCATGTAGTTCCTATTAAAATCTAAATAAAAGGGTGCAGAGAAGATTTACAAGGATGTTACCAGGACTCAAGGGTCTAAGCTAGAGGGAGAGGTTGAGCAGGCTGGGTCTCTATTCCCTGGAGAGCAGGAGGATGTAGGGTAATGGTACAGAGGTGTATAAAATCACCTCTATAAGGTCAGCCTACTCCTGCACATATTTAAGTGCAGCCTACTCCTGTTCCTATTTTCTATGTTTCTATATTTCTACATCTATGAGAGGAGTAGATCGGGTAAACGCACAGAGTCTCTTGCCAGAGTAGGGGAATCAAGAACCAGAGGACATAATTTAAAGGAGAAGGGAAATCATTTTGTAGGAATCAGAGGGCTAACTTTGTCGTACAAAGGGCGGTGGGTGTAACAAGCTGCCGGAGGCGGTCGTTAAGGCAGGGACAATCATGACGTTTAAGAAGCAATTAGACAGGCGCATGGATTCAACAGGCTTAGAGAGATTATGGGCCAAACACAGGCGAGTGTAGGTGAGACATGTTGGTCGGTGTGGGCCGAAGTACCTGTTTCCATGCTGTATGACTGTATCACCATTCTGTTTGCAGCATGGAAAAACTCAAAATGCTACCTGGAGACAATTTTAATGGCAGCAACAAAACAATTGAACTCATCTTGTATGTAAAATGTAAACAGGCGTAGTAACAGCATAGAAATTAGTTTGAATTTAAATCCCCTTTTCAACTAATGATGAGGATGAGGGGGGATCTTATAGAAGGATGAGGGGGAATCTTATAGAAACATATAAAATTATAAAAGGACTGGACAAGCTAGATGCAGGAAAAATGTTCCCAATGTTGGGCGAGTCCAGAACCAGGGGCCACAGTCTTAGAATATAGGGGAGGCCATTTAAGACTGAGGTGAGTAAAAATGTTTTCATCCAGAGAGTTGTGAATTTGTGGCATTCCCTGCCACAGTGGGCAGTGGAGGCCAAATCACTGGATGGATTTAAGAGAGAGTTAGATAGAGCTCTAGGGGCTAGTGGAATCAAGGGATATGGGGAGAAGGCATTATTGATTGAGGACGATCAGCCATGATCACAATGAATGGTGGTGCTAGCTCGAAGGGCTGAATGGCCTCCTCCTGCACCTATTTTCTATGTTTCTATGCATTTGAAAGATGAGGGTAATTTGGAAAATGTGTTAATAGACATTGCTATGGAATGTCCTTATAGTCTGTTTGATCTACTTAATACGCCTGCATGATTAGAACTATCCCTTAGAACGAGCTAATTCGCCAATTCATCACCATATTCATTTTCAGCTGAATATTGATTTGGTTCAGAACAACAAAAACCTTTCCAGGGTTATTTCAGAGGTTTAGTGTCCTTGTCAAGACACTTAAAATGTTCTTTATTAAAAAAGAAAATTAGAGATGAATTCAACATATTAGCCTACTCTTAGTAAGTTTGTGGAAGAGAGCTATGAAAAAATATGCAGCATTTGCATTAGAGAATCAGTAGGTGAGTGTGTTGCTTCAAGATAAAACATACCAAGAAAATCCCATTGCTCAATCTCAGTCCTGTATTGAGGTAGTGATCTCAGCCAGAATCAAATTCAGGCAACACAACCAACTTCTCCCTTGTCTTAAAACAGCAGAGGGGAAAAAAGTCAGTCCAAGTGCTGCACTTTATTAGTGCAGATGTGTAAAAATGTAACAACTTTCTCCAAAAGTCATATCCTCACAGATATTCACTGTTCAGGTTGAAAGTTGGAAAATCATCATAGTCATACAGTGTGGAAACAGGCCCTTCACCCCAACTTGCCCACTCCAACCAACATGCCCACCTCTACACTAGTCCCACCTGCCCCCACTGGCCCATAACCCTCTAAACCTATCCTATTCGTGTACCTGTCCAAATGTCTCTTAAATGTTATGATAGTAACTGCCTCAACTACCTCCTCGAGCAACTCGTTCCATATACCCACCACCTTTTGTGTAAAATTAAAAGTTCCCCTCAGTTTCCTATTAAATCTTACCTCCCCCCCCCCCTTTCCTTAAAGCTATGTCCTCTGATTCCCCTAATCTGGGCAAGCCTCCCAATTTATTCCCCTCGTGACTTTGTACACCTTCATAAAATCACCTCTTTAAGATCACCTCTATAAGATCACCTCGATAAGGTCATTTGGATAAAATACATGATTAGTGTAATGGGCACTACCACAATAATACTGCAAATTGTAACAGTTCAGTACTGGAATTAAGATTTTCCTCAATGATGGGATATAATAATTATTCTTCAATAATTGATCCATCTTCTCTTGAATGAATATTGCATGGTTTTGGATTAGCAATGTATCAGTTTTGTATGTTGGTTTGAACATTACTTCCAGGCAAGTCAAATCATTGGAGGACTAAATATCAATGTGATTTCCTTTCGGAGACAACTGCATATACTGTATGATGATACACCAGTTTGAATTTTATTTTCTTCAAAGCTGTAATTGAAGAGAAAAATACATGAAATATATTTTGAGGATTCACAGCACCATACAAACTGTGACGGGAAACTAAAATCTGTTCCTCTATGAAAATACAAGTATTTTATCAAGTGTTCAGTGCCATTTAGTTACCTGAAAACACTTTTTTTTTCAAATGAAAATTATCTAGTACATTAGAAATGGATAAATAGTTATCTAGACATTCAATCACATGGTTCTTGATATTTCTGTGTTGTATTATTAGCAATGTATTTAAGATGGTCAAAAACAATAATGGCCATTTCCAAATTGTTTTGTGTCATCCATATATTTGGCAGTGCACTTCCCAACACGATATCAGCATCAAGCATGCACCATGTGACTTAAATTCCCATGTTTTTTTAAAGAATTGTCGAGGAAATTAGTGTTTGTGATTTCAGGAATAACCTGGTCATTTCCAGGGTAATTGTGTTTTCATAAAGCAGAACCGAATTGTGGCTTCAGTCAGGTTGGTGTCAAAATTATCAACCATTCAACCCCACACCACCAATCTCACCATTCCTGCAATAGTGTAGGCCCTGATTCCCCAAACTCCCCAATATTTTAATTTAATAGAAAGATTAAATGAGAACTTTCCAGTTTGAAGTTTGATCTTTATTTTATGAGGAGTTACGATGAGCGATTACGTGAAGAAGGCCGTCCCCACGCATGCGCATCAATCTTCAAAGCAGCGGTGTGAAATCACAGATAACAGTTGTTGAACTAACATAGTAAGATTATAGATGACTAGAACTACCAGATGATCTTTATGATATGAGGGTGGGAGCAGTGGACACGTAATCGCTCATCGTAACTCCTCATAAAATAAAGATCAAACTTCAAACTGGTGAGTTCCCATTTAATCTTGCTATTTTACTTCAGAGTCACGTGAGTGACTAGGTGAAGACTTTGTAGCTCTGTGATTTCATGCCAGATACGAGTCCAGGCGTCACACACTGCATCAATTGACCGATTAAAAGATTAATGCATTCAGCCATGACATAGTTTGTTAAAAATGTTGATGCTTTAATCATCAAAGGAAAAATAATAGTGACCCCTCCCATCCTGGGGGAAACTATGAAACAAAACATAAATTGAATTTGGCAAATACCCCCGGTCTGGCAATGGGTTATTATAAAATATATGAAAGTTTGTTCGTTTGACCATCCTGCAGCCGCTAGGATGTGGTCAAGCGGAACGTACATGACCCTTGCTGCTATTGTAGTAGCAGCCCTAGTGGAGTGAGATAGAAAATATAGTATCTACTCCTGCATAAGCCAAAACCCCACGACTACCTAGAGATGGTCTGGATAGATACCTTTTATGAGGTTTTTTAGTAACTAACAAACATTGCTACTGCACAGCCTCTAAGGCTCTTGGTGACCTTAACGTATTGTTGTAAATGAGTGACTACAGACAACCAAGGTCCATTGTGTATGCCTTGAGAAAATAGTTTGAGACCTGACGCCCGTGGTCTGCTTTGCTTAACTACATCATAAACATAAAATATTATATTATTAGCAGATGTAACCATCCTGTCCAGTCACAATATAAGTAGTGGCTGGACCTGTTGCGTTGAGACTAGTGCCATGAGCATAACCAATTTGTAAGTGAGTTTGACCAGGGATAGAGATGTAGCTGGGCCCTACTGGCGAAGCAGTTTAAGAACAATGCTAACATCCCATATCTCCGAGTACCTGGGCCTGGGAGAATTTGCGTTAAAGACATCTTTATAAATCTGGATATCAAAGAGTGAGACCCAACAGAGTGGGTCCTAATCGCTGCAGCAACTATGATGAGAAAGCATGTTGGCACTGTTAATGGTACTATAACAAATAATTGTCAAAGACTCATCTGAAATGAACTCCAAGATGTTATTTATCCGTGCCATATTATATGGAACATTGGCATTAAAACAAAACACTTCCCATCTCCTGATGAGGAAAGTGTGTTGCTTTCTCGGTGCTATCCCTGCACTCTGCAGTGGGCACGTACATAGATTGGCTTCTCAGAGACTTCAACTCTATAAACTGATTTTATCATGCAGAGGATGGTTTCCTCAGTCACGGGGTGAACCACCAAATGTTTGTGTTTAGGATCACCATATAAGGTCCTATAATCATTCCCAACATTTAGCAGGAACCATAGCTGCATAGGCCAGTCAGGCATTATGACATGCCTGAGGCGAGATCTTGCTGGATTTTGTGCAAGACCCGACTGATGAGGCAAAATGGAGGAATGACAAAAAACATTCCTCCTCAAAGTAGCGAGAATACATCTATTGCCACTGTGCCACATATTTTTGCAACTGGTGATTGAGCCTGGATGCAAACATATTGATATTTGGTGTTCCATCGCACCACAATGTCATTAAATACGTTGTGATACAATATCCATACTGTGTTGTCATAGATTTTTATGTGATGATACACCATCGTCAAATGAGGTTAGGTAAATTATCACAGGACATTTAACGTGACTGCACCCATGTGATTAACATATGCCACCACCATGGAGTTGAGCATGCAGATTATGCATATTCGCACAAACGTTCAACCCATAGAATACACCTAATGTGTTATAGGTAGTTGATACCACATAATTGAAAGTAGTTAACTCATGCAAAACCCATCTGCCTCTGTAACTAGAGATGGTATTCATAAATTTTTCATCTTTTAGTACTAGTATCAGTTTGTAATATAATTGAAGTGTTACTGAGCAAAAGTACAGAAGCAATGTTGAATATAGTTTGTCCACCATTGTGACTTTGATAGCTTCAGCTGGTAATAGGATAGGTCATGATGTTAATAACGACCTATATGGCACTGAAAAGGTTACTCCTTTGCCCGTTATAGGTCCTGATAATGCAAAGGCCCAAATGTACAGCTGAAACACAGCTGCTATATTGCCAATTACACTTGATGAATAGAAGACTGCTTGATAACAAGGTTGTTACAGGCTTCTATTGATTCCAATCTCTTGCAGCAGGGCGGCGTCACAGATAAATTTATAGTTAAAGGTAAACCTCAATTTCTCAAATATAGTTGCGGCTGAAAGTTGATTTTAGCAACACAGCATTTAGAATATCATCCAGATAAGCCATAACGTGTTTTTTAGCTCTGAGCAGTCCCAGCACTGGTTTAGTAATTTGGTAGATTACCTGGGAGCTGAAGTAGCCCATTTTCCATGCATTAACTGTTATCATCCCATCCAGATAAAATTCCAAATGTCTCCTAGTATCCCTGTGACTGTGACCTGAATAGAATTCATCTTCGAAATCGATGAATGTCATAAGAGTTCACACACAGTGGTGAGTCTCTGGAATTCTCTGCCACAGAAGGTAGCTGAGGCCAGTTCATTGGCTACATTCAAGAGGGAGTTAGATGTGGCCCCTGTGGCTAGAGGGATCAGGGGGTATGGAGAGAAGGCAGGCATGGGATACCGAGTTGGATGATCAGCCATGATCACACTGAATGGCGGTGAAGGGCCGAATGGCCCACTCCTGCACCTATTTTTCTATGTTTCTATAAAGATCCTAAGGAAATAAGTTTGTTAGTCAGGAACAAAGTTCCATACTGCAAATCTATGTTGTACATGCAAGAAAAATCAAGTATAAACCGATATCCTCCATCTTTCACAATGAACAGGCCACGCCTGCCACAATTCTGTGCCTGCCTTGAATGACAACTCTGGCCAGATTCCACTAAGCCTGTCTCGAAAGGTGATCCTGGCCATAATACTGAGCCTGCCTCGAAAAGACAACTCTGGCCATAATATCTGAGCCTGCCTCAGAAGAGGCAGGCTCAGATATTCTCACATGTTATCAATGAATCTGAATCTTATCATTGTCATTTGTACAGAAAACAAGCATAAATATTACCAACTTGTAAAAGGTCCACATACCGTATGTTTTGGAAGAACCAGACCCACCTACCTCCATGGCTACCGCTGGTCTTATGGTAAGCCCAAAGGCCCCTGATGTGGGTTCTATTCCCATCCTTAATTGAAGAGTAGGACTGGGCGGGTGTGTGGTTTCCATATTTCCTGAGACCGGCTTGGACCTTGGCCAGCTTTTAAGCTGCCACCAGCTTCAGTAAACTGTTTACTGCCAATGAAGCGTGGGGTGTGTTGTCGCCGAAAGGAGGAAGCTTTGTTCGTCGCCTTGATTAGTCCGACAGTTTTTGCTTCCTCATACAGGTATACCTGTTAGATAAGTCTTACCTGAAGATAAGCTTCGGTGGCTGGTTTCTTTCCTCCAACGTCACCCCTGATAGCGCAGTTCACTGCCGGCCGTGAGGGGAACTCTGGCCCCTTCCGGGTTTTCTGCCCACGGCAGTAACCCTTTTGTTTGTGAGAATTTCCTTGGAGCCATATGCATGTGCTCCAGTATGTTCCATGGACATACTTCGAACTTGAAGTCAGTTACATACTGACCACTCGCACTCCCCTCCACAGAGAGGGAGATTCGTAGGCTGCCCTGAAAACAGGTGCTGCCGCAGGCCCCTGAGGATACCTGCGCTGACATGGCCCCCTCCAGCGGACCTATATCAGGTTTTTTGCTCTGGGTCAGACTGAAATTGACACTGAATGCTCCCCTCCTCAGAGAGGGAGACATTGTGCAGCCCTGAAACAGGTGCCGCTGCCTACGGGTTCTCCTTACTCAGCTGGCAAACTCTGTAAAGAGCTTCCTGCAATACAAAAAACAACCCTAGAAATAAGTTTAAGCTTACCTTCCAGGTTTAAAACTAACCGCTGGCTGGAGCAACGCGCCCACCAGTCAGTCGTGCGCAATGCGACAGACGTAATGACGCGCATGCGTGGGGATGGCCTTCTTCACGTAGTCACTCAAGTGACTCCAAAGTAAAATATCCTAATGGTCTCATCCTTCAATGCTCTTCATGGAGGCCCCAGATTTCACGACCACCCCTCCCAACCCTCCACCACACCCCCCCCCCCCCCCCCATCCCCCTCCAGTAGCTCCGACTCTTCCCACATTCCTTACCACCAATCTTCTTATGCCCAATGTACCCCAACTCTCCTGCCATGGACCGCAACTGGGCTTTGGTCTGCCTGGTTTATCGGCCCTCAAATATCCACTGGACCAGATCTCAGTCCTGAACAGAATATTACATTTTCACTCAGTTGCTACTGACCTCGGCATCATGGGACCCAACCAGTAAAAACAGTCATAAACGCCATGTGCAGCAACTACATGGTGCAACCATAACAGCACTCTGGTGTTTCTGGACGCAAGAGAATTTACCTAATGGGCCAAAATTCCAATATTACAGAAGGCTCATTTAAAGTTTTCCTTCATAACGACAAAGGAAATGCATGGTTTAAAGAAAGAAAAAACACAGCCAAGAAATCGTTTGAATAAAATTTCATTTCCTTACAAGTGAAGGGAAGCAATTTAATAACTCGTGCTGTCTAAAAGCACGTGTGATCTTAATGGATGGTGCCCTTAAGTTACTACTACCACATGGAGAGAGCTCGGACTGATTGGCACAGAACACAGTGTTCCTAAAGGATAATCTCTCAAGTTACTCTCAGATGACATCTGACAGGGCGACAACTCTCAGCAATAAATGAGTATCTGGGTATGAATGTAAGGGATATTGGATGATCTTCTGCTAGCTATCAAGCAATTATATCCAGGAAATTCTTATGACCAATGAGTGTCAAGGGAAAAAATATTATCTGAGCCTATAACTCTTGTTCAGTTATTCCCACAAAATTTAATGCAATGTTGCAATGTTTCAATACTTATCATGCACCTCACAAAACTAGGATCCAATATATGTTTAAAAAATATGGTTGTGGTGAAACGATTCAAATATTCAATGCTTCACAACCGATCTAACTGGAAACAAGTCTCATTTCTAGAGGAATGGCCAAGTGTCAGTGGGTATGAGGCGAAGGCAGGATAATGGGGTTCAGGACGGAGATAGATCAGCCATGATTGAATCGCGGAGAAGACGTGATGGGCCGACTGGCCTAATTCTGCTCTCCATCACATGACCTTTTGACATAAATTAATTGCCTGATCTTTGGGAAACTAAAAATTCAGATGAAACACCTTTATCTAAGGTGTGGTTAGACATGGAAATCTTTACTACAGAGAGTGGTTGAAATGAATAGTGTTGGTGCATTTAAGGAAAGTCCAGACCAGCTCAAGAGGGTGGTGGGAGCAGATGGATATGCTGACAATTTTACCTAAGGGAAGATGGTAGAGACGCAAGTGGTGCAAAAACTCTCCCACTCCCCAGTTGGGCTGAATGGCCATCTCGCCTATGTAATCCCATGTAAAAAATGTCAGCACTATGTTGATGGCAGGAGCAAAAACCACTGCAAATGCTGAAAATCTCAAACAAAACAGTAAATGCTGGAAATATTCAGCAGCTGAATGAGGAACAATGGGAAGAGAAAGAAAGTTTTGAAAGAGCGTGAGAGAGAGATACACCCTGACCTGCTGTGCTTTTCCAGTTTGTTCTTTTTTTAAATTATAAATTTTGAGCATCTACAGTGTTTTGTATCTCCTTGTTTGGCATAATGGCGCAGTGGTACAGTTGATGCCTTACAGTGCTAGAGATCTGGGTTCGATCCTGACTATGGGTGCTGTCTGTACGGAGTTTGTACTTCCCGTGATCACATGGGTATTTTCCGGATGCTCCAGGTTTCTCACACAGACCAAAGACGTACAGGTTTGTAGATTAATTGGCTTTGGTAAAATTGTACATTGGCCCTAGAATGTAAGATAATGTTAGTGTACGGGGTGATCGTTTGTCGGCGTGGGCTGAAGGGCTTGTTTCCATGCTGTACCTCAAGTCTAAAATGTCTAAGTTGAATAATTGACACACAATTAATTTTTGAGGGTTGCAGATATGGTTTGAGGCTTTTTGATAATACATCTGAAACCAGGCAACTCTCTGCTTGCTGGTCCCAGATGCATATCTGCAATCATTCATTACAATTGCTCCACTCCTTTCAGCCTCTACTCCAACAGTGGCATTTCTTACTATGCTCTTCTTAATCCCTTCTCAGATATCGATTCTGCGACTCCCTGGACCAAAAGACCTACCGGAACGGATCTTGGCACCACGAGGACCCGACAAGCGAGGTCTTTCATGCAACTCAACTCTCCTATCACCAACTGGAGAACGGTCCTGACCTACCATCTACCTCATTGGAGATCCTTGGCTATCTTTAATAAGACTACAGTATTTTATCTTGCACTAAACATTACTCCATTTATCCTGTATCTTTAAACCCTATCTGTACACTGTGGCCAGATTGATTGTAATCAAGTATAGTCTTTCTGCTAACTGGATAGCACACAACTAAAAAGCTTTTCACTGTACCTCAGTACACGTCACAATAAACTAAACTAAACTCTCCACTATGCAAAGTAAAACATAGTGATGCAATCAATTGAAAGCAAACTCTATTTAGTGAGAAGTGACCATGTGCACGTATTCCTCCTTCCCCAAACATAATGTTGCTGATCTATTGATGGCCAAAGGTGGCATGGTGGCACAGCGGTTGAGTTGCTGCCTTATAGCACTTGCAGAGCCCGAGATCCCAGTTTGATCCCGACTACGGAGTTTGTACGTTCTCGCCATGACCTGCATGGGTTTTCTCCGAAATCTTTGGATTTCCTCCCACACTCCAAAGACATACAGGTGTTTAGGTTAGTTGGCTTGGTGTATGTGTAAATTGTCCCTAGTGTATGTAGGATAATTTGTTGGGATCGCTGATCGGCGCGGACTCTGGGCCGAAGTGCCTGTTTCCATACTGTATCTCGATACAAAAACGTGCAAATATGAACCTGCTGCTCCTCTTGCTGATGTTTGAACCTTCAATGCAGAAGGAGGTATCATTATTCCCTCGTAGGCATGAAATATGAACATTAGCAGAAACGCGTGCATATTTTGTAGGTGGAAAATCAAGAATGAACGATAGCCTTTAAACGCTCCTTCATACCCAATCATCCCTATAATCAGTTTTGTAGACCTCCTCTGAACCCTCTCCAATGCCAGAACATCCTTCCTTTTATATTGGGCCCAAGTCTGATCACCATATTCCAAATGTGGCCTGATCAGTGCCAATAGACAATAGACAATAGATGCAGGATTAAGCCATTCGGCCCCACAAGCCAGTACCGCCATTCACTGTGATCATGGCTGATCATTCACATTCAGTGCCCTGTTCCTGCCTTCTTACCATATCCCCTGACTCCACTATCTTTAAGAGATTTATCTAACTCTCTTAAACGCATCCAGAGAATTGGCCTCCACTGCCTTCTGAGTCAGAGAATTCCACAGATTCACAACTCTCTGGGTGAAAAAGTTTTTCCTCATCTCCGTTCTAAATGGCCTACCGCTTATTCTTAAACTATGGCCCCTGGTTCTGGACTCCCTCAACATCGGGAACATGTTTTCTGCCTCTAGCGTGACAAATCCCTTAATAATCTTATATGTTTCAATAAGGTAACCTCTCATCCTTCTAAATTCCAGAGTATACAAGCCCAGCCTCTCCATTCTATCAACATATGATAGTCCCGCCATCCCTGGAATTAACCTCGTGAACCTACGCTGCACTCCCTCAAAAGCAAGAATGTCCTTCCTAACGTTTGGAGACCAAAACTGCACACAATACTCCAGGTGTAGTCTCACTAGGGCCCTGTACAACTGCAGAAGGACCTCTTTGATCCTATACTCTTGTTATGAAGGCCAACATGCCTTTAGCTTCCTTCACTGCCTGCTGTACTTGCCTTATTAAGCCTCAGCATTACATCATTAATTTTATATTCTAGTCCCTTTGAAACAAATGCTTGCGTTACATTTGCATTCCAATCCGTTGAACGCAAATGTACATACACTTGAACATACTCTTTGCTATGCTGTATTCCATTTGTCACTTATTTGCTGGAAACTCTTTCATTTAGAGAATTGACCTGCTCATTAGTAGATTAAGACACTTGATCACTACTTTCCATTCCATCCTGCAGCCTGCCACTGTCCAACAGGTAACTTGGAAATTCAGATTAGAGAAGTATAATAGGGATAGGATAAATTGGATTTTTCTTCAACAGTATGTTTTAGAAAAGCCTTGTTTTGGAATGAATAAACCAAACAATTTTGGGGATGTGAATGTAATCAAAGATATGGCCTTGTATAAAAATGGTCAACTTTCAATATGCTTAAATTAACCAGATTATTTCATTGACTATGAAGAGAAAGGAAATAAAAGCAATGCATGGTAAATAGTTCATTCTATTTATTTTATCAACAAGTCAGGCAGACATTGCTTTTGCAAAATGCTCTTTAATGTCTGGTGTTCAAATGGGTAACATCAGCATTCATCTCGTTTTGTAATACGAATGTTTGTCTTTCTCTGCCTGAAAAAAAGAATATTTACTGTAAGATAGCGATTGTGGTCTTTATTTTTCATGATTGGCAAATTAGATTGACAATAGAGTTAAAAGTCATTGACAATAGAGTTAAAAGTGAGACGTAGATTATTTTTAATAAGGTATGTAAACACAGTTTAGATTTAGACAATAGACAATAGGTGCAGGAGTAGGCCATTCGGCCCTTCGAGCCAACACCGCCAATGATCATGGCTGATCATCCCCAATCAGTACCCCGTTCTTGCCTTCTCCCTTGATTTAAAATGGCAGAACTTCAAGATGAACATCTGAAGAAATGTTGACATATTATCACAAATAAAGCAATCACAAAATGTTTATTCACTACAACATCCTTGGAATATTTTAATACAACTGCTTTTCCTGCGCAAATCCAGAAACACAATTATTTATTCAGCATTTAACAGGGTTATTATTTTCATGAAACAATTTTAATGGCAGCTCATTTTAGAGTCACGTTTACTCTTACCCATAAGTAGGGGAATCAAAAACCAGAGGACATAGGTTTAAGGTGAAGGGGAAAGATTTAATAGAAATCTGAGGGGTAACATTTTCACCCGAAGGGTAGTGGGTGTATGGAACGAGCTGCCAGAGGTAGTTGAGGCAGGGATTCTGCCAGAGGAGGTAGTTGAGGCAGGGATTATTGCAACGTTTAAGAAACAATTAGACGTACATGGATAGGACAGGTTTAGGGGAATTTGGGCCAAACGCAGGCAGGTGGGACTAGTGTAGATGAGACATGGTGGTTGGTGTGGGCAAGTTGGTCTGAAGGGCCTGTTTCCATGCTGTATGACTCTATGACACCAACAATTTAATTGATCCATTTCAATCTATGATTTAAGATCCATGCCTTCCAATAGTACATATTATTAAGAATTGACAAACAATGCCAAATACGTTTTAGTCTATTCCCATAGAATTAATGGCCATTAAGTCTCTCATTCCTTCTGCCACTCCAATGTTATAGCAATATTTTTGAGTGTGTATGCCATTACAATTGTACTTCCAGTACACAAATTATAATGAGGCATTTCTATTGTAATAGCGTGTGGCTGATCTCCATTTGTGTGTTTTAGCTCTGTATCCTATGTTAAATTTCCCTATCAACAATCTGAATGGCTCTGTCTTAAAAAATCATACCTTGGATTTTTTGTGAGATGGTCCAGGAGGTCCATATGGGACCATTGGCATTTTCTTTGGTGATTAGCAGGGACCTCAGAACCTCTACATGTCTGTTTGATTGTAGAAGTTCTGGTTTTCCTGAGATAGCCACAATAGACTCTAGTAGGAGTCCAGCAGTTAGTTCCAACTTCCTATAGTTCTCTAGCAATTGCTCCGAAATAAAAGCAATGCATGGTAAGTAGTTTATTCTGTTTATTTTACCAACACGTTAGGCAGCCATTGCTTTTGCAAAATATGCCTTTTAATGCCTGGTGTTGAAATGGGTAAATCAGCCCTCTCTGTTTTGTAATACGAATGTTAGTCTTTCTTTGCCTGAAAAAAAAATTATTGCAAGATAGTGATTGTGCTCTTTATTTTTCAAGATTAGAAAATTAGATTGACAACTATCGAGTTAAAAGTCACAAGTGAGACGTAGATTGTTTACAAAGGTATGTAAATACAGTTGACTGCACTCTAAGAAGAGTCCAGCAGTCGGGTTCTAACTTCCTCTGGTTCCCTGGCAATTGTTCTGAAGAATTTTCCCCTGAATCCTGCTTCAGCTCTTTTAATTTCAATGAAGGGGAAGAGCAGTAAAGGACTGAGGCAAGTTTCATATCATCTTAACTGCATAAGATTTTTCTTGTGTTTTTAAATATCTTCTCAATAAAATGACTTTGTTTTAAGTTTTAATAGTTTTTTAATATTTGTGAATATTTTTTGAAAGGCTTGACAGCTGGTTAAGCCAGTAGATATGGTTTAATAGGTGTCAAAGCATTTCTATGTGTAGGACTTCTTCCAGACTCTCCACATGATTTCATTTAAAACGAGAAGGGCCTCACAAAGCTTTACTTAGGGAAAACCAGAACATCTATAATCGCACAGACATGTAGAGGTTCTGAGGTCCCTGCTAGTCACCAAAAAAAATACCAGTGGTCCCATATGGACCTCCTGGAACATCTCACAAAAATCCAAGGTATGACTTTTTAAGACGGAGCCATTCAGATTGTTGATAGGGAAATTTAACACTGGATACAGAGCTAAACGCACAAATGGAGATCGGCCACATGGCTATTACAATAGATTTTATACATTAGGAGGAAAAGAGTAACTGGAGAGAGAATGGGACCTCTCAGGAAATAAAAGCGGTCACCTCTATGTGGAGCCACAGGAGATGGGTAAAGTCCTCAATGAGTATTTCTCCTCTGTATTTACCGAGGAGAAAGACAGTAGGATGGAGGAAATTGGAGCAGTCACTGGAAGTGTATGCGAGCAGTCAAGGTTACCGTCGAGGAAGTACTGAAGGTACTGTCGTGTTTGAAGGTAGACAAATCTCCGGAGCCTGATCAGATATATCTGAGGACATTGCGGGAGACTACAGAGGAAATTGCGGGAACCCTGAAATTTATGGTCGTCCTTAAATACAGGAGAGATGCGAGAGGATTAGATGGTGGCAAATGTTGTGCCACTTTTCAAGAAGGGTTGCAGGGAAAATGTTGGAAACTATAGGCCGGTGAGCTTAACATCTGTATTTGGTAAGTTACTGGAGAGTATTCTGAGGGATAGGATATACAGGCATTTGGATGGGCAAGGGCTGATTAGGGACATTCAGCATGGTTTTGTATGTGGGAGGTCATGTCTCACAAATCTGATTGATTTTTTTTAAGACGTGAGCAAGATGGTTGATGAAGGCGTAGCTGTAGATGTTATGTATATGGACATTAGTAAGGTGTTTGACAAGGTGCCTCTGGCTGCTCTGGGTTAGATCTCATGAGATCCAAGGAGAGCTAGCTGAATGGATAGCAAATTAGCTCCATGGAAGGAAGCAGAGGGTTGCTTCTCAGAATGGAAGCCTGTGACCAGGGTGTGCCACAGGGTTTGGTGCTGAACCCGTTATTGTTTGTCATCTACATCAATGATTTGGATGAGAACGTACCGGGCAAGATTAGCAAGTTTGCTGATGATACAAAAGTTAGTGATTTTGCAGATAGTGGTTTTGCAGATAGTGAAGATGGTTGTGAACGATTGCAGGAGGATCTGAATCGATTGGCCAGGTGGGCGGAGGAATGGTTGATGGAATTTAATACAGAGAAATGTGAAGTGTTGCATTTTGGGATGTCGAACAAGGGCAGGCCCTATACAGCAAATGGTAGGCCTCTGGGTAGTGTTGTAGAGCAGAGGGATCTGGGAGTACAAGTGCATGGTTCTATGAAAGTCGAGTTGCAGGTAGATAAGATGATCAAAAAGGCTTTTGGCACTTTGGCCTTCATCAGTCAGAGTATTAAGTCTAGAAGTTGGGAGGTCATGTTGCAGTTGTATAAGATGTTGGTGAGACCGCATTTAGAATATTTTCAGTTCTGGGCACCATGTTGTAGGAAAGATAGTCAAGCTTGAAAGGGTTCAGAAAATATTTACGAGGGTTTTGCCAGGACTAGAGAGTGTGAGCTATAGAGAGAGGTTGAGTAGGCTGGGTCTCTATTCCATGGAGCATAAGGAGGATGAGGGGAGATCTTAGAGAGGTATATAAAATCATGAAAGGAATAGATCGGGTAGATGCAAAGAGTCTTTTACCCAGAGTAGGGGAATTGAGGACCAGAGGACACAGGTTCAAGGTAATTTATCTTGCCCTATATTTAATAGGAATCTGAGGGGTAACTTTTTCACTGATGTATGGAACAAGCTGCCAAAGGAGGTAGTTGAGGCTGGGACTATCCCATCGTAAGAAACAGTTGGACAGGTACAAACGATAGGACAGGTTTGGAGGGTTATGGACCAAGCGCAGGCATGTGGGACTAGGGTAGCTGGGACATTGTTGGCCAATGTGGGTGAGTTGGGCCGAAGGGCCTCTTTCCACTATATTAATCTAAATGCCTCATTATAATTAGTTCTTAATAATAATGTTTAATCATATAAAGATTAAGTTTGGTTTTATTACTCTTTAATAAGTTATTATTTTTGCTTTAGAATAGTAAACGGTTGCTGCACAATATTCCTATTTTTGGATCTTTGTTGTTGGCGTGACCAATTTATATAATATTCCTTTCTATATATTCCCACTACATTTGCAAAAATATTTTGATGTGAGTTCAGGTGACTAATCTTGACTACTTCTTTACCTAATCTGAAATAAATATTTAATTCACTTACTTGATCTCAACGCACATCAAACACTCATTTGAGTATGTGATACCATTTGTGCCACAGACTGGTGCATAATGCCTTGAACATGCTGGCAAACTGTACTGATCACAGGCTGGCTACAAGGAATTAAAAATATCATAACTCATTAATAAGAAACAAATCCTCGGAAAATCCCTTTAACCGACAAACAGCAAATCAAATTACGATCTTACTTGTTCAGTTTCTTCAAAAATTATAGTAGCTTTGGATATGCCTGAAAAATATAACAATTACACATATGATTGAAGGATTAACTGTTGATTTTGTGGGGAAAGTGTTAAATGCAATAAATACCTTTCCAACATTAAAAGATTTTGGAAATACAAGATGAAAAAAATCATCAAATATCATATCCAAATAGGGATATTCCATGATTTGGAAACATTCTATTTGTGAGCATTGCCCTGAGTCACAACAACAGCTTAATTTTTTTTTTTTTAATTAATCAATTAAGGAATAAATAAACAATGTTAAACATTGCAAATGAAAGCACAATAATGGAAGGTTTGTCTGATATCTTTAAAGATTTCACTGCGTCTTTTTCAATAAATCCATCCTGTGGACCAGGAGATATTAGAACTGTCAGTGAACCAAATTCTGAAATTAGCATAAGTAATTATGATGTTAAAAAAAAATTCAGAACCTTTTCCGATAATCTGAGAATTATATTCTTAACATTGCCTCATTCAGATATTCTGTCATTGGACTTTCATGATGAGTTAGTACCACTTCAGTTTGTACTACAATCTTTGCACCATGTTGCTGTGTTTCCATTCGTGATTGTATTTATTGTGCAATTACTGTATTTATTGTTGACTTCATGAACTTCATGCAAACTGGAAATTTTATTGCACCTTGGTGAAACCAATCTGAATTTTAGACAGACAGACAGGTGGGCACAGTGGGTGGGGTTGCCCTGTTGGTGAAGAATGAAATTCAGTCCTTTGCAAGGGGTGACATTGAAACAGGAGATGTGGAGTCAGTATGGATAGAACAAAGGAATTGTAAGGGTAAAAAGACCCTAATGGGACTAATTTACAGGCCCCCAAACAGTAGTCTGGACATAAGGCACATTGAATCAGGAGTTAAAATTGGCATGTAGCAAAAGCTTTTCAACATGCAGGTTGACTGGGAAAATCAGGTTGGTACTGGACACCAAGAAAGGGACTTTGTAGAGTGCCTTCAGGGAGAAGGCAATTCAGGATTTAGTGTTATGTAATGAACCGGATTTGATAAAGGACCTCGAGGTTAATGAGCCAGTAGGAGGCAGTGACCATAACATGGTCAGGTTTAGTCTACAATTGGAGAGGGAGAAGGGTAGATTGGAGGTCTCAGTGTTGCAGTTGAATAAAGGGGACTATGGCGCCACGAGGGAGGAGCTGGCCAAAGTTGACTGGAAAGATACACTAGCTGGGATGACAGTCGAACAAAAATGGCAGGTGTTTTTAGGAATAATACAGAAGGTGCAGGATCAGTTAATTCCTAGGAGGAAGAAAATTCCAAGGTGAGAACGGGATGACCATGGCTGACAAGGGATGTCAGGGACAATATAAAAATTAAAGCGAAGAAGTGCAACGTAGCAAAGATGAGTGGGAAGCAAGACGATTGGGTAATATTTAAAGAACAATAGAAGAAACCAAAAAGACGAAACCAAAAAGACAATATTGGGAGAAGAGATGAGGTGCGAAGGTAAGCTAGCCAAGAATATAAATCAGGATAGTAAAAGCTTCTTTAGGTATGTGAAGAGGAAAAAATTAGTTAAGATCAAAATTGGACACTTGAAGACCGAAAAAGGTGAATTTATTATGGGGAACAAGGAAATGGCAGATGAGTTGAACAGGTACTTTGGATCTTCTTCACTAAGGAGAACACAAACAATCTTCCTGATATAGTAGTGGCCAGAGGATCTGGGGTGATGGAAGAACTGAAGGAAATTCACATTCAGCAGGAAATGGTGTTGGATAGACTGATGGGACTGAAGGCTGATAAATCCCCAGGGCCTGATGGTGTGCATCCCAGGGTACTTAAGGAAGTGGCTCTAGAAATTGTGGATGCATTGGTGATAATTTTCCAATGTTCTATAGACTCAGGATCAGTTCCTGTGGATGGAGGGTAGCTAATGTTATCCCACTTTTTAAGAAAGGCGGGAGAGAGAAAGCAGGGAATTATAGACCAGCTAGCATGACATTGGTGGCGGGGAAGAGGCTGGAGTCAATTATAAAAGATGATAGCCGAACATTTAGATAGCAGTAACAGGATAGGTCCAAGTCAGCATCGATTTACGAAAGGGAAATCATGCTTGACTAATCTTCTGGACTTTTTTGAACATGTAATTATGAAAATGAACAAGGGAGAGTCAGTGGATGTAGTGTACCTGGACTTTCAGATAGCATTTGATAAGGTCCCACATAGGAGATTAGTGGGCAACATTAGGGTGGTATTGGGGGTAGAGTGCTGACATGGATAGAGAAGTGGTTGGCAGACAGGAAACAAACAGTAGGGATTAACGGGTCCCTTTCAGAATGGCAGGCAGTGACTAGTGGGGTACCGCAAGGCTTGGTGCTGGGACCGCAGCTATTTACAATATACATCAATGATTTGGATGAAGGGATTCAAAGTAACATTAGCAAATTTGCAGAATGCACAAAGCTGGGTGGCAGTGTGAACTGTGATGAGGATGGTACGAGAGTGCAGGGTGACTTGGACAGGTTGGGGGAGTGGGCAGATTCATAGCAGATGATGTTTAATGTGGATAAATGTGAGGTTATCCACTTTGGTAGCAAAAACAGGAAGGCAGATTACTATCCATGTCAAGTTCGGAAAAGGGGAAGTACAACGGGATCTGGGGGTCCTTGTACATCAGTCTATGAAAGTAAGCATGCAGGTATAGCAGGCAGTGAAGAAAGCAAGTGGCATGTTGGCCTTTATAACAAGAGGAATCGAATATAGGAGCAAAGAGGTTCCTACCCTGGGAGGGGGGGACACCCTTCTTCCACACCCTCCCCACACTCTGTTGCTCCACTCCCTCACCGGGTACCCCCAAGGCCAGTGATCAGTAGTAGGAGCAAGGCCAAGTGTGCATCCAGAGTCAAGGTCTGGAATAGTACAAGGTGTGCAGTCAAAGGTGGGACCAGGGGTGTGTTCAGCACTGGGAACCCACTCTCACGGCAGCGGCGCAACGCTTCCGACGCCTTGCACTGAGGCCGCTCCATGGCCGGATATGCAGTGTGCGACTCTCCAGCCCGGCAAACACTCGCTAGCCCCGCTCCCTGTCTGAATCTGTCCCCGTCGCTGGTTCTGCTTCCAACTCCCATGGCCCATGCAGTTGATATGAGTTTTGAAATTTTCGTTGATCACAGAATTTCTCACGACAGAGCGTGGGAAATTTGTGATCAGTGTGAGAATTTGGCGAAATGTGTGATTCTCACGCTCAGTGCATGGGAGTTGGTACAGAGACCTTGGGTACAGCCCTGCCTCTCTCCCCTCTCTCTCCCCTCTCACCCCCCCTCTCTCCTCCATCGCTCCCTCTCTCTTGTCCCCTCTCTCTCCCCTTCCCCGCTCCCCCTCTCCTCTCTCCCTCTCTCTTTCCCTAACTCTCCCCTCTCTTTCCCCTAACTCTCACCCCCTCACTCACTCCCCCCCTCTCCCTCCCTCTCTCTCTCCTCTCTCTCACCTCTCTCTCTTTTCCCTCCCTCTCTGTCCTCCTCTCACCTCTCTCCCCCCCTCTCTCTCCCCCATTCTTTCTCCCCCCACCTCACTCTCCCCCCTCTCTTTCCCCTCTGTCTCTGTCTCTAATTTCTCTTTGCCCCCCCCATCTCCCTCTCTTTCCCCCGATTTTTTTTTTTACTTTCCCGCTCTCTGACTTTCCCCCCCTTCTCCATTCTCTCCTACCCTCTCCTCCCTCTCCACCCCTCTCTCTCTTCCCTCTTACTTCCCTCTCACCCCTGTCTCTCTTCCCCCTCTCCCACCTCACTCTCTCCTGTCACACTCCCCCCCTCCCTCTCACTCTTCTCTCTCCCCATTCACTCCCCTCTGTCTCTCACCTCTGTCTCTCCCCCCTGTCTCCTTCCCCTCTCTCTCTCCACCTCCCTTTGAGAGTCTCTGTCCCATCGGAACAGAGACTTTCGTGGCAGCGGCGCAACGCTTCCGACGCCTCCGATCGGCCCGGGACTTCTTGCACTGAGGCTGCTCCATGGCCGGAGCTGCAGTGAGCAACTCGCCAGCCCCGTTCGCGGCATCTGTTCCCAGCAAACACTCGGCAGCCCCGTAAACACTCGCCAGCCACGGCTTTCCATCCGCATCTGTTCCCGCCGCTACATCTGCTTCCATCCCTCCCTCAGCCCCGGCTCTCCAACACCTGCGGACCATGCAGTTTATCTGAGTTTTGAAATTTTCGTTGATCACAGAATTGCTCACCATAGAGTGTGAGAAATTCCTGATCAGCGTGAGGGCGTAAGAGTTTCTTCAAATGCGTGATTCTCACGCTCAAAGCATGAGAGTTGGCAGCCCTGTCAATTTGTAATAGTTGCCTTTAATTGCATATATTCCCCCTACATTTGACCTTCCAAAGTGCAACACCTCACATTTGCTACATCTATCATTTCTAGGTCCATTTCTGTAGCTGACCCTTATCCCGCGGTATACTCTGATAGCTTTCTTCAGTCAGCAATTCCAACAATCTCGGTGTCATAGGCAAACCTACTAACCGTCTATATTTTCTGTCCAAGCCATGTATATATATCAATGACGGTGGTGAATTTGTGGAATTCCTTGCCACAGAAGGCTGTGGAGGCAAAGTCAGTGTATACATTTAAGGCAGAGATAGATAGATTCTTGATCAGAGGTTATAGGGAGAAGGCAGGAGAATTGGATTCGGAGGGAGAGATAGATCAGCCAGGATTGAATGACGGAGTAGACGATGGGCCAAATGGCCTAATACTACTCCTATCACTTATGATTTTATGATCACAAACAGCAGTGGTCTATCCCCACAGAATTCTACTGGCCACAGACCTACATCCTGAATATTGTCCTTTCACCACAACCGTATCTTCTATTAAATTACTATTAAAACAAACTTCATGCTATATCACCAGGATAAGTGCTCAACCAAGAAAACCAAGCTCAAAGCAAAGTAGTCTAAACAATTACTTCAAAAACTTATTGCTCATTTTGAAATGTGTGGAGAAATTATCAATATCTGAGAGATTGAGAAAATTGTACTCACCAATGAAAATCAAAACCACAAGTGTTACAATGAAAAGGTATTTTGTTCTCTTCATGTTGAAGTTTTTTTTGCGTTGCCTTGAATCAAATGGTTTTAGCTGTATTTATATCTTTGCATGATCCCAGTAATCATGATTGTGACATCACTAGGTACATGATAATTAGTTGCATAATTTGTCATAATTTTCAGATGTGACAAATCACTTTCAACGTTTTTTTCAACAGGTTAAACATTAAAATGAATATGTTTATGTGACAGGTATTAGATACATAATTTAAAATCCATTTCACTTAATAAGGAATTATTTTTAGCAAATGTTGATTTCCATTAAAACTATTAAAAAGATGTTCAATGCCAACTAATTATTTACTTAAGCAACATATGGTGAATATATCAACTTAATAGACGTGAAACCATTCCTCTATTCTCTTAATATTTAACAGAATTGAAAAAAATTCCACTCAAAATGCTGGAGTAACTCGGTGGAACAGGCAGCATCTCTGGACTGAAGGAATGGGTGACGTTTTGGTTCGAGATCCGCCTTCAGACTAATTAAGCACATATTAGCCACCACCTTATCTAACTTTAGCTTTAATTTTTGTTTATATGCATTTACTGGACTATATTGTCACTGGTAAGATCAGCCTGACCAGAGGAAAAATGTTGCCTGACCTGAGGCCCTCCCACACTTTGTTTTTGCTCAAGGTTCCAGCATCCGCAGTTTCTTGCATCTCCAAGATAAACATTTATTGATTATCCCTACTTGTTTTGAAGTTCAATTAATTCCTCTATCACTCAAATATCTTTGAAAGGTCTCTGTACAGCTTTGTGCAAGGACACCACAACATGCTTCAATTAAACAAAATGGTCCCTTTCTGCGCATTCTTTGATTTCAGAGTGGTGTTGGAGAGGGAGGAATTTTCATTTTGTTAATTGGCTTCTGGAAAGAGCCTGGGCACTTGCAATAATTGAGTGGATGTGATTGATTGCTATATAAAAGTGGTCAACTGTAATAGAAATAATCACATGGTCAATCGTTTCATTTAAGAACTGAGCATTCTGCCAAAGAATGCAGCAATTAATGATTCCTCCACCAAAATAGCAGGGAAGTTATTGTCAAAGCCAATGATAAATGGTGTAAAGTCCACAGCAATCACTTGAAGTAATCTTACCGTTTTAAACAGGTGTTCCTAATTTTTTCAATTCCCATGAACACATCGAAAGGAAAAAAGCATTTTTCTTCACTTTTCTTCCAAATTACTGTGCAGACATTTAATTTATAATCTTTGGATTTAGTCTGTTTTATGGGGCTGGACAATGCAATTATGCTAACATTTTCATGTTGATACACAGTAGCTCCTGATGCAACTGACCGTGGAAAGGGGAACATCTGTTCAATGAATGGGTCCCAAACGAATTCCTAAATATATACTGAAACCTGAGCTGCAAGATTGTCGTTGAAAGATAGATTCAGATAATTACGTTTAATAGACTTGTAAAAAGAGTGTCATACACAAAACTAGAAGCATTTTCAACCTGAAGCAGGTGTTGCACACAATCACTCTCAGCTAGCAGAATAACTGAGGTCCCTTTGACTGCTCTGATGTATGCTTAATGATAATACTGTTTGGCTGATTTAATGAACCATGTTAGTTATACTTGTGATTGGGCGTCTGCAGAAAAAGGCCAAGAACATCCTTTCACAGATTATCTTATCTGACTCCCATGTCAGAAGTTATCCATGAGTTAGTGGTCAGATACCATTTCCACCAGGTATTGGTGAGACCACATCTGGAATACAGTCTACAGAATTGATCTCCTTATTTAAGAACGAAGTTAACATATTGAAAGCAATTCAGAAAAAGTTATGGCCCACGGTACAAGTTCATTCCAAGAGTTCTCCCGAGTTAAAAAAAAATCAAACTCATGGTAAGCACGGAGAATTAACATAGCAGGTATGTCAGAGTTCGGGGACGTCTCTTAGCGGCTCGTAATGCTAACGGCAGGTACTCGGGAAGACTCGCTAACGTTTTATGTTTCCGGTCCAGGCTTGAATTCACAAGAGTTTAGAAAAATCAGAAGACTCGATTAAAACATAGTATCTTAACGGAATTTGATGGGGTGGATGTGGATTGTTTGTGAAATGTTCTAGCACTAGGTGTCTCAGTTTAAAATAAGGTATCAGTATAAAATAAGGTATCAACAGAACTCTCTGTTGATACCTTATTTTATACTGATACCTTCTGTACCTCCATCTCTGAAACTCTCTGCCACAGAGGGTAGTTGAGGCCAGTTCATTGGCTATATTTAAGAGGGAGTTAGATGTGGCCCTTGTGGCTAAGGGGATCAGGGAGTATGGAGAGAAGGCAGGTACGGGATACTGAGTTGGATGATCAGCCATGATCATATTGAATGGCGGTGCAGGCTCGAAGGGCCAAATGGCCTACTCCTGCACCTAATTTCTATGTTTCTATGTTTCTAACAGAAGCCCAGGAGCCGTTGCAGCGGTTGCAGTAGGAGGAGTAATGTCCGAGTGGTGAGTTAAAAACCCAATTTGCTTTACAGAAGCCCAGGAGCCGTTGGAGCGGTTGCAGTGGGAGGAACCCAAATCTGTAACGTTCCAACGCTCCATTCGCATTTCAAAACAAGTGGGCTTGAGGAAGCCGCTGATTGGTGGAAGCGGACAAGAGGGAGCAGCTGATTGGGAGTCAGATCCCTGCTGATTTCTTCCAGCAGTTTGTATTGTATTGTATTGTACTTTGTATTGTAGCCAGGGTAAGGGGGAGTATGAGGGCCAGGGCAGTTTACTGTTCTGGATGTCAGATGTGGGAGGTCAGGGAGATGATAGCCTTCCAGATGTGCACATCTGCACCAGGTGCATTGAGATGGAGCTCCTAAGGGACCGTATTAGGAACCTGGAGCAGCAGCTCGATGACCTCAGTCTGGTCAGGGAGAGCGAGGAAGTCATAGAGAGGAGTTACAGAGAGGTAGTCACTCCAAAACCACAGGAGGCAGACATGTGGGTTAGGAGAGGCAAGGGGCAAAGGCAGGGACTAGAGAGTACCCCGGTGGCTGTGCACCTTGCAATAAGTACACCTGTTTGAGTACTGTTGGGGGAGATGACCTACCTGGGGGTAGCAACAGCGGCCGGGCCTCGGGTACAGAGACCGGCCCTGTTGCTCAGAGGGGTAAGGAAAAGAAGAGGAGGGCAGTTGTAATAGGGGACTCTATAGTTAGGGGGTCAGATAGGCGATTCTGTGGACTCAGTCAGATCAGGATGGTAGTTTGTCTCCCTGGTGCCAGGGTCTGGGATATGACTGAACGTGTCCAAGATATCCTGAAATGGGAGGGAGAGGACCCCGAGGTCGTGGTACATATTGGTACCAATGACATAGGTAGAAAAAGAGAAGAGGTCCTGAAAGGAGAATTTAGGGAGTTAGGAGGAGATTTAAGGAGAAGGACCGCAAAGGTAACAATCTCAGGATTACTGCCTGTGCCACGCGACAGTGAGAGTAGGAATGGAGCAAGGTGGAAGGATAAATGCGTGGCTGAAGGACTGGTGCAGAGGGCAGGGATTCAAGTTTCTGGATCATTGGAACCTCTTTTGGGGAAGGTGTGACCTGTACAAAAAGGACAGGTTGCACTTGAACCCGAGGGGAACTAATATCCTGGCAGGGAGATTTGCAAAGGCTACTGGGGAGACTTTCAACTAGATTGGTTGGGGGGAGGGACTCAAATAAAGAAAGCAAGCAGACAGTGTGTGAGGCAGAGAAGGGAAGCACTCAGACGCAACACGTAGGGGGGAAAGAAGAAAAAAATAATAAACATATCTAGCGGGAGATTTTTGCTAAAATGGACTTTCAGCGGGCGATCTCCCGCCGAAAGCGGGCGATCTCCCGCCGAAAGCGGGAGAGATGGTCACTGAAGAGGTGGTGGGTTTCTTAAATATGTGAGCAGAGAGACAGAGGGGTGTAAAATGAGGGTAGAAGCAATAGGTAGCAAGGTGAAAAGTAAAAGTGGCAGGCAGTCAAATCCAGAGCAAAAAACAAAAAGGGCCACTTTTCATCATAATTGTATAAGGGGTAAGAGCGTTGTAAAAACAAACCTGAAGGCTTTGTGTCTCAATGCAAGGAGCATTCGTAATAAGATGGATGAGTTGAATGTGCAGATAGCTATTAATGATTATGATATAGTTGGGATCACGGAGACATGGCTCCAGGGTGACCAGGGCTGGGAGCTGAACATCCAGGGATATTCAACATTCAGGAGGGATAGACAGAAAGGAAAAGGAGGTGGGGTAGCGTTGCTGGTTAGAGAGGAGATTAAAGCAATAGAAAGGAAGGAAGGAAATTAGCTTGGAGGATGTGGAATCGATACGGGTAGAGCTGCGAAACACTAAGTGGCAGAAAACGCTAGTGGGTGTTGTGTACAGGCCACCTAACAGTAGTAGTGGAGTTAGGGATGGCATCAAACAGGAAATTAGAAATGCGTGCAACAAAGGTAAAACAGTTATAATGGGTGACTTCAAGCTACATATAGATTGGGTGAATCAAATTGGCAGGGGTGCTGAGGAAGAGGATTTCTTGGAATGTATGCGGGATAGTTTTCTAAACCAACATGTAGAGGAACCAACGAGAGATCAGGGTATTCTAGACTGCGTATTGAGTAATGGGGAAGGGTTAGTTAGCAGCCTTGTTGTGTGTGGCCCCTTGGGCAAGAGTGACCATAATATGGTTGAGTTCTTCATTGGGATGGAGAGTGACATTGTTAATTCAGAAACACGGGTCCTGAACTTAAAGAAAGGTAACTTTGAGGGTATGAGACATGAATTGGCCAAGATAGACTGGCAATTGATTCTTAAAGGGTTGATGGTGGATATGCATTGGGAGGCATTTAAAGACTGCATGGATGAACTACAATAATTGTTCATCCCAGTATGGCAAAAGAATAAATCAGGGAACGTAGTGTATCCGTGGATAACAAGGGAAATCAGGGATAGTATCAAAACAAAGGATGACGCGTACAAATTAGCCAGATAAAGCAGCCTACCAGAGGACTGGGAGAAATTCAGAGTCCAGCAGAGGAGGACAAAGGGCTTAATTAGGAAAGGGAAAATGGATTATGAAAGAAAACTGGCAGGGAACATAAAAACTGACTGCAAAGGTTTTTATCGATATGTGAAGAGAAAAAGATTAGTTAAAACAAATGTAGGTCCCTTGCAGTCAGAAACAGGTGAATTGATCATGGGGAACAAGGACATGGCAGACCAATTGAATAACTACTTTGGTTCTGTCTTCACTAAGGAAGACATAAATAATCTGCCAGAAATAACAGGGGATCGCGGGTCTAATGAGATGGAGGAACTGAGTGAAATCCAGGTTAGCCGGGAAGTGGTGTTAGGTAAATTGAATGGATTAAAGGCCGATAAATCCCCAGGGCCAGATAGGCTGCATCCCAGAGTACTTAAGGAAGTAGCCCCAGAAATGGTGGATGCCTTAGTGATAATTTTTCAAAACTCTTTAGATTCTGGAGTAGTTCCTGAGGATTGGAGGGTAGCTAATGTAACCCCACAGAGAAAATGGGGAATTACAGACCAGTTGGTCTAACATCGGTAGTGGGGAAACTGCTAGAGTCAGTTGTTAAAGATGGGATAGCAGCACATTTGGAAAGTGGTGAAAGCATTGGACAAAGTCAGCATGGATTTATGAAAGGTAAATCATGTCTGACGAATCGTATTGAATTTTTTGAGGATGTAACTAGTAGAGTGGATAAGGGAGAACCAGTGGATGTGTTATCTGGACTTTCAGAAGGCTTTTGACAAGGTCGCACACAAGAGATTGGTATACAAACTTAAAGCATACGTATTGGCGGTTCAGTATTGATGTGGATAGAGAACTGGCTGGCAGACAGGAAGCAAAGAGTAGGAGTGATTGGTCCTTTTCAGGATGGCAGGCAATGACTAGTGAGGTGCCGCAAGGCTCAGTGCTGGGACCCCAGCTATTTACAATATATATTAATAATTTGGACGAGGGAATTGAATGCAACATCTCCAAGTTTGCGGATGACACGAAGCTGGGGGGCAGTGTTAGCTGTGAGGAGGATGCTAGAAGGCCGCAAGGTGACTTGGATAGGCTGAGTGGGGAAATGCATGGCCGATGCAGTATAATGTGGATAAATGTGAGGTTATCCACTTTGGTGGCAAAAACAGGAAAGTAGACTATTATTGGAATGGTGGCCGATTAGGAAAAGGGGAGATGCAACGAGACCTGGGTGTCATGGTACACCAGTCATTGAAAGTAGGCATGCAGGTGCAGCAGGCAGTGAAGAAAGCGAATGGTATGTTAGCATTCATAGCAAAATGATTTGAGTATAGGAGCAGGGAGGTTCTACTGCAGTTGTACAGGGTCTTGGTGAGACCACACCTGGAATATTGTGTACAGTTTTGGTCTCCAAATCTGAGGAAAGACATTCTTGCCATAGAGGGAGTACAGAGAAGGTTCACCAGACCGATTCCTGGGATGTCAGGACTTTCATATGAAGAAAGACTGGATAGACTCGGCTTGTACTCGCTAGAATTTAGAAGATTGAGGGGGGATCTTATAGAAACTTACAAAATTCTTAAAGGTTTGGACAGGCTAGATGCAGGAAGATTGTTCCCGATGTTGGGGAAGTCCAGGACAAGGGGTCACACTTTAAGGATAAATGGGAAATCTTTTAGGACCGAGATGAGATAAACATTTTTCACATAGAGAGTGGTGAATCTCTGGAATTCTCTGCCACAGAAGGTAGTTGAGGCCAGTTGATTGGCTATTTTTAAGAGGGAGTTAGATGTGGCCCTTGTGGCTAAAGGGATTAGGGGGTGTGGAGAGAAGGCAGGTAAGGGATACTGAGTTGGATGATCAGCCATGATCATATTGAATGGCGGTGCAGGCTCGAAGGGCCGAATGGCCTACTCCTGCACCTATTTTCTATGTTTCTATGTTTCTATTACCCAGATAAAGCAGAGGTGAGGCAGCTTTTTTTCCCTCATGGGGTCATGAACATATAGGGAACATCTTGAGTAATTTTAAAGTAGAGGTATACAGACATTTGATAAACAGGGTTATCAGAGAGCAATTGAAAAAGTTTCAAATATATTGAAATGCACAACCCTCTTCTGCATACAGCTTGCCAAGAACAAAAATCAATAATCTCGGAAGTTAAAACCTTCTGGCTGTTCCCAGATGGTCCCAATGCAAGGATCTGGCACAGTGTAAATTTCAATGGTATGAATCATGTCTGTCCATGAGTTCAGGAAAAAATTGAAGGTGATTTTTTTGTTCAATTCATCAACTTTCTTTCAACATGTTAAAATACATTAGGTTATTTATATCATTCTACTAAAGCTGTGAAATCAACCTCTTGCCATCAGTTTCACTTTTCCACCTGCCCAACCCAACCAGAGCAATTACTGGCTGCCCCTCTATTCTCAGACACATCTAAATGCTTCTTTAACTTGCTCTTGATGTGGTTCGATTCTGCTCAGCACTAATATTTGCCAATTCTGCCGAAAGTGCTTTGATCAGAAATGTTTTTTTTAAATTCTTTCTCCACCTGCTTGAGGTTGCTGAGAAATTTTGGCATTGTCTGCTCACATTTTTAACCCAACCTGCGTTGCAGTTACAAACACTTCGATATGTTGCACATGCGGAGGTGTACGCCATACTCCCTGAAGGGTTAGACTATACAGATTTATAGAAAGCCCCAACCTGAAGGTCACAACATAGCCTTTACCTGCCTAATTATGGTCTTTGTCCTTCTTGAGGCAGACATGACAAACTACATGGTTTTGCACAGGAATTGAGGACAAGACAACAAAATAACATACCCGAGGGCGATTAAACAGGAGTTGAAGATCAAATGTATGTCTAACATAACAGCAGTGTGCAGGAGGAAAATGGTTGTAGTTAATAAATAGCTTTAATTCAGATACCGATGACTAAAGAAGCATTCATTTGTCTTAGAGACCAATTATTAGCTTTTTTGTTGATGAAGGAATCTTTTCACTATCCTATTTTTGATGCTTCATTAATGTAACACAAGAAAGTAAGAATGTCATTGATCGGTTGTGGATGGATCAGAGGGTCTAGTAACCCTGGGTCTCTTGTTTCATTTTTACTTCCCCTTCGATTTATTTTTATATTCAGCCTGATTCTCAATGAGATTCGCAACCTAACAGTTATCAGAAGCAATCTATTTTTGATTTCTCTTTGTCAATATCTCGTATCATCCAGGGGGCTCGGGAACTTTTCACTCTTCTTTTGCCTGCCCCCCTCTGTGCATGTGCTTCAACTGTGCCTGAATCATCTCTTCCATAAAGGAACCGCATTGTACTGTTAAAGTTTTGCCTATCAACTTCTACTTTTACTTGGATCAGATTCATTCGCATCCCTTTATACAGTATTTGGCTTTTTAGCATAGCGCAATGGTGCTGCTGGTAAAGCTGCTGCCTCACAGCGCCAGACACCTGGTTCGATCCTGACCTCGGGTGCTGTCTGTGTGGAGTTTGCACGTTCTCCCTGTGACCCCGTGTTTTTCCTTTGGGTGCTCTGGTTTTCTCTCGCATCCCAAAGACGAGCGGTTAATTGGCCTCGAAATTGTCCTGAATGTTTAGGGAGTGGATGAGAAAGTGAGATAACAGAACTAGTGTGAATGGATGAGCGATGGTCGGCGTGCACTCGGCCTGATTCCATGCTGTATATCTAAACTAAACTAAAATAAACTAATTATTTCTACTTTGGATTATTCCGTCTCCATTTCAGTAGCCAACCTAAATCATATGTTGCTATAATCACCATCTTCTAAAGATCCGCCCATTAAAACCTGATGCATTTGACTCAACTCATTGCTTGGAACCAGATCCAACAATGTCTCCTTCCTCATTAGACCAGAAACATACTGTTCCAGAAAACTATCCTGGGCTCATTAGAAATTATTCACCTCTCTGCTCTTGATGCCATTTCCTTCCACATTTCACAGCATGCTTAAAAGTAAATTAAATTTAATTGCTATATCATTTGCAATTTCACTGATCTCTGTAAAATCTTTAAATTGATCTAACCAAAAGTAAACTGCCTTCTCTATTTTTTTTTCCCCCTTCCCATTCATCTTTTCATAGTCTGATTCTGCCTGCTGGTACACCTAATCTTGATATTTATTACAACACTGCCCCATTGAATGGAGGCTCTCACTTGAAGAGGAGACAATAAAAACCATGTCCTGCTGTGCTCTTTCCTTCTGGTGACCCTGCAGAATTCCTCTGCATGCCCACTGCTCCCCATCGAGGCATTACACCTCTCTCCTGGGACGTTGATGTCCTTCGCTGTGACACATCCTCTCCCTTGAATCAAACCAAGTAAGTCTCGAAGCATCTCCATAGTTAAGGGGGTGCTTAGAGACACAAGGTTCTGCATCGGTGACGACCTAATACCAACAGTGTCTGAGCAGCCAGTAAAAAGCCTGGGCAAATGGTACAACGCAAGTCTCAAGGACAAAGAGCAGGTGCAACAACTAAGGCAAGAAATTGTCAACGGCCTGGAGATCATCAATCAGACCCTACTGCCTGGGAAACTGAAGCTCTGGTGCCTACAGTTTGGACTCCTTCCTCGGACAATGTGGCCACTGACCGTTTATGAAGCTCCAATAACAACTGTGGAGAAGATGGAGCGAACGATAACTTCATATGCGAAGAAATGGCTCGGTGTCCCACGCTGTCTAACTAACATCGGCCTCTATGGCAAAGGGGTCCTGGAACTACCTCTCACTAGTCTAACAGAGGAATACAAGCGTTCCAAAGTAAGACTCCAGATGACACTGAGGGACTCTAGAGACAAGACCATCAGTGCTGTTGCGCCCGCCCCTAGTAACTGGCCGGAAGTGGACACCATCTGATGCAGTACAGCAAGCTTCATCAGCCCTGAGGCACAAAGACGTCATGGGGCAATTGCAGCAGGGAAGAGGAGGCTTTGGCCTTACGACAAGTAAAACCAACTTGGCGAAAGGCCACAACATCAGAGTGGAGGACATTGGTGGTTGAGGAGGTGCGGCGACAGGAGGAGGCCGCAAGAAGTGCAAAGGCGGTCCTCTCTTGCCAAAACAGGGGGCAATGGATGCAGTGGGAAGGTGTGGAGCGAAGGAAGATCAGCTGGAAAGAACTATGGGAAATGGAATCAAGCAAGATCATCAGCTTCATCATCAGAGCGACATACGACGTCCTTCCATCACCAAAGAACCTCAATCAGTGGTACGGCGAGGATCCAACCTGTGCCCTCTGCCCAACTCCAGCGACCCTCAAACACATCATGGTAGGCTGCAAGACCAGCCTCACGCAAGGGAGATACACGTGGCGGCATAATCAGGTATTAAAAAGCCTGGCAACAGCCCTTGAGAACAGGCTGTGTGCGACCAACTCCTTGCCTTCGAGAGCAAGCAACCCCTCCCACTTAAGGGCGACAACCTTTGTCCGAGAAGGACAGAAAACACCTAAACATCCTTCCACTAGATCAGAAGAAGGAAACCTATGCAGGGCCCGTGACTGGAGGATGCTGGCGGACATCGCCGACAACTAATCTTTCCACCTGAAATTGCTTCAACCAACCTCAGGCCAGATTTGGTGTTCTGGTCCCTTTCACAGAAGACTGCTTACATCATAGAGCTCACAGTTCCATGGGAGAACTCTGTTGTGGAGGCCTATGAGCGTAAGAAGCTGCGCTACACAGAGCTTGCAGCAGAGGCAACGCAGCGTGGCTGGAACATCAACGTTTATCCAGTTGAAGTGGGATGCAGAGGATTTGTTGCGTCATCTACCATCAGACTGCTGAAGGAGCTTGGAATCCACGGTCAGGCTCTGCAGAAGACCATAAGATCACTCTCAGACACGGCTGAAAGAAGCAGCTGTTGGATTTGGCTCAAACGGAAAGACCCATGCTGGGCCCCAAATGCGTCATGGTGAATCTTTGAGGCAGTTTGACAGGGGACACGCGCTGAGGGCTGATCATCCTGCAGCGGGCCGCCCTTGTGGAGGGTGTATAGTGTTAAAAGGCCGAAACACCCAGTGATGCAAGGGTACACTACTGATGATGTGTCCTGTGCCCAACTGTCCTGAAGGTTACCCAGGCCAAGATATACGTATACGTACCCCCCCCCCCCCCCCCCCTCCCCCCCCCCGATGTTGAGCGTCGACCACTCCTCAGCAATCAATGAATGTCGTGAAATGCTCCCCACCTACTGGCACAAGGGACTTCTTAACATCTAGTCCTGTGTATTTGATTCTAACTTCATTTTAAATTTTTACTTTTTTTTTTAATGTATCAAAAATAATTTATTTAATTACGATCACGATACAAAACCAAACCGTGGTAAACACACCCATCGTAGTGCAAAATCAGCAAATTATCTAGACACTAAATTTTCAAACAACTATGTTACCATCCCTCACCATTGATGGGATGCATTCACCCTCCCCCCCACAGTGCCCAGCGGTGCCCGTGGACAGCGCCTGGTCCGTCTCAAACACCACCCGGGCGCGGACGTAACTCCGGAAAAGGGGCAGGCATCTTAACTTTATGGCAGCTATGCATTCTGCTGCCCGACCACCGGGCGGCAGAGTGGCGCAAAGATCGGCATCATGGTGGAAGGGCACAGTGGTGCAATGGTAGAATTGTTGCCTTATAGTGCCAGAGACCCGGGTTTGATCCTGACTGTGTGGTGCTGTCGGTATGGAGTTTATACATTCTCACTGTGACCAAGTGGGTTTTCTCTGGGTGCTCCAGTATCCTCCCACACTCCAAAGACGTACAGATTTGTGGGTTAATTGGCGTTAATAAGTTGTAAAAATTGTCTCTACTGTGCGTAGGTTAGTTTGTAATTACTGCACAGGGTGATTACACGTCGGCAGGGACTTGGTGGGCCGAAGGGCCTGTTTCCACGCTGTATATCTAAAGAAAAGTCTAAAATCGACATGGGAAGCGTGCCTTCAAGGGCTGATACTTCTCTGAACTGTTGGTAGCTATGCTGAATTTAGTATCGTCATCAGTGATGGAAATGGGGGGGGGTTACGCAGGGGGATGGCGTTCCCCTAGTTTTCAGTTTCCAGTTTCCATCCTGTGCATGAATTTGCAGCTTTATCCTGCGCTACTTAATCCAAGGGCGAGCGAATGAGCGGACAGATGGACGAAAGCAACGTTGATAGAGCGGAATACATGACATTTCGGGTCGAGACCCTTCTTCAGACTGAGTCAGGGGAAAGAGGAACAAGAGATATAGATGGTAGTAAGGACAAATGAATGGAACATATGCCTATATCTCCCATTTCCCTTGACTGTCAGTCTGAAGAAGGGTCTCGGCCCAAAATGTCACCTATTCCACTCTATGAACGTTGTTTTCGTCCATCTGTCCGCACGTTCGCTCGCTCTTGATGCCAGCGCTTCTCCCCTCAGACTCCTCCAAACGCACAGACAACTAACACACACATATCACGCACAGACAACTAACACACACACATACACACACAACTAAGTTAGGATGGGGTAGAAGCCCAATAATAATAATAATAATAATAATATATTTTATTGTCGTTGCACATAGGTGCAACAAGATTTGGTATTCAGCGTCCATCCGATGTCATAACCTAAACAACTAATAAAATTTAGATACCCTGAGAAACAAGATTTATAAAAAAGAACAGTAAAACAGTCTAAAGTGCAAATAGGTCTGTGCCAGGTCGATGTGCGACGTGACCATCTGGGGCTGGGGGGCACTCAGCAGGGCTGGTTCAGAGCAGCTATAGCTCTGGGGATGAAGCTGTTCCTGAGTCTTGAAAATTCTGGCGTGGTGTCTGCGAGGCGTAGTTGGGATCCGAATCCGTCCTTGGTATCTCTCTTGCTCTCTCAACCTCTTGACTGGGCATTCCCGGAATCATTTGCCGTTTTGCGGGGATTGCTGCATCTGCGGTTCCTTCCTGTTGGGGGGGGGATCCTGAACCGTGGCGGCTCCTGATCCGTTCCCTCTGCAGGTGCCGCCTGGCCCGCTAAGTTCCTCCAGCACTCTGTGTTTTTTGTTTGGCTCTGGAGTTGAAGGTGGACATGGGGGGGCTGGGGTGGCTCAGCGGGACGGGCGGCGGCTCTGAGGCGGGCGTGGGTGGCGTTTCGGGTCGAGACGAGAGTTCAGTTCAGTCTGAAGAAGGGCCTTCTCTCCAGAGTCGCTGCCTGTCCCGCTAAGTTACTCCAGCTTTATGTCTAACTTCAATTTCAAGAGTTAAATAAAAAACACTGAGTGCTGGAGGAACTCAGCGGGCTAGGCGGCATGACAATAGACAATAGGTGCAGGAGTAGGCCATTTGGCCCTTCGAGCCAGGACTACCATTCAATGTGATCATGGCTGATCATCCCCAATCAGTACCCCGTTCCTGCCTTCTCCCCATATCCCCTGACTCCGTTATTTTTAAGAGCCCTATCTAGCTCTCTCTTGAAAGCATCAGGAGAACCTCCCTCCACCTCCCTCTGAGGCAGAGAATTCCACAGACTCACCACTCTCTGTGAGAAAAAGTGTTTCCACGTCTCCGTTCTAAATGGCTTACTTCTTATTCTTAAACTGTGGCCCCTGGTTCTGGACTCCCCCAACATCGGGAACATGTTTCCACCCTCCAGTGTGTCCAAGCCCTTAACAATCTTATATGTTTCAATGAGATCCCCTCTCATCCTTCTAAACTCCAGAGTGTATAAGCCCAGCTGCTCCATTCTCCCAGCATATGACAGTCCCGCCATCCCGGGAGTTAACCTTGTAAACCTATGTTGCACTCCCTCAATAGCAAGAATGTCCTTCCTCAAATTAGGGGACCAAAACTGCACACAATACTCCAGGTGTGGTCTCACTAGGGCTCTGTACAACTGCAGAAGGACCTCTTTGCTCCTATATTCGATTCCTCTTGTTACAAAGGCCAACATGCCATTCGCTTTCTTCACTGCCTGCTGTACCTGCATGATTACTTTCATAGACTGATGTACAAGGACCCCCAGATCCCGTTGTACTTCCCCTTTTCCGAACTTGACGCCATTTAGATAGTAATCTGCCTTCCTGTTTTTTCTACCAAAGTGAATAACCTCGCATTTCTCCGCATTAAACTTCATCTGCCATGCATCAGCCCACTCCCCTAACCTGTCCAAGTCACCCTGCATTCTCATAGCATCCTCCTCACAGTTCACACTGCCACCCATCTTTATGTCATCTGCAAATTTGCTAATGTTACTTTGAATCCCTTCATCCAAATCATTGATGTATATTGTAAATAGCTGCGGTCCCAGCACCGAGCCTTGCGGTACACCACTAGTCACTGCCTGCCATTCTGAAAGGGACCCGTTAATCCCTACTGTTTGTTTCCTGTCTGCCAACCATTTCTCTATCCATGTCAGCACTCTACCCCCAATACCATGAGCCCTAATTTTGCCCACTAATCTCCTATGTTGGACCTTATCAATTGCTTCCTGAAAGTCCAGGTACACTACATCCACTGGCTCTCCCTTGTCCATTTTCCTAGTTACATCTTCAAAAAATTCCAGAAGATTAGTCAAGCATGATTTCCCCTTCGTAAATTCATGCTGACTCGGACTGATCCTGTTACTGCTATCCAATCTGTGGGGGGGGAATGGATTAGGAGTTGTTTCGGGCCAGGTTTCTTCTTCAATAGGAAGGAAATGCAGATCAAAGATACTAGAGCGGATACTAGTATCTTTGCTGCAGATCAGGCATGATATTCTTCCGATTTAAATCGTAATTCCGATTTTATTGTTTTCCTATGTTAAATTTTTTGTGCCCAATTATTTGGCAGCCAATCAACCGCTGTCTCTAAGGAGGTTGCGTCCAATCACCAACCATCTTCCCTTAAAATTTCCTTCCAATTAACAAAACGGTCTCCTCCCGTCCAATCAGCCGCTGTCTCCAAGGGCATTGCGTCCAATCACATAATGCGCTGGTCACTCGGCGGCCAATCAGACGCAGTCTCCTAGGGACCATTAGATCAATCACCGACCTGCTTCCCTCACCGAAGCAGACGATGGCTGCAGCCAACACAGAGAGAGAGAGAGAGAGATGCAAGAAAGCAGCTATGACATATAATACACAATAAACTATTATAAATACACAATAAACAAGTGATGCATTCTTGTACTCTTACATGGGTATAACCGCAGATAAAAAAAATCCCCCCCCCCCCCCCCAACCTCAGCCTCACGGACCTTGGAGTACTCCTAGTTCCTAAATCCCATTTCCATCACCGATCGTCATGTTCAGAACTATCACATTTTAATGCTTCTTTCTAAAGTAAACCCCTCTATTATCATTACACCCTTAGTTTCAATTTTAAATTTATAATTTAGTGACGTAGACCTAACATGGCAGTAATATTCAATGCCACAATATTTAACCCTCCATAGAATGTTGGAATACAACTAATGTTTTTATTACCATACTGCCTTTCTAATCATTTGTGTGATGAACAGGAACATTTATTAAGTGTTAGAACTAGTCACTAGCTTTGAGGTTATACATTTGCTTATTCTTTCCCTTAGATTTTTGGAGAAATAGTTTGAGAAACAGCAGCAGCTTTACACCCATTGCTGCAGATCTTTACAGTAATCAGCTGGTCGTATCTGATAATCAATCTAGCAGTGTACACAACAGCATATTTCAAAGTAAAATGTGGTGAAATCCCAAAAGAAATACCTTACACATGAATAGTTAACAGCAAACACTCATATCTTCATCTCTATTTGTGAATATTTTAATATAATGACTGGTGTGGGAGATTAAATGTAAAGATGTAGCACAAATCACTATTGTAAGTTGTTTGGTGATTCTTTTTGCTCTTATCACAAATGTATTTAGAAATTGCTTTGCTCCGAAATACAAACTGGGTTGTGTTGGCCTGTGATGTGGTTAGCCAGTGATGTAAGATTTGCTGCATTATTTGATCAAAATGTTGTTGAAAATATTAGTGTGGTTTTTGGTGCACAATGTTGTCTTTACATTTTTAATGCTTGACGCAAATACATTTTTTGGCTCCTTCTGATCCATCCCTGAATGATCGATATTAGACTTATGATGCATTCTGCATTAAGTCACTGCCATTTCAGGGCAGATTTGAAATATCAGTGAGGGCAGGAGGATTCTTAGAACCCCTCTATAATTAGTTTTGTTGCCTTGGCAGCAATATAGAAATAAATTCTGTGATTGTATAAGATACTTCAAGGTTAATGTTCTGACACTTGAACTGTGCCTCACTTACAGTATGCTGCTTTCAAATGCATACAGCAGTACCACTCACACATGAACACCTAGTCCACAATGGCAGTCAACTCTCCATCCATCGCATTGCACTGTTCACTGCCTTAGCCCCTTACAGCAACTCTCAATGCTTACATCGCACATTGTCACAACAGTTGAACGATGGCAAGCATTTGGGCGGCAAGGTGGCGCAGTGGTAGAGTTGCTGCCTTAGTGCCAGAGACCAGGATTACGGGTGCTGTCTGTACGAGTTTGTACGTTCTCCCTGTGACTGTGTGGGCTTTCTTCTGGTGCTCCAGTTTCCTCCCATACTTGAAGGATGTATAGGTTTGTAGGTTAATTGGTTTTGGTAAAAATTATAAATTGTCCCTAGTGTGTAGGATAGAGCCAGTGTATGGGGATCGCTCGTCGGCACGGACTCGGTGGGACAAAGGGGCCTGTTTCCATGCTGTATCTCTGAATGAATGAATGATACTTAATTGTCACATGTGACAAGTCACAGTGACATTCTTTGTTTTGCATATCCAAGGTATGAAAAGAGTTGCCACATAAATGGCGCCAACAAAGTTACAAGTATTCCATTTTAACACGAAACATTTTTAACACATTCCATTTGTAGTCTCTCTTAGTTCTCAGCGGTTCTCCCATGCTGGGTCCTCCTTTGTTCTCCCTCTCGGTGGTTTTCCACACCAGGTCTTCCTTTGCTAAACTAAACTGTTATTGTAGCACTTTGAAATTAATTTCCTGTTGTCATTAGGGATGAAGTTGTTAGAAACTAGCATCAATCCAAACACACACGAGGGGGAGACCTCCAGAAGTTTCATCAGGTTGGAAGAGTGGATCATACGCCTTGTAGGCATTGGATCACTTGGTGCATAACCCGTTGAATTTCTAGGATGTGATTGGTATCGAAGGGTTTCAAGTAAATACTGAGACTTTCCCATACCTCATTCCCTCAAGCAATGACTATTTGGTCAACATATATCTGCATGTGTGCTAGCCACATCACTAAACCGGTGTATTCACTAAACTCATGTTCCATTACCTTGCTCTTCATGTCTTATCATTGCAGAAACTCAGTAGACGTTGTGTAGTTGGTTACCAGCCCCAAGTTGCTACTGTTCCACTATATGCAGGAGCATCACTCCACAGAGAATGACATTATGCCATTGTACTCACACTACTGAATATTTGATAAGATATTGGCATTGTGTCAGTTGAACATTGGCAGCTGCCAATGGTAGTTTTATACAAAATGCAGAACTCACTGTAGACTTTTAGAAATATTTTTTATGAAGTCCTGAGTGTTGGTAGGATTGTAATCTCTCACCACAGGGGTTTAAGAATTGAATGCACAGTTAAATAATGAGGGCAGTGAGTCAAATTCTCACACTACTCTCCTCCATGTACATGCAATACAATACAATACAATACAATATAATTTAGTTATTGTCATTTGAACCTTAAATGAAGTCCAAACAAAATTTGGTTTCTGCAGTCATTCAACTAGAAAAGAACCAAGACACACAACCAACACAATTTACACAAACATCCATCACAGTAAATCTGCTCCTCACTGTGACTTGTCTCTCCCCTGTGTTCCATTCTTCTCCCGATGTTAAAGCCCCCGGCGGGCGATGGCAAGTCCCACGCCGGGCAATATAAGGCCCCGCTCCGTGTCTTAATGTTGGAGCCCCCGGCGGGCGATGGCAAGTCCCGTGGCCGTTAAAGACGGGCCGGGCGATGTAAGGCCCCGCTCAGGGTCAATTTCAACCCCACAACTCGGGCGGGAGAAGTTGCCGTTGCGGGAGCTCCGAAAAGCAGTCTCCCAACAGGGACCCGTGAGCTCCCGATGTCACCATACCCCAGACCTGCGGCTGGAGCCTCCGAGCTCCGGAGTCGGATCACAGCCGCGCGCCACCACAACTCTCCACGCTCCGAAGCCGGCCAGCCCCAGGATAGTAAGTCCGCAGGCTCCGTGACTGGAGCCCCCAGGTCGTTCCGGTTGGAGGCCGCTCCATGGTGCTAGGCCCCAACAACAACGGAGACCCGACAGGGAAAAGGTCGGGTCACCGTACAGAGAAGAGATTTAAAAGTTTGGACAGGCACATGGACTGGAAAGGTTTAGAAGGATATGGACCAAACGCGAGCAGCTGGGACTAGTGTAGACGGGGCATATTGGTTGGCATGGACAAGTTGGGCCAAAGGGCCTGTTTTCATATTGTATGTCTCTATGACGATATTGGAGAACACGGCAGGCAACAGCCACTCGAATTATACCCTGAGGTTCCACAGTGGCATTCTCCACTCAGTTCCTAGTAGTCCATGGCATCATTATTTATACACTCTGCTGCCTTAGCTATAGCATGGACAGCAATCAGAGCCAAGATAAGGACTCATACTATAACTCCCAAGATTCAGTTCTCCTTAAAGGAAAAAAAGTAACAGGAAACCTAATGAGCAAAATTTTTAATACAGGACTTTGCTAGTAAAACCAAGTCTTGCACTGGTACTGATAAGGTACAAATATTCAGTGGTGTCCGATCTTACATATGTATATAACTATGATAATATACATATATCGCCGTGGGACTGTGGTTTGCATGGAGTTGCAAGACTGGTTGCATTTGTCAGGAGTATTAAACTATCTGCACATCTGCTATGGATTCTGCTCCAATGAAGAAAGTGATGTCTTGCTTGGTGAGATGGGAAGAAGTGGAGAAAAAACAAATAATTGGGGCCTTTGTCAGAAATGACTAATTCCCGGTGGACCTGTTACCCTTGTGTCTGCTCCATTTGTACACCAACTGAGGTAATAGTTGACTTTTTCTTGACGTTTATGTTATTCATTATTCGTTATGATTTATCTGATACATTGGAGCTCCACCTGGGTAGTGCGCCTGAAATTTTGTTGAATGTATTTACAATGACAATAAGGTGTATTATTATTATTACTATTATTATAATGGTCCCCACAGACAAGCTGTATTAGCACAAAAAAAAATTGGGTATTCTTTTGGAGATTCCATGGGTGTATTAAAATAACCATGCTGCTGTGAATGAAGAGCAATGAAAATGTCGATCCAATAGTCTTTCTAACTCAGAAACATGGGATGCATTGTCAGGCACAAACATTCAAAAAGAGCATTGAAGAACAGATGACACCACTCTATGCGTGCCCTAGCTGTCTGTTTGCTCTGTGCTATCATTCATTGTGACTGGAAGTGTCCCATCAAATTTTATGAACTGTGATTCTCAGATCAACTGTATTTACATAATTTATTTAAAAAAAGCCACAATATCAATCATCTATCATTTGAAAGCTTAGCACTTTATAATACCAGTACAAGGCAATCATCTTTTACTGCTCTTCTATTATTTTTAAGTTTCTTTATTTTCCTTAGTATCCTGTTGTTAAATGAACTTTTCCTGAATCACACATCTTAGACAGTGCGTTGAAATTAATATTAATCCTTATGCAAGTACAGTGAAGAACCATTGACGTCCCTTTTCAAAACCATTTTCATATTTTTCTGCCCCACAGAAATTTTCAGGAATTATATTCCAGACTCAAACAATAAAGGAAAACGTTCAACTGTCGGTCTCAAGCTAGAATAGGCAATATTTGATGATGTATTTACGCACCATCTTAAATGTTTCATCAAAGTCCTCAAATGAATTTGAATGTGAAATATTTTACCATTTCAAATGCATGCTTAATAATCTCTATTGAAGATTGTATCAGTATTAACAGAATTTTCCCTCATCGACAAACTTATTATTCAACACTTTAGATTTGGATATTGCAACATCTAGTGGCAGAAATTAAGCTCTACACTACAACGCCTCATCAGAAGTACACATCAAGCATTAAAAATTTATAGGTGAGAGCCTCTTGTCGCAATGCAGTTAATAAGAAAACACTATTTTCAGTCATATTGACTGAATTTGGTCTACTTACAACAATCTATTTAAAATTAATGTACACTTTAATTTTGAATTTTAACTTGGATTGGCGTACTCTGTTGAGAAAAAAAAATTAAAGGAAAAATATTAATTTCTAAGTTTCTAGTTGCTACTTAGAATCTAATCATTATGTCATCCCACATTTAGTTTGTCCAAAGCAGTTTTCAGTTCACAAGTACCTTTTTGACATTCTTTTACGAATCGATGCTTTATGAAAATAGGTTTAATGAAATTGTTTGTAGGTATTTGCATAATAAATGGAAATACTTCATTAAGCATTTAAGAATTAAAATGTGTTTTCATATTTTATTTTGTGTTAATTTGGTGACAGTAATAAAATAATCGATTCAATAAGATGTCAGATGAAATAATGCAAACTAAACAGATTCACATCTAGATATTAACCAACTGAACTTTGTTAAAGGTTGGTTTATTTTATATTCATAATAAAGCAGAAGCAAAATGGCAACTGCTGTTCAAAGTTACAGGTTGCACAAAGTTTATTTTGATAAAATATTTATTAAGATGAAGGAAGTACATTTGGCTCAGACTTTCTATTGTAAAAGAACTACAATACAAACCATAAATCAGACAAAAATGAATAATTTGAGAAACCTGGAGAGGTTGGTGTGGATATACTTGGAACATTTTTTACATGTAAATGCACTTTATCTTCAATCTGATATGAGGTTTGAGAGAGACTGACAGCTAAACAAGTTATCACTGCAGAAAATAATATTGATGCACATTTAAAAATTTGATAGTAATGCATAACATGCACAATACATGTAGTTTAACTATTAGAATCCTGGAAGAGTATAGTGGAAAAGCACCATTTAACTGATTGACTGTACCAGGTTTTTCAAAGAAGTCTTCATCGAAATCTACTCTCCCTGTAATTCTCCCGTCTGCAAATCTTCTCTGCATTTATTCATCCAATTTCCTTTTGAAGACTATAAAGAAATCCAAATCCATCATGATATCAGACAGTGCAAACAAAAAGTGCTGAAAGATCGCAGTGGATGAGGCTGAATCTGAGGAGGGGATAGCAGATAACGTTTTGGGCTGGTATTCTTCTTCCAATCAATCCTGGCATTCCCTTAGAAAGACAGGGATAAGATGTTCAAAACACATATTGCTAAATAAACTCAACAGGTCAGGCAGCATCTGTGCAGGGAATGGACAGATGAGTTTCGGATTGGGTCTCTTCTTCAGACTCATGGAATAGGGGAGAGAAAGCTGGAAGAGAGGTGGGGATGGGGCAAAGCCTGACAAATGAAAGGTGGATACAGTTGAGGGGAGATGATTGCCAGATGGGTGGCGATAGTGAGTTAGGCTAGATCTGAAAAGGAGACAAAAAGGTGTCAGATAAGGGGAAAAAAAGGAGCGAAATGTAAATAGAAACATAGAAAAATAGGTGCCAGGAGTAAGCCATTCGGTCCTTCGAGCCAGTACCGCCATTCAATATGATCATGGCTCATCATCTAAAATCAGTGCCCCATTCCTGCTTTTTCTCCATATCCCTTGATCCCTTTAGTCCTAAGAGCTAAAGCTGGAGGGAGGGAAGTGGATGGAGGGGAATAGGGGGTAAAAGGGAATATTTGATTCGAGGATGGGAGATGTGCATTAGGATGTGGTAAGGTTAGGGAGAGGGTATTATGTAAAATTGAAGAATTACATGTTCATACCATTGGGTTGTATCAGCGTGCACGTGTATATTGCTTAGGTCTCGGTGCATGCATGCATGGGCTGCCTCATTTTCTGAAGAGTTGCCAGTAGAATTGAACATTGCGAAATCACCAGCAAACATCCCAACTTCTAACCTTATGATAGAAGGAATCGTTGTTAAAGCAGGTGAAAATGTTTTGGTTTAAGACACTGGTCCGATGAAATCTTGCAGTGAGGCTGGGAAAATTGATCTCATATATCCACAGCCGTCTTCCGTTGTGCAAGGTTAGACTAGCGTTAGATTGTTTTTGATTTGAAGATATTGATTTTGGTTTTACCAGCGCTGCTTGATACCACACTCTGCCAAAACGGGCAGCACAGTTGCACAGGGGTACAGTTGCTGCCTTATAGCACCAGAGACCCGGGTTCAATTCTCACTACGGGTGCTGGCCTGTACGGAGTCTTACCCCGTGACCTGCGTGGGTTTTCTCCGGGAACTCCAGTTTCCTCCCACACTCCAAAGACGTACAGATTTGTAGGCTAATTGTAAATTGTCCCTGTGTCTAGGATAGTGTTAGTGCGGGGATCGCTGGTCGGCACGGACTCAGTAGGCCAAAGGGCCTGTTTCCATGCTGTATCTCTAAACAAAACTAAAAATGAAACTGTAGTGAAATCTGGACATCACCTGCATTGGCTACTCAACATGTATAAAAATATTTTCTGTATATCAGCTCTACTTTATTGCTTAGATAAACAGAGTGCTGGAGTAACTCTGTGAGTCAGACAGCATCTGATGCTGCCAGACCCAGAGTTACTCCAGCATGTGTCATATTTTGTAAACCAGCATCTACAGTTGCTTGTTTTTACTTCATTGCTTGTCAGCTTAATCTGTGCTCCTAATCTTTCAGGCTTGTTGGTTTCCATATCAATTTTAATGTTGCATGTAGATTTGCTCAGTGTCGATCTCTTCCCCAATGGAGTCAACAAGTCTGCCAGAGCTGACCAGGCCTAAAATGAATGCCAGAAGACAACTAATATCCCCTTTCCACAGAGACTGTTCCATCCACAACTCTCTGGTTAACATCCCTTCCCACCCAAGCCACCTCTTCCCCAGGTACCTTCCCCTGCAACTGCAGAAGATGCAACACCTGTCGCTATACCTCCTCCCTCGGCTCTGACCAGGGACCCCGACAGTACTTTCAGGTTAGGCAGAGGTTCACTTGCATTCCTCCAACCTCATCTAAATGTTGTTCAAAATGTGGACTCTTATACATCGGCGAGACCAAACGCAGACTGAGCTATTTTTTCGCGGAACACCTTCGCTCAGCCTGCATGAACCAACATGATCTCTTGGTTGCTGGACACTTTAATTCTCCTTCCCATTCCCACACAGACCTTTCTGTCCTCGGTCTCCTCCATTGCCAGAGTGAGGCTAAATGCAAATTGGAGGAACAGCATCTCATATTTCACTTGGGCAACTTACAGCCCAGTGGTATGAATATTGATTTCTCTCACTTCAGGTAGCCTTGGCATTCCCTCTCTCTCTATCCCTCCCCCACCCAATTCTCACTAGCTTTTCATTTTCACCCTGCAAACAGCTTACAATGGCCTGCATCCTTTATCATCGGTACTTATATATTTCATTCATTGTTCTTTATCTCCCCACATCATCATCTATATCTCTTATTTCCCTTATCCCTAACTAGGCTTAAGAAGGGACTTGACCCGAAACATCACCCATTCCTTCTCTCCAGAGTCCCGCTGAGTTATTCCAGCTTTATGGTTCTATCTTCGGTTTAAACCAGCATCTGTAGTTCCTTCTTACACATACAGTGCATTCAGAAAGTATTCAGACCACTTCACTTTTTCCACACTGTTATATTACAGCCTTAAATGGATTAAATTCATTAATTTTTATCATTAATCTACACACAATAAGTGAAAACAGGTGTTTGGAAATGTTTGCAAAGTCATTAAAAAGAAATAACTGAAATATCACATTTACATAAGTATTCAGACCCTTTGCTATGACATTCAAAATTGGGCTTAGGTTCATCCTGTTTCCATTGATTATCCTTGAGATGTTTCTACAACTTGATTGGAGTCCACCGTGGTAAATTAAATGGATTGGAAATGACTTGGAAAGGCACACACCTGTCCATATAAGGTTCCACAGTTGAGAGTGCATGTCAGAGCAAAAACCAAGCCATGAAGACGAAGGAATTGTCCGTAGACCTCCGAGACAGGATTGTGTCAAGACACAGAACTGGGAAAGGGTATAAAACAATTTCTGCAGCATTGCAGGTCCCAACGAGCACAGTGATCTCTGTCATTCTTAAATGGAAGAACTTTGGACCCACCAGGACTCTTCATAGAGCTGGCCGCCCGGCCAAACTGAGCAATCGGGGGAGAAGAGCCTTGGTTAGGGAGGTGACCAAGAACCCAATGGTCACTCTGACGGAGCTCCAGAGTTCCTCCGTAGAGATGAGAGAACCTTCCAGAAGGACAACTATATCTGCAGCACTCCACCAATCAGGCCTTTATGGTAGAGTGGTCAGACGGAAGCCACTCCTCAATAACATGCACATGACAGCCCGCTTGGAGTTTGCCAAAAGGCACCTAAAGGACTCTCAGACCATGAGAAATAAGATTCTCTGGTCTGATGAAACCAAGATTGAACTCTTTGGCCTGAATGCCAAGTGTCACGTCTAGAGGAAACCAGGCACCGCTCATCACGGTGAAGAATGGTGTTGGCAGCATCATACTGTGGGGATGTTTTTCTGCGGCAGGAACTGGGAGACTAGTCAGGATCAAGGGAAAGATGAACGGACCAGAGAGATTCTTGATGAAAACTTGCTCCAGAGCGTTCTGGACCTCAAACTGGGGCGGAGGTTCACCTTCCAACAGGACAACGACCCTAAGCACAAGACAATGCAGCCAAGACAACGCAGCAGTGGCTTTGTGACAAGTCTGTGAATGTCCTTGAGCGGCCCAGCCAGAGCCCGGACTTCAACCCGATCGAACATCTCTGGAGGGAGCTGAAAATAGCTGTGCATCGAAGCTCCCCATCCAACCTGACAGAGCTTGAGAGGATCTGCAGAGAAGAATGGGAGAAATTACCCAAATACAGTTGTGCCAAGCTTGTAGCGTCATACCCAAGAAAACTTGAGACTGTAATCGCTGCCAATGGTGCCTCAACAAAGTACAGTAAAGGGTCTGAATACTTATGTAAATGTGATATTTCAGTTATTTCTTTTTAATTACTTTGCAAACGTTTCTAAACACCTGTTTTCTCTTTTTTATTATGGGGTATTGTGTGTAGATTGATAATTTAAACAATATATAATTTAATCCATTTTAGAATAAGGCCTTAACCATATAAACCATATAACAATTACAGCACGGAAACAGGCCCTCTCGGCCCTTCCAGTCCGTGCCGACCATTTGTTTTCCCCTAGTCCCATCTACCTGCACTCAGACCATACCCCTCCATTCCCTTCACGTCCATATACCTATCCACTTTACTTTTAAATGTTAAAATCGATCCTGCCTCCACCACTTCTGCTGGAAGCTCATTCCACACAGCCACTACCCTCTGAGTAAAGAAGTTCCCCCTCACGTTACCCCTAAACTTCTATCCCTTAATTCTCATGTCATGCCCTCTTGTTTGAATCTTCCCTACCCTCAATGGGAAAAAGCTTATCCACGTCAACTCTGTCTATCCCTTTCATCATTTTTAAAGACCTCAATCAAGTCCCCCCTTAACCTTCTGCGCTCCAAAGAATAAAGACCTAACTTGTTCAACCTTTCTCTGTAACATAGTTGCTGGAACCCTGGCAACATTCTAGTAAATCTCCTCTGTACTCTCTCTATTTTGTTGACAATCCTTCCTATAATTAGCGACCAAAATTGTACACCATACTCCAGAAATTGGTCTTACCAATGCCTTGTACAATTTTAACATTACTTCCCTACTCCTATATTCAAATGCTCTGATTTATAAAGGCCAGCACACCAAAGGTTTTCTTACCACCCTATCTACATGCGATTCCACCTTCAGGAACTATGCACAATTATTCCTAGATCCCTCTGTTCCACAGCATTCCTCAATTCCCTACCATTTATCATGTACGTCCTATTTAGAATTTGGCCTGCCAAGATGTAAGCACTTCACACTTAACAGCATTAAACTCCATCTGCCATCTTTCAGCCCACTTTTCCAAATGGCCCAAATCTCTCTGTAGACTTTGAAAATCTACTTCATTATCCACAACACCACCTATATTAGTATCATCTGCATACTTACTTATCCAATTTTCCACCCCATCACCAGATCATTGATGTACATGACAAACAACAATGGACCCAACCACAGATCCCAGAGGCACCCCACTGGTCACCGGCTTCCAACCTGACAAACAGCCATCCACCATTACTCTCATGACATCTCCCATTCAGCCACTGTTGAATCCATCTTGCTACTCCTGTGCCATTAACACCCAAAGATTGAACCTGCTTAACCAACCTTCCATGGGGAACCTTGTCAAAGGCCTTACTGAAATCCCATATAGACAACATCCCCTGCTTTAACCCTCATCAATTTCCCTAGTTACTGCTTTCAAAAAATTCAAGAAGGTTTGTCAAGCATGACCTTCCAGGCACAAATCCATGTTGACTGTTCCTGATCAGACCCTGTTTATCCAGATGCTTATATATATTATCTCTAAGTATCTTTTCCATTAATTTGCCCACCACTGACGTCAAACTAATATGTCTATAATTGCTAGGTTTATCTTTGAACCCTTTTTAAACAATGGAACAACATGCGCAGTACGCCAATCCTCCGGCACTATTCCCGTTCTAATGACATTTGAAATATTTCTGTCCCATAGCTCCTGCTATTTCTAACACTAACTTCCCTCAATGTCCTAGGGAATATTCCTGTCAGGACCTGGAGACTTATCCACTTTTATATTTTTCAAAAGTGTCAGTACTTCCTCCTCTTTGAATCTCATAGTTTCCATAGCTACTCCTACTCTTTCACCCCCTTAACTCACAGAGTCAATATCCTTTCTCCTTGGTGGATACCGAAGAAAAAAGAAATGGTTCAATATCTCCCCCATCTCTTTTGGCTCTGCAGATAGCTGTCCATTCTGGTTCTCTAATGGTCCAATTTTATCCCTCGTTACCTTTTGCTATTAATATAGCTGTAGAAACCCTTTGGATTTACTTTCACCTTTCTTGCCAAAGCAACCTCATATCTTCTTTTATCCTTCCTAATTTATTTCTTAAGATTCTTTTTACATTCTTTATACTCCTCTAGCACCTCATTTACTCCATGCCTCCTATAATTATTGTAGATATCTCTCTATTTTCGAAACAAGTGTCCAATTTCCCTTGAAAACCATGGCTCTTTCCAATTTTTACTATTTCCTTTCAACCTAACAGGGACATAAAGATTTCTGTGCACTCTACAATTTCCCCTTTAAATGTCCTCCATTTCTCTTCTACATCCTTCCCATGAAACAAAGTGTCCCATAATTCAGCTCCTTTAAAATCCTTACGCATTCCCTCAAAGAGCCTTTCTCCAATCAAAAATCTCCACCCTAGGTCCAGTTCTGACTCTCCATAATTATAATGAAACTAATGGTATTGTGATCACTGGTCCCGAAGTGCTCACCAACGCATAGCTCCGTCACCTGACCTGCCTCATTTCCTAACAGGAGGTCCAGCACTGCCCCTTCTCTGGTCGATCCCTCTATGTACTGCTGCAAAAAACTATCCTGCACACATTTTACAAACTCCAAACCATCCAGCCCATTTACAGAATGTGTTTCGCAGTCTATTTTTGGAAAATTGAAATCTCCCACAATCACTACCTTGTGCTTACTACTAATATCTGCTATCCCCTTACATATTTGCTCTTCCCATTCTCGCTCTCCATTTGGCGGTCTATAGTACACCCCTAAAAGTGTTGCTACACCGTTCCCACTTCCCTAGACGAGCCCTCTAATCTATCCTGCCAAAGCACTGCTGTAATATCTTCTCTGACAAGCAATGCAACACCTCCCCCTCTGATCCCTCCAGTTCTATCACACCTGAAGCAACGAAATCCTGGAATATTTAGTTTCCAATCACAGCCCTCCTTCAACCATGTTTCACTGATTTCCACAATATCATATTTCCTGGTGTCAATCCAGGCTTAAGTTCATCCACCTTACTTACAATGCTCCTAGCATTAAAATATACACATTTTAGAAACCCACCATCCCTTATTCTCTGTCTATTATCTTTTTCCTCTTTCTCGCCTACATTTTGGGTCCAAGTACTTCCCTTCTCTGCCTCTTGCCCCACACCCTGACCCCTAGCCCCCTCTACCCGAGTCCCTCCCCCCAGCCTTTCTAGTTTAAAGTCTCCCCAGTAGCCTTTGCAAATCTCCCTGCCAGGATATTGGTCCCCCTTAATGTAATAAAACGTGGAAAAAGTGAAGGGGTCTGATTCTGAATACTTTCTGAATGCACTGTAATATAAATAGTCACCAACTTCAAATGGAGAGAAGCACTGTTGGAAACAAATGTTTAAAAGAAAATGAATAAATATTTGGACACAAAAAAGAACTCTGATTAAGGATAATACATTCCATCGAAAGCTGCAGAGTACGATGTCAGATGAGAACAGAATTTTTCTTTGTTTTAGGCATAAATAAGGTTTTAAGGACCCTTTTTTTCTCTCTCCAGAAACAGAATACATTGTGTACTGAATATGTTTATGTCAAATGTTTGTAATCGGAGAGAGAAATAGGATTAGTAGATCTTATAATAATCTTGCAGAATCTGAAAATCTGCAATAAAACTGAAAGTGCTGGTAATACACATGAGCTTTGGAAAGAGCAAAATAAAGTTAGCTTTTTAGGTGGATTGTCTTTTGTCAGAAGTAGGAATCTTGAGAGACTTAACACACTTTTAAAGTGCAGAGGAGGATAGAAATATAAGCATGAAAGTAGAAATATAAGAAACAGAAGCAGCAAAAGGCTACTCGGGTCGTTGCATCTGTTTACCATTCAAAAATATCAGGATTAATAATATACTTGTCCATTTTTCAGCACTAATTCTATAATCTCTCGATTCCTTTAACATCTAAAATCTAGTGATCACAGTCTTGAACATACTTAGTACCTCCACCTCCACATATCTCTCAGGCAGAGAATTTCGAAAAATTACTGCCCACTGCATGAATAATTTATATCTTATCTCATCTCAGCCCTGAAAGATGAACCCCTTCTTTTGAAATATGATCTCTGGTTCCACACTGTCCCGCTAGAGAAATTGCCGGCTCTGCAAGATTTGAAAATATAGGTCATTCATGTTAACTCTGGAGGGTATAGGCCCAGTCTGCCAAAGACAATTACTCCTGAACTGCCTACACATCACTGTCTTCCTCACATCTTGGAAAATAGTTAATGAACAAAAAAGTAGGCTTGCAATATGTTTGAGAACGGATCCAGAGATATGCACACCCAGCCATTTGTTGGCTCTCTCCACCGCCAACCCATTGATGGAGACATGTTTGCAGATTCTCAGCCTTCCTCTTCTAATGACGAACAATCAGTCATTGGTGTTACTGGCATTGAGAGCAAGAATGTTGTTCTGGCACCACTTAATCAGACGATCAATCTCCCTCCAATACTCTGACATAATTCGTTGGAATTCATCCAACGGTGGTGTCGCCAGCAAATTAAAAAAATAGAATTGGGACTGTCTTCAGCTACATGGTCATGGATATAGAGTGAGTAAAAGTTATGTTGAGCTGTATCATGATTCATAGAGGCATTGACTTCATCTGGGAGAGATGTCTCGCTGTTGCTTGAGCTGCCACTTGATTTTGCCTTCTAGTAAGTGATGGCATGCAAGCCCTGCCACAGCTGCTGAAAGATTGTCTCCTCCTCCAGCTCAGAGCAAAAGCCATTTTTAGCCTTTTTGATGGCCTTATTGAGGTTGTATCTGAACTTCTTATATGACTCTGCATCGCCAGACTTGAATGCTCGAGATCTGGTCTGCAGAGGTTTGCTGACCCTCCTGGTTCATCCAAAGCTTCTGGTTGAGGAACACTCAGAAGATTTTCATGTGAACACTCTCCTCCACATGAATCATGTATCTATGTGGGTTCAATTATTCCAAACTACTACTGCTGATATCTACCGTATTTCACCATTGTCACACATTGCTACATCCAAGCTCTATCCACTCTGCCTGCTCCAATTGGCTGAAGAACAGGCATGTGTCAGTCTTCCTCAAAGCCAAGGTCACAGTTCTGGAGGCTCTGTGGACTGCTTTAAAAAGAACACATCACCTTTGGACACTGCTCTTCATCAGCCTACCCATGTCCTCTGACCCTTTGAGAGCACCCTCTAAACTCCTCCCTTGCAGCAGTATTTCCCTCCCATTCCCTACCTCACTACTCACTGCTAACCACTCTCATTCTGTAAGCAATGGCATTCTCAAGTCGCTGGAAGAGAGCTGCTTGTTTTGTTGTATGCCCCTTTGAGACCGGGCAGATGAAGTTGGAGCAGTGAGTCTAAGTGTTGACAGATTTAAGAACTTGCAATTGATCAAAACAATAGTACGTGCTGATAATTACATTGTGTGGAATTTCACAGGAATTTGACTTTGCTGTCCAGGGAACCATGTAATAAGGCACTGCATTGTTAATAGAACTTGGTAAAAATAGCTTTTGTAGATATATAACTGTGATAATTGCATTGCCAAGTAGTAAAATGTCCCCCGGCCACTGTCTTTTCAATGTAACGATACTTTCCTGTTAAAGCTATTATCTTTTTTGTTCCTATTTTTCTAGAATATTTTGTATGGTCGATCTTGCGTTTCTTGGGGTTCCTTCTTGCTTGTTGGTTTCTTGCGGTTTGAATAAATACTCCGTTTTTTTTTGAGTGGGTTGGTTCTTGGATACAAGGAACTGCACATGCAGTTTACAAAGAAAGACACAAAGTACTGGAGTAACTCAATGGGTCAAGCAGCATCTTTGGGGAACTCGCGTTCAGCTTTCTTGCCCCTCCCCCCCCTCCCCCCCCCCCCCCCCCCCCCCATTGCAGCCCTCTTCCAGCTTTCTTTTCCCTCTACAATCAGTTTGAAGAAGAATCCTGACACAAAATTACACGCATCCATGTTCTCCAGAGATGCTCCCTTTGTGTCTCAATTTCTTTGAGCGTGTACTTTGTATTGCCAGTGCTTCTTACTCTCACATGCCTATTTATTACCTCAACATATTAACCTTATTTAGAAAGAGTCAAGAGTATTTGATTGTCATATGTACCAAAAACAGACACACAAAATTCTTACTTGCAACAGCATAACAGGTTTATAAACACAATATTCATAGCTAATATTGTAAACAAAAAAAAAATTCAATAAATTAGAAAAACAATATTAGTGCAAAACCCAGTCTTTAGTGCAACCAAGACAGTTTATGGTTCATAGTTTAGTTACTTTTGTAGTGTTCAAGAGCCTGATGGTTGTTGAGAAGAATCTGTTCTTGACTCCTTTTCCCAACGGCAGTAGTAAAATGAGTGTGGCCATAGTGGTGTGTGTCCTTAATGATATAGGCTGTCTTTTTGAGGCACGCCTTTTATTGATCCATTCGATGGTGGCATGGTTAGTACCCGTGATGGACTGAATGAAATCCACCATTTTTTATAATCTCCTTTTGTCCATGGCGTTCAAGCTACTGAATCAGGCTGTGATGTAACCAATCAATATGATCTCTTTCATACACCTGTAGAGGTTCACAAGAGTATTTGTCAACGTACATTTGTGAATGGGGTTAGGAGGAGTAGACTTGATGGGCTGAATGGCCTAATTCAACTCCTATTCCTATGAACACCTAGAATCTCCTAAATCCTCTAAGGAACTAGAGGTGTTGATGGGTTTCTTTATGATTGCTTCAAAGAGCTGGGCCCAGGACAGATGTTCAGAGATATGTACGCCTGGTAACTTGAAGCTGTTGACTCTCTCCACTGCCAACCCATGGATGATGACAGATTCATGAATCCTCGGCCTCCCTCTTCTGAAGTCAATAATCAGCTCCCTGGTCTTACTGATGTTGAGAGCAAGGTTGTTAAGCAGCAGATGCCTAATGCATTTACCCAGTCTGGCCAATATGTAACTCCAAACCCACAGCAATGTATTGATCTATGAAAGATCCTAGTAGGTTGTTGAGCTGTAAGATCTGTGCTGAAACGAGATATGTATAAAACCTGACACCCAGAAACAACCTAGTTACCAGCCTCGGATACATGCAGGTGATCTTGCAAACATCACTAAGAAAGAGAAGCACTGTATGGAAATGGCCACTGAAAAATCCTTCTACGTTGCACGTCATCCTGACAGAAGTATACCATTGTTCCGTCATCTTTGCTGGAACTCAAAGCAACAGCGCTGTTGGAGGAGCATTACCAGACAGACAGCAGAGGTTCAAAAAGGTGAAATATCTGTTGTGCTGCTGCAAGTAAGCAATTTTTGAGTTTCATATGGAACAATGAATTAGACATATAAAACACTATGACTTGACTCTCATGATATCAACATTTGCTCAAGGGAAATTTAAGAAGAGCATTAAAGGTATGCCTTTCTAGTGACAACTATTTCAGAAAATGAATAATAAAGCTGATATGCAATCCAAACCTAATCTATTTATTTGTATCTATTAAAACCCCACATCATGCTGTTATTTCTGGTCTTCATTTCACCTTGTTAAGACTGTTTACATCACACTTCAAGGACCAACCCTCTGTGGAATTAATTACTCTGCAAAAGTGGTACAACGGAAATTATTAAAAATTATAGCAATTATCAAATTATAATTATAGAAATTAGCTGCGCTTGTGCTCTTGCTATTTTCCTTTTGAACGCCTCTCACTTGCCTTCTATTTCCCATACCTGTAAACAGACTCCCAATCGACCTCTGCAAGTTCCCGCCTAGTGCCTCCAAAATCGTCCTTCCCCCAATTTAGAGCCTTAACTTATGAAGAGAGTATTGTACTCCAAGAAGATTTCTCCACTGTATGCCTCTTCAACCATCCAACAACCCCTGATCCCGAACTCTGTCCATGAAGAGAGAATACTTTGAATTTAGCCCTGATGAAAATGTGGTGATGTCAATGTAAATTCCAAAATGCTCAACTTGGAGACTGCACATGGGACTTGTAATTCTGCAGATGACTTTAGAGATCTGAAGATCATGTCTTTGGGCATGTGGATGCACTCAATCTCAGGTTTTTGAGTGTTAGGGTGCGGGTTGCCAACACTACGTTTGAAATGTGAGGAATAAATGTTGATAATTCTTGTTGCAAAAGGCCGTGTTTGGCTTCAGGGTTGGAATTCTGTTTCAGAAAGACCTTGTGTCACTGTGGGTTTTGACTAATTTACATTCTGGTGACTGTAGGGTCAAATAATGGTGCAGGACTCAATCAGGCCTGCGTTGAGAACATTTATGAGGGAAAAAGCACATCCATTCTTAGTGTGTAGAGCAGCGAATTTCCTGTCTGAATGCAGTCTATTTTGTGCACTGTAGGAGTGTTGACAACTATTGTCTGCCTTCCTCGTTCATTTCAATTCCCTTGCTCTCTCTGAGTTCCTCCCCACCACCTTCTTTCTCTTATTCCTCTCTTCCCTTCTGATCTCCCATTTCCATTCCTCTCCCTCTTTCTTGCTTCTTTCCATTTCTTCTTTTTTTCCTTCCTCACAGTCAAAGTCAAAGTCAAATTTATTCGTCAAGTGCACCCAAAAGTGCAGTGAAATTAATTTGCCAGCTGTGATACACTTTTTAAAAAAAACACACAATACACAATAGAATTTAACACAAACATCCACCACAGCATTCTTCACTGTGGTGGAAGGCAACAAAGTTAAGTCACTCCTCCTCCTTTGTACATCCGTGGTCGGGGCCATAAACCCTCCGTAGTCGCCGCTACGGACGGCCGTATGTACAGGCCCTTTCGTCGGGATGATCAATACTCCGACGTCGGGACGGTGGAACACATTCGGCTTGGAGCGCCCGAATCGGCCACTTTCCTACTGGAGACCGCGGCTTCAGGATGTTATGGGCCGTAGGACGGCGGTCAGAGCTCTTCTCCGGCGATCCTCGGCAAGGGATCCCAGGCTCCGGATGGTAAGTCCACGCCACGCCCGCGGCCACAGCCCACAGCCCCATGATGCAGTCACCAGGCCAGCGATCGGAGCACTACTCTCTGGCGACCCCCAGCAAGGGGATCGCCCCCGATCAGTGATGGAACGTCCATGCTGTGCCCGCTGCTGAAGCTCTGGGCCCGACTCTGGGAAAGGCCGCTCCAATCCAAGCTGTTGGGCTGCGAGGGAGGCGACATGGAAAAAGTCGCTTCTCCGTCGAGGAGGCGAACAGAAACGGTTTCCCCCGATTTCCCCCCCCCCCCCCCCCCCCCCCCCCCCCCCCCCCCCCGCACAAGACACACCGTGAGATACCTCAACTAACATTTGGACACACCAAAAAAAATGTTGAAATAACGAACACGCTGCTGGCAGGGCAGCCAACTCGCAGTGCCCCCAACCGACCAAGTTGACCATCCACACCTTTCCTCACTATTTTCTTTCCCTCTTTCTTTATGTTCACTTCCTCTCTGCCATTCATACAGCCCTCCCTCCCTTCACCTGCTTCCTCTCTAACCCTCTTCCTTTCCCTATCCCTTACTTCATTAGCCTCCCTTACTCTTGCTTCCTTTTTTCCTTTCCTCTTTTCTTCCCTCTCTTAATTTATTTTCTTTCTATCTCGCTGTCTGCCTCACTCTCTGTCCCCTTTCTATTTCAAGATCAACACCCATATAATATCAAGATAGCAAACTAAGTGTTGCCTCAGTTCAGAAGGTGGAAAATAAGCATGATCCTTATATGCTTAAGTGGGGTTGTGATCAATGTCAAGCCAATCTTTCTTCCCAAGAGACTGCAGATGCTGAAATCATGGGGGAAAAAAAATGATTTATTGTTTATTGAACTTTTTGATTGTTTGTTTATTGGGTTAGCTATTGAATATATTACTGTGTTCACAAACCTGTTGTATTATTGCAGCTGCCAGTAGGAATTTCATTGTTCAGTTTCGGGCAATATGACAAAATACTCTTGACTAGTGTTATTCTCGATAGTGTTCGCACCAGAATTTAAAGGACACAATAGGCAATAGGAGCACGAGCAGGCCACTCGGCCCTTTGAGCCAGCACCGCCATTCAATGTGATCATGGCTTATCAACCACAATCAGTACCCCGTTCCTGCCTTCTCCCCATATCCCCTGATTCCGCTATCTTTAAGAGCCCTATCTAACTCTCTCTCGAAAGTATCCAAAGAACCAGCCTCCACTGCCCTCTGAGGCAGAGTATTCCACAGACTCACAACTCTGTTTGAAAAAGTGTTTCCTCATCTCCGTTCTAAATGGCTGACCCCTTATTCTTAAACTGTGGTTCCTGGTTCTGGATTCGCCCAACATTGGGAACATGTTTCCTGCCTCTAGCGTGTCCAAACCCTTAACAATCTTATATGTTTCAATAAGATCCCCTCTCGTCCTTCTAAACTCCAGAGTGTACAAGCCCAGCCGCTCCATTCTCTCAGCATATGACAGTCCCTCTATCCCGGGAATTAACCTTGTGAACCCACGCGGCACTCCCTCAATAGCAAGAATGTCCTTCCTCAAATTTGGAAACCAAAACTGCGCACAATAGAAACATAGAAACATAGAAATTCGGTGCAGGAGCAGGCCATTCGGCCCTTCGAGCCTGCACCGCCATTCAATATGATCATGGCTGATCATCCAACTCAATATCCTGTACCTGCCTTCTCTCCATACCCCCTGATCCCTTCAGCCACAAGGGCCACATCCAACTCCCTCTTAAATATGGCCAACGAACTGGCCTCAACTACCTTCTGTGGCAGAGAATTCCACAGATTCACCACTCTCTGTGTGAAAAACGATTTTCTCATCTCGGTCCTAAAAGACTTCCCCCTTATCCTTAAACTGTGACCCCTTGTCCTGGACTTCCCCAACATCGGGAACAATCTTCCTGCATCTAGCCTGTCCAACCCCTTAAGAATTTTGCAAGTTCTAAGTTTTTAATACTCCAGGTGTGGCCTCACTAGGGCCCTTACAACTGCAGTACCCCTTTGCTCCTATACTCAACTCCTCTTGTTAAGAAAGCCAACATGCCATTCGCTTTCTTCGCTGCCTGCTGTACCTGCATGCTTACTTTCATTGACTGATGAACAAGGATCCCCAGATCCCGTTGTACTTCCTCTTTTCCCAATGACACCATTTAGATAAATCTGCCTTCCTGTTTTTAAGTAAGTAAGTAAGTAAGTAAGTTTATTGCCCAAGTATTCACATCAAGGAATTGCCTTGGTGCTCCGCCCACAAGTAACAACATGACATACACTAACAGTTACGAATGACTCAAAAAATTTATAAACATTAATAATAAGACATTAATGATAAAACAAATTTGCTACCAAAATAACCTCACATTTATCCACATTAAACTGCATCTGCCATTCATCTGCCCACTCACCCAACCTGTCCAAGTTACCCTGCATTCTGATAGCATCCTCCTCACAGTTCATATTGCCACCCAGCTTTGTGTCATCTGCAAATTTGCTAATGTTACTTGTAATCCCTTCATCTAAATCATTAATATATATTGTAAATAGTTGCGCACCCAGCACCAAGCCTTGCAGTAGCCCACTAGTCACTGCCTGCCATTCTGAAAGGGACCCGTTAATCCCTACTTTTTGTTTCCTGTCTGCCAATCAATTTTCTATCCATGTCAGCACGCTACACCCAATACCATGTGCCCTAATTTTGCCCTCTAATCTATATGGGACCTTATCAAATGCTTTCTGAAAGTCCAGGTACACTAAACCACTGTCTCTCCCTTGTCCATTTTACTAGTTACATCCTCAAAAAATTCTCCATTTTACTAGTTACATCTTCAAAACAACCTGGCCCCTCATGTGGTTCCCGTCCTTTGTTTGTGGGGTCCCCACTGGACTCGGCCCCTCAAATGTCCAGCAGCGAAAACTAACACAGACCCTTCCTTTTTTTAAAATATTTTTTTTAATTAGAAGTACATAATAAAAGCATTTTGTTTGTGATAGTCATACATTATTAATCTTGTCAATATTATCAATTATTTAATAGTTATATATATATATATTTTTATATAGCTAGAAAATAATAGAGAAAAAACAAAAAAAAACAGAAGATATAATAAAAGAGAATGGAATAATTAACTAATAATAAATCATTGGAGATATGTTCGTAAATTATAAAATGTAACTCTTCATCTAATCCTTAATTCGGGTTTCAGTAAGGTTCTCGTGCCGAACCAGTTTGCCCCTTCAAATAGTCAATAAATGGAGACCATATTCTGATAAAAAGTTCTTGTTTGTCCATTAAGACAAATCTTATTCTTTCCAAATGTAGGGTCTCCGACATTTCCATAATCCACGTTTTGATTGCGGGGGTTATAGGACCTTTCCAAAATTTTTATATTAATTTTTTCCCAATTATTATACTGTAGTATATAAAGTTTCTTTGGCTTGTAGTAAATATTTGATTTTGTTCTAATATTCCTAATATTATTAGTTTTGAGTCGGGCTCCAATTGGGTGTTGACAACTTCCGAAATTATCTTAAAGATTTCCGTCCAAAAATTATTAATTTTTATACAATTTACAAATGTATTTGTTAGGTTAGCCTCTAAGTGCTGACACTTTTCACAGATAGGAGATATACTTGGAAAGATTATATTTAATTTTGTTTTTGAATAATGTCATCTGTGTAATACTTTAAATTTTATTAATGAATGTCTAACATTTAACGAACAGTGATGTATATGTTGCAAGCTTTCGTCCCAAATATCTTGCACTATTGGTTGACCTAGTTCATTTTCCCATGATTGCCTATATATTTCAGTCGCAGGTGCCTCACTGTCTAATAGGATATTATAGATATAAGATATTAATTTTTCTGTATTAGGATGTTTATTCAAACATTCATATAAAAATTCTGAATCTCTATTTCTATAGTCCTGTGTATTTGATTTAGCATAATCTCTAAGTTGTAGATATTTGAAATAGTCATTTGAGTGAAGTCCATAAATTTGTTTTAACTCCTGGAATTAAAGGAATGTGCCTTTCCTATAGAGATGACCCATCCATTTAATTCTGTGATTTTTCCATTGTAGAAAACCTTTATCCAACATTGAAGGTTTAAATGCAGGGTTGTTTACAATGGGAAAAAGTAGTGATAGATTATCCAAATTTAAAGTCCTTTTTAATTGTTTCCAAATTCGTATACCACTGTATATTATAGGGTTTTCACTATGTGTTTTTGCTTAATTTAGTGGTAGCAAACAAAATCAAACCAATTTCAAAGGGTAAACAGTCTTCCTTTTCCATTTTTAACCAATCTGGTTGCTGGTCCAATTCTTCCAACCAGAAGTTCATATTTTTAATGTTAACTGTCCAGAAATAGAGCATGAAATTCGGTAGAGCTAATCCTCCATTTATTTTTGATTTATATAAATGCTTTTTATTTATTCTATGATTCTTATAATCCCAGATAAAATTAGTGACTATAGAGTCTACCTTTAAAAAAAAAGTTTTTGGAAGATATATCGGGATTGATTGAAATATTAATTTCAATCAATCAATATTCCGTACAATAATTGCGGAAGAAAAATCATTTTTATTGCATTAATTCTACCAAACATTGAGATAGGTAGTGTTTTCCAATATTGAATATTCTTATGCAATTTGTTCAATAAACGTGGGAAGTTTAGTTTAAATAAAGAAGTATATGACTTTGTTACATAAATTCCAAGATATTTACATTTTTCATTAACTATTTTGAAGGGAGATTGTTGTAATATATGTGGACTGATTTCCATTATTATCATGATTTCACTTTTATTCCAATTAATTCTGTATCCCGAGAACGAGCCAAATTGAGTTATTAAATGTAATAGGTTTGGGAGACTAAATTGAGGTTTTGTAATGTAGATTAATACATCGTCTGCATATAAAGAAATTTTATTCTCAGTGTCTTTAGTATTATACCCGTATATTTCAGGATGGGACCTAACACTTTCTGCTAGTGGCTCTATTGCGAGTGCGAATAGTAACGGGGATAACGGGCATCCTTGTCTACAGCCTCTAGATAAATTAAATTTAGCTGATAACATTTGGTTTGTTGATATTCTAGCTGTTGGATTAGTATATAAACTTCTCGCCCAATTGAAAATTTTCCATGACCGAGAATAAATAGGGCCATCCCACCTGGTCAAATGCTTTCTCAGCATCTAACAAAATAATTGCTAGATCTTCGTTAATACTTCTCTTTGAGTATATAATATTGAATAATCGTCTCAGGTTATAGGAAGAGTAGCGTTTTGGGATAAATCCTGTTTGGTCAGGGTGTATTAATTTATTAATCACTGTGCTTAATCTTTGTGCTAGGATTTTAGTTAATATTTTTTGATCAGTGTTTAAGAGAGCTATAGCTCTATATGAACCTGGATCTTCCAGGTCCTTATCAGTTTTTGGTATGAGTGTTATTATAGATTTGTTTAGCGTTTCTGGTAGTTTCTGTTGGATATAGATGTGTTCATACAGTGTCTTTAAACATGGAGAGATCAAATCATAATTTTTTTAATAGAATTGAGAGCTTATACCTTCAGGGCCCGGGGCCTTGCCGTTTTTTAGAGATCTGATAGACTCTTCAATTTATTTCACTGTTATTTCAGCGTCTAGTAATTCTCTACCTTTCAAATCTATCCCTTCAAGGTTACATTTTTGTAAGAATGCTTCCATTCCTGTCGAGTGATCTATCGTTTTAGCTGAGTAGAGGTTTTGATAATATTGCAGAAATCTCTCATTAATATCCTTAGACTGTACTAGTGGTTCTCCCATTTCTGATCTAATTTTGTGAATTGTTTTTTCCCCGTCCAGTTTTCGAAGTTGGCGAGCCAATAGTTTTTGTGGTTTGTCGCCAAATTCAAAATGTAATTGTTTAGTATACTGATAAAGTTTTATAACTTGGTCTGAATATATTTTATTTAATTTATACTTCAATGCTGCTATTTTATTGTGTTTTATCATAGTTGGTGCAGCCGCATTTTCTATGTCTACACAGACCCTTCCCAACACCAAAGCTTATGACTGAGTGGACGTGAGAGACTAAGTAGAAAGGAACTGCAGATGCTGGTTTAAACAGAAGATAGATACAAAAACCTGGGGTAACTCAGCACGTCATGCAGCATCTCTGGAGAAAAGGAATAGGTGACTTTTCAGGTCGAGACCCATCTTCAGATTGAGAGTCAGGGAAAAGGAAAACGTGAGATATAGACGGCACACAGAACCAATGAAGGAAAGATATGCAAAATGCAACAATGATCATGGAAATATGGAGCCCACAATGGTCCATTGTTGGCTGTGGGCTAGGTGATAACGAGTTATAGAGACAATGAAACTTAACACGGTGCATTGGGTGACATGGTGGTGTAGTAATAGTTACTGCTTTAGCAATAGTTACTGCTAGAGAATCGGGTTCAACTCTAACTCTGGGTGCTTTACATTCTCCGCGTGACCTGCGTCGGTTTCCTCCCACACTCCAAAGACGTACAGATTTGTAGGTTAACCGGCTTGGCATAATTGTATAGGAAGGAACTACAGGTGATGGTTTAAGCTGAAGATAGACACAAAATGTGTAGATAGCATTACTGTGCGGGGATCGCTGGGCGGGCGTTGCGGACTCAGTGGGCCGAAAGGCCTGTTTTCTTGCTGTATCTTTAAACTAAACTATATGACAATTAAACTAGTACGACGACTAGGGTGGTGGAGGGAGGGATGGAGAGAGAGAGAGAGAGAGAGGGGGGATGCATGGGTTACTTGACGTTAGATAAATCAATATAGGTATAGCACTTGGTTGTGAGCTGCCCAGGTGAAATATGAGGTGCTGTTCCTTCAGTTTGCGTTGGGCCTCACCTGACACGAGGGGCTGCTGTTGGGCCGAGATGGGAAAGGCGTTTGTAGTTGTGACCAAAGATCATAGAAGGCAAAGATACCAGAGGCTCCTCTAGTATATTTGGTAGAAGGCTGGTGATCTTGCTCTAGTATCTCTGCTTGTGACGGGGTTTGTTTGGGCAGCGCCGCCCCGCCCCGCCCCGCGAGCATGCGCGGTGGCGGCCGGCGGTGGGGAAGGTGACGGATGTTGCAGCGGCCGGGCCCGGCCTGCAGCTGGCACCGCACCGCCCAAACTACACCCACTGCGCCGCCGAGCAGGCCGCCCGCCTGCCTCGCACCCACCGGTAAGGACGCCCCGGGGGAGGGGGTGGGGAATGGGGCCGGGGGCCGCGGCTCTGGGTGCGGTGGGGCGGCGAAGCTGGCCCTCGACTCCGCGGCCCAGAATCCCGGGTGGAGGAGACGGCATCTCCCCCCCGGCACGGGTTATCAACATCAATCCCCAAACCCCCACCTTGCAGGCGGCGTCACCACCTCACATCCACCATTATGTTAACGTCCGCGTCACTCCTACCCCACAGACAGAGGGCTGTCTCCCCTCCCCCCTTAGACAAGAGAGCCCGTCTCCCCTCCTCCCCCCCGTCAGACAGAGGGGCCTGTCTCCCCCTCGCCGCCAAACAAGGGAGCCAGTCTCCCCTCCCCTCCCCCCCCCGTCAGACAGAGGGGCCTGTCTCCCCCTCGCCGCCAGACAAGGGAGCCCGTCTCCCCCCCCCCCCCCTCGTCAGACAGAGGGGTCTGTCTCCCCCCCCTCCCCCCCTCGCCGCCAGACAAGGGAGCCCGTCTCCCCTCCCCCCCCCCCCCCCCATCAGACAGAGGGGTGTGTCTCCCCCCTCCCCCGTCAGACAGAGGGGCATGTCTCCTCGCTCCTCTACCCCCCCCCCCCCCCCCCCCCCCCGCCCCCCGTCGGATAGAGGGGCCTGTCTCCTCTCTCTCCCCCCCCCCCCTTCAGACAGAGGGGCATGTCTCCTCTCCCCCTCCCCCGTCAGACAAGGGAGCCTGTCTCCCCTCCTCCCCCCCCCCCACCCCCCACCGTTAGACAGGGGCCTGTCTCCCCTCCCCCATCAGACAGAGGGGCCTGTCTCCCCTCCCCCCGTCAGACAGAGGGGCATGTCTCCTCGCTCCTCTACCCCCCCCCCCCCCGGATAGAGGGGCCTGTCTCCTCTCTCTTCCCCCCCCCTTCAGACAGAGGGGGCTGTGTTCTCTCCCTGCCCCGTAAATCGAGGAGCCTGTCTCCCCTTCACCCGTCCCTGTCGGACAGAGGGATCTGTGTTCTCCCTTCCCTCCCCCAAGTGGCCTAAATGCTGCCTTCACTCCACCAAATGGTGGGGCTTGCCTCCCCCTCCCACCCCCACCCCCACCCCCACCCCACTGGAGAAATTACTGTGTCTCCTCCCCCCAGATATTCAGCACCATCTTGTCTCCCCACCGGACGTGCAGCCATGTCTCCCCGACCTCACCCACCCAATTGTCCATTTACCTGCCCTTCCTCCGCCCTTCAGCTCATCATCCATCTCTTCACACTACGGGTGCCTTGTCTCCTCACCTTTGCCCTGTACTTATCTTCCTCAGATTCTACATTTTACTCTTCACCCGCTTTATTGTCATCAGATTCTACCATATGCACCCCTTTGTTTTCTCCATTTAAAATTTCCAGTGACTATCTCAACCCCACCTTGCCTGCCCCACCTCACTCAGCTGCTAATCAGCCCCCTACCTACCTGGATCAATCTGTCACTTGCCAGGTCTTGCCCTCCTATTTCCCTCACATCTTTCCACCAGATGTCTCCCTTCTACTCCAGTCTTGAAAGATTTCGACCCAAAATATTGTCTGTCAATTTCTATCTACAGATGTTGCCTAACCCCTGAGTGGCTCCAACAATATACTGATACAGTAGATGTTGAGGTGTTTTCATTAATTGGAGAATCACAAGCAAGCTGATATAGTGGCCAAATATGGGGGCTCATTTAAACCTGTGAAGACATTTCTTCTTTTGGGGAATAGTGAATCTGGAATTCTCTGCCACTGATGTTGGCAATAGCAATGTCATCAGATATATTTAAGATGGAGGGATACATATTTTAAAGATCAATAATTGGGGGGTTATGGAGAAATGGCACAGAAGAGGAGTTGAGGCCAGCATAGATCAGACACTATGATATTGAATGGCAGGGCAGGCTTGGGTGTTCACTGTAGATCTGTGGTTCTCCTATAATTCTGGAAATATTTCTTCCAGACACAAAATAATTATTTAATCTTATCGGAGTCTTTTTCACCTTGATTTCTCCTTGTATTATCTGTAATCGTTTTTCACTGTGTATAGATGCTTTTGCAGTTTATTTCCTTTCCCGTACAACTCTCATATTTTTGTTTACCTGTTTGTTCTTATTTATTTATTTGTTGAATTGTGAAATTACCAGCCAGACCTTTCACCTTTGATCTAATAGTGTTAACCTTAATTCAGATAATCTTTTCTGTTGGGATTTTGTTTTTGATTTCAGGACCATAGCGGACATAAAACTATGCAGAAACAGGAACTCCAAATACTGGGTTTACCAAGGAAACGCATAAAATGCTGAAGTTACTCAGCAGTTCAGGCAGCATCCCTGGAGAACATGGATAGGTGGTGTTTTGGGTTGGGACTCTTCTGCAGACTGCAGGGATGGGAGGAAAGAACAAGAAGAGTGGAAGGACAGGACAAAGCATGATAGGCCGTAGGTAAACAAAGGCGAGGGGGGAAATTGATAGGCAGATGGACCAAGGCCAGAGATGAACACACACACACACCAGGTGTGAGTCAACAGAATTAAAGACTTGCAAATTGTGTAGCTAGAGATTGACGATTTGTGAATTGTTTAGGATTGTAGGGAGGGGAGAAGTGAGTGCTAGGTCGAATTGAGGTGAGGAGGAACTTATTTAGTCAGAGGATAATTAATTTGTGGAACTCATTGCCACAGAGGGCTGTGGAGGCCGTCAGTGGATATTTTTAAGACAGAGATAGACAAATTCTTGATTAGAATGGGTATCAAGGCTTATGGGGAGAAGGCAGGAAAATGAGATTCAGAGGCAGAGATCAGCCATGATTGAATGGTGGAGTAGACTCGATGAGCCGCATGGCCTAATTCTACTCCTATAACTTGTGAAGTTATGAACTTGTGAGAAGAAAGGTGCGGAGGGGAGTTTACAGGGGAGAAATGGGAGGGGGGTGGGTTGTAGAGGGTACCAATGTATTAACTCTTTATGGGCATGGAGGATGAGATCAGTGTTGGGTGTACTAATATGCATTGCCATTTAGAGATCAAGAGGGGGGCTGATGTTGGGTTACTTGAGCATTAAGGTGCAAAATTTCCCAAGGCCCGATGGGATCTATTCCAGGCTATTGCGAAGGCCAAGAGTGAAGAATGCCAAAACAGGCCACCGAGGAGAACATCTTCAAACTTTGAAGAAAGCTCCTGATCTGAAATGCCACTTATCCATTTTCTCCAGAGATGCTGCAGCTCCAGCACTTTGTGGCTTTTTTTGAGGCTAGGGAAAAGATTGCTGGGGTCTTGATGGAGATCTTTACATCTTGGGAAAGGTGAAGTCCCAGAGAATTAGAGAATAATAATTGTTTTTGCATTGTTTAAGAAGGGAAATAAAGATAATTCAGTACAGTGGATGCTATCAATATTGATGCAGTGGTAGAGTTCTACCATACAACGCCAGAGAACCGGGTTCGATTCTGACAATGGGTGCTGTCTGTACCGAGCATGTACTTTCTCCCTGTGATAGCATGGGTTTTCTCCGGTGATCCGGTTTCCTCCCACTTAGAAGATTGAGGAGGGATCTTATAGAGACTTACAAAATTCTTAAGGGGTTGGACAGGCTAGATGCAGGAAGATTGTTCCCGATGTTGGGGAAGTCCAGAACAAGGGGTCACAGTTTAAGGATAAGGGGGAAGTCTTTTTGGACCGAGACGAGAAAATCATTTTTCACACAGAGAGTGGTGAATCTCTGGAATTCTCTGCCTCAGAAGGTAGTTGAGGCCAGTTCATTGGCTATATTTAAGAGGGAGTTAGATGTGGCCCTTGTGGCTAAAGGGACTGTACAGGATACTGAGTTGGATGATCAGCCATGATCATATTGAATGGCGGTGCAGGCTTGAAGGGCTGAATGGCCTACTCCACCTATTTTCTATGTTTCTATGTTTCCAAAGACATGCAGGTTTGTAGGTTAATTGGCTTCTGTAAATTGTTGCTAATGTGTGGGATAGAACTAGTGTACAGGTGAGTGCTGGTCTTTGTGGGCCGAATGGACAGTTTCCACAGTGTATCTCTAAACTAAACTAAACATTTAGTAAGGCAATTGACAAGGTCCTGCATGATAGGCAAATCTCGAAGATCTAGAAGATCACATAGATCCATGGTGACATGGTATTTTGGATTAGATCCAGTTTACTTATAGAAGACAGAGTAGTGATGGATGGGTGTTGTTCTGTCTAAAGATCTGTGAACGGTGCTGTTACGCCAGTTTAGTTTAGAGATACAGTGCGGAAACAGGCTCGTCGGCCTATCGAGTCCACACCGACCAGCGATCCGCGCACACCAATACTATGCTACACACACTTGGGACAATTTACATTTATACCAAGCCAATTATCCTTTGGTGTATGTGTGGGACGAAAGCAAAGATCTTGGAGAAAATTCATGCATGTCACAGGGAGAATGTACAAACTCTACAGACACGCACCCGTAGTCAAGATCGAACTCGGTTGTCCGGTGCTGTAAGGCACCATTTGCTTGGCCTTTGTTTGTGATATATATAAATGTCTTGACAAAAATATTTTTGAGTTGGTTAGTGAGTTTGTAGATCAAGAAAAAATTGGTGGGATTTCAGATAACGAAACAGATTGTCAAATGATACAGCTGATAAGTTACAGATATGAGCAGAGAAATGATAGATGGAGTTTAATCTGGGTAAGTGTGAAGTATTGCACTTGGTGGGTGGGGGGGCGTTAATGTAAGGAAATATAGATTTATGACCGGACCCTTAATAAGCTGTACGGTGTGCTTGTCTTCATAGGTTGGAACATTAAGTATAAGAGTCAGGAGGTCATGTTACAGCTTTGTAAAAACCTTGGTTAGGCTGCATTTGGAGTAATGTGCAGTTTACTTGCCTTGTTACAGGAAGGATGTGGAAGCTTTGGAGAAGGTGGAAAACAGGTTCACTAAAATGCTGTTTGGATTAGAGGGTATTCATTATAATTGGAGGTTAGTTGAACTTGGATTGTTTTCACTATTGGACCATCGGAGCTCAGGGGGAACTTGGAATGTGCTGCCAGGGGTGGTGATAGAAACAGAAACAATAGGCACTTAAGATTTTGAAAGGATGCGCCAGGATTCAGGAACAGGTTCTTTTCTGGTGTTATCAGATTACTGAACAATCCTCCCATAAAACAGTGTGTAGTCCCAATCTCCCAACCTATCCCATTATGAGTTTTGCACTTTTATTTGCACTTTCTCTATAACTGATGAGATAATGCTGTAACACAATATTCTGCTTCTGGTATTTTTCTCTATCCATTGTACTTGTGTATGGTTTGATTATAGTCATGTACAGCATGATTTGACTGGAAAAGCATGCAAACAAGAGCTTTTCACTGTGATAGTACATGTGACAGTAATAAACCAATACGATTCCCAGTTTAAGATGTTTTTGGATATGCTTGCTATGGAGGGATATAGATCATATGCAAGTAGAAGGGATTAGTTTAATTTGGTATCCTGTTTGGCACAGACATAACGGGAAAATGGGCCTGTTCCTGAACTGTAATGATTTATGTTTAAAACGTAGCCAGACTTGTATATTGTCTGTAGAATGGTCTCGACCCAAAATGTCACCCATTCCTTCTCTCCATATATGCTGCCTGACTCCGGCATTTTAGACAATAGGTGCAGGAGTAGGCCATTCGGCCCTTCGAGCCAGCACCACCATTCACTGTGATCATGGCTGATCATCCACAATCAGTACCCCGTTCCTGCCCTCTCCCCATATCCCCTGACTCTGCTATCTTTAAGAGCTCTATCTAACTCTCTTGAAAGCATCCAGAGAATTGGCCTCCACTGCCTTCTGAGGCAAAGAATTCCACAGATTCACTACCCTTGGTGTGAAAACGTTTTTCCTCATCTCCGCTCTAAATGGCTTACCCCTTCTTCTTAAATAGTGGCCCCTGAATCTGGACTCCCCCAACATCGAGAACATGTTTCCTGCCTTAATTTTCTTATGTTTCAATAAGATCCCCTCTCATCCATCTAAATTCCAGTGTATACAAGCCATTCTATCAACATATGACAGTCCCACCATGTCGGGAATTAACCTTGTGAACCTACGCTGCACTACCTCAATAGCAAGAATGTCCTTTCTCAAATTTTGTGTCTTTCAATTTTCACCAGCATCTACAGTTCTTTCCTCCACATTGTTTATTGTCATGCCTTTTAATTTATTTTCCCAATTTACCACAGCCAAATTTGCCTTCACAATTTTATAAATTCTATCAGCGTGGATGAAATTGGAGTTAGCAGATCATGAAATCTGGCGGCATGGTGGCGTAGTGGTACAGTTGCTGCCTTACAGCACTTGAAGCGCCGGAGACCCGGGTTCGATTTCGACCACGGGTGCTATCTGTAAGGAGTTTGTACGTTCTCCCCGTGACCTCGTGGGTTTTCTCCAAGATCTTCGGTTTCCTCCCACACTACAAAGACGTACAGGTTTGTAGGTTGATTAGCTTGATATGTGTAAACCGTCCCTTGTGTGTGTAGGCTAGTGTTAATGTCCTGGGATCGCTGGTTGGTGTGGACTTGTTGGGCCAAAGGGCTGTATCTCTAAAAGTAATATCTAAAAACTAAAACGTCGTCTTCTTTAATTACTCATCTGACCCAAACTTGCTGAGTAATTACTAAAGTATTTTATATGTTTTGAATTTTCAGTGACTTTATAAAGGAGCATACTTGAAGAGATATTGGCTCAAGATGGGACCCCGACGAAAAATTATCAAAACATATTTAACTTTGAATAAAGGAGGAGAAGCTGCAAAGGAAGTTGAGCCGAGGGATTATATGAATCATTTTTCGCATGAAGTGCTGTGTCATATATTCAAGTATGTACATATAAAATTTACTATTTAAGATGATTTAAGGAGGAAACAATTTGATAGTGTATGTGATTATCAAGATTTTGTCACTGCTTCCTTATGAACAATCTCCAGCTGCTTAATTAAGTATACTTTTCAATGTCTCCACCAAAAATATTGTCTAGGGGGAAATCTCGAGAATCTCCTCTTTCTATACCAACTCATTCAAAGCTGACCAATAATACCTCAAATGGATTGGCTGTCACTGTTATCCTCTACATATGTTTACAATGTTCATTCAATTAAAAACAATAGGCTGCGATTCATGAGTCTATTGTGGGAGATGATGACGCCTTCTCCTTATAAAAAAAAAAAAAAAAAAGCTTTTCAGTCTGGCTATATATTCCACCACTTGCCTTCCTCAGAATGTTGCAGTGGTGATGTGGCTGTTATCACCAAATCAAACGGTAGTCGGTTTTCAACACTCATTTCCCCTCTCCCGAACCCCAAAAAAACTATCCTCTGGAACTTTCTTTTTCCAAGAGAATCCTGTTTATCTACTAGCCATGCAAGCACCATGAAATTTTATTTTATTTTCTTAAACTTCTGCAACACAATTTTTCATCTTCACTTTAGCCTCCATCTTAGTTCATTGCGTGCTCTCCTCTGTAATTGCACTGACAGGATTTATGTATATTTGGAAGAACAATGCATGATCAAGGATAGTCAGCTTTGAGTAAGGAGATATCAATAGATAATAGACAACAGTAGGCCATTCGGCCCTTTGAGCATTCAATGTGATCATGGCTGATCATCCCCAATCAGTACCCCGTTCCTGCCTTCTCCCCATTTCCCCTGACTCCGCTAGCTTTAAGAGCCCTTGAAAGTATCCAGAGAACTGGCCTCCACCACCCTCTGAGGTAGAGAATTGTACAGACTCACAACTGTCTGGGAGAAAAAGTGTTTCCTCGTCTCCGTTCTAAATGGCTTACCCCTTATTCTTAAACTGTGACCCCTGGTTCCGGACTCCCCCAACATCGGGAACATGTTTCCTGCCTCTAGCGTGTCCAAACCCTTAATAATCTTATATGTTTCAATAATATCCCCTCTCATTCTTCTAAACTCCAAAGTATACAAGCCCACCTGCTCCATTCTCTCAGCATATGACAGTCCCGCCATCCCAGGAATTAACCTTGTAAACCTACGCTGCACTCCCTCAATAGCAAGAATGTCCTTCCTCAAATTAGGGGACCAAAACTGCACACAATACTCCATGTGTGGTTTCACTAGGGCCCTATACAACTGCAGAAGGACATCTTTGCTCCTATACTCATCTCCTCTTGTTATGAAGGGCAACATGCCATTCTCTTTCTTCATTGCCTGTTGTACCTGCTTGCTTGCTTTCAAATCCTGTTTTTGCAAATTTGAGTTGTTTGAGGAGGTAGCAAAAGCAATTGACGAAGATGTGGTGGTAGACATTAGTCTATTTTGGTATCATTAAAGCTTTTGACAAGGTCCCACATGGTAGGCTGTTCCAGACGGTTAAGGTCCAAGGGAAGCTAGAAAATTAGATCCAAAATTGGTTTGGTGATGGGATGCAAAGGGATGGTAGAAGGGTGCTTTTCTGATTGGAAGTCTGAGACAAGTGATATACCACAGCAATTGGTGCTGGAACTTTTTTTTGTTGTTTTTTGACATATTAATGACGAATATAAATGTAGGAGGAACAATTGATAAATTTGTGAATGGCACGAAAGTTATAGTGTTGTGGATAGCAATGGAGGTTTTCTAAGGCTACAGCAAGATATAAATAAGTTTCTCTAAAGCTGCACTACCAAAGAACCCGCTAAGTAGCCCGCCGCACGGAACGTGTTACGAGCGTGCTGCGGGACGCATAAAATCTCGTGGCGGGTCGGATGTGGTCCGCGGGCCATAGTTTGTAGACCCCTGGCTTAGAGCATAGAATTTAAAAGTTTGAACCTAATGTTGCAACTTTACAAAACGCTAGTTAGACCTTGTCTAAAGTGCCTACTGTTTTGATCGCCACATTATGGGAAAGACTTCCCATAATGCAGAGGAGACTTGCCATGATATTGACTAGATTGGAGGACTTCAATTATGGGGTGAGATTGGATAGGCAGACCTTGCTTTCCCTGGAGTGTAGGAGGCTAACGGGAGGTCATGATGGAAGTATAAACAAGTTATAAGATGGGATAGATAGTCAGACTGTTTTTTACCTCCGTGATAGGGGGTATTAAAAATGAGAGGAAATAGCTTTAAAGTGAGAGGAAACGTTTTTAAAGATTTGAGGGGAAACATTTTTTTTGTACGGTGAAAGGTTACCATCCAGAACTTGCTAACAGAGGAGCTTGTGGAATCCACTACAACCATGTTAAGAGACATTTAGATATACACTTAAATAGACAAGACACAGAAGAATACTGTCTCATCTAGGCAAATGGATTAATGTAGATGGGTAAAGGGGTAAGCATGTAGTGGTGGGCTGGTGCCTTTTTGAGTCCTTTTCAACTCTATACCCATCAGATGTACAGCCACATCTGATGGGTATAGTGTCAAAGTGCTCTTGAACTCTGCTGTCTCACCTGAACTGATTGTTCTAGATCAAACCCAATATAAGATAAATGGCTGTTTTTCTTTCTCCATTGCAAGTCAGAATAATAAACCCTTATCTCCTGTTCCCTCCAATTTCACCTTTGGATCAGATAATGATCTCATTGGCTTCACTGCTCTTAGATTAAATCTCTCCGTTGTCTCTGCTTTATTTCCTATTCTCAGCCGCAAAGTAAAACATCCTCGGATCGATTTCTACCCTAGCCCTGAACTTTCACACTACCCCAATTTTTTATTCTCTTTCCGAGTCAGAGCTATAAAGCATGGACACAGATCCTTTGGCTCACCTTGTCCACACTGACCAAGTTGAAATCCTGAGTTAGTCCCATTTGGCTACATTTGGTCCATAAACCTAAATAATTCCTATCCAAATACCTGTCCAAAAGTCTTTAAAATTGTAATTATATCCATTTTGTATAGCTTCCTCTGGCAGCTCATTTGAGATGCGAACTGCCCTCTGAGTAATAAAGTTGCCTCTAAGGTCCCTCACATCTCTACCCTCTCACTTTTAAATCTCTGCCCTCTAATTTTAGAATTCTCTACTCTGAGAGAAAAAAAAAGTATTTGCAATAGCGTTATCCTGCCCCTCATCATCTAGTAAGGGCTCCCCTCAGCTGCCTATGGTGCAAAGAAAAAGGTCCCCACTTATCCAACCTCTCTCCCTATATCTCAAGCCTGCAAGCACAGATAGAATTGTGGTGAATCTCTGCTGCACCCATTCCAACTTATTGGCATCACACCTGCATCTGGGTGACCAGCACTATCCACAGTACTCTGTGGTTTCACCAATGACTTGTGCAGCTGAACCATGATGTGCCAACTTTTGTACTGAGTACCTTTCCCAATGAAGGTGAATGTGCCAAACTCTACCTTCACACTGTCCACCTCACTCGCCACTTTCAGTGAAACATGCACCTGCACTCCCAGATCTCCGTTCTGCACTATACCACCAATTTTAGTATCATTTACAATTTCACTAACAGTATTAACCACAATGTCACCCAAATTTAAAAAAAAAAACAGTATGGACCCAGCTCCGACCCCTGCGGCATTCCACTGATTACACCTCTCCGATCAGGAAAACAACCTTTCACGAGTACCCTTTGACACCTTTCTCCTAGCCAATTTTGAATCGCATTGGTGAGCTCATTTTGGATTCCAGGTATTCTAACCTTCCAGAATAGCCTACCATGCAGGACTTTGTCAGAGTCCTTGCTAAAGCCTACCTAGTCAACATCCACCACTCTGTCTCCATCGCCTTGATGACTTCCTCAAAAAATGATCCGATTTATTTTTTTCCCAAGCACATGCCATGCTGGCTATTCCTAAAAGGTCCATGCCTATCCAAATGCTGGTAGATCTCTTCCATAAGAATCCCCTCCATCAACTTTCCCACCACTGAGATCATACTCGCATGGCTGTAGTTCTCTGGCTTGGCCTTGGTGTATTCCCAAATAAAGGCACAACATAGCATCTCACCAGTCTTCGGGAATGTCACATGTGGCTAAAGATTATGGAAATGTCTTTGCAAGAGCCTCTGTAATTTCCATGGTTTGAGGATGCACTTGGTCAATTTATCCACCTTAATGTGCTTTAAAAATCACCGATACTTTCTCTTTCGTAATTGTCAAGATTTAAGATGAATGGGAAGTATTCATTTTGTATCTCCACTGTCAATGTGGCTCAGCCTTGTCAATCTTTCAGAGGACTTACTTTTTCGCTCACCACCCTTTCACTTAATAGACCTGTGGAATCTCTTTACCTTGTCTACCAGCTTCATTTCACCTCCATTTTTGCCTTCCTGATTGATTTCATTAAGTGTACTCCTACAGTTTTATATTCAGTGGGATTTTCCTGATTCTGACTGCTTACTTCAAACATTTGCTTCCTTTTTCTTAGCCTGAAAATTTCTCGGCAAGCAAGGTTCACTAAGCGTGCCAGCCTTGCTCTTCACCCTATCAGGAACATGTTACCCCTGTACTCTTCTCAAATTTGAAAGCTGCCCAATTGCCAGCTGTCTGCTAACTGTTAAAAAAGCTCTCCCAACCGACCTCTGCAGGCTCCCACCTAATGCCTCCAAAATTTCCCCAACCCCATTTTAGGGTCTTAACTTGTGGGCCAGTCCTTTCCTTCTCCATAACTACTTTAAAATTAATAAATTATGGTTACTAGTCCCAAAGTGCACCTCCACCTCTTTCCTCAAGAGGAGGTCATGTGCTGTGCCCTCTCCAGTACAACCCTCTATATATTGATTAAGGAAGCTGCCTACTCTCTTTACCCTTCCTGGTGTCACTATGTGATCACCTCACTATAGCTTCTCTCTATAATGCCCACTTCCCACGGTCGTCTAGCTACAGCTCCATTTCCCTTGTGGTCATTCAGGAGCTGCAACTGGATGCACTTCCCAAATGTTTAGTTCACAGAGAGACAAAGTTTCCCTGACTTTCCAGATCCTGCAGGAGGAGCAGGTCACTGCCCTGCCCTGACTACCACCCCTATTACACGTAGATTAATGAAGGTTCCAATAAAAAACTTTATCTTGCCTTCGCCCTCTGCTCAGCTTCCTTGCTAAAGTCTCGATTTTATTTATTTTTTGTAACTGCCTTTAGTTTAAGTGCAAATATAGACACAAAAAGCTGGAGTAACTCAGCGGGACAGGCAGCATCTCTGGAGAGAAGGAATGGGTGACGTTTCGGGTTGAGACCCTTCGAGACTTAAGTGCAGTAGGGACGGTAGTTAGGGCAGCGTCCTTGCTAAAATCTCTCGAATCAAGGCCTCAAGATGCCCTTACACAGCACTTATCCTCTAGAATCAAAGCCTCAACACTATCCTCACACAGCAATCAGCCTCTCGAATCAAAGCCTCAACACTGCACATGTAGTACTTGCACCTCAACTCATAGTCGCTCCCAATAGGGACTCCGCCATACACTCCAACACACGGCCACTCCCAATGGGCTGCTCTGCTATATTTTCTCTTACTGGTTGTTATGCCTCAATAAGCTAACCCAACAGTCTTCCTGCTGCTGCACTATTGTTCTCCTCCTCTTGGATGGAAACTTAATTTTGTCATTCAAGATCACCTCGCACTCGTTTGATTCTATCTCTCTTAATCTGCTAACAATTTAACTTCAAATGTTATTTAATGCCATCAATGAATCAAGTCAGGTTCTCTTCTCATTTTCCTGTACATCTGCACAGGATCTACATAGTTGTATCTGCAAAATCATGCTTATGTTGACCTGTACCTGTTTAAGTTCAGTTCTGGGTTTTCCATCAGTTTTCCTTATTCAATTCTCCATTATTCCATCAGCATCCTCTCCAATTCTGAACTAATCATTCAATTGAAGTATTACTTAACTTGTTTTCCTCTGTTGCCTGCCGGGCAACCTAGGCAGCTTTTTAGGTTGCCAAATGACAGTTTAGGTGGTCATTTAAGACGGCTTGCATGACACGTGCGATAATGTGCTCGGACGAAATGCGTAGTTACCAGTCGGAATTATGCTCAATGAAGTATTCACATATTATTTCTGCTTCAAATAAAGTCACAAACTAAACATATTCACCAATCAAGACATGATATATACCACAATGACATGCAGCAAAATTATAATACAGTATCCCAACTCTTTTTACACGTTGCAATGAATGCAATTTCTATTATTTCTTTCCACTTCCAAACAAAAATGTGGTTGGATTATTCAGCGTATGATCAACCTGTGTCAATAAATCCTGGACCATGGTAACATATATGCTTAACCATGCACACTACAGATTGATGCAAGCATGTTTTCTGTGAAGGACTGAAAATTATCATGACCTGGCCATAGCATGGGTCTTTTCCTCTTGAATCTTCACTCATCAATCTCTGTTATGCCCAGTCACAGCAAGGTAAGTTGATAAAGAATTGAATCGATCTGTTTGACTCCTTTGAAGGTAAACAGTAATAACATCAAGAGGGGAAAAATAGATACACAAATATCCCTTGTGCTCTAGGATTTTGCAATTTAAAAGAAATAAAGAGAATGGAAGTGTACTTTGATTTTCTTTTTCTTTAACATACTTGTTACTGTATTATTATTATTATTACCTGACCAGACCTATACCATACTTTTGAATGTACATAGTACCTCTTTTACTCTGTGCCCACTAAGAAGATGAGTCATGGAAGTAGGTAACTATATTGAATCAATCATGGAACTTGGCAAGTGAGATTTCCCAAAAGGGCAATACAAATGGCTGAAGTGATTATTTTTTTTTTTTTGTTTTGCTTTTTTGGGGGGGGGGGGGGGTATCGACTTTGAATGAATAGAAACATTATATTTGTGAGAACTTGTGCAACTTTTCTGCTTGATATTTAAACCTTCTCCTGAAAAGCAAAGTAAAGACTGAGCTGTTCAAATACATCTAAAAGTCACTTTAATTGTCATCTGAGTCGCTCTAGAGCAGAGCATCCTCCTCATCAGACTCCTGCATGCCACAAGCTGTAACGGGGTATATTCCTGTACATACACACACGCGGGCCGTTCGGTGCCCACATCAGGATCAACACACTTGGGAATCAAGACAATGCCTCGCTGGGAATCAAAACAGTGATTCACAGAATCTACCCAGCCCACACTGCACCGCAGTAGCACGTGGCCCAGTAAGCATTCACATAACATGCAAGCATCGTGCACGCAGGTAGGTGGGCCTCTTATGCTCGCGAGGCGAAGATGGTATTGAGATATAACAATACAGATTGTGCAGTGCGCGAAACGTGTAACACATTGTGGCATTAAGCGCGTGTGTACGTGAGCTGGCGATCCGAGCGAGAGCGCTACAGAATTCACTTTTATTTTGGTACACTCACGGTACACACGAGTTGCACCCTGTATTCGTGAATTCACGGTCGGCATTTGATTAAAAAAAGTTTTTTTTGCTTTCTAAGCTGGGCAAAATGACACGGCTTTTAGGTTGCCCGTCAGACTTTAGGTGGCTTTTGGCAACTGGGCAACCGGTAATTTCGAGCCCTGTATTACACATGTTATGCACAGCTTTGCCTATTTTCCTGGAAAGAAAAAAATATTATTGATCACAAGCATTAGCTGAACATTCCAGTATTTTTGCAGGTATCTCCCGCTACAAGATATCATGTGTATGGAATGCTTGTCCAGAAAGTTGAAGGAAGCAGTTACAGTATACATGCGAGTAGTGAAGGTTGTTGACCTCTGTGCTGGCTGCTGGTGGGAATACATGCCAACAGGTAGGTCAAATAGAAAAATGAAATATTGGTTTAGACATTGCTTGGGTATTAACATTTGATTTAAATATACCATAATATTTTGCAAATATTTTAAGAAGTTCCATAGGTAAAGCAAAATGCTCTAAATGGAGCAGGTAGTATTTATCGAAAGGGAAAAGAGAGGTTTCAGGTGTGTGGAAAAAGTGCACACTTATTATGGTTGTAACACCAGTCCTTCTACTTTCTCCTATTCATCTGGGGTCCCAAACACATTTTCTGGGAAAACAGTGATTTCCTATTATCATTTCAAATTTAATATTCTTTATTTTGTTGTCACATTTTTGTCTGTTTTATGTTGGAGAAACTAAACACGAATTAGGTGACTGCTATCTGTTCAATCAATCTTTCCTCATCCAACATTTGCTTGCCACTTTGATTCTTGCCCAATTGCCATTTCTGATATCACGGTTTGGCCTTCTAAAGTATTCCAAAGAAGCTCAATTAAATTGGAAGAAATAATACATTGCAGCTCTTTATGCTCAATATTATAACTTGTGAATATATAACTTTTGAATTCTGAATTCAGCCATTTTGGGATAATTAGGCATGACATCTTATCTAAAATTTCCAGTTGTGAATTATTTCTGCATCCGGATATTTCAGATTTTCATTAGTCTCATATTTGCACATGCCTGGCATACCTTTCATTAACTGGTGGCCATTATCACCCTTTTTCAGGTGCTTCACCACTGCTTTTGATGTTCTCTGACCCTACCACTGACCTTTCCTTTTTTAGTCAATCCGCTCATCTTTCTTTGCACCTTAAACATTTTTGAAATGACAACATGTTTTCACTGTGATGGAAAATCATTGACCTTAAATACTGAGCCCTTGCAAAGAACAAAATTGTGCATTGTGAAGAAAATTGTCAAAGGATACAGCAGGATATAGGTCAGAGAGTCATACAGCATGGAAACACGTCCAACACGTCCACGTTGACCAGGTATAGTAACTGAGCTAGTCCCATTTGCCCGTGTTTGGCCATATCTTTCTAAATATTTCCCATCCACGTACCGGTTTTATAAATGCCATTGTACCTGGCTGTACAGCTTCCTCTGACAACTCATCCCATATGTGCACTGCCCTCTATATAAAGAAATTATCCCTCTGGTCTCTTTCAAATCCCTCCCCTCTTCCCTTAAGCCCTCTAGTTTTGGAGTCCTCTGTCCTGCGGTAAAACAAAGAGCTTTTATTTCAATGCCTCGCAATTTTGTCTACTGCTATAAAATCATCCCTTGGCCTCTAACACACTGAAAGTTCCAGCCCCTCAAGCCTTTGAGTCTTAGTAACATCCTTGTGAATCTTTTCCATACCTTTTCCAGCTTATGCCATCCATCCTATAGCAGGGCAACCAGAACATGCACAGTCTGCTGCAAATGCAGTCTTACCGATATCTTGTACAGCTGTAACATAACATCCCAACTACTGTACTCCATACCCTTACTGATCAAAGCAAGTGTGCTAAATGCCGACTTCACCTTCATCTCTGCTTATGTTACCACTTTCGGAGAACTTGAATATCCACCGTAATGTTATCTAAAGCTCCTAGCACCTCCTCTTATCTTTCCCCTCTCACCTTAAATCTATACCCTCTAGTTCTTGATCCACTACCATGAGGAAAAGGGTTCTGCATTCATACTTTCTATTCCGCTTATGGGTTTTATGCATCTCTATATGGTCAATCTCTGCCTCCTGCCTCCTGGAATAAAGTTCTAGCCTGCCAAACAGCTCAGGCCCTCGAATCTTGGTAACATCTTCAAATCGCCTCTGCAGTCTTTCCTCCTTAATGGCATCTTTTCAATAGCAGGTTGACCGAAACTGAACACAATACTACAAGTGCAGGCTCGCCAAAGTCTTGCACAACTATAATATAACATGAAAACTTCTCTACTAAAATATTCAACATGGGTTGAATAGCTTCCTATTTATCTTGAGAAAGATTCAGGAAACTGCCTGGATAATGATGCATCCTGAGTTGGCCATGGACTGCTACATAATTGGGTCTGTAGTGGACTTGTTGGTTAAGTTTATAGTTTGCATGCTTGCATGATCCTGAAAGATAGAAATTAATTTCCATGGGCAAGCAAAGTTAAGGGACATGTATTGGTTTTTGCTGCCCCCTCAATTCTCTTGGAATTTATATCTGATGAAGGACATATCCACTGTACATCTGGATAAACAGAATGCTTACTTGGGTTTAGTGAGCAGCTATTCAGTCACTAGAAAAGTACAGTTTAACAGGAGCCTGGTGATGACTTTCTTTGTGGCAGACAGCAGGAAACCCCTCTGTAAATTCCATAATCTGATGTTCCTACTGTCTTGAAAAGGGTTTATAATCACACCATAATTGGCTTTCATCACTCGAATGCCCTCACTGATGAAGGCCAATGTGCCAGAAGCCACCTTCACAATTCTATTTATCTGCGACAACACTTTCAGGGAACTATGTACTTGTATACCTGGGTTCCTCTGTTCGACAACACTCCCCAGGACCCTACTGTTCATTGAAGGTCTTACACTGGTTTGACTTCCCAAAACACAATATATTATAGTTATCTGATTAAACTCCAGTTTTCATTCCTTGCCCCACTTGTCCAGCTGATCAAGATCCTGCTGTAATTCCTGACTCTTTCGTTTCTAGTCGCTAATTCTTTTGTGGGGAAAGCTCCTCATTTACTCTCTCAAATCAGTTATGATTTTGAGTGTCCTTGTTAAGTGTCTTCTGAGCCTTGTCTGTTGGAAGGCATATAATTTTTAACCATGTTGCCAGCTTGCCTATAATTTTATGCATTTGAACATATGGAATCCATGGTGTCTCATGTACACTCATCAAGCTCATATAATTTATAGAATGTTACCTTTCTATATTAGTTAATGTACACTGCACTCTTCTCTGCATTGAATGTCATTTGGCAGCTTCTAATAGATTAGCCAAGTTTACTATCACCTGCAGATTTTATTATGCCCCCTCCTCATCTGAGTTTAACCCACATACAACTTGAGGAAAAATCCTTCATGTATAGAAGAGTTTTACTTATTTTTTACCATGGATGAAGGGATTTTTGTATTATAATAGGCTTCATGTGTGGTGCCAGAATTGAACTTCGCTCTACAGTCAGCTCCTTACTAATATTTGATAAAAGTGTATTATAAACCCATCCCTTTGCTTTTATATCCTATATATCTAATAATCATTTTAAATATCACCCCCCCCCCCCCCCCCGCGTTGGGGGACCCAATGGGTCCCACTTGGTCTAGTATTTTATAACTGTTTATTATAAACCCATCCCTTTGCTTTTATATCCTATACCTCTATTAATAATTTTAAATATCCACTCGTTTGCTGACAGCCCTTTGTACCTTCAATGATTTGTGTATGCACACTATCAAGTCTCTCTTTCTGCACATTTCAGCCTTTCTTTTTTGTCTACTTTTTTTTAAAGCAAAATCTACTTTCTCCATACTATGATAATTTGGGGTTTAAAATCAAACCCAATTTGCTTATTGCATATTCCTCTGATTGGGAATGAAATATATTTTTCCAGATTTCTCCCATTTCTGGCTTGTAACCAGTTTTCTGAAGGTATTGGATTTCATTCCATTGAGAATTGCTTTCTGTCCTTCCCTTCTTTCCTGTCTATATTGGATTGCCTGCTTCTGGTAGGCTTACTAAAAGTTGGAAATTATGAGAATTGGCCCATCTCATTAAAAAAAAAAACACCTTGCAGTATAATTTTCTGTGTTGGATATCAGATAAATTAAGGATGCATATTGTTTTGAGAATGTTTTAACAAATCTTATAATTAACTTTAATTTAATGTTCATAGTTCTAAATGCATGAATGTGAATATAAACATTTTCATGTATTCAATATCAGGATTCATCGATGCCAGTTTTCTAACTTTGTTAAAGAAAATGCCTGACTTGGAACAACTGTATGGATTGCATCCTCGGTACTTAGAAAGGCGACGAGTAAGAGGGCATGATGCATTCAGTATTCCAGGTGTACTTGAAGCATTACAAGCCTGCCCTAATCTAGTTGTAAGTAAAACTAATCTTCAATAAGCAGTACATTTTAGAAGGTTAAAAATAAGACCGGAAGTGAGAATGCTGGCTGTTATTACATATGATTCGATTCCATTCACAACTCCTAAGTGCAGTGTTTTGTGCTCAAATGCTGCAAGAACTGGAAAACATTCGGAAATGGCCACCTGTAATAGAATGCTAGGAGATGGCTATCCACCTCTCTTGCATGTTCAAAAGCAGTAAAGTATCCTTTATTGTCATTCAGATCTTTCGATCTGAACGAAATTTCGTTTCTGGCAGTCATACATTTAATAAATTAACAAAACACAATAAACACAAATTAACATCCACCACAGTGAGTTCACCAAGCACCTCCTCACTGTGGTGGAAGGCAAAAGTCTTAAGTCTTTATGTCTTCCCTCCTTGTTCTCCCTCTGCGCTGAGGCGATCCAGGCCTCCGAAATTGTGACCCCACCGGATGATGGTACATAGAAACATAGAAATTAGGTGCAGGAGTAGGCCATTCAGCCCTTCGAGCCTGCACCGCCATTCAATATGATCATGGCTGATCATCCAACTCAGTATCCCGTACCTGCCTTCTCTCCATACCCTCTGATCCCCTTAGCCACAAGGGCCACATCCAACTCACTCTTAAATATAGCCAATGAACTGGCCTCAACTACCCTCTGTGGCAGAGAGTTCCAGAGACTCACCACTCTCTGTGTGAAGAAAGTCTTTCTCATCTCGGTCTTAAAGGATTTCCCCCTTATCCTTAAGCTGTGACCCTTGTCCTGGACTTCCCCAACATCGGGAACAATCTTCCTGCATCTAGCCTGTCCAACCCCTTAAGAATTATGTAAGTTTCTATAAGATCCCCTCTTAATCTCCTAAATTCCAGAGAGTATAAACCGAGTCTATCCAGTCTTTCTTCATAAGACAGTCCTGACATCCCAGGAATCAGTCTGGTGAACCTTCTCTGCACTCCCTCTATGGCAATAATGTCCTTCCTCAGATTTGGAGACCAAAACTGCACGCAATACTCCAGGTGTGGTCTCACCAAGACCCTGTACAACTGAAGTAGAACCTCCCTGCTCCTGTACTCAAATCCTTTTGCTATGAAAGCTAACATACCATTCGCTTTTTTCACTGCCTGCTGCACCTGCATGCCTACTTTCAATGACTGGTGTACCATGACACCCAGGTCTCGCTGCATCTCCCCTTTTCCCAATCGGCCACCATTTAAATAATAGTCCGCTTTCCTGTTTTTGCCACCAAAGTGGATAACCTCACATTTATCCACATTATACTGCATCTGCCAAACATTTGCCCACTCACCCAGCCTATCCAAGTCACCCTGCAGTCTCCTAGCATCCTCCTCACAGCGAACACTGCCCCCCAGCTTAGTGTCATCCGCAAACTTGGAGATATTGCCTTCAATTCCCTCATCCAGATCATTAATATATATTGTAAATAGCTGGGGTCCCAGCACTGAGCCCTGCGGTACCCCACTAGTTACTGCCTGCCATTGTGAAAAGGACCCGTTTACTCCTACTCTTTGCTTCCTGTTTGCCAGCCAGTTCTCTATCCACATCAATACTGAACCCCTAATACCGTATGCTTTAAGTTTGTATACTAATCTCTTATGTGGGACCTTGTCGAAAGCCTTCTGGAAGTCCAGATATACCACATCCACTGGTTCTCCCTTATCCACGCTACTAGTTACATCCTCGAAAAATTCCATAAGATTCGTCAGACATGATTTACCTTTTGTAAATCCATGCTGACTTTGTCCAATGATTTCACCACTTTCCAAATGTGCTGCTATCCCATCTTTAATAACTGACTCTAGCAGTTTTCCCCACTACCGATGTTAGACTAACTGGTCTGTAATTCCCCGTTTTCTCTCTCCCTCCCTTCTTAAAAAGAGGGGTTACATTTGCTACCCGCCAATCCTCAGGAACTACTCCAGAATCTAAAGAGTTTTGAAAGATTATCACTAATGCATCCACTATTTCCTGAGCTACTTCCTTAAGTACTCTGGGATGCAGCCTATCTGGCCCTGGGGATTTATCGGCCTTTAATCTATTCAATTTACCCAACACCACTTCCCGACTGACCTGGATTTCACTCAATTCCTCCTTTGACCCACAGTCCCCTGCTATTTCAGGCAGATTATTTATGTCTTCCTTAATGAAGACGGAACCAAAGTAGTTATTCAATTGGTCCGCCATATCCTTGTTCCCCATGATCAACTCACCTGTTTCTGACTGCAAGGGACCTACATTTGTTTTAACTAACCTCTTTCTCTTCACATATCTATAAAAACTTTTGCAGTCAGTTTTTATGTTCCCTGCCAGTTTTCTTTCATAATCTATTTTTCCTTTCCTAATTAAGCCCTTTGTCCTCCTCTGCTGGTCTCTGAATTTCTCCCAGTCCTCTGGTATGCTGCTTTTTCTGGCTACTTTGTACGCATCATCCTTTGCTTTGATACTATCCCTGATTTCCCTTGTTATCCACGGATGCACTACCTTCCCCGATTTATTCTTTTGCCAAACTGGGATGAACAATTTTTGTAGTTCATCCATGCAGTCTTTAAATGTCTTCCATTGTATATCCACCGTCAACCCTTTTAGAATTAATTGCCAGTCAATCTTGGCCAATTCACGTCTCATACCCTCAAAGTTACCTTTCTTTAAGTTCAGAACCATTGTTTCTGAATTAACAATGTCACTCTCCATCCTAATGAAGAACTCAACCATATTATGGTCACTCTTGCCCAAGGGGGCACGTACAACAAGACGGCTAATTACCCCTTCCTCATTACTCAAAACCCAGTCTAAAAATAGCCTGCTCTCTCGTTGGTTCCTCTACATGTTGATTTAGATAACTATCCCGCATACATTCCAAAAAATCATCTTCCTCAGCACCCCTGCCAATTTGATTAACCCAATCTATATGTAGATTGAAGTCGCCCATTATAACTGTTTTGCCTTTGTCGCACGCATTTCTAATTTCCCGTTTGATACCATCCCCAACTTCTCTGCTACTGTTAGGTGGCCTGTACACAACACCCACCAGCGTTTTCTGCCCCTTAGTGTTTTGTAGCTCTACCCATACCGATTCCGCATCCTCCAAGCTAATGTCCTTCCTTTCCATTGCTTTAATCTCCTCTCTAACCAGCAACGCTACCCCACCTCCTTTTCCTTTCTCTCTATCCCTCCTGAATATTGAATATCCCTGGATGTTCAGCTCCCAGCCTACGTCACCCTGGAGCCATGTCTCCGTGATCCCAACTATATCATAATCATTAATATCTATCTGCACGTTCAACTCGTCCACCTCATTACGAATACTCCTTGCATTGAGACACAAAGCCTTCAGGCTTGTCTTTACAACGCATTTACCCCTTATACAATTTTGCTGAAAAGTGGCCCTTTTTGATTTTTGCCCTGGTTTTGTCTGCCTGCCACTTTTACCTTTCACCTTGCTACCTAATGCTTCTACCCTCATTTTCACACCCTCCTGCCTCTCTGCTCTTGTACCCATCCCCCTGCCACATTAGTTTTAAATCCTCCCCGACAGCACTAGCAAACACTCCCCCAAGAACATTGGTTCCATTCCATTCCAGGTGCAAACCGTCCTGTTTGTACCGGTCCCACCTCCCCCAGAACTGGTCCCAGTGCCCTAAAAAATTTGAATCCCTCCCCCTTGCACCACTTTTCAAGCCACGTATTCATTTGCATTATCCTCCTATTTCTACTCTGACTGGCCCGTGGTACTGGTAGTAATCCGGAGATTACTACCTTTGAGGTCCTACTTTTAAGTTTATCTCCTAGCTCCCTAAATTCACCTTGTAGGATGATGGTACATAAGTCCCACGGCTGACTCCGAGCTCCGCGAACGGGCCGGTTCAAACTCCGCGGCCCAGGGTGGTTGAAGCTGCCGCCCTCCAGTCCAGCGGACGCAGCTGTTGTTGCGGGAGCTCCGGAAAAACAGGTCACCAACCTGGGACCCGCGAGCTCCCGACGATGTCGTCCACTGGGCCCGCAGCCGGGCCTCCGAAGTCTCTGCCGCCGCCGGGACACCTCCGCAGCCCCGAGTCACCCCCGAGTCAGGCCGTCACCTGCCAGAACGCCGCCACGGCCCCGAAGTCGGCCAGCCTCGCACTGGTAATTGCTAGGGCAGCGCGATCACTTCCATTGAAATATTTGTATTTTTGCTGAACTCACACTACATCAGTATCTTGGTTTTGGGGATGTGATGATGACATATTTAATTGGATATTAATGCAGGAGCAGGTCAGGGACTGTTTCCTCCCACAAATTACTCTCCATCTGCTAATGGGTCAACATGTTGGAACGTTCTCCTTATTAGCATTTTGGAGTATCTAGAAGGACCAGGAGTTATTTTTACACATTGAGGGCTAAAGGAATAGATTTCAGTATTTACTGAAAATATTCCTTTCTTTTTACATGAATCATATTTCAAGAGCCTGCTTTTAGCATTGTGATGATTTTCATTTTATTGGTGCAGCTGACCAAAATAAAGGTGCTGGAATTCAAAGTAAAACAGTTGGCAACTTAAAAATTCTGGTTTCAATTGTCAGAGCTTGTTGCGGATTATACCTGTTTGTTAAATTTCAAATGTAGGTGGCATTGTTTTGCAGTTTCAGTAATGAGCGGTTGGAATGCTGCAATTTATGTTGCAACTAATCATTGCTGGAATAGTTACATAAGGAAAAATGGAATCTCAGTTTCCTCCTTGCAGAAATCCTAAATGAATTCCCCAAAGTTTTGCTGACAGTGGTGGAGATATGATTTGGCTAAACTGTATAATTTACCATCATATGTTGTAGAACTGTGATGGTTAAGGGCCATACAAATCAAAGCAAATCTTGTGGGTTTTGGCTGTTAATTATGTTGCTATATTTTTGTTTCCTCATACCATCGTAATTTTGTTTTGATTTTGGTAGGGTGTAGAAACTTCCCATTTAGAATTAGTAGAAGCCATCTGGAATTACATGCCGCAGGTCCACATCTTGGGAAAATTTCGAAATCGTGATGGTGCTTTCCCAGTCCCTCCAGAAAACAAATTAACAATTCCAATAGGAGTGAAGATACAAACTCTTCATCTCGTTGGTAAGCCCTTTCTCCAATGGATAATTTGCAGTAGGAAATGATGAATATTTGCTTTAAAATCTGCATGTTGAAAGAAGACAGTAAATTTGAATTAATTTATTGCTGTGTTTTTCTTCTAGGAGTAAATGTTCCAGAAATTCCTTCTATCCCAATGTTGAGGAACCTGTATCTGCAGTGGGTACGACTAATCAAACCTCAGCCTTTCAAAGATTTTCTCTGTGTCAGTTTACGCACTTTTGTTATGAGGAATTGTGCAGGTACTAAGAAAGAATAATTTGAATGTTTTCTTTTAAGTTGCAGAAAATATACTTTTATAAGCTACTAGACCAAGCATGGACCCGTTGCGTCTCCCTCCCCCAATGCAATATTCCCTCAGTAGCACTCAATTATACACGACGCTGGATGTTAAAATTGCGATCCCGACCCGGCAATCCTCCCCCAACTCCGCAGGCGCGGATATCGGACCCACTGCGCGCGTGCGGAGAGACGGCGCCATTTTCAATTGTAAGGCAGCTGATGGGCCCGGCAAGTGGGAGCGTACTGTGCAGGCGTGACTGCCGCGTTGATTGACAGTGTAAAGTAGAGTATAAAGTAAATTAAAGTTTATTAAGGAAAATATTTTGTCAAATGGAACGTAATTTGACACTGCACACCGTGGGCTAACGGTGAGTAAGGCGATTCTAAAATTGTTGCGCCATCGCGTACCGTTTTGGCTGTAGTACGGGCAGAAACAGGCATACATAAAAAACGACACTTTTTAGTCATTTTTAAAGTTTATTAAGGTAAATATTTTGTCAAATTGAACGAACCTTGATACTGTACACTGCAGGCTAGTGGTGAGTAAGGCGGGCCTAAAAGTGTTGCAGTATCGTGTACCGTTTCGGCTGTAGTTGGGGCATAAACATATATACAAACAAATATACATACAAGATGAGTGTTTTTGTTTATATATATATATTTTATTTATTTATTTATTTATTTACTAGACCAAGTGGGACCTGTTGGTCCCCTATCTCAACCCATTCCCCCAATGCAATATTCCACCATTCACCCATAGCCCCCCACGGGAAGCCTGGTCCCCCAACACAACCCAATACCCAAGGCAATATTCCACCACTCACCTGTTCCCCCATGCAATATGCCATAATTAGCCCAAAGCCCCAAACTGCGCAAGGGCGGCTCATTTCCCCTTATATCCCAGCACTCCTCCCCCCCCCCCCTTCACCCTCCTTCTTTTTAAACTTTAAACAATTGACTACTCTTTCTAAAATCCAATTGCACTTGCTGCCAGGACTCAGTGTCCTGTGATTTGCAACATTGTAATGTGCTAGGCCAGTAAGTACAATTGGATTTTTTTTTATAGTGAAATGTTCAGTGGGCAGTTTATGTAAATGAGATCCCATTGTGACGTCATAGCTGCTAATTGCCACTGCAACTTGAACTGATTTTTCCGAAACTGGATTTTGTAAAGTTCAAAATGTGAATAGCTTGTAAAATATACCATCAACCTGAACAAAACTTGATACACCACTCCACGGGACAATGGTGAGCAAGATGGTCCAAAAATTGTAGCCCCATCGTCTACAGTTTGGGCATAATTCAGGGCATGACTCACGCAGACACACAGACAGGCACACAGACTCACTAACAAACAAGATGAGAGTTTTACTGCTATATACAGAGATATAGATATAGCAACCCATTGTCCTTATTATTAGCACTAAGATAATTTGTTCATTTGATAAATTTCTAAATTAAGTCAACATGTTTGTTTTCTATTTTATAGGTCCTACCAATTCCTTAAAGTATGTTCCACTGGTGACTGGGTTAGCTTCAGCCAGGAACTTGGAACATTTGGAACTGGTTCGAGTACCTTTTCTTGGAGGTTTGATTCAACATGTAGTTGAGGACAGCTCAAGATCAGGTACTGACTTGTCGTTATGCCTAAAATGGATTAATATGTCAAAAGTTTTGATTTGGGAATTGTTTACTCAAAGTATTGTATCAAAACTTTGGTTTTAACTAATTATGAAAAAACAAAGAAAGTTTTATTTTGTTAAACATTTTGGAAAGTGAATGATAACAGATGAGATGTATTTGTGTTGCATTAAGTTTGAAATAACACCAATTTAAAATTCAGGAAGTCATGATGTGATTAACAGTGACTTTGTTATATGGATTTAGAACTGGTTTACTGATAGGGGTTGTGGTGGAAGGACAATATTCAGGCTGTAGTGGGACCTCTGCTGTTTGTGATGTACATAAATGACTTGGACATAAACGTAGACAGGTTAATTACTACATTTGCAGATGACACTAAGATTGCTGGGGTTTGTGGACTGAGAGAAAGGTTGTCAAAGTATACAGTGAGATATAGATCAGCTACAGACATGGCAGGAAAAAAATGGTAGATGAAGTTTAATCCGAGCAAGTGTGAGGTGTTGCACTTTGACAGCTTGAATACAAGGGGAAAATAAATAAATGGTCCTTTAGCATTGATGTACAGTGGGATCTTGGGGTCCAAGTCCACAACTTCCTGAAAGTGCCAACACACGTAGATAGAATGTAAAGAAGCCATATGGTATGGTTGCTTTCATAGATCAAGGCATTGAGTATAAGAATCAGGAAGTCATGCAACTTTATGTGAGAATTAAGGGACAAAAGTTTAGGGGTAACATGAGGGGGAACTTCTTTACTCAGAGAGTGGTAGCTGTGTGGAATGAGCTTCCAGTGGAAGTGGTGGAGGCAGGTTCGATTTTATCATTTAAAAATAAATTGGATAGATATATGGACGAGAAAGGAATGGAGGGTTATGGTCTGAGTGCAGGTAGATGGAACTAGGTCAGAGTAAGTGTTCGGCACAGACTAGATGGGCCGAGATGGCATGTTTCCGTGCTGTAATTGTTATATGGTTTATAGGACTTTGTTTAGGCCACATTTGCAGTTCTGGTTGCCCCATTACAGGAAGGATGTGGAGACTTTGGAAAAGGATACACTGGAGGTTTACCAGAATAATGTCTAGATTAATGGGTATAATCTACAGGGAGAGGTTGGACAGACTTGAATTATTTTCTCTGGAACTCTGGAGGTTTGATGTAGATCTGATGGGTGTATAGAATTATGAGAGGCATAGATACGGTAAACAATCAGAATTTTTTTTCAGGATGGAAAAGTTAAATACCAGACAGCATAGTGTTACATTGAGAGGGGCAAAGTTTAAAGGGGATGTTTGGTGCAAATTTTTTTACACAGAGGTTGGTGAGTGCCTGGAACGAGCTACAGATGTGAGAGTTTATGGGGAGAAGGCAGGAGAATGGGGTTACGAGGGAGAGATAGATCAGCCATGATTGAATAGCGAAATAGAGTTGATGGGCCGAATGGCCCAATTCTACTCCTATTCCCTATGACCTTATGACCATAGGGATTGGTTGAGGCAGACAGGATAATGGCATTAAAGAGACTTTTGGATAGGCATATGGGGGGAGGGGGGAGGTATGGATTATTTGCAGGCAGATAAGAGTTGGTCGGCATATTATTCGGCACAGACTTTATGGCTGAAGGACTTGTTCTTGTGCCGTACTGTTCTGTGTTCTATGTTTATTCAATCTTGTGGATTTGTACCAAGTTCTTCTAGGTGGATAACTGTAAAACCTGATGTGATTGATGGATTTGTAATTTCAGAAGAAATTGGTTGGTATTCATAAAAGATAGGAGAATTACTGGGAATGATTTTCAACAGTAATCACGCAATATTTGTGGAAACTGATTAGCCATCCATAATACATTTGCCCCAATTTGCCTTGGGGATTATTTGTTGCAAATCCAATACTACATTTATTTTCTATCTTTGCCAAAGTTCAGTCTCATTTTCTTAAATAGAAATATAGAAAAATGATTTCCATAAGTTTTTAATTCTGTAAAGTTACAGACTTAGCTATTTTGGTTTACTCCAGGAGATAAAATATAAGTATTTTATCAAAATTAATTGTTTAGTTCACTATAAATCAATTGATGAATTTATTTTAACTTTTAAGTGAGGTTGGATCTGATTCTCTGAAACTGTTCAAGAGCGAAATAAGATTTTGAAGCCATAAAATAATCCAGTATCTAAAACAATTCCTCCAGCAGGATTTTATGCTCAGGTGGTTCACCAAACATTGTGTATATCACAGGTTAAGGATAGGCAATCAGAAAGCATATTAAGACACGATTCTCTCTAGAGAATGATCTGAGCTCAAATGATCTGAGGTATAAAGGTTAGACAAGTCCTTTAATTTTTTACAAAAGAAACTTGAATAACTGAGCCTGTGCTTAGGTTGCTTCCATTTTGGCCCCCTAAAATCTATTGCTTTTCTTCATAGGTGGTTTCAGGAATCTGCATACTATTGTATTTGGAGCATGCAAAAATGCACTTGAAGTTGACCTTGGCTACCTCATTATTACTGCTGCACGTAGGTAAGTTAATGCAATATGTTCCATAACAGTACAGCGGTGCACTGCATAACTGGAAATAATACTTTTTTGTGGATGACATTTCCATTTCATGATCCTGTTTTTTTGCTTTAATCATCTCCAATTCAATTTCATTAAAAATGCAAAGGCGTAGCATAGGTGTGAAAGAAAGTACATTCTCCTTTTAAAAATAAAAGAAATATATCATTTGTTTTACATGTGGTGTTTTCGATCAGATTTTATTAGCATGTTAGCATGTTACTCCATGTTGGAAAAGAGTTGCGATGTGAAAAGTTGCAAAGATTGTTGTCTGAAAGTTTTATATGTTAATATCATACATTTAAAAAGAGAAACATTAACAATTCAATTATGTTGTGACAGTATAGGAAAAGATGTGTCTTCAGATTTTTAACCGAAGGCAAAAAAATTCTTCAGTTGAAAATTTGTCATAGTAGATTAGTGGGACAAACCGATTTTTATTTTAAAACTTGCAAAACAGAAGGGATTTTTATGCATGTAATAATGTTGCTTTGAAATATTTATATGGACATTCCTCTGCCACCTGGTTGATATTTGGTAAAGCCTAAGATAGACATAAAATACTGGAGTAACTCAATGGAATAGGCAGCATCTCTGGATAGAAAGAATAGTCTCATTCCTTCTGGTTTCAGAAGGGTCTCGATCCGAAACGTTACCATTTCTTCTATCCAGAGATGCTGCCTATCCCCGCTGAGTTACTCCTGCATTTTGTGTGTACAGTGTAAACCCATATCTGCAACTCCTTCCTATACATTAGGTAAAACCTAATTAGCTTCAGGAATCAAAGATAGCGGCACGGTGGCGCAGCTGTAGTGTTGCTGCACCGGAGACCCGGGTTCGATCCTGACTTCAGGTGCTATCTGTATTTAAGGATAAGGGGGAAATCTTTTCGGACTGAGATGTGAAAAACATTTTTCACACAGAGAGTGGGGAATCTCTGGAATTCTCTAGCACAGAAGGTAGTTGAGGCCAGTTCATTGGCTATATTTAAGAGGGAGTTAGATGTGGCCCTTGTGGCTAAGGGGATCAGAGGGTATGGAGAGAAGGCAGATACGGGATACTGAGTTGGATGATCAGCCATGATCATATTGAATGGCGGCGCAGGCTCGAAGGGCCGAATGGCCTACTCCTGCACCAATTTTCTATGTTTCTATAGACACAAAATGCTGGAGTAACTCACAGGCAGCATATCTGGATAGGAGGAATGGGTGATGTTTCGGGTCGAGACCTGAGAGGAGGAGAACTTATTCAGAATAGGTAAGAAAGAACTGCAGATTCTGGTTTAAATCGAAGGTAGGCACAAAATGCTGGAGTAACTGAGCGGGACAGGCAGCATCTCTGGAGAGAAGGAATGTGTGACATTTAGGGTCAAGACCCTTATTCAAAATAGGCGTACCTTGAGGAGATTTTGCAGTGGAACAGACAAAGTTTGTAGGAAGGAACTGCAGGTGCTGGTTTACTTTGAAGGTAGACACAAGTTGCTGGAGTAACTCAGCGGGACAGGTAGCATCTCAGGATAGAATCAAATATTGGTACATCATAGAATCACAGAAAATTTAGTCTAATCTTATTCTTTCCCAATGTCTTTTAATGTTAAGTTCAGGTAATTATCTAATTCACTCCTAATGTGTATCCCACAGTCAAACTTGCCATTTGAGTAAAATGTTCACATTTTATTGCTTTTTATGAAAAATTAATTGGAAATCTTTTCTGCACCTGAACATTAACTCTCAGAACCTATCGTCCATATTACTCATTTATGAATAAATGGAAAAATCTTTCATGTAATTAATACTTTGAACAACATTCCATCATGTGGGAGCAGAAATTTACCATGTGGCATTTCATTATTTGCCACACAAGATCAATAATATAAAATTTTCACAAATTAACAGCTTTACTAATGAAAGAATCGTTTTGTTTGCTGTACTTCAGGTTACACGAAGTTCGTATTCAACCTTCACTAACCAAAGATGGTGTTTTCTCAGCACTAAAAATGGCAGAGCTGGAATTCCCTCAGTTTGAAACCTTACACCTTGGATATGTCGATGAATTTTTATTACAATGTAAGGATTTAACACATTTTTCTCTTAAGCTGGTTCTGATTCATTGATTGTAAATGGGGTTATTTGATAAGAGATGTGACAGCTCGTTTGAAATGAAAATGATTCTGCATATGAGTATTTTCTTAAATAAGCGTCACGGGAGGCCAAATTTGAAATTATTATATCATAATAAAATAGCACAGCATTAAAAATGGGTCTACCTATGATCCTTTTGATCAAAATCAACCAAAATTTGACCAAAATGTAATATTTTCACTTTTTTTTAAGAAGAGAAACAAATTTGTTTATGACATATGGGACACCTACTGATTTCTAAGCTCCCTTAGAAAATGTCGCCACCTAACCCACCATGAGGCCCGTAGTTCACGCCAGGGTCATTATAATCGCATTGTTTGCATTTTTTTTAAATCGCGAGTGCAAAACAAAACCATTATAGCGCTATAAATAGCATTGACAACCTTAGACAACGGAAGGGGCTACAGAATGGGACATCACTAAAATAGATGAGCAAACTAGATTTTTATTTCATGATTTTAAGTTCTATTCATTATTAAGTCATTTCAATGGAAAGCTTAAACACAAAAGATAAACAATAAAAAAGAAACAAAAATATAAAAACAATTACTCTGCTTTTAAATCATACATTTCACAACGTGACCAAAGCGACACCGCTACTCGCGTTCTGCTTCAAAATGGGGCATCAGAAAACCATCTTATCGGGTGATAAATGATAAAAATCATAAGCATAATCAGAATTTGGCTTATATAAGAGTTATTTAATTGCAAAATTAATGTAATCTTTCTGGTATAAATTAGCCTAAGGTTTTGATTAAATCCTACATGAAAAATGTCACAAAAATGCAAGAAAACACAGGGACATAGCTGATATTTTTCTTTATAAAAAGAGATTTATTTAATTTTGCTTCATCTCGTTATTTTGGCTCTACGCCATGATCTGTACTGCTTAAAATACAGGATATGAAACAATGGGAATATTACATTAAAAAAACAGGAAAATAACCTGGTAGTTCGGAGACCTTCAGTTTCACTACTGAGTGCTGTATTTACGGAAACACCCATATTCAAGCTAAGATGTATAATTTACAAGATGCATTTCTATTTTTACCAGGTAAAATGAACAATGTTGAATTAGTGAAGCATGGATTGGCAGATGTTGTAGAAAATCCTGGCATCATTACAGATATTGGGATGAAAGCTGTAAATGAAGTATTTCCATGTATCAAATATTTACTTATTTATAACTGTCCACATCTCCACAATGCACACAACTGGATTACAGGTACACTTAAATTTTAGAAGGTCTGCTGCTATATTATTCATATACATTTTTATTTGAGGTAAGTGACGTAACCAACAATAATTTGAACAGATATTGACGGAGGATACCTGTTGTATAAAATTGCCATTTAATATTAAAACAAAAGTGATTTGTTGATCAAAAAGCTGCCACTTACAATGGCCAGAGATAGCTGATTGTACCTAATTGTCCAGTAATACTACACAACCAGCACATTTTCCGTTTATTAAAGTCACTTTGAATCCAGAACTATACCTCTTATTCTTTACTCCACTAAATTCAGGCATAATTGATTGGATGTCAGAAAATGAAATTGAAAAATGCTGGTGACATAAAACAATTTATAAAAAATAAAAAAAAATAAAAAAATACTGTTGGATTACATACAACAGGGCTCTAGCGTAACTTTTTTCCCTGTTGCCAGCCGGGCAACCTTGACAGCTTTTTAGGTTGCCAAATGACAGTTTAGGTGGTCATTTAAGACGGTTTGCATGACGCGCGCAATAATGTGCTCGGACGAAGTGCATAGTTACCAGTCAGAATTATGCTCAATAAAGCATTCACATATTATGTTCAAGAAGGAACTGCAGATGCTGGAAAATCAAAGGTAGACAAAAGTGCTGGAGAAACTCAGCGGGTGCAGCAGTCTGAAGAAGGGTTTCGGTCCGAAACGTTGCCTATTTCCTTCGCTCCATAGATGCTGCCGCATCCGCTGAGTTTCTCCAGCACTTTTGGCTACATTCACATATTATTTCTGCTTCAAATAACGTCACAAACATATTCACCAATCAAGACATGATATATACCACAACATACCTGCCAACCATTCCGATTTGGGCGGAATTCTTCCGATTTTTCCATCCCAATTCCGAATTCCGATTTTTTTCCTCAATATTCCGAAAAAAATTGGAATTCGGAATTGGGATGGAAGCGTGCATGCGACCCATGGCGGCGGCGAGGAGACAGCGAGAGAGCGCACCGCGCCGCTTATGGGGGCACGCACGGGTGTACGTCAGCACGCAGCCGCATGACCCCGCCCCGCCACGGTGGCGTTCGGCGTCACTTGCCCCCCCCCCCGCACTGACGTCACTTTCCCGCCCTCACTGACGTCACGTACCCCGCCCCTTTACTGACGTCACGCGCCCCGCCCCTTACTGACATCACGTGCCCCGCCCTCACTGACGTCAGACTAATAGGATTCCGATTTTTCATTCTCACAAGTTGGCAGGTATGCCACAATGACATGCAGCAAAATTATAATACAATATCTCAACTATTTTTACACATTGCAATGAATGCAATTTATATTAGTTCTTTCCACTTCCAAACAAAAATGTGGTTGGATTATTCAGCAAATGATCAGCCTGTGTCAATAAATCCTGGACCATGCACACTACAGATTGATGCAAGCATGTTTTCTGTGAAGGACCGAAAATTACATTGACATGGCCATAGTGTGGGTCGTTATTGCTATTGGCACAGAAACACTCTGGCTTCCCACATTTATCCATAACAAAATATACAGGCTGCAAGGAAATTTCTAAAGGCATTTTATGATAATAGCTGTTAAAACCAACTATACCCATCTGACATGTTAAACATTACACTAACTGACAAGAGGTGGCCAAAGGACATAACTGCAGCAAATGTTATTTTGGTAATATGTTTAAAGGTGTCAAAACAAATAATAACATTGGGAGTTAAAACGCATTTGATTGCATTCCGATGTCAAACATCGTCAATGTTCGCTCTGAAGACCATGAATCACAATAGGGTCAGGGATTGTGTGAATCAGTACGGGATGAATAGATGGCGTCGGGGGAGTTGAGAAGGCAATCGGTGCGGAATGGATGGATGGATGGAGGCATGTGTTGGTTGGAGTATGTAAAATTGTGAGCTGAGAGCACGGGGGATGTCAGTGATGTTGAATGGGGGATCAGTACAGGATGGATGGGGAGGGGGATCAATATGGGATGGATGGGGGGGGATCAGTACGGGATGAATGGGGGATTCAGTACAGGATGAATGGGGGTAGACAAAAACGCTGGAGAAATTCAGCGGGTGAATTCAGTATTTATGGAGCTAAGGAAATGGGCAACGTTTCGGGTTGAGACCCTTCTTCAGTGTTCCCCCCCATTCTTCTTGACTGGGGGGATCAGTACAGGATGGATGGGGGGGGATCAGCACCGGATGAATGGCGGATCAGTACAGTATGAATTGGGGGGGGGGGGGGTCAGCACAGTGAGGGTCTGTGCAGGATGAATGGCTGATCACTACAGGATGAATGAGGGGATCAGTATAGGATGAATGGGGGCTCAGTACGGGATGAATGAGGTGATCAGTACAGGATGCATGAGGGGATCAGTACAGGATGAATGGTGGCTCAGTAAAAGATGAATGGGGAGTCACTACAGGATGGATGGGGGGTTGGTGCAGGGTAAATTAAAGGTGGGTCAGTACGGGATGAATGGGAGGATCAGTGCAGTATGAATGGGGGGGTGAAGTGCAGGATGGATGGGAAGGGGGGTCAGTACAGGATGAATTCGGGGACCAATGTAGGATGGATGGGGGGGGGGGGGGGGCGGCAGGAGAATCAATGCGAGGTGGGTAGGGTGATGAATAGATTGTGGGGGGGGGGGGGGGTAGATGGGGAGGGGAGCACGGGATGTCAGTGAGGACTGAATAGAGGAGGGAATGGGGATCAGTGCAGGATGGAGAGGAGGGGCCCCAGGATAAGAGGGGTGGAGGGGGGGGTGTACGAGACGGGGGGGGGGGGGGGAAGGAAGGTCAGCGCTCCTCAGACAACATCGCCCTGCTGCCTTGGCCGTCCCTGTCCAACGCCGAAGTGCCGCCGCCAAAGGGGGAGGCGGTTGGGAACTCGTCGCCACCGTCTCCCCTCCTCCGCCAGCCGACAGCAAGGTGCGGGGCCGAGCGGTGCAGCTCAAAGATCCTATAGCTGTACGATCTTTGGTGCAGCTGCTTCAGTCGGCGGAAGGAGGCCTCCGCCTCCCTCGCTCCCTCCCTCCCTCCTCCCGGCCTCGGCGTGCGAGAGGGGTTGTTTTGAAACCGCTGTTAACGGCCGCTGCCTGCAAACCTGTTATCAGGGTGACAGCGGCCGCTCCTTGCAAATCAAAAGATACTGCTGCAAATCCACCAACTGCGCTTTCAAAACAACCCCTCTCACACGCTGAGGCCGGGAGAGAGCGAGCGGGGGAGGCCTCCCTCCACCGGGCGGGGTGCGGGAAATGGAGCCGCTATCGCGGCCGCTGCTGCTACTGTTCGGGGCCCGTCATTCGCTCCGACCCTTCGTCACCCCGCACCTAGTATCTTTGCCCTGCAATCAAAGATACTAGAGGAATACAGCCGCCGCCGCCGTCGACACGAGACGTCATGCTCCTATTCTCCAGAGATGCTGCCTGACCCGCGGAGTTACTCCAGTTTTTTGTGTCTATCGGTATACACCAGTATTTGCTTGCCAAGCCGGGCAAAATGAGTTGGCGTTTAGGTTGCCCAGCGGCACTTTGGCTTGTCATTTGCACCCGGGCAACCGCTAATTTCAAGCCCTGTACAAGGTATATGTACATGATATCTCCAAATTGTATTAGAGCTATTCCATATCAAATTGCATCAGCAAAATTGATAAATCGGTTCAAGATTTAAAAAAATATCCAAAATATTCAAGAGCTTGTCCTGAATTACTTGCAAGTGCTGTAACATTGATAAACATGTTTGAACATTGTAAATGAAGAATCATAACTTTGTTTGAAGAAGAAGTAGTACATTTGTGAGAGCAAGCATAAACCCGCGACTGTTTCGCCAAACATTTGTGTGCAGCCCGTCAAGATCTACTAGAACTCCTGGTTTCGAACCATTTTAACTCCCCTTCCAACTCCCATACTGATCTTTCCGTCCTGGGCCACCTCCTTTGCTAGCATGTGGCCACAAGCAAACTGAAGGAACAACACCTCATATTGTGCCTGGGTAGCTCACAACCCAACGGTAAGGACATTGAATTTTCAGATTTTGGGTAACCACTAACAATCTTAATTCCCCTTTCTCTTCCTCCCACCCAGTGACCCAGCTGGATTTGCACCCACTTCTGTCCTCCTTCCCAATCTCCACCCCCCCCCCCCCCCCCCCCCCCCTCCATTTCTTCCTCTGGCTACTCAATTTGCAATTTTTCAATCCACCTGTCTCACACCACCGTCTTTTATCTCTGACCTTTGTTCTAACCATCTGCCTGTCAAAAAAAAAACCACTCCACTTAGTCCAACTATTACATGCTACACTTTGTCTTCCCTCTCCTGTCTTCCAGATTTCTCCCCCTCCCACAATCACTGATTAGGGGTCTTCTCTATCCCAAAATATCACCTATCCGTGTTATGCAGAGCTGCTGCCTGACACGTTGAATTACTCCAGCACTTTGTGAACTTTTGTGTAAACCAGCATCTGCAGTTCCTTGTTTCTACATCTTAACTTTAAGCACTGTTCTTTGAGGATTGATTTTTTAAATTACAGACTTAACCAAAGAGGTATTTGAATTCCAGTACCAATTATACTCTGGTGCTTTAATATGCTCATTTTACTGAATTTTCAATGCATGTGAAGAATAGGAGTATTCATAAATATTAGTTAAACATATTATTTTTCTCTAATTAAAATGTTTTAATATTTTATAGACCATTCACGGTGGATTCGCTTAGTGGATCTTACACTAGTCCGTTGCCATGCCATTAAATTAGAATCATTCAGTCAATTTATAGAAATGCTGCCAAGTTTGGAGTTTATTTCATTGGATCAAATGTTCCGGGAGCCTCCAAAGGTATGATTATTGCTTTTGTAAGAACAAAAGAATCACTCTGTAAATAGACAATAGACAATAGGTGCAGGAGTAGGCCATTCGGCCCTTCGAGCCAGCACTGCCATTCATTGTGATCATGGCTGATCATCCACAATCAGTACCCTGTTCCTGCCTTCTCCCCATAGCCCTTGACTCTGCTATCTTTCAGAGCTGTATCTAACTCTCTTGAAAGTATCCAGAGAATTGGCCTCCACTGCCTTGCGATGCTGAGAATTCCACAGATTCACAACTCTCTGGGTAAAAAAGTTGTTCCTCATCCGTTCTAAATGGCCTACCTCTTATTCTTAAACGGTGACCCCCCCCCCCCTGGTTCTAGACTCCCACAACATCAGGAACACGTTTCCTGCCTCTAGCGTTTCCAATCCCTTAATAATTTAATGTTTCAATAAGATCCCTCTCATCCTAAATTCCAGTGTATACAAGCCTAGTCGTCCATTCTTTCAACATATGACAGTCCCGCCATCCCGGGAATTAACCTTGTGAACCTAAACTGCTGGCTTGACTCCAACCTTAATATGCTATATTTTCTGATTGTCCAAAATACTTTGGTATTTTGAGATATTTATGGAAAAAAATCCAAACTATCATGTCCTAGATTTCCACAGCAGTGAAAACATTATTTTAAAATATAACCTTGATGATCTTGTAAGTTTCACCAGGTCACCTCTCACTCTTCCACACTCCATTGAGTAGAGGCTCAATATACTCAATCTTTACTTCTTAGATAACCTATTAGATGCATTCATAACATTAGAAACTATTTGTCTCACTGTCACAAGCCACATACATCGTTACTGAGTAATGAAACTGCAATCCTACCTTAAACTCTTCAGGCCAGTATCAGATCTTCCTCACTTTTGTGCTCCATTCCCTTTTTAACAAAAAACTAATGTTCTACGTGTTTTCTGAATTGCTGGCTGCACCGCCTTGCTAAATTTGTCTTTCTTGTATTTTAGACTCTAAGATCGCTGAGTGCATCAATTCAATACTGTTTACATAGGATAGACAATTCTCCACACTGTGCTCCATCTATCATAATTTTGTGCACTCTTTCAACCTGTCCAAAATCCTTTACAGACAATAGGCGCAGGAGGCCATTCGGCCCTTCGGCCCTTCGAGCCAGCACCGCCATTCAATGTGATCATGGCTGATCATCCACAATCAGCACCCCGTTCCTGCCTTCTCCCCATATTCCCTGACTCCGCTATCTTTAAGAGCCCCATCTAGCTCTCTCTTGAAAGTATCCAGAGAACTGGCCTCCACTGTCCTCTGAGGCAGAGAATTCCACAGACTCACAACCCTCATTGTGAAAAAGTGTTTCCTCATCTCCGTTCTAAATGGCTTACCCCTTATTCTTAAACTGTGGCCCCTGGTTCTGGACTCCCCCAACATTGGGAACATGTTACCTGCCTCTAGCGTATCCAAACCCTTAATAATTGTACATGTTTCAATAAGATCCCCTCTCTAAATTCCAGAGTATACAAGCCCAGCCGCACCAGTCTCTCAGCATACGACAGTCCCGCCATCCTGGGAATTAACCTTGTAAACCTACGCTGCCCTCCCTCAATAGGAAGAATTAACCTGGCGAACATACTTTGTGTCCTTTTCAAATGTTACTTTCTCACTCATCCTTTGTATCATCAACAAACTTCAAGTCAATATACCCAGTCCCTTTGTCTCAATCATATAACCATATAACCATATAACAATTACAGCACGGAAACAGGCCCTCGGCCCTTCCAGTCCTTGCCGACCATTTGTTTTCCCCTAGTCCCATCTATCTGCACTCAGACCATACCCCTCCATTCCCTTCACGTCCATATACCTATCCACTTGACTCTTAAATGTTAAATCGATCCTGCCTCCACCACTTCTGCTGGAAGCTGAATCATTGGTACAGTTTTTTTTAAACATGAGTTTTCTGTACTGTTCCTTGTGGCACCCTGTTGTTTGTTTACTGTTCTGAAAATTGATTGTAATAAGCTTGCTGCACCAGCATCCAACTTTTTGTTACATTTTATGTAATATAATATTTGGTTAGAAGAAAAACATTGATTTTTACTGAGATAGAGAGCTGAATATACCAATTTCTATCTCATAAATCGCTTAAAGTGAAATTGGAAAAGTAACTATTTTGCTTATCCATTGCTTCAGGGCTGTGCTCGTGTTGGTTTGAGTGCTGGCACAGGAATCGGTGTTTCGTCTGCTCTTGTTAGCAATCAAAATTCTAACAATGATAATGATAACCACCAAAATAATCATGCTAATGTCAATAACAACAATAATGAGGAAAATGATGCCCAGCAAGAGAGAGCAGCGGCTGATCTCCCAAACCCAGTGAATGGTAAGTTTTTCACGTAGTCAGCTTGTATTGTAAGATCCACATTGTCAGTTATTTAATTATCGCTCCTGTTGATACTGAATGTACATTCCTGCAATATATTTCTTTGTTTGCTTAGCACCTGAAACAACCGGAAATATTGACCATATATTTTCCAAAGTAATATATTTTTCAGTTTTCTCAAATTGAACATTGACTGCTAAAAATATATGTTCAATTTTAGCAGCTGAGGAGAATTTGAATTAGGAATTATGCCATATGATTTAGACGGATATGCCCAAGGTGATAACTTGGTAGGCAATATTCCTGAAGTTAGAAACAGAAATTGCATGAAAGTAGATTTCCCAAACACATAGCTCATTCCATATTGAATGCTAGATATTTATGTTAAAATATGTTTATTGGCGTCCTTCATTTTTTAGTATTCCTTTTAGATTTCTGCTAGCATTTGTTCTGTTTGTAAATGTTATATGCAATTTGTGTAGTTTTAGTGGAGTTATTTGGTAAATTGGTTGTGAAATTTGTGTAAACAAAATTATAAATAAATACATCAGAATTCTGCATCTTCCCTATGCACCAGCAAGTTTTGGATTTCCACACAAGGATACATGATGCAGAAATACTGGCTTACTATCTGTTCGCTGACTGTTCTTCACAAGCAGTTTGATTTGCTGTTTATGGTCAATATCATAGATTATTACCTATACGAGGTAGTTTTACCGGGCAATATTAGTTGGTATTTTGACAGGTCCAAAAACGCGCAGTTTCCGGCGGGCAATATTACTTGATATTTTTCTTCCGGTTTTCGCCATTGACTTTTGCTAAAGGGGAGCGGCGGCCAATCAGAGGATTTATCCAGCTTCACGGGGAGGCCAATCAGCGCCTGTTGCTAAAGGGGAGCGGCGGCCAATCGCGAAGAATCAGGTCACGGCATCTAAACAAACATGGCAGCCTCCAGCAGTGCGAGATTCGCGTCTCTTGACGACGACGGAATTATTTTAATTTACGTGGGGATAGGTAATAATTATAATATTGACTGGCTTCTTTCGGGAGACACCAGGAATATTGCCCGCACTGAAATCATATTGCCCTCGTCTTCGACTCGGGCAATATGATTTCAGTTTGGGCAATATTCCTGGTGTCTCCCGAAAGAAGCCAGTCAATATTATATAATTATCCTGTGTCAGATTGTACCTGTGACAGGGGGGCACCGTCCAGTTGGGTATGGCTGCCCTGCCTGCAGCTGTTTGTCTTTTCGCTTTTTAAAATTTTTAGTATGTTAAATAGTGTTTTGATTTTGGAGGACTAGTCTTTTTATGTGGGGGGAAGGGGGAAACTGCTTTTCTCAGTCCCTACCTGGGTGGAAAGGCGGCTCTCCGAGCAGCGTCTTCGACCCGTCCTCGCGGCCTACCATCGGGTCTGGAGCGGCGTTTCCTGAGGGAACCGGCCAGAACCACGGCTTCGGTGGCGGCACAGCGCTGGAGCGCTGTCGCTGTGCGGAGCGGGCGATGCCTTGCCCGGGTCGCTGCGCTGGAGCATGTGATAGGTCCGCCGATGAAACATCGTGATGCTGCGGGTCTGTGGAGCGGCCAGCTGCGGGCGGCAGCGCTGACTTTAACATTGGAGCCTGGGATCTCTCGCTGAGATCGCCAGTGGTGGAGCTCCATCCAGCGCAGCCTGCTGGCTTCGGAAGCTACGGTCTCCAGTAAGGAAGCGGCCGTTCCAGGCATCCCAAGCCGCTGAGAGGGTTCTCCTGAAGCCGGAGCACCATCACCCGGCGAGAAGGGCCTGAAACATCGGGCCCTGTAGCAGTGACTGCGGAGGCCTCAATAGGCCCGACTATGGGTGGACATGAGGATGGGGACTGGACTTTGTGCATTCCCTCACAGTGGGAACAGTTTTTATGTTTTATGTTAAATTTCTTTATAATGTTATATTATTAATGTGCTGCAATGGCAACTCTAATTTCACTACACCAATTGTTGTATGTGACAATAAATTAACCTTTGAACCTTAGAACCTGCATGGATTGTTCTCCATGTTGAAATCAATTAAGAAAAGTATTTGAGTGCAATGGTTTAAAGTATTACTATTTTGCTATGTGGTTTGACAGTGTTTGAATATTTTATGTGATTATCTTTTCGCTTGTATTTTTATTTTCTTTGGATTTTTTTTCAATGTTGTAAATGTGTTATATAGCAAAAAAAAAGACTCTTCACATAAACTGTGCCCACACAGATTTGAGCCCTCAAACATTTGCACTGATTTTTTAATTCTCCCCTCATTTCTAACAACTCCGCCCGATTCTATCACTTACCTACATCCATGGGGCAATTTACAGTGGTGGATTAATCTATCAACAATCATATCGTTGTGATTTGAGATGAAACTCTGGCACATGGAAACTCCACACAGTCATGAGGAGCTGTGCTGGCTGAAGATGGGTCCCGACCCAAAACATTGTCTCTGCATTCCCTCCACAGATGCTGTCTGACTGCTGAGTTGCTCCAACACTTAGTTTTATGCTCAAGATTCCAGCATCTCCAGTTAATTTACGTCACCAGTTATGAGGAGAATGTGCAAACTCCACACAGCATCAGAGGTCAGGATTAAACCTGAGTCACTGGAGCAATGAGACAGCAGCAATACGAGCTACACCAGCCTAAACCAGGGGGATGTGGTTTTGCTAGATGACAACTTTTCGGCAGTATTTGCCACTTATTCTGCCCACCTCCTCTGTACATATCAACTCATGAATGGCTTGCATTTTGTTTGTGCACCACACTCCTATTTCCTTCGCTCCAAAGATGCTGCCACACCCGCTGAGTTTCTCCAGCATTTTTGTCTACCACTGTTGTCAATTAGTGTTTAACTTCCACTCATGCTCTTTCAATGGTATGCATATGAAGTATGTTTGAATTTAGTCCAGAAGTGCTGTAGAAAATTCTGGTATGACAATTGTTGGAGGTTGGTGGGCTGCCCCCATTAGGCCTAATGTTGATCCTAAATATAATTTAAATAAATAGCACATCCTCACTTCACTGGTGTTATTAGATGTGGCATTTTCTTTGTGCTGCTTATCATTTAGTGAGACACAGTGCTGCATGTAGTTTTGCTTACTATATGTTCATTTGAAGTACTTTTGCTGCTTCAGAACAAAGACTTCAGGAGGCAGTACAGGATGGCAGGCCTGATGATACTGACTGTAATTCTGGCCAGAACGGTGAACAGTCTGTGACCTCCATGGATGTGGATGAAGAACAAGCAGGTAAACTGTTATGAAAATGTGATGGTTGGATTTGTAGACAGATCTCTTTCCTGTCACTTTAGTGTTTTGCTTCGGCCTTTTTCACTTGCCTCCTTCCTCAAAAGACTTAATGAATTGCTTAACCTCATCTAATACTGTTTATCATTAAAGAAAAGTAATGAAGCTCAATGACACATTTTTTCCATATTGGCTCAGTTGGTAGAGCTACCACCTTACAGTGCCAGAGATCCAGGTTTGATCCTGACCTCTGAACCTGTCTGTGTGAAGTATGCACATTCTCCCTATTTCTCGTGGGTTTCCTCTGGGCTCTCCAGTTTCCTCCCACATCCTAAAGATGTGCTGGTTTGTAGGTTAATTGACTTCTGTAAATTGCCCTGAGTGTGCAGGAAGTGGATGAGAAAGTGGAATACAACAGAACTAGTGTGAATGAGGACTCGGGTCAAAGGGCCTGTTTCCATGCTGTATCTTTTAATCATCAATCTCATTGTGGCCCAGTGCCAAATTTTGATTGGGAGCACTTCTGTAAAGTGCAGGATTCAGTTGCTGCAAGGAATGATGACACCATAGAACACTGAGAAAAAAGAATAATAGGATGAGTAGAATCAACATGAATTTAACAAGGGATGTGTTTGAACAGTTGGAGTTCCTTGTGAATGTGAATGAAAGACTAGATAAAGTGAAAGTGATGGGTATGATATAGTTCAATTTGTGGTGGGCCTTTGATAAGATACCACACAGGATTGATCGACTAGAGCACATGGAATTGAAAGTTAGAAACTGGCAAATTGGTTAACAAGATGGAAAGAGTGCTAATAAACAGATCTGGTGGGCTGTAAATAATGTGTTGTCACAGTGATCAGTGTTTGAACACCAGCTATTCATATTCTATTACAACAATTTGGCTGTGGTGACAAAATACCATATTTCCAGATTAGTTGATTGTGATTTAGGAGGAGGATGTAAGGAGGCTTTAAGGGGATACAGACAAGCAAAGTAAGTGGACAACAACATAGCAAAAAAAAGGGGAAAATGCAAGCTCATCTACTTCAGTAGACAAAGTTGGAAACGGAATATTTGTTAAATGGTGAGAAATTTGATAGTGTTGATTTTCAAAGAGACCATACTGTCTTTGTACACTGAATGTTAACATGTACAGAGGGCCCTCCATAATGTTTGGGACAAAGACCCGTCATTTATGTATTTGCCTCTGTACTCCACAATTTGAGATTTGTAATAGAAAAAATCACGTAGTTAAAGTGCACTTTTTCAGATTTTAATAAAGACCATTTTTATACGTTTTGGATTCACCTTGTAGAAATTACAGCAGTGTTTATACATAGTCCCCCAGTTTCAAGGCACCATAATGTTTTGGACACAGCAATGTCATGTAAATGAAAGTAGTCATGTTTAGTATTTTGTTGCATATCCTTTGCATTCAGTGACTACTTGAAGTCGGCAATTCATGGACATCACCAGTTGCTGGGTGTCTTCTCTGGTGATGCTCTGCGAGGCCTGTATTACAGCCATTTTTAGTTTATGCTTGTTTTGGGGGCTAGTCCCCTTCAGGTTTTTCTTCAGCATATAAAAGGCATGCTCAATTGGGTTCAGATCAGGTGATTGACTTGGCCACTCAAGAATTGACTTTTTTAGCTTTGAAAAACTCCTTTGTTGCTTTAGCAGTATGTTTGGGATCATTTTCTTGCTGTAGAATGAACCGCTGGCCAATGAGTTTTGAGGCATTTGTTTGATCTTGAGCAGATAGGATGTGTCTGCACTTCAGAATTCATTATGCTATTACCATCAGCAGTTGTATCATCAATGAAGATGAGCCAGTACCTTCAACAGCCATACATGCCCAGGCCATAACACCCCCACCACCGTGTTTCACAGATGAGGTGGTATGCTTTGGCTCTTGGGCAGTTCCTTCTCTCCTCCCTACTTTGCTCTTGCCATCAGTCTGATATAAGTTAATCTTCGTCTCATCTGTCCACACGACCTTTTTCTAGAACTGTGGTTGCTCTTTTATGTACTTCTTGGCTAACTGTAACCTAGCCATCCTATTTTTGCAGCTAAAACCAGCGTAGCCTCTGTATATCATTTTGCAGTGTCTAACATCTGTGTAGCATCTTGCTGTGTAGCCTCTGTATATCTGTTCATGAAGTCTTCTGCGGACCGTGGTCATTGACAAATCCACACCTGACTCCTGAAGAGTGTTTCTGATCTGTGTTTGGGGATTTTTCTTTATTATTGAGAGAATTCTTCTGTCATCAGCTGTGGAGGTCTTCCTTGGCCTGCCAGTCCCTTTGTGATTAATAAGCTCACCAGCGCTCTCTTTCTTCTTAATGGTGTTCCAAACAGTGGATTTTGGTAAGCCTGTTTGGCTGACATATCTAACAGTTTTATTCTTGTTTCTCAGTCTTATGATGGCTTCTTTGACTTTCATTGGCACAACATTGGTCCTCATGTTGATAAACAGCAATAAAAGTATCCAAAGGTGATGGAAAGACTGGACGAAAGACTAGGTGCTGAGAGCTCTCATATCCTTGCATTAAGGAGGCAATTAAACACACCTGAGCAATTATAAACATCTGTGAAGCCATGTGTCCCAAAACATTATGGTGCTCTGAAATGGGGGGGGGGGGGGGGGGGGGGGGGGGGGGGGGGGGGGGGGGGGGGGGGGGGAAACTGTATAAACAGCTGTAATTTATTCATGGTGAAACCAAAATGAATAAAAATGGCCTTTAATAACATCTGACAATGTGCTCTTTAACGACATGTGATTTTTTTTTTCTATTGTTACAAAAAAATGTTCAAAAAGCCTCCCAGATTTTACAGAAGCCAAAGCCTGGGTTTCTAAAACAGTGATTGACCGCTCTTGACTTGTGCTGCTTGAGGCTTAGGGTGGTTGATGGAATTTAATCCAGATGAGGGTGGGAGGTCACATTTTGGTAGTACATACAGAGTAAATCACAGGTATCTTGGGAGCATTGATATGAAGACCTGCAGACTCAGAATGCATGTACATAGCTACCTGAAGATAGTTACAGACTGGTAGGGAAGTGAGAAAGGAATTTGTTATGCTTGCTTTTAGAGGCAGAGGTATTGAGAATGTGTTAGGTGCTATCTTGCAACTGGTTGAAGTGGACTCTAATGTCAATTCTTGTTGCCATACTACAGGAAGGATATGGTTGCATGTGCAGAAGAGATTCACTAGGATGTTAGACACAAAATGCTGGACCCTTCTCAACCCGAAACATCACCCTTTCCTTCTCTCCCAAGATGCTGCCGGTCCCGCTGAGTTACTCCTGCTTTTTGTGTCTATCTTCGGTTTAAACCAGCATCTGTAGTTCCTCCTTCCACATTTCACTGGGATGTTGCCTGGATTGCAGGCCTGTAGTTAAAAGGAGAGATTAGATAGCTGGGTTTATTCTCTGGGCTGTAAGAGGCTGAGGGGTGACTTTATAGAGCTTTATTAAATTTGAGGAACATCGATAGGATAGTCTTTTTCCAAAGGCATAAGAGCCTAGAACTAAAGGATCCAGGCTTAGAGGAGTGTAACTTCAACGTGACATGCAGAATATGTTTTATCCGCACAGGGCTGTCAATATCTGGAATGAGGTGAAAAAAGCAGATTCAATTAAACGTTTAAAAGGCATTTGGACAGGTACTTGGATAAGATAGGCATTGATGCAAATAACCCTAATGGATACAAATGGGATCAGCATAGATAGGTATCATGGTTGATGTGGACCACAAGCTGAGAGGGCTTGTCTCCGTACTGTATGCTTCTATGAATTTTTATGAACAGAATATTGACTTTAATTTGGCTGCAAGAACTGTGCATACAATTTTAAATACAAGAAAAGACATCTACTTCTGGATTCTTTCACACCACTTTCAGAATATACTAACATGCTTTAAAGAATTGCTATATGTTAAAATTTTGGGAAATTAACAAGCATTCTGCACAAAAATGATCTTCCACAAATAGGACAATGATAATTAACAAATTATTTGTTTTGGTAATGATGAGTGAGAGACAAATGTAGGCCAAGACATCAGGGATTACGCTCCTACCATTGTTTTTTTTTAATTCCCATCTTGGAACGGAGATGGGGCTTTGCATTAATGTCTCCTCTGATAAGCTTTGGTTTCTTGAGTTCGCCCTTACTCAGACATCTGTTAAATTTGCTACATATATAAGGCCCAGAATTGTACTGCAAAGAAACTGGCCCAATTTTCGATCTGATCTACATCCTGCTGCAGCCATCTGCAAATGTAACGGTCTTTCAAGTTATTGATACATACCACAAACAAAATCTTGATTGTGTTTGGAAGGCCCATGGGATATCGCTGGATTGTGACTGCATGCCATATTTTGCTGCATCACAGTTTTTCTGTTGTAATGCTCTTCAGCTCATCTGCCAACATTTTGTTGTTTCTGGCTGTTTTGATGGCAGCCAGACATCTAAATAAATATTTAGTAATAGAGTTCTTGAAACAATTCTGCACAATTAGCTTGAGGCATGTTTGTTGCTTGGATATTGATATTTTCTACAGGGATTACCAATTTGACCTGCTTTCATTGATTATTTGATATAAAATGGAGGCCTGATTTTCAGTCATCCGCTCAGACATCATTTGAGGATTTTAAAATTGGAGTATTTTTAATTATGGGACTTGAACATGTAATTTAGGCTGATAATCCAATGTTGTACTGTAGGAATGCTCTGCCCATCCTAAATCTCCGTACTCTATTTTTTTCCATTGCAAATCTGCATTATTATGTCCTGCGTTTGGCCGCCTCAGTTCGAAATCCGAAATTCATTCATTGAACTTCTATATTCCTACTTTCTTCTTTTTATGTTAATCCACTTTGTTAACTAAGCTTTTAGACACCTGCTTAATATCTCGCATGGCTTGTCATATTTTGTTTAATGCCCTCATGAATTTCTCCATTGAAAGCACCATATACGTAACTGTTGGACTACTTTTCTACTTAAATGTGAGATCTTTTGTTTTAACTAACCGTAAGCTTGCTTTGTAAATTTTGAGCAATTCACTTATTGAAATAAATGTGTAACCTCAATTATTTAGGACCAAGTGGGATTCAGCCAACTGTCAAAGTAAATCCAGTGATTATGCATGATTCAGACAGTGAAGATGATGATGAATATAGTATAGATACTTCTGCGAATTGGAATGGATGTGATGATGGGGATAATTTTTCAGATGAGGGGAAAAAAAGTGCACCTTTACTTTGTGAAGGAACAGGTGAGTGTTACAGTTGGAGTGCAGACTGCTTGTATATATTTTTCTTTTGTCTTGAGCTCTTGCTGGAATATTACCAGAACATTATCAGATGTTATTTGTCACTTGAACATTTTGTGTTCAGTCATGCAATAAAATAGATTCAGTATTTCTGCCCTGAGTGAAATAATCTTTCTAGGGCCTTTGGATTTTTTTCTCCTGTCATATATTGCAACTGGTGGAAATGATGAAGGATGCAGCTGGCAGAAATATCAAATTTCCACCAGCTGCAATGATATCCCACTTCTAGCAACATCTTCCCGTCCCCACCCCTATTTACTTTCCGCAAGGACCACTCTCTCTGTGACTCCCTGGTCCACTCAACCCTCCCCACTCACCCCTCCCTGATTCCTGGCACTTTACCCTGCAAACGCAGGAGTTGCAGCACTTGATTCCTATGCTCCTTCTCTCACTGCCATCCAAGGACATAAATAACCCTTCCAAGTGAGGCAGAGATTCATGTACACCTCATCCAACCTTATCTGCTGCATTCGATGTCCTGATATGACATACTCTATATCAGCGATACCAAGCACAGACGAGGCAACAAGTTTTCAGAACCCCTGCACTCTGTCCACAATGGCCATTCCGAGCTCCCGGATGCATGATACTTCAAGCCCCCTTCCTTATCCATGCTGACCATTCTCTGCCACTGGGTAGTCTAAAATCAATGGAGTGAACATTGAATTTCAAATTCCTGGTAACTGTTATGTCTTGAGTTTCCCCACTCATTCCCTCTCTGCTTCCAATCCATCTTCTGTTGTCTTGTTTTTGTTCTTTTGTATATTTACCCTCCCCCAACCTCCATCACACACTAGATTCCAACCCCCCTTATGATTCCATCCACCTATTCCCCATACCCATCTGGTTCATCTGCCCTTTATCTCTACATTAATGCTTCCCATTATCTCCTTCCTGACATCAGATTTCATCTCTGGCAGCATTTATATTCCCGTTTATCACCTTCCAGCAACTGTCTCAACATTTAACCCCTCCTTCCATCAGGCTCCACTAATTTTTGTCTGGTTCCACCTATCACTCATCTACCTCTGTCTTCCAATTTCACTCCTCCACCTCTCCAACAGGCCCCACCTTTCCATCATCCTTCAATCCCCCTCAGTCTGTCTATCATCTCCTGGCCACTGTTTCATTGCTCCCCACATACTGGGTACCTTCCCTAATCTGTTGTAGGGTCTCAAGCCGAAACTTTGACAATTTCCCCAGCAAACCTTCTCAACCTGCTGAGTTCCTCCAACAGTTTATATTTTGCATATCATTTTCATTGTTTTGGTATGTGAGTCAATAAAATGCGTGGTCTCATATTAGGGTGATTCTTCAGTAGGTGTCTACTTTGGTGGCCCGCTACTTTGATGCTGTATATAAGGAAAATCTGTAATTCTATCCCATTTCTTCTTTTTCTATATTGTTAATAAACATAATCCTCTTAAATAAAGATTTAACCCTAAATGAACGAAGTGTTATTTTTTAATTGTTTTCCCGATGTTCAATGCCCACCCCCGTCCCCCGAAAACCGCATGTCCTGATGGTTACTTATGAAATTTCAAGTCGGTATATTTATTTAATGGGGGATCTATCTGAAATGAAAATACTTCTAAACGGAAGGTATTAATAATTAAAATATTTATCACCCTTAAAAAAAATTCCTCTATTCTTGATAAAATTATAAATCTTAACGTTTTTTTCAAAAAATTCTTGTCCCGATGATTGGAGTCATTTACCGACACGCACCTTGGTTCAGTCGTCCCGCATGGCTATAAATAGAATAGACGCAAACTTCAAAACCTCAAAAGACCGCGGAATTCAAAAGTCCCCTACCTTGTGAATTTCTTCTGATTCGCGGGACGCGAAGCATGTGAAAACTCAGTTTTCAGCTGCATAGCAGGTACGTACCTTTAATCGGCATCATCTCCGAACGGTGCTCAACTCTTAGATTTTTTTTTTTTAATCGTTCTATTTTGATATGTTCTGGAGAACAAATCGTGCCATGTGCCATTCGGGAAACGATATGTCCAGGCATGGCCTTTCTGGCGAGGCCATCCTGGACTAAAGGCTTGGGCCACCATTCCTGTCACAGCAATCTCCGCAACGTAACCCCTGATCTCCATCCAGCTCCAGCCGGACACAAAGCCGTCACATCTTCTCGTGACCCGATGTCCCTCTCCACACCGGCCCTCTTCAGCCCTTGTCCCCCCCGCTCCAGCTCCAACAAGGGCTGAAGAAGGCTGGGCGTGGAGAGGGACATCGTCTCACGGGATGATGCGATGGCTGCAACGGGGCTTTGTGTCCAGCTGGAGATGGAGATGGAGCTGCTGGAGCTGGAGATCGGGGGTAAGTAACCCCAGCCCCATCCCCCATCGCGGAACAAGGGGTGAAGAGGGCTGGGCGTGGAGAGGAACATTGAGTCACGGGAAGATGCGACGGCTTTGTGACTGGCTGGCGATGGAGCTGGAACTGCTCGAGCTGGAGCTGCTGGACCTGGAGATCGGCGGTAGGTGGCCCCAGCCCTAGCCCTAGCCTTAACCCCAGCCCTAGCCCAAATCCTGGCCCCGGAGATAGTTTTAGATATCTCCATCACGTGACTCTCCCAAACTTGATCATCCCCATCATGCTGAGTCATATCTGTTGCATAAGTATTTTGTGCTCATAATGTGTAAAATTATACAATAATGACCATAGTTATCAATTGTAATTGATAAATGAACAGTATGCCTCTGCCTAGTCTTCTGAAGTTAATATTGTTTTAGAGGAAGTTGGTGAAAAGTTATGTGAAGATTACCATTCTTGCTGAAAATCACCACTTTTTCCAGCAGTAAAATGTTACAAAGTTTTAAAATCAATGCGTTGGACTGAAAAAGTTTTTTTTTTTTGGTGGTTTATTTGAGGAAGATACTCTATAATTTGAAAGTCTGCGATAAAAATTTGATTTTATATTCTTAAATGAGATATATTCTGCAGTGTTGTTCATCATACAAATGTGACGGATATGACTGAATGCAATGGGCAACCTGGAAAAAGAAGAGGAAAAAAATAAATTAAATTCTCTGAAAGATTGTGCCAAACATTTTTCCCATAGTAGATACGTTCATCTATGTGAAACAACATTCAAAGTTGCAAAAATTTAAGTTTTATTTTTGGATTTCCTGAAACTTAAAAGTAGACACTTACTGAAGAATCACCCATTAATTGGGACTAGTGTTTCAAAATTGAGCCCTCAGTTCAAAGTTTCCCTTGGCATATTAAATTCAGTTTTTCACCTGAATACATTTCTTTGATGCTAGATTAATATATTTTTTTTATTTACAGGCGTTTGTGGTAAAGGCAAGGCCCCATTACGGAAAAAAAGCCCAGTTAATCAGTATGATCTTCAAAGACCATCCAAAGTGGATGAAAGCAGTTGTGAAAAAAGCTGTCAAGTGACCAGTGAACAAATAAAAGCTGATATGAAAGCAGCCAGTGATGTCCCAGAAAGGAACAGGAGCAAAGACGTTTCTTGCGCAACTGGAATTTGTTCCAGTCCATCAGGAACAGCCAACTCAAACATTGCATCTTCTCAAAGTATGGAATCTAATGGGACAGATACACTGAATGGTGGGTGCAGACATTATAATGCAGCATATTCACCACAGTTTGATAGTGGAATTCATAACTGTTCATGTTCTACGCATAGAATTGGAGACTCGTCTAGTAGCATTGAGCAAAACTCAAGGAATGGTTCAGTTCCAACTTGTCGCATGTGCAGCACAACTCAGGAAAATGAAAGCACGACATGTGGATGCTCTGAACACAATGAGCCTTCCACAAGCAGGGCATCATCTGATAAGTCTGATTTAAAAGGACGCTGTAACACAGATTCAATAGAATCTGAATTTTCACAGAGAAAATCTTCCATTTGCAAGCAAGAACACCGAAACATTAGTAATGGCAGGACTAATGGTGAGTGTGGTGGTGTCAGACACGCAGAGAATTCGAATCATCATCCCACATGCTCTGAAGGGACCCAGAATGAGGGCTATCCACGTAGACCTGTGACAAGGTCGAGGAGCAAATTTGGACAGATTCCACTCATCGCAGAGCCAGGTAAAACATGCATAATCATAGATTTACAATGCTTTATTCTAAACAGCACCAACTGGCGAGCATTATTTTTCCTGCAATTTGGAATAGCATCCTTGCCGCATCTCTTGCTGTGTTACTGGTCACTCTTTCTGTATGAAACATTTCACCTTAATACCTTTATGAAGTTATTATTTTGCAGAATATGGCATAACCCATGCTAGTCAATTAATAGTACTTGTATTTGTCCTCTTATACATATAAAGGTGTTCATCTTACCTCTGTTGAATTATTGCAAAATAAGCCTCTATCCCATCCATTCCAAGCACTCGAACAATTTGCTTAAACAGTTATTTAAATGGCAGCCACAGAACAGGCCGACCTTGAGAACCTGGAGATCTTGGGGCTCCAGATAAAAGACCTTGACCTAAGGTCTCTTATCTGGATTCACTGCTGTGATCCTTGCAAGGATGCAGTGGGACTCTGCAATCTGTATTCATAAGTGATAGGAGCAGTATTACGTCATTCACCCATCATGTATACTCTGCCATTCATTCATGATTGATCTATCTCCCTCCTAACCCCATTCTCCTGCCTTCTCTTCATAACCCCTGACACCAGTACTAATCAGGAATCTATCCATCTCTGTCTTAAAAATATCAATTGACGGCCTCCACAGCCTTCTGTGGCAAAAAATTCTATAGATTCATCACCATCTGACTAAATAAATTTCTCATCTCTTTCTTAAAGGGATGTTCTTTAATTCTGAGGCTATGACCTCTAGTCCTAGACTTTCCCACCAGTGGAAACATCCTCTCCACATCCACTCTATCCAAGCATTTTGTCATTTGGTAAGTTTCAATGAGTTCCCCACCCCTCATCCTTCTAAACTGAGTATAGACCCAGTGCCGTCATATGTTAACCCACTCATTCCTGGGATCTTTATTGTAAACCTCCTCTGGACCCTCTCCAGAGCCAGTCTCTGATTCCTCAGATATAATGCCCAAATTGCTCGCAATACTAGTGTTCAATACATTACAGTATTCTTGGGTATTGGTATTGACTGGGCCCCAAGTGATGAAATGCTGATCACTCAACCCTATTACAATCATAACAGATGGCAAAGCTGAGTGAGGGCCTTTGTCTTCTGTCAAAGCTGTTAAGGATAGTAATTGTTTCTAATGTCTGTGATATTTAACCTTTTAAACCTAGTAAGTTGATGAAAATTAGTTTTGCATGGTGCTTTTCTATTTGTATTGCTGGGTCCTACTGTTGGAATCCATATAAAATCAAGTGACAGAACGTAATTGCCATTTAGGACTTAAGTTCTATCATTTGATTCTATATGGATTTAGGACTTTGGAATTCACAGATAAAATGCTCAACAGCACATGTATGATAATGTCAGACCTGAAGTTTAAATGGCCATAACTTCTCATTTTTCTCAGCATGATTTGGGCCTTTTAGGTGAATAATTTCTTGGTGGTTCCATAGAGAGCCACATTCTAGTTGAAATGTATGGATCCACTTGTTCCTGCCTTTCATGACTGTGCATGGAAGTCAGAAACAAGCTGAAGATCAGATATAGATAAGCGTGGGCAATTAGTTCATTGCCTTTAATTATTTCCATCTCTTGTTATTTTTAATTTATTTCCACTGTTAATGATTCAATTCCATATCAGGATCTTTTATATGGTTTTGGTTGTCAGAGTCATTGGAAAAAACTCTTATGACCTTTGCAGTTGTGAACTGTCAAGAGGCAATCAGAGCAGTTTGGGAATGGGTCCTATTGCCTAAGGCTTAGTCATTCCTCATGGACCACGTTGTTTTGTAGAACTATCACAGTATGAGACCAAGTAGGACATTGGGCCTAGTAAATCTGGCCTCCGAAATGGTGTGTTCAAGGAGCAGAGAACAAGCAACATCTGGCCTGTCATCTTTTGAACTTTTTCAACCGTAATCAGCACTTGCATTCCCAGCTACTCTCATTCTGGGTTGATACTACCATTAAAGTGAGCTTTGAACAAGCCTAATGCACATGAAAGAACGTCTATGAATCATTTTCATGTTGTGCCACTTGAAATGTTTGTGCATTTAATAGTTTCCTAACCCAATGTCATTATGTATGTATGTATATAAATATATATATTATATATATAACCTCGTTATCACTTAATGTTGTTGAAAACAATCAAGAGCAAAGAAAGTTCAGGAGCAGCTTTGAATAAGTTGGTATGTTTTCTGAAATTAGTTTTTATTGGGAAGATGGCCAATCCATTTTAGTTACAATATCTTATATTGTAATTTATTGCTGTTCAATGTAAAAGGGAAAAACATCCTTTCCTGCAACACAACTTGTTCTTGTTCCGGTGATCTGGACTTCAGTAACAAAAGTATACAATTCTTTTACTCCGAATGAAATCTGAAAAGGCAAAATGCTTGACCTTACTGTGTCATATGTAATCTTTGTTCTTTTTTTACTGTCTGAAAATGATTGGGAAAAATGTGGACAATGCAGTATTAAATAGAATCACTTTGCGGCTAATAAACCTTAATTTTTCAAGAACTTCCAGTAGGGAAAACTTCTGTTGTGGCATTAGAAATAATTTACTGAACTCTCGATGGAGAACTATCAATTTTGATCTCAAGACAGATTTGATCTCAAGACAGACAGAAGCATCTGTGGCGAGAGAAACAGTTCATGTTTCAGATTGATAATCTCAATCAGAACTGATAAAAGAACATATTGAAATTATATATGCTGCCATCTCCAATGGTGTCTGATGTGAAAAATATCTCCAGCATTTTCTATTTTCATTTCAAATTTCCAATATCTGCAGTTTGTTTTGCTTTTCCTTTCGAAACTGCTCATAATTTCATGTTCTATGTGCGTGCGCATTGACACAGCTGGTAGAACTACGATCCCTCAGTACCTAGGTTCGATCTTTACCTCGGGTGCTGTCTGAATGGAGTTTGCACGTTTTCCCTGAATGTGTTGATTCCCTCTGTTTGCTCCGGTTTTGTCCCACATACCAAAGATGTGTGGGTTTGTAAGTTAATCGGCCTCTGTAAACCCCCCAGCTTGTTAGTTTAATTTAGTTTAGAGATACAGCGTGGAAACAGGCTCTTCGGCCCACCGAGTCTGCACCAACCAACGATCACCTGTACACTGGCATTTCCTACTCCCTGGGCATAATTTTACAATTTACAGAAGCCAATTAACCTACAAACCTGCATGTCTTTGGGACATGGAAGAAAACTGGAGAGCCCGGAGGAAACCCATGCAGTCACAGGGAGAACGTACAAACCGTGCAGCTGCAAGTCATGATCAAAATGGGTCTTTGGCACTGTAAGGCACCACCGTGCTGCCTCGGGAGAGTGGATACGATGTAGGGAATGGACATGGAGGTAGGATGATTTGAACTAATGTGAATAGGTTAGCAATGGTCTGCATGGACTCAGTGGGCGAAAGGGCCTGTTTCCACTTTGCATCTCCAAACTTTACCTTCATTTTCACTAACTGCACTGGTCAACTCTTTCAACTTTTCTTGTCTTTAATGAATCCACTGGTCTTCAAAACAAAAATAAATCATGTGTGCATCATTAGAATAATGTCGGATTTTGAATGCTTTATTTTTTAATTTATAATATTAATCAGTGCACTTCATTTACTAGAATTTACAGGGCTATTTTCTATAAAACTAGAATCTTAGAAACACTATGACACAGAGAGACTATATAGCCTTGTCAATCTTTTCAACTCCTGGAAATATAACTCCAAAAGAGTTTGTAATGTGCAATGAATTGGTGATGCCACAACTTGCATTTCTCTTTATGGAACAAAGCATGTGTTTAGGGCAACGGGGCCATTATTGCACATTAAATGTAAGTATTGAACATCTATGATTGTACAATATGCATGCGGTTTTTCAACCAAAGTGTAACGTTATCAGTAATTTAAAGAATTATCAAGAATCAGATTAAATGATGACTTTTGAAGTGATTCTTTTAATTAAATGAAAATAGGAAAGGCATTCATTATGTTTAGAAGTATGGAGAAGACATGACACTGCTTAATTTGGAAAAATGTTTATTTTGTGATAGCTGCAAATTTGCAGTGGCTTCGATGCAGGTGAATTGATACATTGCAACTACCCCGATCCCCTCTTAGATTCTCCAAATTGCAGTTGTTACATTTATTCCTATTCACTTGTTTTGCTTTGGTTTTACGCTTCTAATCCACTTATTTCTATGAACTAACTATTTTTTACCAGATACTACTAAACCTAAGCCCAGGCATACGGTCAAAAGGAAACGAACTGCTGATAAATCCACAAGCACTAGTGATCCTGTCATTGAGGATGATCATGTTCAGGTGAAATATGGGATTAGTTCTTCAACATTGCTAACTGTTAACACATTTTTATTAGTACAAAGAACACCACGTTTTTGCATATTTTTTCTAACATAATTACCTTTTGGAAGTAAAGTTTTGGAGTTGGATAATGCTCTTAGTGCTAACGGAATCAAGGGATACAGGGCGAAAGCAGGAACGGGATACTGATTTTGTATGATCAGCCATGATCATATTGAATGACGGTGCTGGCTCGAAGGGCTGAATGGCCTAATACTGCACCTATTTTCAATTTTTCTAAATCAAAAAATTTCCCCCCATCTCCCCATGTTGAACCTCTGGAGCCACCTGACAGCAAGGCTAGGTGGCTACTTCTTATGCAGAGCTGCCAAGTAGTGCGGATTTTCCGTATTTTGTACGGAAATGCGATTAGAATACGGATGTACGATTTTGTGTTGTTAAATACGGATTTTAAATACGGTGTTCAGTTCAGTCTGAAGAAGGGTCTCGACCAGAAACGTCATCCATTCCTTCTCTTATTCTTGCTGCCTGTTCCGCTCCAGGTTTAAACAGAGCACTGTTAGTTTAACGCGTGGGAATTTACAGCATTATGGGTTCTAAAAATAGTGCTACCAGCTGGAGAGCTATGGGCTTTAAACATAGTGCTATAGGTCACAGGCTCTTCCGGAAAATTCTCTTATAACAATAAGATGTGTTACCGGTGTGATTGCAGTTACATTGGGATTAGCATTGATTTTACAGAACAGTGGGTGGGCTCAAGGGGGAGAGAGGGAGGGGTGGAGAGGATGGAGAGAGGGGGAAGGAGAGAGGGAGGAAGGGAATAAGAGGGATGGAGAAAAAAAGGGAGGAGAGAGGGTGGGTGGGAAAGGGGAGGGAGGGAGAGAAAGAGGGAGGGGGAGGGAGGGGCGAGAGTTATGGAAGGGGAGAGAAGGCGAGAGGGATGGAGGGAGAGGGAGGCTTTCAAAATGGCTTCTACATAATCATCCGGTGCTAAAAGCAGGAAACAGCCATTCAAGCAGCAGTATACAAAGAGATGACAATGAATGCACTGCCAAGTAAGGTGCGTAGAAGACATGTCAATTGGTAGCAAGGTTATGCAATCTTGTACTCTTACATGGGTATGACTGCACTTTTTTTTTTTAAAGTGCTTCAGCAAAATGACACCGTGTAAAAATACTGATTTCCTGAGCAAAATACTGATTTTCAGGTACTAAAATACTGAAATGCTCTGACAAAACTTGGCAGCTCTGCCTATGTATGACCGTGAACAGTGAGTGCCAGCAAACATGAAAAACTAGTGGTCACATTATCAAGTGCATTGCTAACGGGAGATGCAGAATAATCATAAGGAATGAAATGCATTTCGCCCCTTTTCTCCTTTTACTTGGAACCGTTTCAGAAACCATGCTACCACTTTTGTTGCAATGATAGCACAGACCTAGAAACTTCCAACAATGTTAATTTTTTTTAGACTAGTGGATGAGAATCTATCGATTAAATTGACCCTTATTATATTATAGTCTATGGCCCAGCTAGTCCCCAGAGTATATTTTTATATTTAAAATTACACAACTATTATTTTTGCATCTTCAGTAATTAACAAGTAATATGTATTACAGGTTCTTAATTTGAAATCCAAAAATTTGGTTGGGATTACACTTACTAATTGTGGAATTACAGATTTATTGCTCAGAGATTGTCCCAAGATGATGTTCATCCATGGTAAGTACTTGATTTTTGGCTACTTTTTAGCTAGTTCGTCATAATGATATATTGGGGCAGTTTATTTTACATTATAATGCATGGTCTCTTCTGTATAACAAGCCACCTGCTACCTTGGTCGTGTTTACTGACGATAAATGAGAAAGCATTTTTGCAGCACATGCACATGTACAAAACTTGGATAAACCAGTATATAGCAATGTTACAACATTTTGAGGTGTTAAAAATCAAGTCTGCAATTTATCCCATCAGATAAAGCATAAAAAGAAGTTTAATTTGACACCTAATTCACTTTCATATCTTCATTATTAAAAAAAAGTTATGGCCATTTTCATACTCGGAAATTAGCATCTTGTTCCCTATTGTTTTTCCATTGACTTAACACAAAAGCTGTGATCAAGGACAGTCAAGAACCCATAACTTTCTTATAAATTAAGAGAACTGCAAGAAATTTTCAAATTTTCAATTATAGATTGAAGCATTCTGTAACAAATATGAAAGAATCTTGCTTGGATGACCTGAAATTAAAGCATATAATTAGTTAGTTACCTAATTGTAGCTAATTACAAAATTCAATTACTAGATCTAAACATCTATTTCTTGAGAAAAAAATAACATTTTTAAATAGCCTAAGTGTTCAAATAGCATTCGCACAATAATTCACAATAGAATAGTAAGATTAAACGAGAACTTACCAGTTTGAAGTTTGATCTGTATTTTATGAGGAGTTACGATGAGGGATTACGTGAAGAAGCCCCGCCAGGCGCATGCGTGTCATACTTCAAAGCAACAGCGTGAAATCACAGTAACTACAGTCGAAGTGATATAGTAAGACTCAGAAGACTAGAACTACCAGATGATCTTTGCGATTATGAGGGTCGGGTGCGGAGGGCACGTAATCCCTCATCGTAACTCCTCATAAAATAAAGATCAAACTTCAAACTGGTAAGTTCTCGTTTAATCTTACTATTTTACTTCGGAGTCACTTGAGTGACTACGTGAAGATTTCAAAGCACTGTGATTTGATGCCGTAGATCCAGTTCCATACGACACGCTGCTTCGGTTGACACAGGATTTGAACAAATAATGTATTGAACATTGCTTAAATTATCCAATGAACATTTTAATAATAAACAAAACAGTAATAACCCCTCTATCCCAGGGGGAAATTACAAATGAAAATTCAAAATTGAAATCAAATAGAACCCAAATCAGCATGCCGAAAACCTTGCACTACCAGGACAGGTTTGTCATAAAAGTTGAAAATGTTGATTCACTAGACCATCCTGCGGCCCCGAGGATTTGATCTAGAGGCACGTCCTGTGCCTTCGCTGCGGATGTTGATGCCGCCCTGGTAGGGTGAGATTTAAACACATGAGTGTCGACCCCAGCACAATCCAAAACCTGTTTGAACCACCTAGAAATAGTTTGTACTGACACCTTTTAATTAGTTATTTTGTGGCTTCAACAGCCCATTGCTGTTTCAGAGCCTCTGAGACTCTTATTTACCTCAATATATTGACTTAGGTGCGTAACTACACATAGTCTTTGGTCAACGGAGTATGCTTTAAAGCTTACTTTGGTTCCACCCATCCCTGGCCTGCATTGTTTGATTAAATCATATACATAAAAGTAATATTATCCAGAGAAGAATACATGCTATCCAGCCGTATCTTTTGCAATGTCTGAACTTGTTGTGCTGATACTAGCGCCATGAACATAACCACTTTAAGTGTTAACTTCTGAAAGAATAGAGATGTGATTGGAGCCCATTGCCGAAGCAGTGTGAGAACTATGCTCACATCCCAGATTTCTGTATATCTAGGCTTAGGAGGGTTTTGGTTAAAAATACCTCTCATGAATCGGGACACTAGCGGATGAGACCCGATAGATTGTTGTTCTGACAATTGCCCTAAATAGGAAGACAAAGCACTCCGAGCACTATTAATGGCACTATAGCTCAATTGTTCATCAAAATGCAATGTAGCAAGGAACTCCAATACATCCGGTATGCTTGCAGTATAAGATATATCTGACTAAACAAAACATCTCCCATTACTTAATATGAGACACATTGTTTTTTAGTGCTATCTCTCTAGGCCGCAGTAATCACATCCACAGTCCTACTCGACAGTCCAAGCCCTTGGAACGATCTGGTCAGAATCTGCAGATTATACGATCATGTAAAGGATGACTTTCTCCTGTACCGGATGAACCAACACGCTGTTGCATTTGGGGACAGTTATGAATGGCTGTGTCATCATTCTCAGGACCAATGGGAACCATGGCTGTGTAGGCCAGTCAGGAACCACCAAAACGCCTGAGGTGGAGTCCTGCTCTATTTTGGTGAGACGTTGCCTGATGAGGCAGAATGGGGGAAAAGCGTAAAATAATGTACGTCCCCAATGTAGCGAGAATGCACCCACCGCTGCTGCCCCTGGATCTGGTTCCCATGAAACGTATTTAGGTAACTGGTGATTTAGCCTGGATGCAAACAGATCTATGTCTGGCAAACCATAGCGGCTGACAATCATTTTAAAAACATTTGGATTCAGCATCCAATCTGTGTTGTCATTAAATTTGCGTGACCTAGTGTCTACCACCACATTATCTCTACCTGGTAGGTAGATAGCTGAAACCCAGATATTTCTGGGAATGCACCAGTCCCAAATGAGATTAGCCAGATTATCACATGATACTGACCTAATTCCTCCCATGTGATTGATATAAGCAACAGCCGTGGTATTGTCAATCTGGAGCTGAACATGTAAATCATTCATTGTTGAACAATATGTTTTTAGCCCATAGAATGCACCCAGCAACTCTAAGTAATTTATACCATGCCTCTGCAGGATTAATTCCTCTTGCACACTCCATCTGCCACCACAGCTAGACTCGGTATCCGTGGCTCCCCATCCCGAAGCATTGACATCTGTTTGTAAAATAACTGAAGGTCGTTGAGTCAAAATGTTTTTAGTACTTCGTGAGATATTAATTATCCACCATTGCAATTGGATGGCTTTGGCTGGCAACTGCATTGGTCTGTTGAAATGACCTGCATATTCTTTAAGTGCTTGGTCTCTAGCTCGTTGCAAACTATGATAGTGCAGAGGTCCAAACTGCACTGCAGGGAAAGCCGCCACTAATTTACCAATGACAATGGCTACTTGCCGGATGGAGGGTTGTTGTTCCTCTACCATATTGCTACAGGCCTCCATGATTTCAACAGACTTGGCCATAGGCAAAGTCACTGACATATCAATTGAATCAATGACAAACCCCAAATAGTCAATTATTTGGGATGGTACTAGCTTGGATTTAGTTGGATGGATGAGGAAACCTAACTTCTGAAACAGGTGTTTGGTCACTGAAACCGACTCCTCAGCTGCCTCCCGAGTGTTGCTTACTATTAAAATATCATCCAGATAAGCCATCACAATGTGATTCTGGATGCAGAGTAGCGCCAGAACTGGTTTCAATAACTTTGTAAATTAGCTAGGAGCTAAGGTTAACCCATTGGGCAATGCTTTAAATTGCCACAGCTATCCCATACAACTAAGTTTCAAGTATCTATGGTACTGATGATGAATTGGTACTGAATAATATGCATCTTTCAGATCTATGGTTGCCATATAACAACAGAGACTCCAACCCCAAGCACCTTCTGATCTGGAGATTCGCCCGCCTGGATCCCCTAGGAAACTGGAGACTGCAAACTCATGTGCGCGAAGCGCACATCACGAGCGCAAAGCGCGAAGTCCCTTGCGGCTCTAGGGTTCTAGATGCTCTCTGGTGCTATTTTAGGCTTATTTTTGAGACACAAAGCCAGAGCGGGAGAAATTAAATCTCAAGCGGGAGAGCGGGAGATTTTGCGAAAATGGCCTTTCGGCTGGAGATCTCCCGCCGAAAGCGGGAGAGTTGGAGTCGCTGTATAACAACCTTTTGATATCAGCTGCTTAGCAGTACTGAAAGTATCCATTTAAAAATGTCTATACTGGACATAAGAATTCAGTCGGGTTAGGTTCAGAATGACTCAACACCCACCATCCTTTTTCTGCCTGGGAAATATATATAGGACACAAATTGTTGAGGATGATATGCCGTCCTCTCAATTACTCCTTTTTGGAATAAAACCCCAATTTCATCATTCACCTGTAGAGGTTCTGGTCCTGAAAAAAACAATACCCGACTAGGCGTATTTTGTGCAGGTGGATGTATTCCTTCCATAAACTCAATTTGAGACCCCCGGACACTGTCCAGTATAAACAGATCTGATGTTATGCAGCACCATTCATCATAAAACAATTGCAACCTACCCCCAATCGGAGGCTGTTTCCCAGAGGATATATCCTGGACCTCCATAGCTGATCTCGGATTTCTCAACCTCCTGGCCATGTTGGGGCTGTGCAGCGGTGCGTGTGAATGGCGTGTAACTGGAAACGCTCTGCTGGGACCTGCTCCAGCATCTGTAGCCCGCCTGAAGGGAAAAGGCTTGTGAGGCGGTATCTTGGCCGAGGGTGTATAGGTTTTAATGAGGCCGATGGTTTTTGCCTCTTCCTCGAGATCTTTAACCTGCTTTGCCAGGTCTTCACCAAATAGAAAATTGATATTCGAGGACTTGCATAGAGCCGCAAAGCGTGGATTCAGTGTCAGCTTTATGGCGATCTTCCGGTTGCAGTTGTGCTCAAAATGAGCATTGCACAGCAGGGCCAACATATCCTGACATAGGTGCTCCTTGGACCATTCGCCCAAACGCTGTGATCCCCGCCCCCACCAATTTGAGGACTCTCTGGAATTGGAGCTCTTGCCCCCTCATAGATGCGCTCATTTGCCCCCAGATGGCCGAGTTCACGGTGGGCACCTTGAGCGACGCACAGTTAACAGGTATCTGGTAACAAAGCGATGTTTCCTGCATAATGGAGTCCTGGAGCTGGTGAGAGGCCATATAATTTATGTTGCTGGCCAGATTATCCTCCATGGCTTCACCAGTCTCCTCCGGTATGTCAACATTCTGGCCACATCCGGGACACCTGGAGCATGGCTCATGTGCTTTGGTGTATGCACAAGAGCAGTGACACGAACTTCAGGGTCAGATTCCTCCTGCCCTGGCCCTCCCGAGCCTTGCTCTAGGGAGGTATCACCCAGCCCTAAACAAGGTGCTGGTGATGGGGATTCCCACTGGAACTCGTAGGCGTGCTGGTAGTCCTCCTCGCCATACGAGCCTCTGCCTGAGGCTGCTCCAGAAAGCTGTTGGGGAAGCCTGGGGGTATGCGATCCCGACTGGAACACTTCATGGTTCAACATTCTTTCAATCATTTGCTCCATCTTTTCAAGACGTCCCCAGATCTTCTTGTTTTGAAGGAGGGGAGTCTTCTTGGTCAGGCTCATCTGAATCAACAGGCCTGACCGATTTTCTTTTGGCCTTTCTCCCGACAGGAGTGGCCACAGCGCCCTGAGGCATCGGAGTTGATGGAGTCAGCTGTAGTCGGCGTCCTCGGAACCGGCGTTACCGCAGCCGGTGTTTCATTGGCCGACCTACGCTCATTAACCGCGGTCCCGCGGGTAAGTATTTTACTGCGAACGGCAGCAGCCTTTTTTCCTATTCTCTCCATTCTGAGTTTTTCACTCCCACTGGCTCCTGAAACCAGCTTTACGGAGTTTAAATACCCGCAGAAAGTTGTTTAAAACCACTTACCTGCTGGTTTATTACTTACCGCTGGTGGAGCTGCGCTCTCCAGCCCGTCGGTGCGCCAGACGTAATGACACGCATGTGCCTGGCGGGGCTTCTTCACGTAGTCACTCACGTGACTCCGAAGTAAAATATGATTTTAAAATCTCATTGTCATGCATTTATAGGCTTAATTTAATGTTTAATTCCCGTAAATTAATGGACATTTAAATCAGCTTGCGAGTGGGTTTTTGTGGAACGCGATCAATTGGAACGTTGCGGTTGCGGTGAATATGAATCCCATATCGGCAGGAAATATACAGCCGGTTCGTATGGGAATAAATCACCGTTTCGCAACGTAAAATGTGGATTAAAGGCATCGTAAAAAGCACTTTTAAACATAAAATAAACGGCTTTCCTTTACCTGTCCCGTACGTGAAATCCGTCCCCTTTGACGGCTTTAGAAACTGATTTTTTAATTACTCCAGTGCTGAACTTGTCGGGCGGTTTAAAAAAAAATAAAAAATCACAAAACGGCAGTCGGAACAATTCTTCAGCAAAAGCTTGCACTCCGAGAAAATATATTTAGGGCAGGTAGAAACACCGCATTTTAACCCCCCCCCCCCCCCCCCCCCCCCTCCCCCCCCCAAAAGGCACCAAAGTCGCGCACACGGCCAGTGGCAGAACTACAGCGCCGTTTTGTAACATACCTACAGTATAAACTGCCAAAGGTCTATGTCAGCTTAAATTTCCATAGAAGCTGACTCATTTTATTGCATTTTATCATATCTTTTTAATGTCTTTCCAATGTGTACTTAGTACTTAACTCACAAATTCATGCACAGTATTCATCTCAATCCTCATATGACACATTCTACATTCTAATGATTGAATCATGAAGTTTCTCCCAAATCATTTATTTAATTTTATGTCATCGTCTTGTATTTCTGATATCTCAAATTGCAGCTGTTCAAGATTGCCCACAATCATTTGTGAAGGGCAAAACTAGGTGGGAAGCTTGCTTTAGCCAACAATGTCAATATCCCCCCCCCCCCCCAAAGTTTTAAATCACTCAGAGATGATCCTAGTCTCCACTCTGTAGTTCTCAATGGGACATCCATACTTAAGAATTATGATATCAGTGATGACCCCAGAGCAATGATACAGTATTACTGGTGTTTAGTTGTGCACCTAAATGTACAGATTTAAAAATATGAAGTATTATTTATAACTAAAATATATGATAGCTAATCAGATAAATGTATTGACATATTTAGTTCAAACTCTGTTGTTGTCTACTTAATGATATAATGGGGCAAGGCCATTTACAATCACTCAGAGGATGGTAAACCAATTGAATGATGTACCCTTGAAGACTGGAGGTTAAATAAGGACACAGCTTTCTTAGCACAAGTAGCATCAAGGAGGATGGGGGGTGGAGAAAAGGAATATACTATTGAGTTAGAAGATCATGATTGTATTGAATGGATGAGTATGCTCACCGAGTCGACCAGCATTGCTCCAAATTGTCATGTCTTGGAGAATTAAGCACTTCAGTTTGCTTTTGTCATGGGATGTGGACAATGCAAATGTCTGTATTTATTGGCCATCCCAAATTGTCCCTGAACTGAGGTAGTAATTAAGTGCCAACAATATTGGTAGATCTGGAATCACTGATAACATATATTTACTAATGAACATTGGTGAACAAGATCTGATATTTAAGACAATGGCTACCAGTAACTGCAAGTAACAAAAATCTGTTTTCAGCAATTGCTGGATTTGCATCAAAATTCATTCTAAATTGATGTTCAGCAAGTGGGTAGAAAAAGAACAGTATTCCAGGTCACTTGCTAATCTTGCGGGCATTGTAAAATTTTGTCTTGCAAGTATCACAGTGAGACTCCAAAATACTTTATTGCCTGGTCAAAGTAGTAATTTACAATAACACACTATACAAATTAGGAAGGCAGTAACAATTTTATTTGGCATTTCCTGTGGCATTGCTTTACAACCAGTGAACTATTTTGGAATGAAGTCATTGTTGGGTGACTACAGCTAGTTTGACTTGATTAGGAACACTAGTAAAGGAATTAATTTGTCTGATATCACATCTTACAAGTCTTGTTGAAATTGTATTTCTTTGTAATGAAGGACCAGCCTAAATGAAAAATGTGAATATTTTGGTCTATAGAATCCAAGTTCAAAATTTCATGTCTGTTAATTAATTTGTCAGTATTAACAATTTTTAAATTTGTGCCATTAACCACGTAGTGGTATCTCACCCCATGTACAAAAACAAATTTGTCACCATTCCAAATCAGTGTCCCTTTTTAGTGAGTTTTGTTTGGAATATTGATCATATCACCCCGTGCTAAACTTCTAATCCCACATCAACATTTGAGGGCGGAATGGTGGAGATTAAAATGTTGCCTTACAGTTCCAGAGACCTGGGTGCTGTCCGTACGGAGTTTGTATGTTCTCACCATGAATGCATGGGTTTCCTCCCACGCTCCAAAGATGAGCAGATTTGTAGATTAATTGGCATGGTAAAATTGTAAATTGTCCCTTGTGTGTGTAGGATAGTGTTAGTGTACTGGGAACGCTGGTCAATAGACAATAGGTGCAGGAGTAGGCCATTAAATAGTAAATCTTATATGTATATACCTGAATATATGACACAGCACTTCATGCGAAAAATGATTCATATAATTCCTCGGCTCATCTTCCTTTGCAGCTTCTTCTCCTTTATTCAAAGTTAAATATGTTTTGATAACTTTTCGTCGAGGTCCCATCTTGAGCCAATATCTCTTCAAGTATGCTTGTTTATAAAGTCACTGAAAATCCAAAACATAAATAACTTTAATAAGCACTCAGCAAGTTTGGGTCAGATAAGTAATTAAAGAAGACGACGTTTTAGTTTTTAGATATTACTTTTAAAGATAAGCACGAAACAGGCCCTTTGGCCCACCGAGTCCACACTGACCAGCGATCCCAGGACATTAACACTAGCCTACACACGCTAGAGACAATTTACAATTATACCTTGCCAATTAACTTACAAACCTGTACGTCTTTGGAGTGTGGGAGGAAACCAAAGATGTTGGAGAAAACCCAGAAGGTCACGGGGAGAACGTACAAACTCCTTAGAGACAGCACTCGTGGTCAGCATCAAACCCGTGGCTCCGGCGCTGTAAGGCAGCAACTACACCACTACGCCACCATGCCGCCAGACTTAATGATCTGCTATCTCTGACTGCATCCACACTGAATGAAATTATAAAATTGTGAAGGCAAATTAGACTGGGAAACTGGGAAAATAAGCTAAATGGCATGTAAATAAACAATGTGCAGGAAAGAACTGCAAATGCTGGTTTAAATTGTAGGAAGACACAAAATGCTGGAGTAACAGGCAGCATCTCTGGAGAGAAGGTCAATAGTCAATAGGTGCAGGAGTAGGCCATTCGGGCCTTTGAGCCAGCACCACCATTCACTGTGATCATGGCTGATCATTCACAATCAGTACCCCCCCGTTCCTGCCTTCTCCCCATATCCCTTGACTCCACTATCTTTAAGAGCTCTAACTCTCTTGAAAGCATCCAGAGAATTGGCCTCCACTGCCTTCTGAGGCAGAGAATTTCACAGATTCACAGATTCTCTGAGTGAAAAGGTTTTTCCTCATCTCTGTTCTAAATGGCCTACCCCTTATTCTTAAACTGTGGCCCCTGGTTCTGGACCCCCCCCCCCCCCCCCCCCCCCCCCCCCCCCCCCCCCCCCCCCCACAACATCGGGAACATGTTTCCTGCCTCCAGCGTGTCCAATCTCTTAATAATCTTATATGTTTCATTAAGATCTCCTCCCATCTTTCTAAATTCCAGTGTATACAAGCCCAGTCGCTCCATTCTTTCAACATATGACAGTCATGCCATCCCGGGAATTAACCCTGTGAACTTACGCTGTACTTCCTCAATAGCAAGACTCTCCTTCCTCAAATGTGGAGACCAAAGCTGCACACAATACTCCAGGTGTGGACCTCTTTGCTCCTATACGCAACTCCTCGTGTTATGAAGGCCAATGTGCCATTAGCTTTCTTCACTGCAAATGCCAGAATATTAAAGAACTGACAAAAATATTGGAAATAATGAGGAAGTCAGGCTGCATCTGTGACGAGTGAACCAGAATCAATGTTTCAGGTGGTTGATTTTTTTTAATCGGAACCTTTTATTTCAGTTTTCCAGCTTCTACAATATTTTGCCTTTTGAGTCCTTGGTTATCTCTGTTTATATAATATTGCACATAGCCTCATTCACCCACTGCTTAATGTTTTGGATGGGGTTACTTTGCAAAGAGGACTTTGGTACAAGTTTTAGTCAATGGTGTATTATGATCAGAGATCCAATATTATTTGAAAGTCACAAGCCTATATGGAGTGGAAGAATTTATGATCAGAGATCCCATTACACCACTGACTAAAACTTGTACCCAAGTTTTTAAATTCCATTGTCTAAATTATTCATATATATTGTGAACACCAGTGGTGCTACCTCTGCCTATGCTGTTGCACAGTGAGAAGCTATATTGTTCTGCCAATCTCTATATTCAATCCTGAAGCAAGCTCGCAATACATCCTTCTATTTGTACTCTGACTTTAAGCTTTTTCAGCAGTACTCTTTAATAAAGCGCTATCAAAATTCCAGATAAATTACATTTACAATACTATCATTGTGTACTCTCCAGCTACTGCCTCTAAAAATTCTATAACATTGGTCAATTGTGGTTTTCCTATTGAAATCCATGGTTGGTCTTCATTCTTATATGTGTTGGCTCTAGATGTTCATCTGTTCCCCTCTATTAGTGGGAATTGGATTATTTTTCTTCCTGCCATTGTTAAATTGGTTTGTAATTCCCAAGACAAAGTCTCGCTCAAATATAGATATTATGTTAGTAATGTGCCTGTCTTCTGGTACAAACTCTTTTTCAAACAAGTTACAAAATGTGTAGCAATGCTTCCAATTTATCTTCTGTGGATTCCATTAAAATACATGGATGCAATCTATTTGTAATTGTAATTAATTTATTAGCCAAGTATGTAAACGTACAAGGAATTTGATTTGCCAACAGTCATACAAAAAAAGCAACAAGATACATAACCACATAAGAATTAAACATTGATTTAAACAGCCACCACAGCAGCGTGTGAGAATCCCCAGGGCACACAGCATAAGTTCAGTGTCCAGGCCACACACACGCTCCTTCATCGTGATGTGACCAGAGTTGTACTGACCGCTGTCACTCTCTCTGCAGTCCCTGTCCACCAGAACAGTCAGAAAGCCGTCCACATTCGCAGTAGACTCTGGGATGTCCTCGTGGAGCCATGTCCCCGCAAACACTGAGATCACTGCACGTATGGCACTCCCTCCGAGCACGTCCATCTTATTTTTTCAGCGACCTCGCAATCCCCACTGTGATGGAAGGCAAATAACTTATACCTCTTTCCTACTTTTCTCCCACATTCGGGGCAATCAAAACTTCTGCGGTAGGGCGATTGAAGCTCCCACAGTCGGTGTCAAAGCTCCTGCATCGAAGCGGTTGGAGATCCCTAACGATGTTAAAGCCGCAGTGCAGGCGGAGATATGATGAAAAAGTCACATCTCCGTCAAGGAAAGAGATAAAAAAGGTTCCCCCCAACTCCCACCCCCATATAATATAAAAACTAATGGTATGCTAAAAACATACAAGTAACACAGACCAAAACAGCAAAAGAAGAAAAATGACGACACAGGCTGTCAGGGCTGCTGCCATGCACGGCGCCAGCGCTAGACCTTTATTCCAAGAGTTGAACCAAGAATTTTTAACATTGCAGATTATTTAACATATTCTTCTTTTCTATTTGTAATACATTGTTTTGTTATGCGCCTCATCATCCAATGACATATTTGTCTGTTCAATCTCTACGGTAACTTTTTTAAATTTAAAATATTTAATTGAAGTGTAAAGTTTCATTCTACTGTCAATACCTGTCACTTGAGCGATGTAGCGCAATCCTTGGAAGTTACCTCCCGAACGCCCTACACTCTCCCAAGTGTTTTTGGCTTTCTCTAAAGTTGTCATAATCACCACCTCTTTCAAATCATTGAAGATTTTTCCAATTTTTTATTTTCTTATTAAAACGTTAATCTAATAAAAACACGGGGAAAAAACTGGCAACTCAAGACTGCGCCAATGGAAAAAGAAGCACAGCATGACATTTCAGACCAATTGCCTTTCTTTGGATCCGGGATAGGCTGGACATAATTTTTTGGGGTGCATAGGGAGAGGAGAGAATAAAAGGAAAATTTAATGAAAGCGTAGACTGTAAAGAGGTGAAATAGTCAAGTGGAACTGTAAGACAAAAGGGATAGTAATGTGCCAAGTTAAATGCTCAACGTCTTCGATCGAGCTGATGTTACTAAAAGGGAAGCATCACAGATGACCTTGCTTTGGTTGAATAGAATCAACAATGTAATGTACGCTGAATCAAACTGTTTTTTGCTTGCCTTCCTATCTAGCCGAAATGATTCTTTAATTACAATTGATTACATAAATCCAATGTGTAAATAAGTGTTTCTTTTTAAGCTACACGATGCAGGGTACTGAAACACTTAAAGGTGGAGAATGCACCAATTGTAAACAGATTTGACTATGTACAGTGTCGGAAGCTCAACATTGAACAAGTCCTTGATCAAATTTTACGAATGCCTCCAGAAAGGAATCGTATCATTTATCTCCGGCCAATGCACCAGGTGAATGAACATGGTTTAATTTGAAATGCACTTAACTTTTTACATCTTTAAAATGAATATTATATTTAATATCCTGGATATTTCCAAATATACAGCATTTCATTTTAAAGTAGTTTTATTGTAAGTATTATCCATCCAAGGTAATGTGCTTCTCCTTTTCATGGAGTTGCATGTTTGATGTTGGTTGGAGTCATTTGAATGGAGGTCAAAAAGAAGCAAAAGAAGAATGACAGTGAAAGATGTAGTATATGCCCATCACTCTGCCAAACAAAAGCCGCACTTAAAGAAAGTATAAATCAAGAAATAATGCGATTGTAAAAATAGTACATTAACCCAGGTTGATTTTAATCTTCATATATAAAATAGATCAACGAAATTGAAAATACTGAGAATAAATTCATGAAGTGAATTCAGGATAGCTTCCTCGAGCATTAAGTTGTGGAGCCAATCATGAAATGGGCCATTTCAGATCTAATAAAATGTAACTTGACAGTTTTAACAATAATATGAGTAAAACCTTTTTTTAGTCAGAGGGTGGTGAATCTGTGCAATTCTTTGACACAGAAGGCTGTGGAGGCCAAGTCAGTGGAAATGTTTAAGGCAGAGATAGATTCTTGATTAGTATGGGCGTCAGAGGTTATGGGGAGAAGGCAGGAGAATGGGGTTAGGAGGGAGAGATCGGCCATGGTTGAATGGCATGGTAGACTTGATGGGCCGAATGGTCTAATTCTGTTCCTGTCACGTGATCTTATGAAAAGATCTCCGAGGAATTAGTGCAGACGGCCTGATAGAATTTAGCATTCATCGTGAAGGTGTGAAATTGAGTTTGAATCAAGAATGTTAAACATAAGTAAGGGAATTATAAAGGATTGGTGATAGAATTAGCTAAAATGGACTGCACAAGTAGATTGACAAGTAAAACAATAGATGAGCAGCGGCAGGCATTTAAGGAGATAATTTATAACTCCCTGCTAAAATATATCCTGATAAGGAAGAAAATAGGTGATCGTTGGTGAGGAGTAAATGTGAACCAATCTACAATACAAATTGAAGTGAAAAATCTACAAGATAGCAAAAGTCAATGGCAGACACAAAGATTGGAGTACTTTCATAATCCAGCATGGAGGTGCATTGGTAATTGTAAACCCAAATGGAACGTAGCCTTTTATTGCAAGTGGGTTGAAATTTAACAGTTGGTAAGTTGTGCTACAGATGTACAAACATTTGTACCCATATCTACAATAGTGTTTTGTCCCTTTTTATTAAAGAAAGATATTTTATTATTTGAAGGCAGCTCAAAGAAGTCTAGGATGATCATGAGCATGGAAGGATTATGTTATGATGCACAGTTGAATAGATAGGATATGTATTCATCGGAGTTTAAAAGAATGAGAGGCATTCGAGCTCAAACATATAATATTGCTCGGTGGCTGAATCAGTAACACTGTTTCCATTCTGAGAGAATATTTCCATTCATAGGAGAGCTAAGGACCAGAGATCAATGTCAAAGTAATTGGTTGCCCAAATAAAACTGAAATGCAAAAGAATTTCTTCATTCAAAACCTTTGAGTCCTTGGCATTCCTTTCCCCAGGAAGCTATAGAGACTGAATTATTTAATATACTCAAGGCTGAAGTAGTTTTTAATCCGTAAGGACATTTAGGGTTGTGAAAATATGGCAGGAAAGGGGATGGAGAAAAGTGAATGAGCCATGACGTTAATTAGTGGCAGTGTTGGATCGAGTGGCGAAAGTCCTAATCCTGGGGCTATTTATCGTGGTGTCGGTTTTAGTTTGTTATTGTCACGTTTACCAAGGTGCAGTGAAAAGCTTTGTTGTCCATGCTATCCGATCAGGTATACTATCAGATATATGCAATCAGTTCAAGGTCAAGTACAATTGATAGAGTAAAAGGGAAGGTACCATTTGCATATATAGTCTCAGCATTGATTGGATAGATTGTGTAGGTAGATTACACTCTGATGTCTTAAAGATTTTAATTTTTGAAGCAAGAAATGTCTTCATTACTATTTTCCGCATGTATATAACATAGAACAGCACAGCATAGGAATGGGCCATTAGGCCTATAAAGTTTGTGCAAAACATGATACCCAGCTGAACTGATCTCATCAACTTGCACATGATACATGTCCCTCTATTCTGTGCATTTCCATGTGCCTGTCCAAAAACCACTTAAACGTTACTACCGTATCTGCCTCCACATGCCATCCCTGCCAATGCATTCCAGGCCCCCACCATCCTCTTTGTTAAAAAAAAAAACTTGCTCTACACAACTCCATTAAACTTTCCCTGTCACCTTATGGCTATGCCCTCTAATGTTGGATATTTCCACCCTGGGGGAGAAAGGTTCTGATTGTCTCTCTGTATGTATATACATTCTCTTTGTAGCCCATCTACTGTGGTTTATTTTCTATATCCATATTGGGAATACTCACTGAATTTAGGACAACATTGATAATACCTTGTTTGTTCCACATAGAGCTGTTAAGTGTTAAATGCAAAATCAGTCACAGTGAAAATTGAGACCATCATGTCTTTACTAAACTTTTAAAAGAATCATCTTGTTATTTACACTTCCTCATCTTTCCCTAAAAATACTGGAATTTCATGTCAAAGAACTGTGGAAATACTTGACCACGTGGCCTGCAGTAGATCAAGCTGGCAGCCAACTTTTGCCACCATCTTAAGGTTATTTGGGGGATGGCAATAAAATTGGTCGACCATTGATGCTCCAATCTCTAGAATGAACAATATAAAAAGACAAAGTAATGTAACTGTCCAAAAGGTTAACATCTGTAGTTGGAAAGTTACTAGAGAATATTCTGAGGGATAGGTTATACAGACATTTGGACGGGCAAGGGCTGATTAGGGATAGTCAGCATGGTTTTGTACGTGGGAGGTCGTGTCACACATCTGATTGATTTTTTTGGAGGCATGACCAAAAAGGTCTAAGAGGGCAGAGCTGTAGATGTATATATGGATTTCAGTAAGGCATTTGACAAGGTTCCGCATGGTAGGCTGCTCTGGAAGGTTAGATTGCATGGGATCTAAGGAGAAATAGCTGGCTGGATAGCAAATTGGCTCCATGGAAGGAAGTAGAGGGTGATGGTGAAAGTTTGCTTCTCGGACTGGAGGCCTGTGACTAGTGTGCCTTGATTCGGTGCTGGGCCCGTTACTGTTTGTCATCTGCATCAATGATTTGGATGAGAACATACAGGGCAAGATTAGCAAGTTTGCTGATGATACAAAAGTGGATGGTTTTGCAGATATTGAGGATGGTTGTGAAAGATTGCAGCAGGATCTGGATTGATTGGCCAAGTGGGCCGAGGAATGGTTGATGAAATTTAATACAGAGAAGTGTGAGGTGTTGCAATTTGGAACTTCCAAACGACACAGTACCTACACAGTGAATGGTAAGCCTCTGGGGAGTGGGATCGAGGAGTGCACGTGCATGGTTCCTTGAATGTTGAGTTGCAGGTAGATAAAGAGGTCAAAATGGCTTTTGGCACATTGGCCTTCATCAGTCAGAGTATTGAGTATAGAAGTTGGGAGGTCATGTTGCAGTTGTATAAGACATTGGTGAGACCGCATTTAGAATATTGTGTCCAGTTCTGGGCACCATGTTATAGGAAAAATATTGTTAAGCTTGATAGGGTTCAGCGAAGATTTACGAGGATGTTGCCAGGACTACAGGGAGAGGTTGAGTAGACTGGGTCTCTATTCCTTGGAGCGCAGGAGGACGAGGTGTGATCTTATAGAGATGTATAAAATCATGAGAGGACTAGATCGGATAGATGCAGAGTCTCTTGCCCAGAGTAGGGGAATCGAGGACCAGAGGACATAGGTGAAGGAGAAAAGATTTAATAGGAAACTGAGGGGTATCTTTCCCACAATGGGTGGTGGGTCTATGGAAGAAGCTGCCAGAGGATGTAGTTGAGGCTGGGACTATCCCATCATTTAAGAAACAGACAGGTACATGGATAGGACAGGTTTGGAGGGATATGGACCAAGAGCAGGCAGGTGGGACTAGTATAGCTGGGACATGTTGGCCGGTGTGGGCAAGTTGGGCCCAAGGGCCTGTTTCAACACTGTATGACTCTATGACACTAACTGTTAGAAATCAAAATTAGATATGAAAAACTCCAGAGACTCCATTTGCTTGATGTTTGATTACCTATTTGTAATTTCAAAGTTTTGAGCTGAATTTTGGTACATTGAAAATATTTTTGCTTAAATTAATGTTAGCACTATTATTTAAATGGAAGTTAAAGATCATTCCCCCCCCCCCCCAATCTCTACCATTTTAACCGTAGGTCCCTTCAGGGAATGCTAAGATTCAGAAAATATGCATAACTATGAAATGTTATCCATTTCATAAGAAAGCTCTTTGTGCCCGTTATAATTTTTAAGCAACTATTTAAAAACATTATTAAATTACTTATTAAATATAACTTTTATTATTGCATTGCAGGTTGATACTTTAAAACTGGAAAGGAATATATTTAGTGGACCATATCCTTATCACATTTGCATTATTCATGAGTTTAGCAACCCACCAAATGTGCGGAATAAGGTTCGCATTCGTAGTTGGATGGACACAATAGCAAACATTAATCAGTAAGTATTTCTTACTCAAAGTTTGGATAACAGAATAAAATCATACATTTTATAAAATCGTTTATCTTTTGTAATTGTTACAGAAACTTTTTCAGAAAAGTTTAAATTACTTATTATTTAAAATTCCAAATCATTTTGTTGTTTGCTGAAATAGTCAGATGCAAGTCTTAAGCAAATTATCCCACAAACCTACACGTCTTTGGAATATGGGAGGAAACCAGAGTACCCATGCAGTCACAGAGAATGTACAAAGTCCGTGCAGACAGCAGCCTTAATCAAGGTCAGACCTGGGTCTCTGACACTTGAAAGCAGCAACTCTACCGCTGCACCACTGTGCCATAATCAGTCAGGACTTCAAAATTAGAAATTTAAAGAGGAATTCTGAGTAGGGAATTAAGGGCTTATATGAATTGACCAAGGGTACATGTTGAATTTATTATAGTCACAATTTGATTCTTTGTTTGATTTAAGGACCTGCTAAATTCAAATAGTGTATGAGCAATGGGCAGGTGCTATAGACTTGCACGGGGAGGTAGACACTCCCGCCCCCACGAGTCTCGGGCAGATGGGGCTCGTCAGCCTGGGAAGGCAGTCCATCTAGGAGAGGGAAAACTCTGATTTAAAACCTCCACTGCCTTGTGGCTATATCCAGTCATGGAAAAGGTTCCAGGAGTAAACCTCAAGAAAATCCGGAGTCGTCGTTGTCTACAGCCTCGCTCTGGCAGCTACTGTGACGGCGCTGGTGCCAAACTGTAACGGCCCTGCTGTTCCTTTGGATCGAACAGCGACGTGGAGAGGGAGGGACGTGCTGCATGGGCAACAGCCTGTCCTCCATATGACATCGTCCAGGCTTGCATCCGACTAGAATGCATCACCCATGGTCAGTCATGACCGAGAGGGACCAGGCACGGAACTCGCTATCAAAATATGGAGGGGAGCGGGGGACAGGGGACACACAATTTTTTGGCGGCCGCGCGCGCATGCGCACACTCACACACACATGTGCGAGGCATCGGAGGCTCAATCCAGTGCTAAATGCAGCTCAACTCTGCCTGTCTCGCCGGGTTAACTACAGGCCTGACTGGACTGACGGGATACCAGCGCTGCTTCTCCGTGCTGGCCATATTTCCCGCAAGCCCAGGCAGGTTGACCTGGCAGGACAGGCAGAGTGAGCTGGGTTTAGCGCTGCTTCTCTGCACTGACTGTGGGCCTGAGGGTACAGCTCGCGTCTGACTGCCGACGTCTCTGGCCACCCATGGGGGGTGGTGCACTCGAAAGGGGACGGGACAGCGCCGGAGAGCCGGCCGGGATCGATCCTGCCCCCATTGCCTGCTGATCGATGTCTCTCTCGTCCAATCGGCAGTCCCACCTCCACTGTCTCGCGGAAAGCGGAGATTTTAAAATCCGGATGATAAAAACTTGGGGAGGTGTCCCCCACCTCTCAAAACATGGGGACGTGTCCCCTCTGGCCCCCCCAGATTTTCCGCCCCTGGAGGGGCCTACTACTACTAGGAGCAATGGCAAAAGCTCACCAGCTCTAAGTAAACAATAAATATATATTGCAGCAATAGATGAAATAAAATAAGTTGTACTTTAGAGTGCCTTTCTCATACATGGTTTCATGGTGCTTTGCAAATGGACCACTTTTTGCAATGTTGTCCTATGCAACCATCTAAATAATCTAAATTAATCAGAGGAAAAATATTAATTTGGGTTTATATTCAAAGATAGTGTTAAATGAGTTAATTAGCATTTTGAACATTAACTTCAATAGAACTAATCTCCAGACTCCTTACTTTAATAACATAATAGTAGACCTGAGCATAAATAGATCATGAAACATTGTTGGAAGTGTTGCGGAAAGCAGTCAGTGCGGCACCACTACCAGTTTTGCAACAAGGATAGGCTGTACAACGTAGAGACACTGCAGCCAAAGTGGGCATTGACCAAGAATACGAACAACCACAAAATGGTATATGAATCAGTAATAGTGGGAAATAAGTCAGATTGAAATGATACTAATATAAAAGTAAAGGACAAAGTACAAAAGTGGTAATAAATAATAAAATCCTAGTTTCTTATTTTAATGAGGAATAATCAAAAATAGCATTTAAATTTATATCAAGGTGCAAACTATTTGCAACAAAAGTTGTCTTCAGCCAAAAGTGAGGAAAATACCTGGTATTACATAGAAACATAGAAATTAGGTGCAGGAGCAGACCATTCGTCCCTTCGAGCCTGCACCGCCATTCAATATGATCATGGCTGATCATCCAACTCAGTATCATGTACCTGCCTTCTCTCCATACCCCCTGATCCCTTCAGCCACAAGGGCCACATCCAACTCCCTCTTAAATACGGCCAACGAACTGGCCTCAACTACCTTCTGTGGCAGAGAATTCCACAGATTCACCACTCTCTGTGTGAAAAACGATTTTCTCATCTCGGTCCTAAAAGACTTCCCCCTTATCCTTAAACTGTGACCCCTTGTCCTTCCCCAACATCGGGACCAATCTTCCTGCATCTAGCCTGTCCAACCCCTTAAGAATTTTGTAAGACTCTGTGAGATCACCCCTCAATCTTCTAAATTCTAGCGAGTACAAGCCGAGTCTATCCAGTCTTTCTTCATATGGAAGTCCTGCCATCCCAGGAATCAGTCTGGTGAACCTTCTCTGTACTCCCTCTATGGCAAGAATGGCTTTCCTCAGATTAGGAGACCAAAACTGTATGCAATACTCCAGGTGTGGCCTCACCAAGACCCTGTACAACTGCAGTAGAACCTCCCCGCTCTTGTACTCAAATCCTTTTGCTATGAATGCCAACATACCATTCGCTTTCTTCACAGCCTAACTTTCCTAATCGGTCACCATTCAAATAATAGTCTACTTTCCTGTTTTTGCCACCAAAGTAGATAACCTCACATTTATCCACATTATACTGCAACTGCCATGCATTTGCCCACTCACCCAGTCTATCAAAGTCATCCTGCAGCCTCCTAGCATCCTCCTCACAACTAACACTGCCCCCCAGCTTCATGTCATCCGCAAACTTCGAGATGTTGCATTTAATTCCCTCGTCCAAATCATTAATGTATATTGTAAATAGCTGGGGTCCCAGCACTGAGCCTTGCGGCACCCCAATAGTCACTGCCTGCCATCCTGAAAAGGATCCGTTCACTCCTACTCTTTGCTTCCTGTCTGCCAGCCAGTTCTCTATCCACATCAATACTGAACCACCAATACCGTGTGCTTTAAGTTTGTATACCAATCTCTTGTGTGGGACTTTGTCGAAAGCCTTCTGAAAGTCCAGATATAACACATCCATTGCTTCTCCCTTATCCACTCTACTAGTTACATCCTCAAAAAATTCAATAACATTCGTCAGACATGATTTACCTTTCGTAAATCCATGCTGACTTTGTCCAATGATTTCACCACTTTCCAAATGCGCTGCTATCCCATCTTTAATAACTGACTCTAGCAGTTTCCCCACTACCGATGTTAAACTAACTAGTCTGTAATTCCCCGTTTTCTCTCTCCCTCCCTTTTTAAAAAGTGGGGTACATTAGCTACCCTCCAATCCTCAGGAACTACTACAGAATCTAAAGAGTTTTGAAAAATTATCACTAAGGCATCTGCTATTTGAGGCTACTTCCTTAAGTAACCTGGGATGCAGTCTATCTGGCCGTGTGGATTTATCGGCCTTTAATCCATTCAATTTACCTAACACCACTTTCCGGCTAACCTGGATTTCACTCAGTTCCTCCATCTCATTTGACCCGCGATCCCTTGCTATTTCCGGTAAATTATTTATGTCTTCCTTAGTGAAGACAGAACCAAAGTAGTTATTCAATTGGTCTGCCATGTCCTTGTTCCCCATGAGCAATTCACCCGTTTCTGACTGCAATGGGACCCACATTTGAACAGTTTTTATGTTTCCTGCCTGAATGCTGCTTTTTCTGGCTAATTTGTACGCTTCATCTTTTGCTACTATCCCTGATTTCCCTTGTTATATGCGCTATTCCCTGATTTATTTGTTGCAGGCCTTCCATTGCATATCCACCTTCAAGAATCAATTGCCAGTTCATCTGGCCAATTCACGTCTCATACCCTCGAAGTTACCTTTCTTTAAGTTCAGCAGTGCGCCAAGTGTCCCGGATTCCGTAATTTTCGAAATAACCTTTTTACGTGTTCCGGCAGCCAAACATGCTGTTTTCATTCATCTCCAGCAACCTTGCCAAGTACGCATGTGCCGCACCCACGCCGCCTGATCTGCACCAGTGCGCAGGCGCATAGCCGCCGCAACAACTCCTGTTACTACGGCTATGCTATTCCAAGAAATCCTCTTCCTCAGCACCCCTGCCAATTTGATTCACCCAATCTATATGTAGATTGAAGTCGCCCATTATAACGGTTTTACCTTCGTTGCACGCATTTCGAATTTCCTGTTTGATGTCATCCCCAACTCCACTACTACTGTTAGGTGGCCTGTACACAACACCCACTAGCGTTTTCTGCCCCTTAGTGTTTCGCAGCTCCACCCATGTCGATTCCACATCCTCCAAGCTAATGTCCTTCCTTTCTATTGCGTTAATCTCCTCTCTAACCAGCAACGCTACCCCACCTCCTTTTCCTCTGTCTATCCCTCCTGAATATTGAATATCCCTGGATGTTCAGCTCCCAGCCTTGGTGCATGCCAGGTGGCCACAGTTTACCACATGTTAATTCTGGAGATTTACATGTGCATTATGAATATATGGATGAAGAAATTACCTTTTTTAAAAAAACCTGAGTATTGTAATGACCTGCCTTTCAGCTTGCTCTGGCTGGGAGAACCTTCAGTCTATGGGGGAACACAATATTGACACATTTTTTAAATGTTTCAATTTTTGACCGAAATCCTGAGCTCAGGCGCTCAACCCAGAGCTGTTGCTTTAAAATGAATAAGAAATGTTCCCAGCCCTAAACACCGACTATTCACGTCGTCCAGAGATGCTATCTGACCCACTGAATTGCCCCAGCACTTTGTGTATTTTCCAACTTAAAAATAAAATGTTTTCCTGGAACATAATTGCTTGATCAATGTCCAGAAACGGAGGAGAAGCAAAAAGTGGTGAACACTGCCGAGTCCATCTCGGTTACTGACCTCCCAACCATCGAAGGGATCTACAGAGTCGCTGCCACAAAAAGGCATCATCTGAGATCCACACCACTCTGGCCACAATCTAATTTCTCCTGCCATCTGGAAGAATGTATACGAGTCTTAAAACTGTTTTGGGACATATAACAATAAAGCACCCTTGATACTTGTATGCACATCTAGTAATTGTGTTATGGTGATGTGCCATGTGTGTGAAGGTAATCGCTACATTTGGGCTGGCTCCTCTTGGATGTGAAAATTTGTATATGATATCCAGATATTGAACCACAAACAATGTTTGCAGGTGTGAGCAGGAAATTGCAGAAGAATATGGGTGAGGTGGGCATGAAAGTGACAGATGGAGTTCAATTAAGGAAGCATGAGATCATTCATTTTGGATCCAGAAAAGTCAAATCAAAATGGTTTACCATATATGTCGGACATGAGAAAATACACAAATCACAAGAGCTTATCCTTGAGGGACTAATGAAGGGAGAAGGAAATTATGTATTTAGATACACAGAAAATCTGGTCAGTCACCATCTGGAGTGCTGCGTTCAGGTTTGGATATTACATTTCAGGCATGTTGAATGTTGCAGCTCAGTTGACTGATATATAATACAATTCTGAGTCATAATGATTACCAGTTGAACAACATTGAATTGTATTCCTTTGGGCCTGGACTGTTGAAAGCATACAGGAAAATGGAGTTGTGTGACCGATCAGTCATTATCTGATGTAATGACAAAAGACTCCACTTATTTGAATCATGGGAAAACATGCTTTAACGCCAAATGTATTTCACAAAGAACAATGAGCAAATTTGAATTTGCTAGGTAAGTAATGCTTGAGATTTATGTATGATTGATGATTTTAAACTTTTATTTTTCAGAGAATTGATCAAGTATGAGTTCTTCCCAGAAGCCACGCGGACTGATGATGATGTAAAGAAATATCCAAAGTACCCATGGGGGAGAGATATTTACACATTAGAGGGTAGGTGTTGCTATAATTTAGTGATTTTTATTTTTGTCCTCAAGTGGAGATTTAGACTCTTAAAAGAGACAGTAAGACCGCTTATGCAATTGTCTGTGAATATCTAATTATTCACTATACTCGTGGGATAGCAATGAGAAACAAGTTGTAATCTATAAAGGAGACGGTTGAACGTTCAGGGGGTGGGTGTAATAATGTCTTCCCTGTGGTCGTTTATTGAGCTTTTTACTTGGGTCTCCTATCTGCCGATAATGTGTCCACCAGCTCCACATGATGGAGCATTCTGCTTTATGTAATGCAGAATTTGGGAGAATTGCCTATGTTATAGATATGTTATGTGAAAGGTAATCAACATTTGCACAAGTTTTCAAGATCATCTGACATATTTGTAGGTAGCAGAAGATGAGGTAAAGTCAGTTATTTATTGGAGATTGATGGAGTTTTGGGGCAAAATCCACGACATTTGTAGTAAAGAAGTAACTATTGCTAGCTCCAGGTCCATGTGTCGTATGCATGCCGGCGTGTATTCTGCTTCCTGGCATAGCTGTGGCTTAAAACTGGCATTCTAAAGTAAGTGAACCAGTTCTGATCTGACTTTTTCAGAATGCAGGATTGTGGGCAGTTCTCTCAGTCAAAGAGAATGCTGGACATCGTGCAACTCTTACTCTATCAGAGCCTTGATCATTCTTTGACATGGGTAATTCGTTAGATGAACACAGTGTGGTCTGGCAGGTTAGCCTGAGGCTCCATGAACTTCTGCCAGTGAAACACATGACCATCCAGCATAGTCTGCATAGCTTAGAACTGGATAAATAATAGTGAATAGGCCTAGAAAAGAGAATACTACGATCACCCAATAGATTCTACTAAGGTAACAGAAGAGAGGGTAATGATTTTTGTTACCAGTGTAAAACTAGAGACCAAATACAAGATGATCATAAGTAACTAAAAAATTAATGTAAAAATAAAAAAAATCTGGAACTCCCTACTTTTACAAATAAATTAGATAAATAGGATGAGCTGGTGTAAATGGGGGTCGTCTGGGAAGAAATATAGTTAAGAAGTACTTGCCTGTTTGTGCTATAATTATTCTGCTATTATTCCATCTTTAAATTTTATTTTTCGCTATTGGTTTGATTTTTTTGGTGACTTTTTTCCACTTTATCCGTTCACTTGTGTACACCCACATGGACACAAGCACTAATTGACCATACTTTCTTGCCATTACAAATTCGAGTTCCATGGATGCCACACCATGCGAATCCAGACAGTGCTTTTGAATATGCATTTAGCTATTGTGTGTGAGAGGAGCTCCACCCTCGTCTCCCATGTGTATACTTTTCATCCCGAAAATTCACAGTGGTTTCTTTAAATTTAAGATTTATTTTAAATACTTTGGGGATATGGTTTAGTTTCTTCATCTTAACATTTGAGAAAATAGATATTCTCCATTATGTGAGATGATCTACTCATGGTTTTGTTTTGATAGGAACAGTAGATGGTGCTCCTTACTTCATGATCACTGATTTCCCATGGCTTCGCTCCCTGCGTACTGCAGAACCAAACAGCTATGCAAGATATGACTTTGAAGATGATGAGAGAAGTAGGTATTCGCTGTACATTTACACTTTATCTATATTACTAAAAGTCTCATCTTGACCACTTCCTGTTCTGTATATTGATTTTAGAAACAACGCTGCCACTTTCGGCCGATTTTTGGCCATCTTACTCAGAGTCCCCCTCCGCTGCGCAGGACAAGAGGATTTTTCCCATCGGTGAAAAATAAAAGAGTTATTAGTGTTTAAAAAATGTTGAGATTCTCTCTCCGGAATGCCACGCCCCTTCCGGAGGGACTATAAAACATGGAAGTGTTGAGTGCCTCAGTCAGTCTCTGCAGGATGGGGGAGCGAGAGGGTCACGTCTCTCAGTCTGAGCTGTGAATATCACTGAACACATGTCTACTAAACTGTGAGTGGTTTTACTGACCTGTCAGTGCCCTTAATGTGGTTTGGTAATGCTAAAGCTGTGTTGTCTTAGGTTTGGAAATGCTAAAGCTGTGTTGCCTTTGGTTTGGAAATGATAAAGCGGTGTTGCCTTTGGTTTAGAAATGCTAAAGTTGTGTTGCCTTTGGTTTGGAAATGCTAAAGCTGTGTTGCCTTTAGTTTGGAAATGCTAAAGTTGCCTTGCCTAATTAAAGTTGCCTTGCCTAATTATAGCTGCCTTGTCTTCTATATAATTAAAAGTCTAATCTTGACCACTTCCTGTTTGTGTTTTATATTGATTTTAGAAAAAACACTACCACGTACGGCTGTTATTTTTGGCCATCTTACTCGGTCCCCCTCTGCTCATCGAGTGCCGGGGATTTTTCCCATCGATGAAAAATAAGTTATTAGTGTTTAAAAAATGTTGAGATTCTCTCTGACAGGAGAGAGAATCTCAACATTTTTTAAACACTAATTACGCCATGAAAGCCACGCCCCTTCTGGTGGGAGGGGGGGGGGGGGGACTATAAAACCCAGAAGTGTGGGCGTGGCTCAGTCGCTGCAAGATGGAGGAGGGAGAGGTCACGACTCGTTGTCCTTTGTGGCCTTGCACCCTGCTTGAAATGGTATGAAACTGCACTTGAATTTACTGGCTTTGCACCTTGCTTGAAGTGGTAAGAAACTGCACTTGAATTTGGTGGCCTTGCACCCTGCTTGAATTGGAATTTCAAGGAATAGCCGTGAGTCAACTGCCAGCCCACCAGCCGTGAGTGAGCTGCCAGCACAACAGGCTTGAGTGAGTGAGCTGCCAGCCCGAGAATCCATTCGGCCCACGATGTCCATGCTAGCCCTCTGGAAACCAGTCCCTTCAGCCCACAACACCCATACTAGCACTCCAGAAAGCGCTCCCCCCCCACTTGGCCACCAATATTGAAATTGGTGGAGAGGTGGAATTTTGCGTTGTTGGACCAGCCCTCCTGTGTGATGCTGGGACCCAACGGGTCCCACTTAGTCTAGTATACTATATATTTAAACACCTCAAGGGTTTGTGAAATTACTAGAGATTTTGTCATTGTTGCTCTGCACTTTTCTATCCTCAATTCATTCCTTGTCTCTCTTTGTAGTCAGATGAGACGTATATTAATAAACGTAAGGATTTTTTTTTTTTCCTCTATGATTGGGTCATCCTGATGCCAATGGTATCATCCACGGTACATTTTCGGCTTCTGAATAGTCCATTTGCAATAAAATGGGAATAGAGTATTAGCCTAGCCTTGCCTGAATATACAAAAGTCAAAGAAAAAAACATGCAGCCTTCTTACCGTAACCCCCAGTCATTCACCTTGCTAAATAACTGGTTTTCTTATGCTGTGTGTATGTGTATATGTATATATATATATATATATATATATATATATATATATATATATATATATATATATATATATATATATATATATATATATATATATATATATATATATATATATATAGATATATATCTATATATATCTATATATATATATATATCTATATATATATATATATATATATATATCATACTTTGCAGACAAAAGCCTCATGTTAAAGTATCTGTTTTTTATCTGTCTTAATGGAATTTATTGTTATCTTTATTCAGGTTGTGTAATACTTCTTCCTGTTGTCTTTGGTATATAAATTATTTATTGTTTCCCAAACACTTCAAAAAGAAGAATGACAAGTTGTATTCCTGTAGTACTGTTTAATGTAGCAAAACGTCTTAAGGCATTTCAATTATTTTTCCAGCTAAACATGACACTGAGCCATTAAGCCTAATAGAGAAGTTGACCAACAATTAAGCCATAGTTATATCAATACCTCAACAATAATCAAGCTCCCATTTAAACTCATACCACTCTATTCTCCTATCTTCCCCAAGAACTCTCCTCTGGTTCTAGTATTCACCAAAACACAAGGGAGGTCAATTAACCCCTCAATCCACATATTTTAGAGATGTAGAAAACACACACGCGTCACAGGAAGAACGTGCAAACTCTACACAATCGCCACTAGAGGTCAGGATTGAACCCAGGTCACTGAAACTGCCTTGGAGTAACTTTCATAGGTAGACTTGAAAGAGTGTCTTAAAGGAAAAGAGGTTGAGAAATAAAAATTCAGAGTAATTCTGTACTTCATGGATTGACAGCTGGAGGTTAAGCTCGTTGGTAGAGCAGTTTATGTTTGTGAATGATTGATGCCAGAATTGAAGGAATACTGATATTTAAAGGCTTATAAATTTGAAAACATTGATGAGAATTTTAAAGTTAATATATTGCTTAAAGAGAACCCAATTGTAGATTATGGGTAATTGTGTGGGGATGGAGCATAAGCAGCAGTGTTTTGGAAAGCCTCTAATCGGTAAAACAGGTTGGGAGGTAACAGCCTGAGTTTAGAAAAGCCATTTCTGGAAGTTAATATAAGTATGCATTGGTACACAAGGCTGAAGGCAAACAATGCTACAGATGTGGAAATGGGATATCTTGGTGATAATAGACATGTGGCCTAATGGTTTAATACCGAGTCATCATCCATCATCAGCAGTGGGGGGAATGTTAGCCTGGGTTCCTGCTCCTTGCATTATCCAAGCATGACTGGCGTAGTTGTGAAAAAAAATTTTTGAACCTAAAAATGAGTGTGTTCTTATTCAACCAAATTATGTTCAACAGTTTTGATTTGCGTCAGATGTAATCATTTTGCGATTATTTTTATTTCCCCCAGCTACAATCTACGCTCCTCGGAGAAAAGGACAACTGTCACCAGACATTTGTATGGAAACAATTGGTGAGGTGATCTCTGAACGGCGGCAGATGCGAAGTGGTATATTCCCACGAGTTGTAGCTATTTTCATACATTACTGTGATGTCAGTGGAGAGCCTGTTCATGATGACTATATCTGACTATGCCTTCCTTGCTTATGACTGTTCAAAGGTCCGAGACTACAGCCTGCAAGATTTCAATTATCAGCACTGTGTAGCTGCACTATGTCCCAAATACTTTTGGAAGAAATTATATAATTGTGTATAAAAAAAATTGTGTACAAAAGATTTCTGTATAGAGATGCTCTTAAAAGAATTAGCTTCCTGAAGCAGTATCATTTCATATGTTTATACAATTGAATTCATTTAAATGTTATTGATAGGGAAATATAAATAGAATTTAAAATGGCTATTTATATCCTCAACTTATACAATTCCTAAGGTGAGCATTTTTGATATTTTGTTACAAAACAGGTGCAAATGTTTAAAAACAAGATAAAATGAAGGCCACATTCTTTGGCATGTTTCATAGCCCAGTAAAGATGTGACTTAACACTTAATTATTTTTTTTTGGTACGATGTGCCTTTTCCCCTTAAAATACACTTTTGATGTGTTAATGAAAGAAAATACAAGAACTTTGTGTGGACTTCCTTTTATATAATATATATCTCTAATTTGAACAATATATTCATGCCTTGTTATGAGGTATTTGCCCTAGTTGCGAGTAATCTAATAACTAAAAATAGCTTTTTATTATACAATGACATGCATTTTGTTGTGCACTGCTTCCAAGGAACAAGTGGCAGGGAAATTCGATTATAATAAAATATTTAAATATAAGAAGCATTTCTGAATACCTATTTCATTAGTTTTATTCTATTCCCAGTATGCTGTTTAGAATTTCTAGGTTTTTTTTTTCACAATAACCAAATGCTTTGTTTTTGTTTTCCAAAAGATAGGTCTTGCTTTGAATTATTGTGATACTACAGAAACACCTTATCGGACTTCTATTTGGTGAAAGGAAATTTAACTTTCAGGCCTGCATTGGTCATGGTTGTCAGATATCAAGTCAAATCACATTATCCAGTTTTTAGCTTTAGAGTTACAGTGTGGAAACAGGCCTTTTGGCCCAATTTCTGTACTGATCATTCATACATTAGTTCAATCCTACACACTAGGGACAATTTACAGAGGCCAATTAACCTACAAACCTGCCGGTCTGTGGGTGGAAACCGATGCACCCACGTGGTCACAGAGAATGTACAAACTCCGTAAGACAGCGCATGTAATCAAGATTGAACCTGTATGTCAGCAACCCAACTGCTGTGCTGCTGGTATCAGCATCTTCTTACAGAAGTCCAACATAGCGAAAAACAATTATGAACTTAGATTAGAAAGAAAATGTTTCTGTTTACATCCATTATTTTTATGCTTGATAGCTTAGTTTTAGTTTGTACCAATTGTAGTTTATACTCGATCTGCCAAACGTCCCATTATCTGCAACTGTTTGTAAATGTTTTTCTGTTTCAGCATGATAACAGTTTACGATTGGAACTGCTGTCACAGGCTTCACATTTTTAATATGATTGATGAATGGTCTATAGTAATATGTATCTGGCCAATTTATGTTCTTCCCATCCCGCACAAACATCTGTTTGTGATCTGCAACTTAACCATTACAATGTTCATCCTCACTGGTCTTGCCGCTTGCATTCAATATAATCTTATCCTGAACTTGAAACAAGCCATCCCCATATCCTCCTCTGCAGGCTGATTAAATGTTTAAAGCTTTAATTTTCCTAAATAGGAGGCTGTATGTTCAGCAGCCCAAGTTTCAAACATTGGAATTTTCTCACTGTGTATCTATTTCTCTCAAGATGCTCTAGCAGAGCATCTTGAGAGAAATAGATGCACATAAACTTTTCAAATGCTTTTTGTCAATGCTTCAGTGGTGCATTGTGAGGCAAGTGGTGTATAAGAGCTGTAACTGTTCACTGGCTCCATGTTTTTCTCTTTGGTTATTGACCAGTTTACACTCCTAGTCTTTGATTAGGTTTCCTTATCCCAGGCGATGTCAATTCTGTATTTATCATGAGGTCATAAGGAATAGGAGTGGAATTCAGCCCATCAAGTCTACTCCGCCATTCAATCATGGCTGATCTATCTCTCCCTCCTAACTACATTCTCCTGTCTTCTCCCCATAACCTCTGATACATGTATTGTCTTGATTAGTGGTTTATGGTTCTGCAGTTTAGCTGATGGTTATACATGGAACATGGAAATGGGCCCTTTGGTCAAAATCGCCCTTGCCAACCAAGGTGCCCCATCCAAGTAAGTCACATTTGCTTGCATTTTACCCATATCCTTCCATACATTCCTTTCTGTGTACTTGTCCAAATGTCTTTTAAATGTTGTTATTGTATCTGCTTCAACTACTTTCTCTGGCAGCTGGTTCCTATTAAATCCTCTCACACATTATACCTATGCCCTCTAGTTCTTGATTCCCCTATTCTGAGAAAAAGACTGGACATTCACCCTATCCCCCTCATGATCACCCCTCAACCTCCTGCCCTCAAAAGAATAAAGTCCTAGCCGACACATCCTCTACTTATACCTCAGCCCCTTGAGTCCTGGCAATATCCTTCTAAATTTTATTTGTACCTTTTACAGCTTAATGGCATCTTTCCTATAGCAGGGTGATCAAAACTGAAAACAATTCTCCAATTATGGGTTCATTAGCATCTTGTACAACTGTGACTTCATGTCCCAACTTCTGTACTGCTCAAGGCAGTGACGCCACTTTCAGGAAACTATGTACTTATACTCCTAGATTTTGCTACAGTGCTGTCAAAGGCCCTACCATTCAGTAAGCAAAGGATGATTGTGTGCAAACTCTCAGGCGGTAACTTTATTTAAATTGCAAGTAAACTAAAAGTGCCAACTTCATGAATTACAGGAATTTTCCATTACATTTGTCAGCTTTTGATCAGAAATTTGATTATTACAAAATAAAAAAAATCTCTAATCTGCTACGTCTAGTATAAACCTACCAACTCAAAGTTAACTACACTACACTTCTTTTCACCCTGCCTCGTGCAAAGATGCTATTCTCCACTCTTAATTACTCCGCTCCGCAACATCTGCTCCCAAGATTAGGTTTTCCATTTTAGGACATCGGGGAAGTCCTCTTTCTTTAGCAAACATGGTTTCCTCCCTTCTGTCACAGATGGATCCCTTACCCATGGTGTCTCCTCTATGTCCCATGGCTCTGCTCTCACTTTCCCTCCACCCAGATAGAACAAGGATAGAGTTCCTCTAGTCGTTATCATTAACGCCACCAGCCTCCGCTCCCAACACTCATCCCCTGACATTTCTGTCACCTCCAAGGTGGTCACATCATTCCACCTCCACACCTTTCAGCAGATACCTGACTCTCCACAACTTCTTGGTTCAATCATCCCTTCCCACCCAAACCATCCCCTACCCAGGTACTTTTCCCTGCAACTGCAAAAGATACAACACCTGTCTCTACATCTCCTCCTTCGCCTCTATCCAGGGACCCCAGCAGTCTTTCCAGGTGAGACAAAGGTTCACATGCACTTCCTCTAATCTAATCTCTGCTGTTCCTGATGTGGCCCCCTGTACATTTGCGAGACCAAGCATAGACTTGGAAACCGTTTTGCCAAACATTTGCATTCTGCCCAGCAAGGCCAACTGAATCTTGCGGTTGCTAACCATTTTAACTCCCATTCCCACACTGACCTATCTGTGTGAGCCTCCTTCTTTGCCAGAGAGGCCACATGCAAACTCGAGGAACATCCCCTCAAATTCTGCTTGGGTAGCTTACAATCCAAAGATATGAACGATGAATTCTCCCATTTTGGGTAACCACTAGCAACCTTTACCCACCCACCCATTTTCTCCACCACCCCCACTTTCTTCACTCCCCTCTCCCTTCTCTCCTGTGCCCCATCTGGATTCACACTTAGTTCTTCCCCCTCCCCCTACTCATACATTCCTTCCTCTGTCTTCACAAATTGCAACTGTACAACCAGTCGGTCTCTCGCCTTCTGCTTTAATTTCTGGCCTTTGTTACAACCATATGCATATCAAAAATCCCCCTAGCCTGTGTACCCACCTTTATGTCTACCAGATGTCTTTCTTCCCACTCCACCCCCACACTTGACCCAAAACACCTATCCATGTTCTCCAGAGATGCTTCCGGACCTATTGAGTTACTCATTTATTTCATCGTCTTTGTATTCATGAATGAAACCATTTTTCGGAGGAAAAAGTACCTGAAGGAAAAAGTACAGGAAAAGTTGCTTGGCGTATAACGCAAGTGGAATGAGATCTTAATTCTATTGTATTCATTCACATTGATATCACTAAACGCTAGCAGTTTGATGGTTTTTACAGCTTATGTGAAAAGCAGAGGCATGAATGCAAAATGATGGAGAAAATCAATGCCTTTTAATACATTAGTCTAGATGTTGAGCTTTTAAACAACTCAAGCTGCAGTATTTAATTGCCAATTACAATATTTTGTGAAACACTTAACTACAATATTTTGCTATTTGAGTTAAATGACTAGTCTAAAACAATTGTTATTTTCACAATTTAACATATCACTTAGTTTATAATATATTACAGGACTCAATTAAATTATCTTTGATAGTGCTTTGCTTCTTTGCAGCAGCCCCAGACCTCTGTTCCCACAATTGTTAACTCAATCTCATTCTATGCAGGTGCACTTGCACATCTGTTTACTTCATACACAGCCAGGTGCCGTTACTAATCCTTCTCCAACTTTTCAACACTATAATGGTGATTTATTTTGTGAAAGGGCTTGCACCTTTGTCATACTAAGTATATTTTGGGAATTTTTTTAAAAATCTGGAATTTACTGTTAGTAGTAAATGGACAGTCCTTGCTGCTCACTTGAATTTGCCTGCTTTGTTGCCATTTGCTTGATCATGTCTAAGAGTCATTTTGTGTAACTCCCTGTAATGGGTATCTGGATGCTGTGTGACCTGGACAACAAGGATCTCTTAACTGAAGACATTTGGAATGTACGCCAGGAAAGTGCAATTAAATGTGAAACTGCATACAGAAGGCAAATAAAAGATAAAAGTAGAAACATTATATTTTATCTCCAAACTTTAAACTCTGAAGCATTGGGACATTGGGAAGTATTGTCTAAATATATATAATCCATTGTCAGGGGTTTGGCATCTAATCCTTACCCTGCTGCTATAATCTCTGAAACTAATGAACAAGCAGTTTTGTTTTTTTTGGTGTCCTTTGTATGTAGATTCTGCAACATCATCCTTGTCATGTATTTTCAGGCTGGCCCTACTCCTAGATCTGTGATAATGAGAAGCTTCTGGAAAAGCAGTATTATCCAGCAGCTTCAATATTTAATATACAGACAAGATTTTCTTAGTTACTCCCTCATATTATAGTGACAGTCCCATTGATTTTTTTTTTCCCTCAAATACATTCATTATTAATTGATGTTTATATAATCCTGTTAAAAATAAATCTTATTGGTTTAATGCTTGATAAACATCAGATGGTTCAGTAGAAAAGAGAAAGGATCAAAGTCACAGCGAGACTTAAATATGAGAGAGTTGAAAAAAGCCATACCCATTCCGGGGCCCCAAATTTGCTTGGAACGGTCAGCTTTAATCTTCATAACCAAGGCATTTTTCCTTGGGGGTTTTTAGACAGTCAACTCCAGAGCGAGAATTCACATTTTATTGAATTATTTTTAAAGACGTGAACTTTAACAGGAAGTTGCCTAGAGAATCCGTGGGATATGAAGGGGATATTCTTCACCAGGAGAATGTTAAGTGCCTGGAATGCACTGTCTAAGAAAGTGGTTGAGGCTGTGTCGCTGATAGCAGTTAAATGTCTAGGTTGGGATTTGAATTGGTCAAGTATAAAGGTTATGGGGTAAATGCTGGAATGTATGTTTAACACAGCTGGGTGCCATTGGTCAATGTAAATGAGTTGGGCCAAATGGTCTGTTTCTATGCAGTATGATTCGATGATCTGACTTGCCTTTCTCAACTTTCTTGCAGCTATCACTGCTTTCAAGCTGGTTGTCCAGTATCTAATCCTTGTCCAATACTTGGTGTTGGGGGGTTTCAGCAGCAAAAACAATATTCATACATTTGATTTCTCTAAACTTGCTATCCCTATATTTTTCCATTCTCCTTTAACTTAATCTAAATCCAAAACTTTGCTAAAGTAGAATAAATGCCTCGATTTTAAAGTTCTCAAGTTCAAATTGTTCAATAAACTCAACCTTCTCTGACTCTATCCTCCTCCAATGCCTCAAGAATTCAATGTGCCTCTACTATTTCTCTTTCATCCATCTCCAAGTTCCTTAACCTTAATACAGTTGAGTGCCTTTTACAATCTGGGACCGGAGCTCTGGAATCTCTTCCCTTCACTTCCTCTCTCGCCTCCTTTATAATCCTTCTATAAAACCACACTCTTTAAACACACTTTCCATTTCCTGCCCTATAATCTCCCATCCTTTTGCATGTACGATTTTTTTTTTTTTAAGTATGTTCTCTTGAAATGCTCAACTTTTAATTACATCAAAAACCTTATTTAAATTGTAATTCCTGTTGGAAAAATAGCCTGTTGTAGTCCTTGTCATTTGAAACCACCCATTAAAAATATTTTATGAGCAGACATTGGTTATTACCAACAACTTATTAAAGATATTGACTTTTTTCACAAGAGAGTTGATATCTTCAGGTAGTAGCTGAAAAGGCTAGAGTATTGTTTTCTATAATTCTATAATTAATATTCTATAATTAAAAATCAATCAAATGGAGGAAATCATTTTTGCTACCATTTGAGTTAAATCATTACAATCAAGAAATTTGACTGGGCGCTTTCGGTTGTAGATCTTTGCAAACCAATCTAAGTAACCTGGGCAGTCTAAAGGGCCTGTCCTACTTGGGCGACTTTTTAGGGTAGTGCAAGAGACTCTGCGCTCGCCACATTATAGCCACATGGTCGCTGCTGGTCTCTTGTGAGTCTCCTTCATGGTCGCGAGGAGTTCTCGCATTCTGGGAACTAGTCGCGACCTCAGTATGGTCACCGCAAATTTTTCAACATGTTGGAAATGGAGAAATTGGTCGCCATGGAGAAAATCGATAATCCTGTAGTCGTAGGTGCAGTTATAGTGGGGTCGCCATGTAGTTATAGGTAGTCTTAGGTAGTTTTAGTTAATCACCTTTGCTGACTGGGCATTTTCATTGTCTCATTGGGGAAAAGGCATGAGTTTTCAGAACCAAGGATAACCGACCGTTGTTAAATGTTAAATGCCCGCTAAACTTCACAGCTGTGTATCTCTGGCTTATTAAAAGTGTCTCCACTCCTTCTCCCCCCCTTTCTTCCTCCCCCCCCCCCCCCCCCCTTTAAAGGACTTACCGTACACTGTGCTAGCCGTCTTAACCTTCCTATTTATCGTTGTGTGTGTCTGATTCACCTTGGCTTTGCACTATGCGAATTTCAGACGCTTCCCCCGCTTTCCATGGCCCCCATCTTGGCGATGTTTGTGTGTGTGTTCCACTCTGACAGTCGCCGTTCCAGTTCCCTGTTTTTCAGGCGATTGCTGCGAACATAACAGTCGGCAGTAGTCCGCTGAAAAATCGCCTGGTGGGATCAGGAAACCCCGGTGATAAAGAAAACATGAAAACGGGAGTTAATTGGAGTGGGCCAAAGTTGATCTGAATGTAACAAACTGCTTTTTTCCTCCAGACCTGCTCCTTGCAGCTACAAAAGGATCTCTTTTTGAGATACTACTTTAATTTCATTAGGGTGAGAGTATCACATTTCCAAACAATACATTTGCATTGCCAAGTTTGCCAATCTAACCAATGTTTACCGATTGCATTGGCCACGTAGTTAGCAGTACAAAGTATGGCCGTCTTACACCTCTTACTACTGCTGGATAGGCACTAATAGACAAATTCTGATTATACGTGCTAAAGATTTTGAGTCGGAAGTGCTTAATCCTCATCTCAATATAGAAACAAAATACTCCATATTTATTTTTGTTAACTACACAACATGCCTACAATACCGACCTGTGGCCTGATCTCTGTACAGAATGGAAATGCAGGTAGGAAAGGCAAGAGAAATTAAGAGGCTGGAATAATAGCTGCAGAATGGGGTAGAAAATACATTGTGGTCGATCATACTCTGTGCAGATTGTGCTGCAAGCTGAGGGATAAATGGTTGTAAGGAATATCGTGCTTGGGAGCAAGCTGGACAATTTTGTTGATCTTGGGATGTTTTTGAAAGTAAGTGAGGATGAGGGGTGATGTAAGTGTGAGAAGCATTGAGTTGTGGGAACTAGAACGGGAGGTGATTATGGTCAAAGACATAATACAAATGGAATTTATTACGGTGGGGGTGGAACCTCAGTGACAGGGATTTGGACAAATTGAGTAATTTGGAGGTCTTTTAGAAGATTGGAAGCTGGCTAAAGTGGAAAGTTATGAGTTTCCTGACGATATGGAAGAAGTCCAAAGGCAGAGCAGAAATGGAATTTGCTAATGCTGAGATGCCTGAAGGGAAATGAAAACACATCGCAGTTTGAAAATATTAAAGTTTAGAAATTTAGCGTCTGTCGCAAACACTAAGCACGCGAGATAAATTGCTTCTGAAAATCAATTAATATCAAAGCCAAATATGCCGCCACATTGTGTGTGTGAATGAAGTAAATTTGCGTCAACAGCAAATTTACTTCATGGAGAATAGAAGCTGCTAACAAATACATCGAGGAGCATCCTAAATTTGTGGTCAGTTTAGATTCAGTCATACAGCATAAAAACAGGCCCTTCAGCCCAACGCATCTGTGCTGACACAGGATAGTTCAACTTGACCGATATCCCTCTAAACCTTTCCTATCCATGTACCTGTCCAAAAGTTTTTTAAATGTTGTTATAGTTCTCATCATAATTAAGACATGATAAGGAAATTACCATTTTTGAGACTGCCAGTCTGTGTGGAGGGCACTGTGTTACCAGCTTGTATCAATACCAATTCTGTTCTACATTCAAGAGTTTGTAAGAGTGACAGAAGGTGGCAGCAAAAAGCTAAGTAGAAATCCTTCTGAAATGGTTATTAGCGTAGGTGGTTCTGAAACGTGACAACGTTATTTATATTGTAAGCAGTTTAATAATAGTATGTTCGATTTACGTAACCAATTCCTTGGTGGTTATGTCTAACTCCTTTTAATCTCTTTTTTTGGTTTTGACTCTTAACAATCTTTTCTGGAATGTTCCATGTTTATTTGTCCATTCAGGATGATTTATTTGCATAGTTTTGGTGGAAAGACCGAGAACATGAAATGTGGCCCTTAAGCTTCTTGTACCAAAGATTGGATCCCTTCCCTGAACATCTAATTCCAAATATAGTCTGTACTTCTGTCACTACACTGGTTTTCAGAGTTTTTTTTAACTGATGTCTAAGATTTTAGGAATTCCTAATCATAAAGAAATATTGTAATCATAGATAAAGAAATATACTTGAATATGGACCAGTTCCCAGGGCCAACAAAGTAAGATTTATGTACTCACCATTTTTAAGCCGCAGCTAGTTCAAAGATAATCATGTTATCAGGTACATAATTGGCATACCAATTAAGGGTACAATCCAATGTTTAAGCAAGGATGTTTTGAGTGTGGTGTTTATGACAAAGCGAAGGCTATCCAAACAAAAATCATAACACTGGGACTTCTGCACAACAAAAAGTGATTAATGTGGTTGTCCCCTAGCATGAAATGTAGAAGATGACGAGTGCATTTACAACATTTACATCTTCTCTGATGTTGAAGAGAATTGGGCTATCAAAGGTGGAATTTCACAGACCCCATGCCATGAATGCCCCAAAGCAGTTGAAAGCAATGGAATCGGGTCTACAGTGCAGAACATATTGCGATGGTTTTACTGTGAGAAAAAATAAGCAGATAAAATGGTTGCAGGGTAGTCGGTATTTATTAAAACCATGCCCCAAGGGAATCCTTTTCTTTCATCCATGGTTCCCTGCTGTTTTCAGCTTGTTTCAATGATAATGGTTGTAGCCTGCGACCTCCCTCCCCTTTCAAATGAGTGTCCACCTATCAATGATGTCATCCATTATATGAATTATAATTGGGGAAAAGTACTTGAACCAGGCCCCAAAGTGCCTGCTCTAATTTACTGAAGAATGGGGCGCCACAGGAAATCATAGATACATACACAGTAGGTGCAAGAGTAGGCCATTCGGCTCTTCGAGCCAGCACCACCATTCAATATGATCAAGGTACCGTTGCTGCCTTCTCCCCATATCCCTTGATTCCACTAGCCCAAAGAGCTCTAACACTCGTTTGAATGCCTCCAGTGAATCGGCGTCCACTGCCTTTTGTGGTGGAGCATTCCACAAATTCACAACTCAGTGTGAAAAGGTTTTTCCTCATCCCAGTTGTAAATGGCCTACCCCTTATTCTTAAACTGTGGCCCCTGGTTCTGGACTCCCCCAACATCGGGAACAAGTTTCCTGCATCTAGCATGTCCAATCTCTAAATAATTTTTCGCATCCTTCTAAATTCCAGTGAATTCTTTCATCATATGACAATCCAGTCATCCTGAAAATTGACCTTGTGAACCTACGTTGTACTCCCTCAATAGCAAGAATGTTCTTCCTCAACTTAGGAGACCAAAACTGCACATAGTACTCAAGGTGTGGTCTCACCAGTTCCCTGTACACCGTGCAGAAGGACCTCTTTGCTCCTATACTCAACTCCTCTCATTATGAACACCAACATGCCATTAGCTTTCTTCACTGCCTGCTGTACCTGCATACTTATTTTACTTCGGAGTCACGTGAGTGACTACGTGAAGAAGCCCCGCCAGGTGCATGCGCGTCATTACGTCGACGCATGTCGCACTGAACGGAGCTGGAGAGCGCAGCTCCACCAGTGGGTAAGTAAGAAACCTCGCAGGTAAGTTTTCAAAACTTCCAGCGAGATTTAAGCTCCGTTAGGCTGGCTTGTGAGTCAGCAGGAGCCTGTTCAGCGGGAGGAGCAAGCATGGGCCACGCAGTATTGCGGTCCCATCGCAACGATCAGGAAAATAGATAAGTGCGGTGCCGGTTCCGATACCGGTGGCCGTTATTCCGTAGGTCTAGCGTCGTTTGGGCTGAGGCCATAACGATAGGTAAGCATGCAACGTCTGCTCTGAGTATGTGTTACCAGATGTAGTTCCTTAGTTGATGTGTATGATATGTGCATTATTAAACTTTCATCCCTGTTCTGAGAGAACAAGAAGGTAAACACAAAGGTTTGATTCTGGGACCAGCAGAGGCAGAGAGATGGGTACAAAGTATTATACCCAATACAGCCACATCAACCCTTATATTGGGAGAACTGTGTAAAACTGAGAGTAATATAAATATTCTGCAAGTAGAATGTGCCTGTCAGAATCTATAATTCTAAACATGAACATATATGATTATGCACAAATACACAAGGAAATGTAAATAAAGTTACTTTCCTCCAAAAAAGGACAAGAATGTGGGGGAGACTAGAAATGGAGACATGCTCCACACTTTACTCAGTCAAGGGTCCAAAGACCCAAAGATTCCCAGGCAGCCTCCAAAGGAGTTACATACACTATGTATGGTGCCTGTAAAAAATGGGAATCTGGCTCTCCAGTGCCTTCTTAGGTCTGGATGAGGTCTCCCTTGAGCAAGACTAAAATGCTCTAAACTTTAATCAGTCAAGGGTCCAAAGACCCAGAGATTCCCAGGCAGACTCCGAAGGAGTTCCATACACCGAGTATGGTGCCTGTTTATTAAAAAAAAAAAAAATGGGAATCTGACTCTCCAGTGCCTTGTTTAGGTCTGGATGAGATCTCCTAGAGCAAGACTCGGGAGTATCGGGGCAGGAGGAGACTGACCCTGAAGCTGGTGTCCCTACTTATGTGTATACACCAGAGCACAAGAGCCATGCTCCGGGTGTTCCTGATGTAGCATCAAGTTTGCTATATTGGTATGGACTGGTGAGGCTATGGATGAGACCTGGCTGCCAACATTATTGGGTTTCTCACCTGCTCCAAGAACTGTTATGACTAAAACTGTAAATATATTAACACCTGTCTATTGTGCCTCGCTCAGGGTGCCAACAGTAAACTCAGTAATTTGGGCACCCATGAGTGTTACGTTGCGAGGGCAGGAAATATGTTTCCAGCATGTCCTCTAGCTGATATTCAGTTGGTATCACTGCATTTGGGGAAGACATACAAGGGTCGATAAATGTCCAAAACTTATAAGACAGGCATGCGTTACTCTGCAGTGCCTATTCGAACCTAATTGTATGATGAAAATTGCCATTTGGCCAACATTATACCCAAAAATGCAGGACTATGTAGGACAAACAATAACCAGATTAATTATTGGTGAAAATCTGCCAAAACAATTCTAGTTCAATTACGGAGGTACAGTAACTTTATTCCATCACACATAGAATTTCTGGGGAACAACCTCTGGTTGGGTGTAAGATTACAATTGTTTTATAATGAATGATGCTACACAATATTGATCGGTTTGGTGTTTGCTACACCAGAAACTCGTCAGGTAAAATATATCCCAGACAGAAGAAGATGGGGGTTGCAGAATCATTCTGGACCTCACAAACTTAATTCATATGTTCAGTATAGGCATTTAATAAAGTACACCTTCAACACTGTAACGCAGTTGTTATCACAAGGCTGCTACATGGTTACTATAGATGTAAAAAAAAAAGAGAGATACCTTATTATTCAGTACCAATGCATCATTATCGCAGGTACTTTAAGTTAATTCGATGGGTCAGCTGAGGCAATTTAAAGAATTACTTAATGGGTTAACTTCAGCTCTACGGCTGTTCACATAATTATTGAAACCAGCACTGGTGTTACTGAGGGCTCAGAATCACATTGTAATGGCTTATCTAGAGGATATGTTAATTGTAAATGCCACTCAGGAGACAGCTGAAGAACTGGTTTCAGCAACCATAAGCCTATTGAAAGGCTAGGGTTCTGTCCATCCAACTACATTTAAGTTACAGCCATCCCAAACAATTGATTATTTGGGGTTTGTCATTAATTCAGTAATGATATGTCAGTAACTTGTTAACAGATAAAGTTGGGGATATTACAAATGTCTGTACTTGTCTGTTATTGGTAAATGGTAGCAGCATTCCTGCTGTTGCGTTTGGACCTCTGCATTATCAAAGTCTGCTGAGAGCCAGAGAACAAGCACTTAAAATAAAAAGTAAAAATAAATAAATTAAATAAATAAAAATAATAAATAAATAATAAATAAATAAAACATTAAAAAAATTAATTATAAAAATAAAAAGCGTGCAGGTCCATGCAGTTACCAACTAAAGCTTAAGCTGAATTGCAATGGTGGATTCTCAATGTTGCACAAGCTACTAGAAAATATTTTGGTTCAGCAACCTTCAGTGGTATTACAAACGGATGGGAGGGCTCTCGGATGGGGAGGTAAGGACAGCGCCACCAGTTGAGGTGGTGATGGACTGTCCAAGATGATTAATTCTGCTAACACATGGTATAAATTATTTTGAGTTATTGGGGGGTGTTTTATGCATAGATATATTATTGTTCTACAATGAATGACATGTTCAATTACAAGTAGACAATACTACAGCTGTGGGAGAGACAATATTGTGGCAGACAACAGATCACGGAAGTTCAATAACAATACAGAATGGATGGTAAATCCAGAAGTTCAAAAAGATTGTCAGTCGGTATGGGTACCAAATATTGATCTGTTTGCGTCCAGATTAAATCTCCAGTTGCCTAAATATGTCATAGGAGCCAGACCCAGGAGCAGTAGCGGTGGATGCATTCTCGCTACATTGGGGAAGTATAATCTTCTATGTTTCCCCATTTTGCTTGATTAGGCAATGTCACCAAAATAGAGCAAGACTCTGCCATTTGGTGGTTCCAAACTGGTCTACACAGCCATTGCTCCCATTGGTGCTCAGAATGATGACTCAGCCATTCATGACAATCCCCAGTTGCAGTAATTGTTGGTACATCCAGTACAGGAGATGTCATCCATTACATGATCGTATTTATTGTTAATCTTCAGGTTCTGATGGACTGTCGGATAGGACAATGGATGTTATAACTGCTGCTTGGAGAAATAGCACTAAGAAACAATATATGTCATATAAGGAAATGGGAAATCTTTTGTATACAGTTAGATATTTTATCATACTGCAAACATATTGGATGTATTGGAGTTCCTTTCTATGTTGCGCCTGGGATATAGTGCCATTAATAGTGCTCGGAGTATTTTGTCCTCCTATTTAGGACAATTTTCAGAATGACAATCTATCGGGTTCATCCGTTAATATCCCGATTTATGAGAGGAATTTTAATAAAATCCTACCAAACCCAGATATACAGAAATCTGGGATGTCAGTATTATTCTCACATTGCTTCGGCAGTGGGCTCCAATTACGTCACTGTCTTTTCAGAACTTAATATTTAAAGTGGTTATGCTCATGCCATTAGTATCAGCACAATGAGTACAAATATTACAAATGTTGCACTTAGATTGTATGCAGTCGTCTGTAGATAAATTACTTTTTATGTCTATGATCTAAGCAAGCAAAGCAAACCAGGGAAGGCTGGAACTAAGGTAATCTTTAAAGCATACCCTGTCGACCAAACATTGTGTGTGGTAAGCATCTGACTCAATATATTAAAGTAATTAAGAGTCTCTGAGATTGTGAGACACCAATGCTCATTACTCATAAAAAAAAATTAAAAAGTGACAGTACAAACTATTCTAGATGGTTAAAATAGGTTCTGTATTTAGCTGGAGTTCACACTCATGTGTTAAATCTCAACTCTACAAGGGCGGCATCAATGTCCGCGGCAAAGGCGCAGGACATGCCGCTCGACCAAATTCTAGAGGCCGCAGGATGGTCTAAAGAAGTAACTTTCTAGATTCATGATAAACCTGTTCTCACAGTGCCAGGGTTTGCACATGCTATGTTGTGTTCTGTTCAATTTGTTTGCTCTGTTTCATATCATTGTTTCATCATTGTTGTAATTTTCCCCTGTGATAGAGGGGTTATTACTTTCATTGTTATTATTATTATTAACATAGTTATTGAATCATTCAAGCAATGTTTAATAATATTATTTACTCACTACTGAAGCAGTGTGTCGTATGGAATGAATCTACGGCATGAAAATCACAGAGCTTCAAAATCTTCACGTAGTCACTCACGTGACTCCGAAGTAAAATAGTAAGATTAAACGAGAACTTACCTGTTCGAAGTTTGATCTTTATTTTATGAGGAGTCACGATGACGGATTACGTGCCCTCCGCTCCCGACCCTCATAATCTAAACGATCATCTGGTAGTTCTAGTCTTCTGCAAGCCCTACTATATTACTTCGGCTATTGGTTTCTGTGTTTTTCACGCCGCTGCTTTGAAGTATGATGTGCAATCGCCTGGCGGGCTTCTTCACGTAATCTCTCATCGTAACTCCTCATAAAATAAAGATCAAACTTCAAACAGGTAAGTTCTCATTTAATCTTACTATTTTCATTGACTGATGTTCAAGGACACCCACGTCTCGTTGCACTTCTCCTTTTCCTAACCTGATACCATTCAGATAATAATCTGCTTCATGTTCTTGCCACCAAAGTGGATAACCTCACATTTATCCACCTTATACTACATCTGCCCAACCTCACCCAACCTGTCCAAGTCGCCCTGCATCCTCATTGCATCCTCTTCACAGTTCACACTGCCACCCTGCTTTGTGTCATCTGCAAATTTGCTAATGTTACTTTTAATTCCTTCATCTAAATCAATAATGTATATTGTAAATAGCTGCGGTCCCAGAACCATGCCTTGCGACGCCCCACTAGTCACTGCCGGCCATTCTGAAAGTGCGCTGTTAATCCCTGCTCTTTGTTTCCTGACTGCCAACCAATTTTCTATCCATGTCAATACTCTGCCCCCAATACCATGTGCTCTAATTTTGCCCACTAATCTCTTGTGGGACATTATCAAATGCTTTCATGAAAGTCCAGGTACACTTTGGAGTGATGATCTGACTGTAGGTCATGTCCAGGAAGCTTTCATCCTCCCGGATGCACAGCAGGTCATCCAGCTGCTGCTCCAGCTCCCTAACTCGGTTGTTGACGAGCTGCACCTGGACACAGTTCCCACAGGTGTCGTGGTCAATGACACCAGCAGTGCCCCTGACTTCCCACATCCTACGCACTGCACTAGTGTCCCTGCCATTACACTTAAATATTTAATTTAAACACACAACAGAATAAGTGCAGCCTCCTTGCCTCATCCTCCTCACCGAAGACTCGCGAGCCAAAGACGCGCACTTTACTCATCTCAACAAGGCCGCTCCTCCTAGAACAAGCCCTACTTTTATTTGCTGTTCAATTAACTAATTTTACTAATTAGCTAATTTACAAATTTGGTTACCGGTTTTTAAATAACCTGCTCTTGAAAAACTCACAAAGGCTTTAACTTCTGCAGCCAATCCCCGCACTCGCTCCTTCACCTGCCGCCGCTCTGCCGACCTTGAAGGTATGGGTGTAAACATCATCAAGCGTCTGTAAAATTATTTTTTTCTGCATGAGTTATCCAAAAACCTGCAAGTGGATCCAATATCTGAGCACATAGTTCTTAATACATGAAGTCCTTGATATGTTTAACTGATACAAAACGAGTAAGATTATATACAAGTTCAGCGTATCCCAACATTAAGTAGGAGCCTGTGGAACCAGAGTGCACTGCTATCATCCATAGAGACAATGTTACAATTTCAGAAGAGTAGAGTCTAGTATACCTACCTCTGGTCCATCACCATTGATCTGAAACACGTTGCCTGACTTGCTAAGTAATTCCAGTATTTTCTGTCTTTATTTAGCACACACTTTGGAGTCTTTCTGTCTGCCTGTTGTGCTGTCACCATCAATTGAATAAACCAATGCCAATGTGGGTATGCCTGTAAAGATCAGTGACTATAATGGATTAACATGTGGCGAAAGTAAAAATAGGGAAACATGAAGGCAGCAGTGACTATAATATAATACTTCAAGATGATGGGGAGAACGCAGTTGTGCGATTGAAAGGGAAAAATAGATCAGCCATGATCTGATGGTGGAGTAGACTTGGCCGAATGGGGAGACTTGGGTAGAATGGCCGAATTCTGCTCCTCTGTCTTATGGTCTAAAATAGTGGTTTGGACTAGTAGATTGTTAAATATTTGATCGGGCCACGGATAAAACTTGGGCAAATAAAGTAGCAAATAAAGTAGCAATTTCAATAATGCTGTGGAATAGCAATTTGGTGTTATTCCAAACAATGTTCAACAGAATCCAAGAAAAACACATTCCTGTTTTTAAAATAAAAAAAATACTAATGAAACACCATTAACATTAAAACGAACGGATAGAACATGATGTACGTTAAGTACTTGGCTTGCAGGAGTGAGAGAAATGAGAAAACAAATTAGGAGACTTTTTTTTAAAGTGGAAAGGAAACATGAAATTGAATTATCAAGGGGCATGAAACAAAATAAAATTTATTTTATATGAACAATTTTGTAAAGAAAGTTCAGGACGGTGAAATGATAGAAAAATTATGTATTGTTTGTTTCTATATTTAGCAAATATATTTGGACGCATCTGAAGATTATTTAAGGAGATCACCTTTAATGTTGAAGGGAATTTAAAAAAAATAATAAACTTGTCAAAAGCAAAGAGGATGGTCCTTATATAATAACTTAAAGGTTTCTGTGGAAGAAAACACAACTTTCACATTGGAGACAAAATCTATGGTGTTGTATGTCTGGTGGATAACAATACCAATATTTAAGAAGATAAATAAATATGTTTAGGCCACTATTGGTCATTTTACTAAATAGCCCTGGTAAGAAAATTAATGGAATTTAAAAAACAGCCAGAAAGCAAAATGTTATTTTTGAAATCTAGACAAACCACGCAACATTAAGATTGGCTAAATAATATTGAAGCTTTAAAATTATAACAGAAAAGGTTGACATGAATAGATATAATTTATCTATCAAAGGCTTTTTGGAAATGTAAAATACCATATAATAATTTGATGAATAATTATACCATGGGACAAGGAGCATGGATATAGTTTGATAACTGTCGTAGAAAATAGAGATGTTACAAAAACTGTTGGGAGTGGTAGGTAGAAATAGCTGCCCCAAGTGGAGCCATTCACAATTTTTATTAATGATTTGAACTCAAAAACAAACGCAGAGTTTAAATTTTCAAATTGCAATGAGGGGGATATTCAGTAGTGGAACTTCCAGTCAATTACCAGTGCACCCTAATAATCATGCACAATATGTAATAATTGGTAAATTTTAAAATAGATGTGATTTTATTTCCTGAACACAATCTAAATTTTAAAATAAGGCATAATAATTGTAGCCAAATCTGCAACCAATGTTTTGTTTAGTTTTGGAATAATATTTTTACTCTGGTGGTTTTGACCTTACTCATAAAATCCCAGATGGTATTGTCTTTGGTTATGGCTTGCATTCTCAGACGAGAAGCAAAGAACATCCAACAGCATCTTTCACATTGCCAGAGCAACTCAAAGTGGTTTACAAATCATGACTTATTTTTTAAACCATACTCAGTCATGTAGACAAATGTGACATGTAATTCACACAAACAGGATTGAGATGAATACTTTCAGTGCAGAAATAAACACGATCTTGGAATCCAGAAGAAATTCTGTTTCTCTTCAGTGCCAACGGATGTCAAAGCAAGCGGCTCAAGCCGAACATTTATACTCCTTCCAATCCGGCTGAGCAGGCATAAGTTTGACATTTCATTAAAAAAATAGCATATCGTCAGAACCACACTAAAGGGTTAATCCATATTATGTTCTGAAACCCCATAATGAGACTATAACCCAGGACCTTTGGATTTAAATAATATTTAAAGTGGTGTAGAAATAAATTGCAATCCAGTTTAATATATTCAGGTTAGAAATTCACCAAGTGCTTTGGTTTCCTTCCACATCCTAAAGACCTGCTGGTAAGTTAATTAACTCCTGGCAATTACTTTTTCATGTAGGTTGAAGGAATCAAAGGGAGTGATGGTCTTGTGTGTGGGAGATCATGTCTCACCGCTTTATTTGAGTTTTTTGAAGTAACAAAGAATGGTGAGGGCAGATGTAGTCTATATGAACTTCAGGAAGGCCTTTAATAAGGCCTTCCACATGGTAGGCTGCTCTGGAAGGTTAGATATCATGGGATCCAGAATAGTCTTCATGGTAGGAAGCAAGGGGTGGGAGTGGAAGGTTGTTTTTCAGACTGGCGATCAGTGTTGAGGTGTGCCTCAGGGATCATTTCTGGGCCCAGTGTTGTTTGCTATTTATACCAACGATTTGGATGAGAATGTACGGCATAATTAGTAAACAATCACAATCGGTTTTATTCGTCACATTGCACACAAAGTGCAAGTGAAATTAATTTGCCAGCAGCGGTATAATGATAAAGAACACACAAAAACACAATAATAATTTAACACAAACATCCACCACAGCATTCATCACTGTGGTGGAAAGCACGAAAATTTGGCCAGTCCTCCTCCATTTTCCCCCGTGGTCGGGACCTCAACCCTCCGCAGCTGCGGGTGTCCAGACGTCCAGACAGGTAAAAGTCCAGGTAAGTCCAGAATTGTCTCTTCCTCACCTGGAGACCGCGGCTTCAGGTTGGTGTAGGCCGAAGGCCGGTGGTCGAAGATTTAAAGTCAGAAGCACCGCGGACCGCAGGGCCGGCGGTCGAAGCTCCCCTCCAGGGGTGATGGTAAGTCCACGCCGGGCCCGCGGTAGAAGTAGGCCGCGGGCCGAAGGTCAGAGCTTCTTCTCCCGGGTCCCTACGAGGGATCCCGGGCTGCGGACGCAGGCTGTACACAGGCTGTACACGGAACATTTTAGAGCTATTTGTTATCTCTTCATCTAAATTTATAAAACCATAGGGATCCCATTTCAAAACAGAACTACCTTATTTATGTGGATTATTTCAGAAATCTCTCAAAACATTGCACATAGATTATTCTTATGTTAACAAGGTACAATGCCGAACGTCAGCTTTTTTTGGTCATTTTTGTGCAAATGTATAGTGGAGCTGACTTTCCTTTTTGGATGTTTTCTTCTTTAAGAGAAACCAATTGGGGGAAAAAAATGTAATTCTATCAATTTTGTTACGATTGAGGCTTTACCTTGTACTTTTGCTCAAAATAAGCGTAATATCTGAAAGGCAAACCAGTACTTGCCCTGCAATGAAGTGTAGTTTAGTTTAGTTTATTATTGTCACGTGTACCAAAGTACAGTGAAAAACTCAGTTTGCATGCTATCCAGTCAAAGAAAAGACTATACATGAATACAATCAAGCTGTCCACACTGCAAAGGATAAAGGGTACACCATTGAATGCAAGATATAACATTGAACAATGTTTAAAATTAAGGGGATAATTGTTCAATGGCCTCAGGAGCACATACAGGATTGCTACCACATACCCCTCAAATGATTATTCATATTCATCACTCTTCCACACAGATAAACCCATCATACAGATCAGTCGCAGACTGATATTTACAGAAGTTAGTAGTGACAGCAATTTGTTGAAATCATTGCAACCGATGTAGCAAAGATATCAAAGTTTTGGTAAGTCCATTCCATGCTTCTTCCAAGATGATATTAGGACAGAGATTTCAGTGATGTTGAGAGACAAGAATAGTTCATATTGTTCTCAGCATGTTGAATTTAAGGGGAACTTTATGAGACCTAAAACATTGACATTTTGGTTTAACAGAATGCTTCTGGTTAAAAAGATACACATTTAAGATAATTAGAAAAATATTTAGAAGAATTTACTTTTTTTTCCTCATGTAGTGAGTTTTCAAATGGAATTGGTTAGATGAAAAGTAATGTTCTAAACGGAATTTTATATATACTTAAAAACACATTTGCAGAGCTTTGGGAAAGGAACAGAATAGGACTAGTTCAATAACTCTTTCCAAATGTGGACACAAGAATGATGTGCCAAAAGAACTTGTTCAGCTGCAAATAACACAAGATGCTCTCTGTTTCCCAGCCTCCCTCTAAAGCTAACATTAAACTTGTCTATTCATTGTGCATCAGTGCTAAGATTTATTTAACATCATTTGTGTGAAGAGCCTTAAGACGTTTTACTGTATTGAAGATGTTATTATATAAATAAAGCTATTGTTGCTCATTCTTTGAATCGGTTTGTGAAAGGGCAAAACAGAAAAATACTCTGTATTAAAGTTTAATGAACCAGAATAAGAAAGTGTTTGGAAGGATGCAATGTGTGTAGAACCTAGTTAAAAAATAAATGCACAAATAAGAGTAAAATCTAAGATACAGAAAAAGAATATATGACAAAATGAAATCTATTTCTAAATTCTGTTTAAAAATTCAAAGCATGATTCATAATGACTTATTCTGGAGTTTTTTTTAATAAGTTGGGAATTTTTACAATACATTAGAAACATTGGGATATTTTGAGAATGCAGCATATTATGCAGTTTATCTTTTTTGGTAAAATGGAAAATTATTAAAAAGATGGCCAAATTAGACAAAGTAAATTTTAAACATTTGCAAATTCTCCCTCTGCCTACAACCATGGCAAATATCCAAAATATGTTACGGGGAAGAATACATCATTGCGATTTTTTACAGACATGCCGGGCAATCACCACATTATTTAATAAGTTGTAGAAATCCTTCAAAACTGGCTTTTATAAGACAGAAGTTCGTGGTGGAAGGATGTTATTCTGGCTGAAGGTCTGTGACCAGTGACGTTCCGCAGAGGTCTGTGCTGGGACCACTATGGTTTGTGATATATATATGAACAATGTGGATGTAAATGTAGATGGGTTGGTCAGTGAGCCTTTAGATGTCAACAAAATTGGAGGAATTGTGTATCGTGAGGGAGGCAGTGAAAGTATTCAGCAGGGTATGGATTACATGGTAAATGGTAGGGAATTGAGGAATGCTGTGGAACAGAGGGATCTAGGAATAACTGTGCATAGTTCCCTGAAGGTGGAATCGCATGTAGATAGGGTGGTAAAGAAAGCCTTTGGTGTGCTGGCCTTTATAAATCAGAGCATTGAATATAGGAGGAGGGAAGTAATGTTAAAATTGTACAAGGCATTGGTAAGACCAATTCTGGAGTATGGTGTACAATTTTGGTCGCCTAATTATAGGAAGGATGTCAACAAAATAGAGAGAGTACAAAGGAGATTTACTAGAATGTTGCCAGGGTTCCAGCAACTATGTTACAGAGAAAGGTTGAACAAGTTAGGTCTTTATTCTTTGGAGCGCAGAAGGTTAAGGGGGGACTTGATTGAGGTCTTTAAATGATGAAAGGGATAGACAGAGTTGACGTGGATAAGCTTTTCCCATTGAGGGTAGGGAAGATTCAAACAAGAGGGCATGACATGAGAATTAAGGGACAGATGTTTAGGGGTAACGTGAGGGGGAACTTCTTTACTCAGAGGGTGGTGGCTGTGTGGAATGAGCTTCCAGCAGAAGTGGTGGAGGCAGGATCGATTTTAACATTTAAAAGTAAAGTGGATAGGTATATGGACGTGAAGGGAATGGAGAGGTATGGTCTGAGTGCAGGTAGATGGGACTAGGGGAAAACAAATGGTCGGCACGGACTGGAAGGGCCGAGAGGGCCTGTTTCCGTGCTGTAATTGTTATATGGTTAACTACAGAAATGGGAAGAGTAATGGCCGATGGAGTTTAATCTGAGGATAATGTGAGGCGTTGCAATTTGGGAGGTCAAATGTAAGGGGGAAAGCATACAGATAATAACAAGACCTGTAACAGCATTGATAATCACATGGATCTTGGGGTTTAAGTACATGACTCCCTGAAAGCAGCCACAAAGGTAGACAGTATGGTAAAAGTGGTGTATGTTATGCTTGTCCTCTTTGGGCAGGGCATTGAGTATAAGAGTCAGGAAGTCCCGTTGCAGCATTATAGGACTTTAGTCAGGCTGCATTTGGAATACTGTATACAGTTGTGGGTCGCCTTGTTATAGGAGAGGTTTTGGAGGGGATGCACCAGTTTACCAGAATGTTGCCTGGATACAAGGATACAAAGGACATTTATTATCACATACACCAATTGGTGTAGTGAAATTTGACTTGCCATGCAGCACACAGATAAAGATAAGATACAACATTAAATAATTTAACAATAAACATAAAAACATCCCCCCACAATGGTTCCCACTGTGAGGGAAGGCACAAAGTCCAGTCCCCATCCCCATGCCCACCCATAGTCAGGAATATTGAGGCCTCCGCAGTCGCCGCTACGGGGCCCGATGTTTCAGGCCCTTCTCACCAGGTGATGGTGCTCCAGTGTCGGGAGAATCCTCTCAGCGGCTTGGGACACCTAGAACGGCCGTTTCCTTACCGGAGACACCGGCTTCCGAAGCCGACAGGCCGCGCTGGATGGAGCTCCAACACTGACGATCTCGCTGAGAGATCCCAGGCTCCCGATGTTAAAGTCAGCGCCGCAGCTGGCCACTCCAGAGACCCGCAGCTCCGCGATGTTCACCTGCGGTCTCAACATTCCGGAGCTCCAGCGCGGCGACCCGGGCAAGGCATTGCCCGCTCCGCGATAGCGCTCCAGCGCTGTGCCGCCGCCAAAGCCATGGTTCTGGCCGGTCCCCTCAGGAAATGCCGCTCCAGACCCGTTGCTAGGCCGCAAGGACGGGTCAAAGATGCTGCCCGGAGAAAAGCCGGATCTCCGACCAGGTAGGTACCAGGAAAAGCAGTTTCCCCCTACCCCCCCCCCCCCCCCCCCCACACACACATAAAAAAGACTAGAGCTCCAAACAAAACACTTTTTAACACACTAAAAATAAAAGAAAAAAGTGAAAAGACAGACAGCTACAGGCTGGGCAGCCATATCCAACTGGACGGCGTCCCTGGACGGATTAGAGTGCATTAGCCAGAGGGAGAGGTTGAACAAACTTGGATTGTTTTCTGTGGCATTTTCGGAGGCTTAGGGGAGACTTAATAGATGTATGGAAATATATAAAATTATGAAAGGCAGAAAGTCAGACCTTTTTCCAAGGGTGGAGATGTCACAGACTAGAGAGCATAGCTTTACGGTGAGGGTCAAAATTTAAAGAAAATGTGCGGGGCACGTTTTCTTTTTACACAGAGAGTGTTTGGAACATGCTGTTGGCGGTGGTGGTGATGGTGATGGAGGCAGATACGATTGGGGCATTAAAGAGATTTTTGGTTAGATTCAGTGGATATGCAGTGAATGGAGGGATGTAGATCACGTGCAGGTAGAGCAGATTTGTTTAACCTGGCATCATGTTTGGCACAAAAATTGGAGGCCGAATGGCCTGTTCCTATGCTATACTGTTCTATGCTCTATGTTCATTTTTGTATTTAGATTTGAGTGATTGTCATTGGAACAGCCAGTCAGTATTGCTTTTATCTCTCATGTACTAATTATAATTTTTTAGTGGACCTGTTCACTTGAAATCACATAATAAACATGAATGTGTCAACTTAAGTTTTACTTTAACTTTTAACTAAGTTTTAAGTTAACTTTTGCATTAGACAAATTCACACAGCTGGAACCCTGACAAATTAATTAATTTAATATTGTTATTAAGCCATTTGCAGTAACTTTAAAGATCTCATAAGTATAGTCTTCTGAAACTTACTGGAAATGGGCTTTAAATATTTAGTTATTATCCATAAGGCATAATTTCAGTGCCAAATTATTCCAGTTATTACAAAACTCAGACTCGCCAAATCAAATCCATATCAATGACATAAAACAGGAAAAATCCTTGTGCTAGTGTACAGAAAGAAACCTCAAACCTCCAGCTTTGTTCTTGTATCAAAATACATCAGAGGATATAATGGGTTCATCATTTTTTATGTCTTTAAACATTTTCTGCATGTCTGGATTTCCAAACATGTTTAAAATATAAATAAATTAGGAACAGAAATTGGGGTGCATAAAACCACCATATTTTGTCCAATATAGTGTTTCCACAAACAACACACGTGGAGTTCACTTGATTAAATTCAATGTGGCAGCTCATTCCGTTAACACCCTTTGAATTCATGGAAAATGGGTGTTGGTGGCAAAGTCACCATTATTACCCACCCCTAATTGTCCTAAAAAAATTAGTGGCTTGTTAGACTATTTCAGAGAAATGTCAAGCAGTGACCATGTTGGGATCACATACGGGACAAATTGTGTAAGGGTTGTATGTAACCCTTCCCTTAAGAACATCAATGAACCAGATGGCTTGAAAACCTAGGTTTTAAATAAAAGTTGGTCAGTGGATAGTACACTTTAACTTTTTTCAAAAACCTGTTTTGATAATATGTCTGAAGTGAGGATGTCCAAGGCTTTGCATCATCCGGAGGTCAGAGCAGATGAATGAAAGTCAAATACTTTCTGGCAATTATGCATACACCATGACATCAAATCGTGTGCAAGCCTGTTGTATAAAATCAAGTGTAAAATTTGTGCTCCGAAATTGAAGCCTGTGAACTATGTGGGCTTCCAACCTCAGGGCAGCTCGTAGTGTTGAGGCCTTCCTCATGTTGATTAAAAAAACGGTTGCTCCTACCTGACCAACTTCATTAAATTACCTCCTTAAAGACTACTTCAAGTTCAACACTGCCTCGCTACCTGTGTCTTCAGCCTACACCAACATCTTTCACATCCTTGGAACAACTCAAAACAGTTTATGCATCATGAATCATTCTTAAACCTTGCTCATTTATGTAGACAAAGGTGATATACATTTCATACAACCATTACTTTTTCATTGTCAAAGTATCCCACCTGACCCCCCCCATCCCCCCCCCCCCCCCCCCCCCCCCCCTCATCCACCACCTCTCTGACACCACCCAGGTCCTTTATTCACTCTGAATCATCTACATCACTACTCTGACCAAACCAGGTCTATCCTTTGACCCCATCCTGAGTTCTTGATCATCTGACTTCCAAGCCTCCCTTACTAATCAACCCATCCAGACGTCTCAATCGTATCTCCCCCCACGCTGGCCACCTTGTGTATGGTCTCCTGCACTGCTCAAAAAGGCTCAATATCCGCTCGGTCCGCAATAACCAAGCCGACCTCCCAGTGGCTCAGCACTTCAATTCCCCCTCCCATTCCATATCCGACCTCTCGGTCCTGGGCCTCCACAGCCAGAGTGAGCAACACCGCAAGTTGGAGGAACAGCACCTCATATTCCGCTTGGGGAGTCTGCATCCCCTGGGCTTGAACATTGAATTTTCTCAATTCTGTTAACCCTTGCTGTCTCTGCCCCTTCCCACCTCTCCCTCAGCCCTCGGGCCCTGGCATTCCCTCTCTCTCCATCTCCCTCCCCCACCCTAGTCGCAGTAGCTTCTCATTTTCACACCACAAACAGCTTACAATAGCTTGTTCCCTTTATCATCGATAATTTTTTGCATATCTTTCATTCATTGTTCTTTATCTCTCCACATCACCGTCTGTATCTCTCGTTTCCCTGACCAGTCTGAATAAGGGTCTCGACCCGAAACGTCGTCTATCTCCTTCGCACCTTAGATGCTGTTGCACCCGCTGAGTTTCTCCAGCCTTTTGTGTACCCTCGATTCTCCAGCATCTGCAGTTCCTTCTTTAACTCAATGCAAGCCACCTGTTCTGCTGAGCATTTTCAGCATTTTCTATATTTGTCTGTCTCTGCAGTTTTATTTGATTTTCATTAAATGTTTTACATTGTACCATTCCACCATGGGTTTTTTAAAATATTTTGGTCCCTGGTTAAATAAGTCCTTCTTAACAACTTTATCTGCTTTTTCTGTTGAGTTTCATAGATACTTGCATTGTTCATCAGTACTTCATGGGGTTCTGTCATGTATACCAGCTCCATTAATCCTCCCAAATTATTAGACCTTATTTTTCGGGATTAATTTCCATCTACCTTTGCCTTGCTCATCTTATCAACTCATCAATGTCATTCTGTAGCTGAAAACTGGCCCCCACCCCGCTCCCCCACTATCAACACCACCCACACTTTTTCTGTAAACTTCAAACTTATTAATCATACATCTTGCATTCACAAATTGATTGGTTAAGTATACAATAAATAAGAAACACAACACTGATCCCTGTCGTATACCACTGGTCAGAAGCTTCCATTTATAAAAATAACCTTTCATTACATTCTCTCTTATCAATAAAACAATTTTTTATCCAATTTGTCATATTGCATTGGATCCTGTGGCCTCTTACCTTACGAAGAAGTGTCCTATGTGGCACTTTGGTAAAGGTCATAATAATATCCGTGTAGAGTACATCGACCTACTTTGTTACTCCTTTAAACAATTTAATAAAATTAGTAAAACTGGATCTCCCCATGACAAAGCAAAGTTGACGATCCTCGTTTAATCTCGTCTACCTCGCTTAATCCCCGTCTCTCCACCTGCCGTTAATTGGAACAAAATTCTGAAGGACAATTAATTTCCTTGTCCATGGTGTCAAACTCACTAACATATCTGTAATTATATATCTTATCTCTGCTACCCTTCTTGAATAAAGGCAGCACATTCAATATCCTCCAGCCATCCGGCACCTCCACCTTGATCAGCAGAGTGATGATAATTTCAGTCATGGCATCAACAAATTCCACAGTTTTGTCCCATAATTGCCTGGGATATTGCTCATCTGGACCTGAGGATTCATCAACCTATAACCTTGCTCAGACATCTAATACCACCTCCTTTTCATTGGTAATTTGTTCTGGCATCCTATTGTTTCCCTCCCCAAATTCTCCAATATTCTTTATGTAGTGAATACAGACAAATGTTCACACACTTCTGGTTTTGCAGATAAATTGCCCTTTTGGTCCAACTCTTTCTGATTAACTTCCTGCCCTTTAACCTTCATAACATGCCTGTAGATCTTTTTTAATCATGCATGTCTGTGCTATTTTATGCCCCCTTCTAATTAGTTAAATTACTGTGGGGTGGTGCCACTACCCACCCCCAGCTGACGGCTACACTTTCTGTACCATAGGCACTCTCCTGTTTTCAGTTCTCTAAACCTGACATAACCAATTTGCTTTACCCGATCCTCAACATCTCTTGACATCCAGGATCTTTGTATTAGTTAGCCTTGCCTTTAACCATGATAGAGACATCTTAACCCAGAACTCTCACTATTTTTTTGAATGCTTTTTTTACCAGTTGCCTGGTAACTGCTTTGCCATGTCCTGCCTTATCATATTGAAATAAACCTTTTCCCGCATTAGTTTCCGCTTCACCTCCACCTATACAGGACCTTAATTTCCAGTTTATCCTTATCCTTCTACACAAGGACCTTAAAACAAAGTTCTCATCACTATTTCCAAAATGTTCCGCAACTGATACACCCATCCCTTCTCCAGCTATATGTCCAAAGATTGGGTCTAGTACAGCCACTTATCTTGCAGGATTATCCACATACTGGTTCGGAAATCAGATGCTAGATGCACTCTAACAATTTCCACCCCACAAAGCCATTCACATTAAGGCAATTTTAAAGCAGTTTTGTTTCGTTTCATTCCGTTTCATTTCGTGTAGTGATACAGTGTGGAAACAGGTCCTTCAGACCACCGAGTACTCGCTGACCAGCAATCTTCACACATTAACACTATCCTACACACACAATGGACAATTTACAATTTTACCAAAGCCGTTTAGCCTACAAACCTATACATCTTTGTAGTATGGGAGGAAACCAGAGCTCCCGGAGAAAACCCACACGGTACGGGGAGAATGTACAAATTACATACAGACAGTATCCATAATTGGAATCGAACCCGGGTCTCTGGCGTTATAAGGCAGCAACTCTACTGCCACCTTCTGAACCTTGTGAATTTTGTAGTCGGCAGGGCAGTACTCTGCATATCGCCAACTTGGACAATGTTACATTTTTATCAAGCCAATTAATCAAGCCAATTAACCTACAAACCTGTACGTCTTTGTAGTGTGGGAGGAAACCGAAGATCTCAGAGAAAACCCATGCAGATCACGGGGAGAATGTACAGACTCCATACAGACAGCACCCGTAGTCAGGATCGAACTCGGGTCTCTGCCGCTGGATTTTGCTGTAAGGCAGCAACTCTATCGCTGTGCCACTGTGACCGCCCTTATTTGGGGGAAGTTTAAATTCCCAACTCCTTTTGTCATAATATTTTTACAATTCTCTAATTTCCCAAAGTATCTGTCCATCTGTATCCTGCTGCCTGTTTGAAGCTCATTTGAAGTCCTTTATTGGATTCCTTGATTAATATTGCACCATAATTTTGTTTACATTTCCTTCAATATTATCATTATTGTAAAAAAAACCTTGGCATAATTACACTGATTTTATTTCCTATTTATCAATATTCAAGAAATCAAAATGCTGCTGTAGGTCATGATTGTACAAAACTACAGATAAGAAACATTGTTCATGTGATATAGAAATGTCTGCTACAGTTCATACAGAATTCTGGTCTTTGTAATAAAAGTATTTCCACCTTAGCCTGCCTGAGGAATTTCTGGTTAAGGCAGTTGGTAATTTAGTATCACTTCATTCCAAATGGGGAAAGACTTGTACTGTCAACACACTGAGAATTAACTCCCCAACATAATTTCTTTCAGTTCTCGTCCAATCTAAAATACAGCCTTTCATCCTATAACATTGGGCTGCATTCAAACCCGTGTCCCAGAGGTAAAAAGAGCATGATTGAATTGCTCTCACCACCCAGTTTTGTAATTGTTCTCAGTTAGTAAACATTATTTTAAGTGTATGCAGTCATTCCTGCTATTGTGGCATTTCCAAGAAATATATAAAACATTGTTGTGAACAAATTTCACACTGTCTTTTCATGCGATGCAGATGTGCAAAACTAGTGAAAATAAATTTAAGCTAATGACGGTATTTTATTTAAACCTTTCTGAAAAAAGTCATCAGCCTTAACTCTAGTCCATTCACAATATTTGAATAATTGAATTGCCAGCAATATCTTGACATCTACTTTTGTTTAAAAAGAAGACACAAAGTGCTAGAGTAACTTATCGGGTCAGGCTCCATCTTTGCAGAATATGAAAGGGTGGCATTTCGACATAGCACAAAACAGTTAAACATTGGTTTAACTGTTCTGTGCTAACTTGAAATTCTGGTACAGGCAAAGTCATGTCTATAGAAGATTGCATAATGGTTTCCAGATGTATGATTATCCAGTAGGAAAATTGGCTACATAGATTAAGCTTAAGAATCAATTGGCAATGTAAACTGATCATATTTATGTACAGGAAGGTGCACAACAACTCGACACAATTGCTTGGGTAATGTCGAGGAAAGTTGGCCAAGTTTCCTGCTCACAATTTTTATCCAACTGGTCCAGCAACAAGAATTCCTGTTAGAACATTGAGCAAGAAGTGAAAAAAAAAGACACAAGATGCTGGAGTCAGGCAGGATCACTGGAGAACATGGATAAATGATGTTTTAGTTTGGGTCCCTTCTTCAAGAAGCTAATCTTGAAGAAGGCAGCGATGGCCAACAAAGTCATTGTTCTTTGATTCTGCAGCGGTGCAGCTTTGGTCCAGTCCTATCCAGAATAATCAGTGGTATCCTTATTATCTAATAATTTAGCAGAGGGGACTGTCCAAATGAAAGTATAGCTGATTCCAAGCAGGAGAAGCCTGAGTTTGGAGGAAAGCTCTGTCACACTTGTGGATATGTTAAAGAATGGGACAGGACAAAGGGTAGGATATTAATCATGCAGTGGATAATAGGGAAACAAAATTACCAATGGTGGTTATTTGAGCTGATGTATATTTGGGGCAACTAGTCTAGAGATCTGCATCTGACATATTCCAATTTATTTCAACTTTCATTTTAATTCATGTACAAAATGCGTTTATGTAATAAAGGTTTTGACAGAAAATGCTACTTTTCATTTCATTCTCTTACTTGAAATCAGGATATACCAGTAATTGCTAATCCAACAGCTAAAATGCAATTAAAAGTCATCTTTGACTTTGCATGATGATTGCTAAATGTTACACACTTCCACAGATGCTCATTGTCCTAAAGAATGAATGAAGGCACAATATTGCAACATTGAAATTCAGCTAGATAGTTTTTAGTCTCATGTTGTTAAGTTTATTGTCACATGCACGGAGGTGCAGGGAAAAGCTTGTTAGTGTGTGCAGTGGAAAGACTACACATGATTACAATCAAGGCGTTCACAGTGTACAGGATAAAGGGAATAATGCTTTGTGCAACATAAAGTCCAGTAAAGACTGATTAAAGATAGTCTGAGGGTCTCCAATCGAGTAGGCGGTAGCTCAGAACTGCTCGCTACTTGGTGATAGCAGCTGGGAAGCAACGGTCTCTGAATCTGGAGGTATGCGTTTTCTCACCTGATGGGAGAGGAGAAAAGAGGGAGTGCCCAGAGTGAGACTCATCCTTGATTATGCTGGTGGCCTTGCCGAGGCAGCATGAAGTGTAGATGGAGTCAATGAAAAGGAGATTGGTTTGCGTGATGGTCTGGGCTGCGTCCACAATTCACTGCAATTTCTTGCGGTCTTGGATGGAGCTCTTCCCAAACCATGCTGGAATGCATCCCAATAAAATGCTTTCTAAGCACTTCTGTATAAATTGGTGAGACTTGTTTGAGACTTCTTCCTAAACCTTCTAAGCAAGCAGCGACATTATAACTAAATGACTGGTAACAAATTTAAGCAAACAAGGAAAATAACATAAAAATAGGAGATAAAGATGGTGTAATAAAAATATATATATATATTCATGCTGTATTATTTGAGGCAGGAAGGGACATTTTGAAAGAGAGCAAAATTAGAAATCTCTCTTCAATGGATCCATTGTTCAAGATAGTGTTTATTGATTCAGAAAAGAGCAGGATATGATCAGCTCTTTGCTGGCATTAAATGTGTGGATAATGATACACAAAAGGGTAGGGAAGATGTGTGGGTGGTGAATTTACCTTTTCTTTGGCTTTCTGCTGTCTGTCTTTACACTACTGTTGCAGATGAATGGAAAATGACTAATTCTAAGTGATGTAAGCGCTCTGATGTCCTGCTAACCTTGTCTACACTGGACATTTGATGCCCTCGATGTGTCTGCATGGTTGGTTAATTCAAATTCCTATTCACATGTTCAGTAAAACTCACACTTTCCTTTGATAAAATTATAATTATAGTTAAGAAGTGAACATTTACATGCTTTTTGAGAATTGAAAAACAAATACATGTTTTTGTATAACTAAAATTAATTTTGTACAAATTCTGCACTGAATTATTTATTTGTTTAAAATTAGATGCTCATGACCAATTATATATGCATCCTGCTGAAAATATATTGGAATATATTTTAAATTTATAATTTATATTTTCGAATACTTGTATGCATCGCACATATGTTACTTTCAGTTTAGTTTCTTAATACTTGGCATCAGATATATGAGAAAAAGTCAAATAAAATAATTCCAAAACATTTTGGAGTAAAGGTTATCATGTAACTAGGACTAGAGATTAATAACCTGCAAATGTGAAGGGGAAAAGCAAGCCAGAATTACTAATTTCTCAAATATTTTCTCAGTCACAGGAAGAGCATTTATAATGTTTTAAAGAAGGAACTGCAGATGCTGGAGAATGGAGGGTACACAAAAGGCTGGAGACACTCAGCGGGTGCAGCAGCATCTAAGGAGCGAAGGAGATAGGCGACGTTTCTGGTCGAGACCCTTCTTCAGACTGGTCCGGGATCAGGGAAACGAGAGATATAGATGGTGATGTGGAGAGATAAAGAACAATGAAAGATATGCAAAAAAGTATCGATGATAAAGGGAACAAGCCATTGTAAGCTGTTTGTAGTGTGAAAATGAGAAGCTAGTACGACTAGGGTGGGGGAGAGAGATAGAGAGAGAGGGAATGCCAGGGAATTTATAACATTGCTATTCAAAGAGATTGTAAATGCCATTCTCATTTTTTATCTCTGTAATATACAAGACGTGTTCCCCTTGGGATCTTGAAATGACACCCTAGTAGCATCTAACACAGCAATGGAGCTAGGGGTTTCTGCTTTAACTTAATTTTCTTTACAATGTCTGTTTCAGAAACTGCGAGTTTAAATCTGTTCCTTATGTCTTGCACAAAGAAAATTCAATGCACGTAATGAGAAGGCATTGTGCAAAAAAGAAACTGTTTGGACTGCGTAAAATTCCAAAGCCAACTGGAATTCTGTGTACTTGAGTAATTTAAAGCTTGTCAGTCTGCTTTCCCTTTTTGTGGCTATAATCTCTAGATCCAGAGATTGTCCGCAGGGAGATGGAGGAAGTTAGTTGTTATAAACAATCTCTGAGGCAGTTCACTCATGTTCCCAGGCACAAAGCTGGCACTGGTTACTGAGCCTCTCAGTTTTAATGATTTCCACATGGATGAAGGGAGGTTCAAGCCAAGCCTACGATATCGTCAAAAAACTCCAAATTTAGAAGAAATATGAAAATTGCCAAATACGGCTTCCTTAGTGGGTAAAATAAATCCTCTGCTCAACTGCCACAGGTCACAGCAGGGTTCATATGACTTTGTGTGGCCAATAGAATTCATTCGGTGGTCTGTCAGTTGTGGCATGTAGCGGGATTGACTCCTTTTCAGTTCATATAAGGTAATAGAAAAAGGTTTTCCAAAGGAAGCAGCATAGAAAAGTATTCAAAAGGCTCACAACATGTAGAAATTTCTAGTGTTGTTGTTTGGTGCTCAGTGACTGTATTTATATTCAGCAAGAGAGAAACTCAGACTATCAACAGTTTCAACAGGTGTGACTCCAAAGCAGAACGACCACCAGAGGTATGTACCATTAATCCTTGTATCTGTGTTCTTGAACCGTGTCATGTCCAGGAAATTATTAAATTTAAACTTTAATCAGTTAAGCTTATGACCGATTGTTAGGAACTTTAAACTATTTTCTGCATCATCAGTTCAGTAAAAGTTGTGATTTTCCTCTCTCGCTGCTGCGGGATGATGCAATCTTACAATATGTCTACAGCTATGAATAATTCAGCCGTTTTCAAACTTCACATACCCACAAGCTTTTATTGTTCTTAGCCAATGTGGAGTCATATTTTCCTCTGCTTTAGCACTTGAGAACTGCAAAAGGAATCTCTGATGATTCCCATCTGTTTTATGCATCATTTGCAGAGTGCAGAAACGCTTCTCAGAACCAAAGCAGCCCATCCATTATACATTTTAATGCAATTCTTTATGTTCTGATACAAGAGAGATTTACACTGAAACCTACACAGAGCTGTGTGATAATGAATAGGTCGATACAAAAAATGCTGGGAAATTTGAAAAAGTTTCAACTGAAATAAGATCCACTGGTTATTGCAAACTTTTATACAAACAAATAATGTAATACACAGGGGTGGTTGTCCCTGGAACAGAATACTAATTCCAGATGGTTCCAGCTGTCTGCAGAATTTTTTTTTTGATTTTCAGCAAAACCATTAATCTTTTTCTCTCAATCCAGCAAAAAAACAAATTGCTTTAAGTATTAATAGATACAGATCTGAGGATCTGCTAAAAGGAATGCATTCATTGTCAATATTTTAATTTTATTAAGAAAAAATGGAAACAAAATAAACATCGCTGTTTTAAAACTGTTAGCAACCATCTCCAAGTATATGAAAAATAACACATCTGAACAAGGGTGTCCTTAACTGCAATATTATTTGATTTCTAAAATTAGTGAGATCATAAAGGGAGTAATTGTAGAATATACTCAAGATGTGTTTCCATATTGAAGATTTCAATGATTATGCACTAGACCATTAATTCATTTGCAGTCTGAAGAAATAGTACAGTTTTACTGTTGCACATTTAGGTTAAATTTAATTTGTTAAATTAGGCAGTAAAACTATCCAGAGAAAAGCTAGATCTGTTTACCCAATTATTTGTAACTAAGTTGTGCATTCTTCTGCTGCCTCAGTTATACCCACCCTGCCTCAAAGATGCCAAGCTAGAACAGATGGGTATGTTATCGGGGTCATGAGGATCACGTTTTTATACTTAGACCCGGTTCTATTGTCAAGGGGCACTTTTACCATCTGGCATCATTATGAGCCCCTGCCAACTTATAACCCTACTTAATGGTAATTAAAAAAACATGTATTTTTAACTTGAAAATAATTCCATAAATTAATCAATAATAACTAACTGCCTGGAGATTCAGAAATAAATTCCAAAAGATGATAGACAAGGAAGGTAGAATGAAGGCACTTACTGCATATCAAAATTGTATTGTTTTTGTCTACAAACTAAGTTTACTCATTTTCAAATGGAACGTTAGTTGGAACTTACCACAACATCTTGCTGAAAAAAATACAGAACTACTCATCTAGTTGTTCAATACAGAATATATCAAAATGTAAACATAAGAAATACTATTTGGCTATTCTGGCCATCAGGCCTATTCCACATTTCCTTTGCTCTACAGACCTCATCCCTATCTCTTTTAACATCCTTGTGTTAATTGTTCCCCTTTATTAACAAATGTTTATCTCTCTCTCTTTCTCACTCACAAATACATACAACCACTGACCATTTAATATCATTTTGAAGAAAAGTTTCAAAGATTCAGAAAATTTAGAATAAAGAGATTTTCTTCTCATATCCTCTTACATCTAAGTTCCTTAATTCAGAGTGTTTGATTTCTGATTCTTGACTCCCCTTGCCAGGTAAAACAACCTTACAATGTACTTTTTTTCAAGCTTCGGAAGAATGTTATGTTTTTGTATGAGATTGCCCCTCATTTTTCTTATTTCTAGGGAATTGTGATATACTCAATCACAAATTTTCAACAATATCCCTAATCAACTTTTGATGCACTTTTTGAGGCAAGAATGTATTTCCTTAGCTAAAAAACTTAATTTGTACTTAATGTCTCGTATGTTCTCACCAGGGCCCCATGTAATTGTCATGAGAATTTTAACTCTTTTACCTCAATCCCTTTGTGATAAAAGCTAATATACCACTTAGTTTGCTAATTGCTTGTTGCGGCTGCACATCAACTCTCTGTGGTTTAGATAGAAAGACACACTGGTTTGATTAAAATAACATTTTCCGATCACTCATCATTAAACAAAAAGTTCTTTGTTGCAAAAGTGGATTACATAATACATCATATTTTAGGGTGCTATTTGCCATGTTCTAGCCCTGTACTTACCATCTATATCCTCTTGAGTTCTTCTCACAACAATATCATTGATGTACACATTTATACCATTTTCATTTATCTGTGTGAGTGTAACACAAAGATTGTCTCCATAACAGCAGAGAAACTAGGAATAAAAACTGTTATTTTTGTTATATTACTAACCCTTCAGATTTTAAACATCAGTTCAACTCATGGAAAGAGCAAATGGAATATATCCTTATAAGTGGGCCATGTTTAGTTTAGAGATACAGTGTGGAAACAGGCCCTTCAGCCCACCGAGTTCACACTGACCATTGATTACCCGTACATTATTTCTATGTTATCCCACTTTCGCATCCTACACACCAAGGGTAATTTAAAGAGGCCAGTTAACCTACAAACCTGCATGTCTATGGAATGTGGGAGGAAACCGGAGCACCCAGACAAAACCCATGCAGTCACTGGGAGAATATACAAACTCCGCAGTCAGGATCAAACCCGGGTCTCTGGCGCTGTGAGGCACCAGCTCTGCCATTGTGCCGCCTTGTAAGTGTCTGTAAATTCCAAACTGAAATAATCTTCTCAAATAATATAATAAAGGGAGAAATTGAATGTTGAAGTTGGATGTTGACTTTATCAGCACAAAGACCATTGTACTAATTTCTAAATGAATGTCCTGATGTGATTTTTATGTCAATTGTTTCTCTTTTGCCGCACACTCAGTATCCTTTGACTCCAGGTTGATGAACATTTCAATTGTGACACTCACCATTTCCTTCTCCATCCCATGGGGAACATGGGCTAGCCTCTGTCTCTGTACACATAACCCTGCTAAAGCAGGGATGAATGTAGGATTTCCAATGGTTTATATGAATCTGCTGATCATTGTCGAAAAAGACAGCATTTAAAAATGTGATTATTTAAAATATATATTAAATCAAATTAAAATAGAAACAGATTGCTGGAAACATTCTGCAGGTCAGGGAGCACCAGTGGATAGAGGAAGGTATTGTCATAACTGGGAAAGAGAAACGGGTTTACAGAAACAATGGGGAAGGATGAGTAGGACAAAGGGGGTATCTTGGAAAGGGTGAGGCTACGGTTCCTGTGCCATTTTATAGCTTTGGTTCATTTTCTCTCCCACTAACTGTCCCAATTCACCTATCAACAAATGACCAGTACCGTGTATTCCCATGAGAGTCCTGGCTTCAACCTATTAAAAAATATGTTCTATGTTCCTCCCCCACCTTCCTTGAAACTTAAAACTGAATTTCTCTTACCCATTCCTAATGTACAATCCTTGTTGTTCTTTCCATAGATTTGTTTCACCTGCCAGTATTCCAGCACTTTCTACTTCTTTGTTATTTTAGACTTCCAGCATTTGCGGGGTATTATAAATTTACAACAAAATACATGCTTTTCTTGGAAATTCACGTATGATAATGGCTTTAAATATGTTTCCTTGATATCAATGCTCAGGACGGACCATAGTATTTTGAAGGGATTAGGCCAGTAAAAATCACCATATGTACAGCAGTACAGTCCACGGCTTCATATAGATCTACAGTTTAAATAAATTGACATTTGAACCTGCTATCTCCACAATCACACTCTCCATTAATATGCAACTTGGTTATGATATGCCTGATGAAGTTATTTATATTAATATTTGTAAAGCTTCAGATGGCAACATACAATCTGTACAAAGTCTATGTAATTCTAATAACAAGATCCATTATTGAATTACTTGTTGATAAATATTTTTTATTAATTGTAAATACATATTAATAGAAAATACTTCTTACATACATTCTTAATATTATTAATATTAACATTTAAGACTTATTTATATTTCTATACATTTTTTTTATAAGTAAGAAAAGATAAAGAAAAATAACATAGAGATAAGAAATCAAAAATAAAGATGTAAATGGAGTATTAAAAAGTTATCCATCACCAGTATTGAATTACAGATGTGAAACACTAAATACTGTAACAGTGAAAGGCCATTTAACATTGGATGCTCCTGAACTTTACCCAAAAGAAAGACTATCATTTAATATTGACATCTGTGTGAGGGGAAAAAAGGCTTAATAATGTAGCTTTGGAAAACTGCTAACTTAAGAGTAATTTTTAGCTTCAGTGGGAAATGAGGTGAATTGCAAAGAATGCCGTTGTAAAAGCAGGAAATGTGCTGGGAACCAGGGGAGCCTCCTCTTGATGTAGCCCAATTCCTGTCTTGATGAATACAACAGATCAAATGGCAAGTTATACCTTAAAAGGCAATGGTTCAATCTATGCAGTAGTTTTGCTTTTATTTGTATCTGTAGGCTGGGCAATGAGTATTGAGCACAGATTAATTTACCTTTCTCAGTTAATGGCTATTTATAATAACTAATCCGGTTTGTTGACATTTACCACATAAACTTCAATAAATCATTTATTTTTTTCTGCCGGTTTTATCAATGTAAAAATGTGAAGCCAACATTGTTTGACAGCAAAACCTGCAAAAAGCGATAAGATTACAAGAAACCTATTATAACCTGAATATTTATTTTAGTTTCATCATCTTGGCCATTTAAACTAATTTACTTATTCTGAATATTTTATTTTTTTATAAGTAAGAAAAGATGAGTTATGATTATCATCTCTAGTCTGACACATTTTTTCAGGGTTAGTAGGTAGAATATTCAATGACTGTTCAACCTTTGGCGTTCTCCCATTAAGTTCTGAAACGTAGACATCAGCCTTATTCACACCCCTTCAGGTTTAAGATATATATATTGAATTTTTGTGTTGTGGGGTAAAATTATCCATTTAGTACTTTGGTGGGAGAAGGTACTGGAGATGAGGACTGACAGTGTGCAGGCTACTGTGGGAGTTGGATGATGGACCAGCTCAATGCTGAGTGTGCAACCTCTCACAAGTCAACCATTAACATGCAAGTGACCATATTTGGTGACCTGTCATCGCTAAACACATCAGTAGGAGCAATGTCATGGGTGGCTAGCTCTACTTAAAATCCATTTTCAGTACTGACATCTTAAGATGGAGCTTCATTGTGCACCAAGAGCAGAAGTTGGCATCAAATCCAGAGTGAATCTAACCAATAAAATACTGTAAAGAGACACGGTATGAGAAACAAATTACTTCCAAGGTTTTCAGTGATTACTTTGTGACCTTCATAAAATAGGTTAAATATAGGAATGGTATGAATGCTCTCCTTTCCTTCCTTCCAATCTCACGATACAAATACATCCTTTAGATATTCTGAGTGCAACCCGGGCAGACAATGGGGCAATGGAAAGACAGAACTGAAGAAGAAGTAATAGCGCTTGATTTTCACGCTTGCAGGCATCAGCTCAGATGTTAACATTTTCATGAGGAGAGTGCAGACTCTGGCAATGAGTGGTCTACATCCAGGGGAGGGGGAAAGAATAGCTCTGGTGTAGAACACAAATATTCTGCTCCAGATGACAAAAACCTCAGAGGTCAAGTTGAGTTTATTGGGGCATGCACAAGTACTGAGGTACAGATGTAGTAAAAAATCTTCCTAACAATAGCATCATAGGCAGATAGACTCAGACAAACCACAAAAACAAATTACACATACATCACACATTAAATTATCAAAATAAATAAAATTGTACAAAAATAACAAGACATTAGGGTAAAACAATTAGGAACAAAACAAGTCCTTAATAGTGTAAGAGGTGACTGTAGTGTTCCATTTTTAAGGTATGAATAGGGTTGTACAGGGTTTAAGAACCTGATAGTTGTAGGAAAGTAGCTGTTCCTGAACCTGGTGGAGTGGAACTGTCTTCAGGCTCCTGTACCTCCTCCCTGAGGGCTGCAGTGAGAAGAGTGTATGTCCCGGATGGTGGGATCCTTGATGCTTTCTCCTTGAAATAGCACATGACGAGCACAATGTTTACAAGCCTGACAAAGAGCTTATGTCCAATCTTGAAGAGCATCGAGGTGACTGACTTTGTAGAATCATGGTGTAGAATCAGAAGGGTGCAGTTTCCATCACAGCACAAATTTGCGACTGCCAATGTTTCGGTGTGCTAAGTGGAAGCTCAGGCCACATCTTTACAAATGTAGACTACTGCCACTGAAGTCGGCGCTGCAGCCGCACGTCTACAACAGCTCACTAAAGTGATGATGTCCAGGACGCAGGAATGGAATTAGTCCATTCGGCCCATCGAATCTGCTCTCCCGTTCAAACTGCCTCCCAGGTTGAGATAAGACAACTCTATCATGTCCTTTAGGGACAACTGCTTACGATCAATGTCCAATGTCACGTGTGCAATCACATACACTTAACGTCCAGCAGCTTCCATTAGTATTTATGCAGCCATTGGGATAGCATTGCTTCGGACCATTAGAATTGGTAAGGGCACACACAAGTCAGGAACAAAGAAGACGCACAGGGTGATTAGTTGACTTATATTGTGTTTGCCATTGTAGATATATAAATTTGATTTGGAATATTTATTTTCTCTTAGCCTCACTTACGTATTGAGGGCAGATGACCATTGTGACATCTACCATTAGAGATAAGGTAAAATTTGATACTCCTGGTGAATGTAGAATTGTGATTGAGATTCCAGCAACTATACATGTTGGAGTCCATCTGGTGCCTAAGTTGTCCTCAGCCGTGTGTCATTCACGCTGTGGCAAGGACTAACCAGGCCACTGGGAATCTTCACACCCTGACAGCCAAGTAGTGCAGGACTCCTCTAGACCTGACCAGGCAGCAAGTCGATGGTCGACTTTCTCTAATTAATGTGATTGCATGGCTTTCATTCTGCACAAGCTGAACAAGTGTGTTTAGGTCACACACAGGATTGTCAGCCAAGACAACAATGGATTGCTCTTATCGCCAAATGGCCAATATTTTGCTTGACTGCATCTGCCTGAGCAGACTTCAACAGAGACATCCATGATTGACTATCTATGGTCACACACTGAGGCAGACAGGGACATGATAGAAAAGCAAGCAGTGCTCACATATTGTGGAATCAGTGGCATCCTGATACAGCCACATCTCTGCTGATCCATTCTCTCGTCCCATACTAGATTCTGACGTAAGAGAAGAAGGGTCTTGACCTGAAACGTTACCCATTCCTTCCCTCCAGAGATGCTGCCTGTCCCGCTGAGTTACTCCAGCAAATGTGTCCATCTTTGGTTTAAACAAGTATCTGCAGTTCCTTCTTACTCAATTACATATACTGCAATTGTTTCTTTCCAGAAAAAGAGAGCTTCGATGGCCATCTTTACACAATAGCACAAGGTAATTTAAGGCATATTGCAAATATCCCCAATGTTAGCTGGAAACACATATAAACAAAATTCACTGTTATTATTGCCATTCAAACCTCTAAGAATGAAGTAGAAAAAAGGAACTGCAGGTACTGGTTAACAAAAAAAGGAAACAAAGTGCTGGAGTAACTCAGCAGGTCAGAGAGCATCCCATTCTTTTGTCTCATACCTTCTGTTGTCCAACCATCTGCCTATCAAAATCCTCCCGGCCTGTGTTTACCTATTACTTGCCGCACTCCTGCCCCTCCTCTCTTCCTGCTTTCTCCCCCCTCCCCTCCCACAATCAGTCTGAAGAAGGGTGCCAACCCGAAAAATCACCTACCATGTTCCCCAGGGATGCTGCCTGATCCACTGAGTTACTCCAGCACTTTTCATCCTTTATTTAAGAATGAAGTGGTGTCTGCAACAGACAACCATTTGCTGCAAGGATTTCCTTAAAGCACAGACATCACATACATTGTTTTTCACTCATGTTCAGGAAGGAGAAATCTAGCTAGAGATGACCTAATTATTCACACTCTTCTTTTCTCCTTCTTCCTCTTCGTCTACTCTAATGCACACCTCTTTTAAGTTCATAAATCATAGGAGAAGTAGGCCATTTGGCCCTTCAAGTCTACTCCACCATTCAATTATGGCTGATCAATCTTTCCCTCTCAACCCCATTGTCCTGCCTTCTCCCTTAACTCCTTCACTAGTCAAGAATCTGTTCATATCCGCCTTAAAAATACCCGATGACTTGGCCTCCACAACTTTCTGTGGCAATGAATTCCGCAGATTCACCATCCTCTGACTAAATAAATTCCTCGTCATCTCCTTTTATTCTGAGGCTATGCCCTCTGGTCTCAGACTCACCCACCAGTGGGAAACATCCTCTCCACATCCACTCCATCCAGGCCTTTTACTATTCGGTAATACCACTTCTCATTATTCAGTAAGACAACGAACGTCTCATTCTTCGAGTGGTATTGTATTTCAAAAGGCATGCCTACTAATTCCCTTGTGTCTGCAAAATACTGGTTCTTGCAGAAGTTTTTCTTGCAAAAATTCCTTCAGTGCCTGCCACACCATTCCTTGTTGACTTTTGCAACTTGAAACTGTCACACAAACAATAAATTAAGTAGAACCCAACCTGTAATTTGCAGAAAATCCCTTTATGTGATGCTGGTACAGTCTCTTTCTTCCTGCTAAATGTATATTCAGCTGGATAAGGCTAAGAGAGAGAGTCATTTCTAGAGTTGTGAAAGCATTAATATCAATTAACAATGTACATTGGTTCACTGCCTATTTCCAGTGGATAGTCACTCTTTGCATTGTAGTGCTCTCATCATCAGAACCACATATTGATTCATATAACACTCAAAATAAACAAACGGGAACAGTTTATTACTGCATATCTTTGGGGATTTTGTTTTGACAGCATAATTAACAGTTTTGTTTCTCACAACAAATTTCATCTGATTTAAAAAATGACAAATGGTGCTTTATTGTTGGAATTATTCTTACATGGAAACAAATATTTGAAGTTTAACAAAGCATTGATACCAAAACCAGTTATCAAAATTATGTTCTATTGTGCAAGCATTTTTTAATAAAGTTGAAAAAAATAGTACTAAACTAAACCTGATATATTTTCATATTAGATTTTATTTTAAATTGAATTGTTTGGATGATTTGTTTTCAGATCATATTGTTTAGGTATTTATATTCCCTAAATTACTCCATTACAAAATAAAATCTCTAAGAAAATAATTTCTAATACATATTACGGAGTCGCAGAATTTAATCTTAATTCTACAGATCTAATTTTCTTATACTAATTTGCACCAGGGAAAAGGTGATAACATTTTTTAAACATTGAACTTTTTGTGCCTGCAACTATTACAATTTTCACTGTTCTGTGAATGTTACAGAGAAAATTCATGACACACAGCAACAACCTTGTTCCTTGAAGGCCATGTACAGTTTTATACCGATTTTGATTTTTTTTTTCGTGTTTGTACGATCATTAAAATAAAAATGTACTTTTGGTACTGGAAAATTGACACTGTATAGCTGAAGATCACTATTAATAACTGCTAGCCCCATGAGAATAAATATTGGTTAATGTTTGAATAATGTGTTTAGTTTAACTGGTTACGCATCTGGTCTGGAATATAGTTACTTCACAACATAAATAATTTTAAAATCAGCAGTAACTTTTACCCTGCTGTTGCCTAATCCTTAACCTATTGAAATTGCCCAACTACATTATTATACTAAACTAATTTGAAAATTCAGTACCATTCAGGAACTATGTGCTCTATTAAACTCTCTCCACGCAGACTTCCTTTTTGTTCTTTACCGCAGTTGCATGCAAAAGAACAATTAACCTTAAACTAGTAAAATTCTTTCACATAAAATGTTACAACATGTTCTATAGTGTGGGGCTTCCTGAAGGGAAATCACGTCCCTTGGCTTTAATGGTTTTGTTTTAAACGATTGCCAATCAGTATATGCTGCATATTGTTTTGGGCAAATTTCCAGGGGTTACATATTTCCTTAACAAAATTGACTGATTTATGTCCAAACTCGCATTTCTAAATCACTTAAAAATTAAATCATTTAGTTTCTCCTCCTCGCCACTTTAACTTGTAGAGTTCCTTCCATTGGAAATGTGAGGCAAAAACTGCATACAGTTTAATAATAGTAAGTGCTAACACAAAGCTGTTTAAGCTTCAAATTGTGGTCTTTAAGAAAATCAATCCAAATACGTGAACACTAATGGCAACTCCTTGAATCTCACTTTTGAAACTACATTTTTAAGCGTTGCATGTTTGTAAAGAGCTGGCTTCTCATTATCATTAAAATGGAAATAACAAAAATAAATATGCACAGAAGCATTGATGCTTTGTTCCCCAGGGCAGAATGCAACACAAAAGCCAAAAGTACGTCATTTCTGTTAACTTCAATGGATTTAAAGTTATATAAAAAGCAAGATAAATGAACTCTAAATGGAACTTAAACCAAAAATAGTTGAAAACTGACAAATGAATCAGCGTATGTAGTGAACAGACAAACTGAAATTTTCAATGTAACCTTTTATTGCTTTAAAGGGCATAAGTGATTGACCCACTAAACATTCAGCCCAATTATTGAATCACTATTTAGCAATTTGAATTTCAAATTGATACATGGAGAGGCATAATATTTTCATTTACGAACAATTCATTAACATTCAGGATGGTCTTAACAAGTGGCAGAGAACAGGCAGGTAGAAGATTCTGATTGCCTAATTTGCTGCTTAACACCCCAAGCTATTTTAAGCTATTAAAAGGTTCTGGGAGTGCAGGAAGTTGTTTTGGTCCCATGTTTAACAGGCAGATGACCAGACCTCATGGGTGGTGGGGGGGGGGCAGTGGTGAAGGAGTGGTGTCCCCAGGAGGTCAAGGGTAGGAATATTCAGAAGGGCTGCAACTTCCAGCTGCTTTGCAGGCAGTCTATAGTGGTCATTTTAAGATTTTTGGTTAGAATACTCAGTGCCTGAAACAAATGTGCAGATCACGTGCATTGTATTCAACAGTTACTTGCATCTCAAAACTGCAATTATTGTCTGGTGGTAGACACAAAATGCTGGAGTAACTCAGCGGGACATCTCCGGAGAGAAAGAATGGGTGACGTTTCGGGTTGAGACCCTTCTTCAGTCTCTACCCGAAACGTCACCCATTCCTTCTCTCCAGAGATGCTGCCTGTCCCGCTGAGATACTCCAGCATTTTATGTTTACCTTTGATTTAAACCAGCATCTGCAGTTCTTTCTTACACATTATTGTCTGGTGCACATCATTAGACAAGAATTTAAATATTATAAGTGGTCTCCAACATTATACAGACCCCTTGAATCTATAAACATTTCCAGGCATAATAGTTGGAATGTAAACTATCAAAAGGACACAAAATGCTGGAGTAACTCAACACCTTGTGTCCTTTTGTACATTAACCAGCATCTACAGCCTTTGTTTCAATCTAAACTTCCAGATTATTTATACCATGGGAAGAAAGTTAAAATCAACTATATTAAATATACAAGGACAATCTTCTAAGAATCCTTTCTGAGGAAAAGCTCTAATATTGGTATAGTAATTTTACAAAAGTCCAATAAATGTCTCTGGTATGCTTTTTTTTTAGTCACAGATATTTGTGCCCAGTTAAATATGAAAATATGTTCTGTTTTGATCATTTGGGGCTGATATTATTAATATGTTTTAAGATAAAAATATTAAATGTACTTTTTGAAGTTCAAACAATAAAAGAATGTGGTAACTTTATTTTAAATACTATCCTGTGTTATTACTGGGCCGTTTCCTTCAGATCCTACATTTCTAACTTATTTCATAGATAGAAATTACCCTTGTATAGAAATTATCCGTGCAACCAAAACTTTGCAACTCACTACCTTGCTATTAAGCTGCTGATTTTAAGTTATTCTGCTCCGATGCTGATGCATCCAATGTATGATAAAAATTATACTGAAAAGTTTCAGTTATAAAATATGATAAATAAATTATATAATAACTATAAATAAATGTTCCTGAAAAAGCTCTAAAGTTGGAATTATTTATTTGCATATTTTCCTTTTTAAATTGTCTATTTAAACCGTCAATAATCGGAATCAAAGGCAGTTTGTGGTAAAATATTCAATGTTTTATAGCCCTTTATATGGGAACAGTCCAGTAATTATTTTTTTCATGTTCCTGATAATAATTTTGATCCTTCAAATGTTAGCGCTTTACCGATAAATTTATCCCGGCACTGGCATCAAACATGACAGCATCTTGTAACACCCATTCTATTGAAGTCAGTAAAATGAATTTCTGAGGCAAAATACAGTAACTTAATGTTACTATTTTGTGTGATTTTGGAACCTTGAACTCTAATTATTCAATAACCTATATTATACAAAATGAAAAAGATCCAATATTGTAGGTATTGATATATATCTCATTCTGCTATGACTTTGTAAACTTTTGCATTACATTCATGGCTCCAATATCTTTCTTATAGAAACATAGAAACATAGAAAATAAGAGGAGGCCATTTGGCCATTCGAGCCAGCACGGCCATTCATTGTGATCATGGCTGATCGTCCGCTATCAATAACCCGTGCCTATCTTCTCCCCATATCCCTTGACTCCACTAGCCCCTGATGTCAGGGTGTCTACAGTTGTATCCAATTTTGTAATACTTCCATTTCCATTCAACGCATATGCCTATAAACCACTTAATCCCATTATCATTTTATGATGTTGCTTGCCTGCATTCACATCGTTAAAGCTTTGTGACGGCTACTTCTCCCGTCGCCAATGTTGCTTGACCTACTGAACAATTCTGGTACTTTCTGTTGATCTTTCTCCTTCCCTTTTCTCTTTTTACACTCTGTCTCCTCACTATCTTTCATCCCTCCCTCCACTCTGCTGCAGCTTATCCCATTTGGAAACTATTTCCATTTGTTGTAGTTTTTCCTCAAAGTACAATGCCTCACAATTGTCTCCAATAAAATGCATCCAAAACTCATCTGTCTATTTTGTTGTATTTCATAGTTTTCATCCAGTATTTCACTTCAATCTTCTATTTTTGTCCAACAGACTTTTCGGAATTATTAGCAATCTTTTACATCTTTAGTCTTGATAACTAAATCCAAATTATCTAACAAAGTACCATCAATCACTAATTCCAAAACACAACCTACATAAATTTAGGCAAGTCATCCTTCTAGCCATGAGGTTACATTCTCTTTCATACCTTATTGATTGAACATTTAATGTTTGAATATATATTCTACTTATTTTATAGAATATATGAATTCTCTGTAAAATCCATATATTCAATGGCATCCATGAGCTCAAGAGTAACATACGTGTGTCCCTTGAAATGTCAGAATATTTTACAGCAATTTTATAAGAACAAACATATTGAAGACATGTGAAGTTCAACTACTTTGAATACTTCAGCGAAAAGGACATTGGCTTTTTCTATCAGTAAATTCATTGTAAAAGTATGCTGACCCATGATCTTCACTTTTATCACCAGATAATTATTTTCCAGCCAGAAATCCAATTACTTCATGCAGATGCTGTTTTATATTACAGATTAAACTTAGAGTTCAAATAACTGAACATAGCTGAAATGTTTAGACTGAACCTGATATTTATGCAGCACTAGTGGAAAGGGTATTTGAAGTTTATTCTAAATTCTTCCTTTAAAATATCTGGATTTTAGAATGTATTGTGGATCCATTGTTGAATTAAATTTCTGCCGGTAATGCAAGGATAAATCTATATATTATAGAAACATAGAAAAATAGGTGCAGGAGTAGGCCTTTTGGCCCTTCGAGCCAAAACCACCATTCAAAAGGATCATGGTTGATCATCTAAAATCTGTATTCGTTCCTGCCTTTTCCCCATATTCCTTAATTCCTTTAACCCTAAGAAATAAATCTAAACGGCCTGTCCCACTAATGCGTCTTTTCAGTGACTCTCTTTGACCTTCAAGGTTGAGGGCACTCGCCTGAAAAACCTTGAGCTGGATCGCCGTCAGCGATGAAATCGCGAACACACACACACACACGAACGAACACACACACACACACGAACGAACACACACACACAGGGACCAGGGAAAGCTGGGGAGCGCTGTCTGAAATTCACACCTGCGATGAACAGGAAGGTAAAAGATGGCTGACACAGTAACGGTAAGTCCTTTAGGGTGGGGGGGGGGGGGAGAGAGAAGGGGGGAGAAGGAGTGGAGACACTTTTAAGAAGCCAGACAACTTTTAATAAAGTTTAGCGGGCAATTAACATTACTGGTCGGTTTACGTACCTTTTTTTCTCAACAAGCTTTACCTTTGACTACCTTCAATTAGCTTTGATTGCCTTTGATTACCTACAATAGCATTACGACCTACTATGACATACCTCGACTAAAACTACGAATAAAAAAATATCGATTTTTTTTCCATGGCGACCTTTTTTTACACACGGGCATTTTTCAGCATGTTGAAATATACGCCGCGACCTAGCTGAGGCCTTGAGTACGCGGGGACTACTCTCTGGCATGAAGAAGAGTTACATAGACCTTCTAGGACCTCATGTCGACCATGCTGCGAGTATGAGTCGAGGGCAAACTCTTCTAAACTTGCGAATTAGGTCGCCGCAGTGGGACAGGCCCTTAACTCTCTCTTGAAAATTATGCCATGTACCTTTTGTTCTTATGAAAAACACTGAATATACCCCATGCATAAAAAAACAATATTGCATGTTAATTCTTTGGAGTAACGATGCTCTATGTCTGTCTGTGATTTTGGCTGTACAGTCAATTTAATAGGTAAATATTACTTTTAAAAATCTAAATGAAACATAATTTAATTTGATCACAAAAACTGTAAGATCTGAAGCCATGTTCAATAGAAAATTGTTCTGATGTCTTTTCAATTTTCAAGAAGGAAGTTACATTCCAGATATTTGACCTTTAAGTTCATCAAAACAATTTAGAAAGATTTAAACCATCTGGTTTACTGCACTTATTCATTCAAATTCTTTTCATAGCTGGTCACAGAGCTCTTGATCTGTTGGTCGAAATGCATTTATAAACAATCCTAAAATACTAAACTTGTTGGTTTGATGCATCTCAGTAATGGATAGACCTTTCAAATATACTTGTTATGACAATAATTCTTCCATAAAAATGGAAAAAAAAACAGAAATACTGGAAATCTTTTATCTCAAACTTTTACTTTTTCTCTTTCCACAGATGCTGCCTGACCTACTGAGCATTGCTAACATTTTTAGTTTTTAATTCAATCACTTTTTCAGGTTGATAATCATATATTTTTAAATATCTGTTTATATCACTGTTTTTCGTGATGTTCCAAGTTTGCATAGTAAAAATAACTATTATTAATATTTAAAAAAAAGAAAAAAGTTTTGATTAAAAACCTGGGAGATTACATTATTTTTAAAGAATACATTCCATCCTGTCTCTTCCTTCTCATCTTTATCTTGGTTTCATTATATTAGGATATCCACTGCAAAGTGTATAGAATACACAAATTAAAAGCCAGTGCACAGACTGGCACGTCCCAATGGCTCTCCAAAATGGCTTCTTTTTTTATAAAATCTCAACGAACCTACTTCCAGAATATTCTGACTTTTGTGAACTAATAATAAATGGAAAAAATAAATAGTCACGTATCATTTTTTTTCACCAGGTTAAAGAGGAATATTTTGAAATAACATTGTAGTCACAGAAGAGGATAGAATGACATGCCTGCTATAAAATAATATTGTAATATTGGTCATTAGCAGTTTTATTGCTGCAGCATAGGAAGAAGAATGAAAGCATCCAAGTACATAGGGACATTAAAGAATATAAATAGTTCTTAATATCTAAGAATATGTGGCAATGATTATCACGGCAGGACAGTCAGGATTGCTTGAAGGGGCAGAAACGCAATGAGACTGCAAGTGCTTGAGATACACTATTGGCCAAAGAGTGACAGCCAACCATATACCAAACACTATTAATATCGGAGAAGATCAACAAAGCCATCCGTTTTATCGTACAGATACTATAAAATAACCACTTAGTATTCAGTGCATTTGATACATCTGCCTTTATAATAAAAGATTGGCATGACAAGATGAATTAACAATTAATTAATTCAATTATATTTTAATGCTTAAGTATGCATATAACTTAGCGAGTAAATGAAAAAATTCTCATTTTGTTTGTGCATTAACACAAAGTGTTCATGTTGTATCCATATGTGAATCCATTGGTAAGTTTCAAAGGATTCAAACATTCATAATATATCTTTGTTCAATCTTAAATGATCGTATCAATGCAAGAATTTACCGAGCCAGGCTGAATTCCTGAAATTTTTACATTTATTTGTAACTGTTTACTGAGCAAAATTAAGTTAACCATTACTTAACTTATCAATATTGTTGCATAATTTTTTTACTGGTGCTTCTAGTTTTGATTAATATTGTTTTGAAGTTAGACGTTAGAAGTTAGAAGTGTGGGGTTGCATGGTGGCGGAGCGGCAGAGTCGCTGCCTCATAGCACTAGAGACTCGGGTTTGATCCTGACTATGGGTGTTGTATGTATACTTGGTCTAATGAGATAAGGATTAATAGGAAATATTTTATCCTTTCATTGTATGTGTCATTGTGACTTCAAACTTTTTTTCATAAATTCCACATCAGGACATTTTAATGTAATCTGTAACTTCCGAAACAGAATGTGTCTGATTTATAGGCTCAGAGTTATAGTGCATGGAATTATGCCATTTGGCCTATCATGTTCACACTCACCAATGGGCACCCATCTGTACTAATCTCACCTTCTTGCGCTTGACCCATTACTCCCTATGCCTAGGCAATTCAAACACTAATTTAGAAACGACTTAAATGCTATCAGTGCTGCTGCTTCCAATGCTCTCTCAAGCAGCTCCTCTCTTAATCTTTTACCCTAACTCTAAATCTATGTCATTTTATGTTGATATACCTCTGGTACATGCACATTTGGTGTATGAAAATATCTGTTCCAATCTCTAATGTCATGTCATCCAGACTTGCCTTCCTAAATGTCAACAAATCTTGCCTCAGATAGTATTCATTATTGGATATTGGGCACATCATTTTTCTCCGATAGCCTTACAACGTCAAAACATTGGAATTACTGATGGTGGGATGAATTTGGCTTGTGAAAATCCCTGTTGGGGGACATTGATTATTTTACCTACCATGTTTTTGTGATGCAACTTGATTTTTTCAGATTCTGCTTCCATTACCTCATTATGTTCATGACAACATTGCACTATATTAACATTACTTTTTAATTTGCAAACTGGCTATTTCTACTTCACTACAATATTTATGCCTTGACCTTAATAGATCACACAATTTCTGCAAGATGCACCACAGAAGTCTCCAGTTAATGGCAAATTGCTGACTCCTTTTTTTGTTTCAATTACGAGTCACTCTGCCTCACCAGCTGGACTTCTAGGGCTTGTTAATTTTCCTTATGCCATAGAATCATTAACAGGTTTATTTCCACATTTACATCAAGTCAACCACCATCATATGTGTAACGGGTATTAAAGAATCATTGCCACAGGTATGTACTTTGTAGGATATGAATAATAGAATAAGGTACATAATTTGTAGAATATGGATTTGAAATAATGCAAAATTTAACAACAGCAAATCAGTAGCCTACATTACAACCACTGAATTTTAATATCCAAGGATAATTGGCTTTCCACCATTTTCTACAATTACACACTGTTAAGATAGATCCTGAGGACCTTTTGTTCTCTGATGATATTACATTTCTAGTTACTCCAACAGAAAAACCACAGGGCCATGCGAGTCATTAGATGTAAACATTCCATAAGATCCAATGGATACCACGGAATCCCTGGAATGGGCACATGTTTTCTTTTTGTTTTTTTTACAATTCCAAGGGCAAAATGTTTTCCAATCAAATTGCCTGAATTCATTCAAAAACTGTTTGTGTTCAATCCAACAATTTCAAAATAAAAATACTTTAAAAGGGAAAAATGTTCAGAGGAAAGGAATTGTTCTGACCTCTTGCAAAGAAACGTCTCATAGTCAGACTGGGTTTAGTAAATTTCATATGTTCTATGCTTTACAAGTTGTGGTATTCCAATTTACAGTATCCCTACCAAAACCACAAATTCCTAGATCCTTTGGTAACCTTCCAATAACATGATTAAGGCACTCTGAATCATGGGTGCTGGAATCAGGCTTTGACCATATACGGAATTGATTTTCTTTCAGGGAATGGAAAATGTTATGGTATTTTTAGTTAACATTAAGCTTCGGATGAGATCATCAATAATCTGCCTCAATATCAGAACCATTTTTATTGCATTTTTGTACAACTTGTCCTTTTTTTTGCAACATAACTTGCACTGCATACTTAATAAAGTTGGACTGTAAATGCTTTTCATCCTTTCCTATGAACATAAAAGAGAATTAAATATGACTTTTTCTTACCCATTAAGGGATGTATTAACATACACAAACTGCACAGCCTTGTTTGGCAGAATATTACTTACAGACAGCCTTGTATATTAACAGCAAGGCTGCCAATATAATTACTATTTAAGGACGAGAAACTGAAGCTTGGAAATAGTTTGTAAATTAAAAGGAATTTGTTTATCTAGGATCAAAACTTGATATGCATTTTGATTTTACCGTATCTTAATTGCATACAGAACAAATAATTACAGTTTAATAAAATTAATTTGCTGTAAATTCCATGTATAGATTTCAAGTTGGCTGATGGACTTTAATAGGGAAACTACTAAATTAACACAATAAGTAACACATTCCTTTGAAAGACGTTGAAGGCTTTGAACACTATTTGGCTTAAAATTTTACTTTGTAATGTTCAGCATTGGTATTAGTTTCAAGATAATATGCTTTACAGATGTTATACAATAGAACACACATTCTGCCAGCTACACAGAAAGCTGAAAGATTCAATGAATAATTGGTTAAACTGTTAATAAACCTGGTATGTAACAAAGGAGGCTGAAAAATGATATTGTTATCTTTTGTACTCAAAAAAGCTAACTTCAACTTTAAGAAATGAATAATTACCTAAAGAGTACATAGCATCAATCAAGAAAAAATATTTGCATTCTTGGAAAACAACATTAATAACATTTTGCCTAGCAAGCATGTGTAGTTGATATATGTTTACACACCCCTTAATATAAATTACAAATTATAGTTATTGATCAAATGTTTCAAAAATGTAATTTATCATATTTTAAGGCACTCTGAAACACTCTTGTGAGACTTTTCAGTGATTAGAAATATTTGCATTAGGAGACTGTGAAATGTAATCACTTTCTAACCACTTGATTTTCTGCCTGAACTTTGTCTATGCTATTAGGGCAAGTTCATCTGCTAGCCAGAATGATGGACGTGGATATCTGTTGCAATCCTCAGATTTAAGTATCTTCTACTATTTGGACTAAAAACAAGGCTAAAGTGGCGAGGATAACCTTTGTAATGCATGTGATCACCTGAACCCATAAGAAACACATCTCCGTCTGGGATGTAAATTCAGAACTACTACTCCCATCTCAAAGCATACATCCCACTGACAGTCATTTATCCAAAGCAAATACTGCACAAAGTGTAACTGGCATCTTTATTCCTTCCTTCACCTGGGGATATCCAAAGTAGCAGTTGAACCACATGTGTTCTGATGTAGAGGCGGGAAAGCCATCATTAAACTTTCACTATAAATCTACTGTGAAAAACATTTCATCTCAACTTATCTGAAAGTATACTTTATCTTATCAATTCTACTTATTCCTTGAACAATATTGCTGGTGTGAATTCAACTATGTGCACCAATGGGACTACACTGTTTATCACGGCATCATATTCAATGGTGTATAATTAATATTGTGCCCATACTAATGCATTGATTTATTTCATATACCTCAAGATATTTTTGCAGATTCATAATAGTAATCATTGTTTAAATTATCCATACTGAATAAAATAGTTACAGCAAAGCCATGTGGTCTCAAGATGCACTTTGAGGTGAGACGTAAACATTTACTCTCTGTTTTAAGCCGATTTCCTCACACTATCTAAATAACATTTTCCATTCTTCTCTGCATACACTTCCCTTCCCTCTTTGAGATCCCTTGTTGTTCACTATTTTGATTTTGTTTTTAGTCAAATTGTCATTGTCCAGCACCTTTGCAATGCCACACGCAAAATAAACCCTTTGTAGCCTTATAGATCCAAAGTGGAACAATGCTAAAAAAAAATTATGCCTGTCATAAAATAACAATTCCATGGGTAATGTAGATAAATCATTAGCAAATAATTGACTTAAATAAATATTGGTAACAGCATGTGATATTTCAACATTTATTTAAACAAAAATTTCAATTCTATCCAAGGTTCATAAGCATTTTGTCAGGGAAGATAAGCAGTCAGTTTTCAAAATGTTATACATCATGTGATGTATCACATGAATTATGAGGCATTCATCTTTTTCATGCTAGAACTGTTAAGTTTTGTACAACTTTTCCAAATCTTGTTTGTGGAGAAGTAAATGTCCCCACAACAAAATTCCCTAGCTTGTCACTATGGAAAAGGGATTCCAGATTGCCGTCTGATTCAATCTGTTGGATTAACAAAGGGTCCAACCCGAAACGTTATCTATTCATGTTCTCCAGAGATGCTGCCTGAGCTGCTAAGTTACTCCAGCACTTTTGTCTTTTTTTAAAAATCAAAATCGGCAGATCCTTGTTTCTAGATTAACGCTGCCAATTGCTTAGGGGACACCTTTAACTCCAAGTGTAGTTACTCGGAAGTAAAATCAGCCATTTTCATTTACTAATGCATTGCCTTTGCAGTGGCGTAGCAATCTCTCCCCTAAACACCCTGCTTCTCTGGTCTCATTTCCCAATTCCAGACACCAGAATAGAATCAAAATCATGTCCAAAGTTAAGAGACAGTAAATATTCAAATTAAATTTGAACTGCAAACTGACCAATGTGGTTATATAAGTTTATCTTACATAAACAAAATGAAACAAAACGCTGGTGTAACTCAGCAGGTCAGGCAGTATCACTGGAGAAAAAGAATAGATGATATTTCAGGTCATAACCCCTCTTTTTCTCACTTTATCACAAGCGCACGAGGTATATTGTATGCACAAATAGCTGGGTGACAAACAAACAATTATTAGAGATGAGATGGTAAATATTCACCTGATGAAGAGTTCCTAAAGTAAGCAAAAGTACTGGAGATGCTGCAAATGCATTTTTTTTAAATTGCAAGAGAGAGAGAGAGATCTGAAATTCTAACTCTGCTTCTCTCTCTCTGTTTACTGGCTAATTGCCGTGGATTTTCAGGGTCTGTTTTTATGCCTACAAGACGTTCCTTTATGCCGAAGATTGCACATGGAGCCCCTAAGCCCCCTCAGCACATGAAGTTGAGTAAATGAGGAAGAAAGCAAAGGGCAAGGAGTCATTTTCCATCCTTGCAGCTAAATGTTCTGAAGGTCTTTCAGTAAAAACAGTTACGGAGAACTTGTAGAAATATTTTATCTAAAGAGAGTGAATTAAACTGAAATTGTTTGCAACACTAATGAACTTTGACCAATCACCATCTCTACATTTTTTTTTACTTTCTCCTTTGGAACTAGAATTGTAGGTATTTGTTGGCAGAATACAAAAAAAGAGGAATTTAAATGCAGCCAGAATAGTAAGGTTGATGAAGTAGATTCTTAATAACACACATAAAATATTCAGTCCACAATTGCATTAATTGGTGTTGAAGATTTCAACCCAAAAATGTGGAAAATCATTCTATCATATATTTTACCGTGGGTTGAAACGCATTGAGTATATCTATTTGATATTATTGTAGCTCATCTTTGATAGGTTGTTCGGTAGTATTATTAACTTTCTTACTTAAAGCATAATTCAACAATCCCCATAAAAAGAATTCAATTCCAACAAGAGCAAAATTCCATCAAACTACATCAATCTGTCTTGATAGTATAATAATATTTGACAAACTATTCACGTTTGAAATCCTTGTATTTGTGGGAGAAATATGACTTTCATTTAGGGTAACTGAACAAAAAAGTCATTCAGCTGTTTAGCACAAGAATAACCACATCATTCATATGTATTCAGTTCTCAATCAAAATGAAATGAATTCCTTCCTACACAAAGTATACAGCAATTCTCAACAACCAAAGCAAGATTCCCCTTACTTATTACACCATGGAAGTAGTAAGTTAGGTTATTATTTTATTACTCAAACAAAAAATCAATGATTCTAAAATTAACAAGTGCTGTGTCATTAACCATAACAAATTACATACTCTTCAAATCAATGTTAACAATGAATATATGTCCCTGTCTGCAGTTAATGTGCCTTGCTGGGTGTGTCCAATCCATTTGCAGTAATCGTGCAAAAAAGCCTTTAAATGTTTCCTCTGAGAAACAGGAATTACCTAAGATGATTATAGTTAATTAGGAAACTTTACAGTAATTGGTTCATAATGACATATTATACATAGTTTGTAAAATGTAAAAATGTATCTTCAAATATCTTTCCTGACTAACTGAAACAGGCATAAAAATCACATCTGAAAAATGGAAAAATTATTTTTAAACAAAGAATTCCCAGGCAAGTATTTTTTTTGTAAAATCTTGTCACCAGCTTCCAGCATCAAGAATATTCAGAAAATAAATATCCCTGGATACTTTGTAAACATAGAAACATAGAAATTAGGTGCAGGAGTAGGCCATTCAGCCCTTCGAACCTGCACCGCCATTCAATATGATCATGGCTGATCATCCAACTCAGTATCCCGTACCTGCCTTCTCTCCATACCCTCTGATCCCCTTAGCCACAAGGGCCACATCCAACTCACTCTTAAATATAGCCAATGAACTGGCCTCAACTACCCTCTGTGGCAGAGAGTTCCAGAGACTTACCACTCTCTGTGTGAAAAAAGTCTTTCTCATCTCGGTCTTAAAGGATTTCCCCCTTATCCTTAAGCTGTGACCCCTTGTCCTGGACTTCCCCAACATCGGGAACAATCTTCCTGCATCTAGCCTGTCCAACCCCTTAAGAATTTTGTAAGTTTCTATAAGATCCCCTCTCAATCTCCTAAATTCCAGAGAGTATAAACCGAGTCTATCCAGTCTTTCTTCATAAGACAGTCCTGACATCCCAGGAATCAGTCTGGTGAACCTTCTCTGCACTCCCTCTATGGCAATAATGTCCTTCCTCAGATTTGGAGACCAAAACTGTACGCAATACTCCAGGTGTGGTCTCACCAAGACCCTGTACAACTGAAGTAGAACCTCCCTGCTCCTGTACTCAAATCCTTTTGCTATGAAAGCTAACATACCATTCGCTTTTTTCACTGCCTGCTGCACCTGCATGCCTACTTTCAATGACTGGTGTACCATGACACCCAGGTCTCGCTGCATCTCCCCTTTTCCTAATCGGCCACCATTTGTAGATAGATGCTGACAGTGCATTAGGATTCATTTTTTTTAGCAACAGAAATGATTGAACCATTTCAGCACTGCTTTTCATTTTCACTGTTCAACAAATGAATAAATTCACTAGAACTTAAGCATTACTATCTTAATTGTAAATTGTAATTTTCAGCCCTACAACAGCTGGAAATTAACTATCAATAACATTTGCAAAAAAAATCATCTAAATATGCTGTTCATTTGCTATGTCTTCAAGTACTAAAGTTATACAATGGCAAGATTATTTTTAAAATTGTAATAGTTTTTAGTTTAGTTTAGAGATACAGTGCGGAAACAGGCCCTTCGGCCCAACGAGTCCGCATCGACCAGTGATCCACGGTCGACATTGACACTACCTTACACAAAATAGGGACAATATTTGATTTATACCTAACCAATTAACCTACAAACCTGTACGTCTTTGGATTGTGGGGGGAAACCAAAGATTTCAGAGAAAACCCACGCAGGTCACAGGGAGAATGTACAAACTCCATACAGACAGCATCTGTGGGGCAGGTTCGAACCCTGGTTTCTGGCTCTGTTAGGTAGTAGCTCTACCACTGCACCACCCTGCCGCCCTATTTGTGAACTTTATCCAGATTTTTCTTCGGCAGACTCTTAGGATCAGGGATGGCATGTTACTATTGTGGGCTCTAAAGTGGCTAATGAAGCGTATGTGGGAACCACAAACTCTTCCAAAGTTGGGTCAGCAGATAGCTAAAGGGCAGGTAGTTCAATTATTTGGGTAGTGTGCTCTTTTTCTATTCTGTAGCTTGATGACTAAACTGGGGTGACCTTATATCTAGAATGGGGATAACATATGATTATTGAATCATGGTGTCATAAAGCACAGAAACGGGCTCTTTAGCCCAACATCCATGACAACCAAGAAGCCCCATCAAAGCTAGTTCCATTTGCCCATGTTTGGCCTATAAATCTTTCTAATTCATGTATCTGTCTAAATATTATTATTATACCTGTATCAAAAAAATTCTTGGGCAGCTTGTTCCATATATCCATTGCTATCTGTGTGAAAAAAGTTGTTCCTTAAAGGCATCTTTTCCATAGCAGGGTGACCAAAACTGAATACAATACCCACCAGAATGTCACAAAACATCCAAACTTCTATACTAAACTATTCAATATGGTTTTAATCATTTCTTATGTATCATGAGAAAGATTCGAAAATCTGTCTGGGTAATGACGCATCGTGAGTTGGCAATAGACTGCGGCATAATTGGATCTGTTGTGGATTTGTTGGTTAGGTTTGCATGCTAGCATGAATCTAATGAAAGATACAAATTAATTTCTGTGGGCAAACAAAGCTATGTTGAGCAGCTCTCCAGCCTCTAGGAAAGCATAATTGAGCAGGAGCCTGATGATGACTCGCTGCGACAGACCTCAGGGAATTTACTTTACAATTACCACAATTCGATCTGCCTACTGTCTTGCAGATGGAGCCTTGTTGCTAGCCAATGGTTATTTTGGCTTCTGTACAATCGGCATTATAGTGAGATTGGACTGGATCATTTATTATGGGATGGGGTCAAAGGTGCTCATCTCAAAAGTAGTCACAGCTGAGGAGTTTTTTCAAGTGTTTCTTCCAACAAGCATTGACAGCCTTTTTGTCTTTGAAAAGCCCATCTCCTTTCTTGGCTCTCTTGGGGGATATGGGTGGGGTGGCTTCGGTGTGAAGCCTTGATACCACTAATGAATCCATGCACATTATTGGAGAGCTGGTGGACCTCATGTGCTCCCTTCGTCCATCACTGGTTCTTCAGGTCGTGGGTTTTCTGTTTATCTCTGGGTTTAGGTGCTTTAGAGATGTTTCTTTTCCCTGCGGCTTGGTGGAGGTTTCATCCAAGTATTAAAAGGCTGGAATGATATCCATATCACGTGTGCCATGTACTGATAACTATTGGACTACCTCCTAATTCAGTTTGTATTCTCCATGAATGTGGCACCAAAATACTAGCAGAGGGCTCTGGTGAGAAAATTCCATTTCTGACCTTTCACCATAGCAAAGATATTTAAAATCAGAGAGCATAGATTGATGCTAAAGGATAAGAGGTTTAGAAAGGATCTGAGTAAGAACTTTATTCACCTAGAGGGTGGTTGGAGTATGGGCCACATTGCCTGAAGGGGTGATGCAACCGGGTATTCTCACAAAATGCATATATCTCTACACTTGAATTCCTAAGGTTTTGGAACACTGTGGGCCAAGTGTTAGAAAGTGGGATTTCATCAAGAAGGTTACTTGATGGTTAACATGGGCATGATGAGCCAAAGAGCCTTGTTCTGTGCTGGGTGACTCTGTGATTCAACGTTGCAGATGAGCTACACTCATCAAAACCGACAGCTCCCATTCGACTTGTGCCATAGTGTCCACAGCATCCAAATGCCCTGAGGATCACCATAACTAATCCCATAAAGACAATTTTGGCTTCGCTGCCAGACGGCACCAGAGCTGGTTTGATAAAATGCTAAGATGATCCAGAAGCTATATGACCACAAATGCAAGGCATTCTTGAATTTGAAGCTCCACCACATACTGTTATTATCGCAACAATGGCGTGACATATCCCAGCCCGCTTTTTACAGACAGGATACACATTTGAACTGTGGGAAAGCAGAAAAGATGTCTGGAATGGGAGACGGGAATTAGAATAACATGAACTCTTGAGCAGTTGAAGAGTAAAGCATTTCCTTTAATGGTGTTGAAATTTAGTACTATGTCTGGGTTTATACACGAAAAGGGGTTTGGCTTCACTGACAGTTGCTGTTTTTTTTCACTGCAGAAGCTTCATAAATCCTTAGTCCCACAAACCTTAACAAACACCCAAGATAAATTACATTGCCTTTGCATTTTCTTTGTCTTTCAAAAGTTCAAAACAAATTAACTGCCTTTGCCTTGATTTTCATTCAGTCATTTTTTTGCAATTGAAGAAATACATGTCAGCAAACGTTTTTCTAGAAAGAAATGCCTGATCCAAATTATTTTACATTCTGCGTATTTAGAATATACATTGGTTATGACCTGTAGAGGAAAGAATCACTCTTTTGCCCCCTGGTTTAGCTCACAAGGGCATAACTAGCAACTTATATTTATTTTGCAAATGGAAAAATATGAAAAGATGTATTTTTTATAGTGTGATATTGAAATGCTGCATTCAGATAAGGGAAGAGAAAGTCTATTAGAAAAGGCCACTTCAACTGGCATGCTATTATTTCCTACAACATACAGGGATTTATTATAGAGATATATAATAAAACCAAAACTATCTTACCTTTGTTTTCTTAATACTTGTACGAACAGCATGACATCTACTTCATATTGGAAACCATTCATTGCCTTTCCTCGCTTGAATCTCAAGTGCAAGTAGGAACACATATAATGCTTTTACAAATTGTAGCATAACTACAGTGGCTTTTGTGCATAATCATGTAAGTACTGACACATATACAATAATATGCAACTTTTCCTACTAGATTGATACCACTCTAGCAACCTATTTTCCTCCTTGCCATGATGCACCCTGCAAGATTTTTGTTTCCTTTGAAGCTAAAATTCACCTTTAGTTTACGCTCCAAACAAAATATATCTGTCATATTAATAATATGATTTTCCTCTCCTCTTCTCCCCTGGGATTGAGAATGAATTGCATTCACCCAAGCTGAGGAATTCTGATGGTATACTTCAATTCTGATAATATTGCTCGTTGTTACACATCAGTTACCAAGCAATTTTGAGAAGCTGAGTTCTTGGTCCATTAGGAAGGAAATCTAAGATGATAGGAGGCCAAGTTCTGTTGCACAGCGCGCACACACACACACTTGGGGGATACATGGATACTTTCCCCTGTTCTTTGCCTCTGCACCCATCACTTTAAACACTTCCCCCCGCCCTGTCCACCATCTTCTCCATTAGTCGCCCCTCCTCCATCTGTCCACACTGTACATTAAAAGATAATCTAAGTTGGCCGAATAATGGACCAAAGTTTTAATTGGCTTCAATCATGTCCTTGTGTAGTTAATGTTTGTAGTTGATTGATTGAAAGACACAGCATGGAAACACCCCTTTCAGTTCGCCAATTCCATGCTGACCATTAATCAACCATTCACACTTGTTCTAAGTTATCCCACTTTCTCATCTATTCCCAACACATTGAAAGCAATTCTACAGAGGCCAATTAACCTACAAGCCCACACGTCTTTGGGATGTGGAAGGAATCCGGAGCACCCGGAGGAAAACGTAGTTGTAGGGAGAACTTGCAAACTCCACACAGACAACACCCGAGATCAGGATCGCACCCAGGTCTCTGGTGATGTGAGCCGGTGGTTCAACCAGTTGTGCCACTGTGCCGCACTTGCAGGTTCTCAGCCAAATTAAACACCATCCTATAGGTAACCAAATTTCCTTCAAGGAGCTGAGGATCACTGACAAGGCCTATGGTTCCTGAGAACGTGGCGGTAGCCCTCCTTTCAATGATGCAGTCACATTCAAGAGACTCCCAAAGAAATTCAAGAATTTATACCCAGTTACCTGGCTTATCTTATTCTGCATGATCAAATAATTCAAAGTTGTCTGGAAAGATAACATCAAAGTGGCAGAATAAATGGACCTGCCAGTAAATTACTCATCGACATCTTTATAGTATGACAGATATACCATCACTGAAAATAAACAAGGGATCACTTTAACTGCAATGTGATTCCAACACACAAGTTCCATGAAACACAATTCATAATGAAAACTTCTGAATATCATCCTATATTTGTACAGTATTCAATGGGCAAGTCATAATACAGGAAAAGGACAGCAGTTGGCCTGTTTTCAGGTTTAGGTGAGATACAGTCACCAAATCTATCAAACTATTCTGGCTGTTGTCATACAAATGCTATTCACTACGTCCACATTACTTTTTACTTGCGGATATTTTAAGATGGGAAAATATTTAATATTTGCTGAATGCAACACCGTTGGAAGAATTTGACATGTTTAAATAACAAGACTTTGCAAGATATTTTAATACTAGAAATAACTGATGGTAGCAAAAGAAGGAAATTATATAAATTTTAGATTAAAATAATCTACCGGAATGACTTGTGTTGGTTTTTAATTCGGTCTCATCAGAATAACAAAAGGAGAATTAGATAAGAAAAGTAATGACAAAAGATATTAAGCATAGTCTGGGCTGTTAATTTTTTCCCCAAAACATTGTGTGTGGAATAGGAGTTAGGAATTTTTAGACAAGTTTGTATCAACTAGATCACACTATTAAAAGGTCAGATTGTACATTGTTTTTTGGGCTTGAGGTTGAAGGGTTGACCTGAATATACAATATCCACAATGGCCAAAGACACTTAGCCCCCCCCCCCCCCCCCCATTGTTTCCTTTCTAATTGAAAGAATATGATTTGTAATCATTGGAGGCAATTCTGCAGAGACCAATTAACCTACAAGCCCACACGTCTTTGGGATGTGGGAGGAATCCAGAGCACCCGGAAATATGACCAACATATTCTAGTGCAAGTAAGGTGACCTTGAATCACATAACTTCCATGTGAATGACGTGCCTACACAAAAATGCCTCCAAACATGCAATTGTGGCAGCAATTGATGTGGAACCCACAATTAACACTACAGGTGCAACAATGGAACCTTGAAAATGTAACTGGAAAATATCTTGGGTTTTGAGCACGAAAACAGATCAGAACAGAAGAAAAGAGGTTGGCTTGAGAGCTTAACTGCACCATTGATGTGATGCTCATGACAGAAGAAATAATGGAACTAGATTGTTTATCGAATGGCAGCTTAGACCCTTGGTTTATTTTTGATGGGTGTCCGTCTCTGAGATCTAACCAAGGTAAGAGTGGCAAAGTCATATCATTCCCACTGCCATATCATTCCTGATACACTTCACTATTTTCAGCTGTGGATTAATTAAATTGATTGCTTAGTCAAAACCTACAATATCTAACCACTAAATAATTTAATGGTAATTATGTATATAGTCTGTCTTTAACAAGTTCAAAGATTTGGCTTGGTCAATAAAAGGTCCCCTTTCTCTATCACTCTAAATTAAATCAAACTGGTTTATAACTACATTAATAAATTATATATATTATCCACTGACACAAATGTTTAAAGAGCAATCACACAAGACTTCTAAAATAGCTTCAACTTATTTTGGATAAAATCTTCTGTTTATTATCGGTCATTTTACCACGTAGGGTTGAGCTTCAGTATGTATGTGTCTAATAACTAATATTTTCACTATTAAGTTTAGAAGTGTAATGAACCAGTAACCCATAAAATGGTTCATATTCCTATTCAAATTTCATTGGAATGCTGGTTAATCTCACAATTGCCAAGTTACCAGTGACCTAATAGTCCAAAGAACAAGCTTTACACCTTCCTAAAAAGCAGCAGTACTCCTTCAACATTCGTTAAGTGCTCACATAGAATCTTGAGACATACGAGAATACAGATACCTGGAAAGTTAATTCTTAAGGAGATCAATTTATAACCACTGAATGATTGGAGATTGTCTCATACCGAAGAAACAGATTAGAAATGACACTCTAGAAGCACATGGAACAAGTTTTGTTTTGGACAATCTAATTTCTCATCAGTTTCAAAAGTTGTTAGCTTCATTCTTGCTATTGCATTAGGCTTGACATACAGGACCTCATCTTTATTCTCAGCACAATTAGGATTCAACAACTTCAGTTAATTAATCTACTGCTGTCATTTACATCTTCCCTCGAACAATATTGTGTTTCTTTTACTTGTTCCAAGACAGTTTATTTTGCCTTGTGTCATTATCACGTTTGCATTTAATCTCTTTTCTAACCCACATCTGACCCTTTGTTCTCTCACCCCGTCAACCCTCTTCGGCCTTTCCCTGCAACGTCAAGACTTGTTTATCCCAAACTTTTCTCCGTTCTGATGAAAGGTCATTAACCTAAACTGTTAATTCTGCTTCTCATTCCACTAAAGCTGCTTGACCTGTGAATATTTGCAGCATATTTTGCTTTCTTGACATGAGAAACTAAGCTCATTTTCCTTGAAACAGGAAATATTAAGCGTGGTTTTAAAAAAGTTGTTTAAAATCGAGAAGGTTTTGATAGAGCAAGGACAAAGAATCAATAATCAAACAACACAGATTTAATACCATTGGCAAAAGGAACAGAGACAGTCAGAGGAAAAATAATTATACAGCAAGTTGTTATGATCTGGAAATACTGTTTGGAAGGTTGATAAAGCAGATGTAATACTTGTGTAAGGGAAATAGATCAGCGATTGAAAAGGAACTATTTGCTGAATTATACTGATAGAAGCAAGGGATTGGGATTAAGTGGCAATTCATTCAAGGAGATAGCATCAAAATGATCAAGTGAATGGCCTCTTATGCTGAATGAGTTGAGAATGACCAAACTCTTCTTCCTTACTAAAACATATGCTTTCCATGATTTATATTGAATTTAATCCACTGTGGCTATATATTCTTTTCAGAATAATGAATACAAAATACATTATTTAATGTAAAATAGATTACTTATTCAATTCAGGAATCAAACAATGAAACCCAGCTTAAACAATAAATAATATAATTCTTCTGGAATCTCAAAGAGTGAGGACTTAATAAAAGTGCTGCTATTTACTGGATGTACATTAATACCAAAAAGGTAATGCAGATAAATTAATTTAGGTGATAAACAACACATTTAGAGTACAATAAATAAAAAGTCTTGCTATAATATATGGAGTTTTGTCAAGACCTCAATTGGAGTAACTGCCTGTAGGTTTGATCTTACCCAAGTGAAATAACTGACTGAAATAATAAAAGTTTGCTAGATTGATTCCTGGAATTAGAGGTTTATGTATGGGAGAGATCAAGAATAATATATTTTTTAAATTATCTTAAGCTAAAAAAGAGAAATATTGCACATTGAAATATATAACATTCTTAAGGAGTTTAACAAGGAAGATGCTGAGAAGCTATTTCCCTAAAATGGACATTCTAAAATTTGGACTCAAAGAGATTTAGAGTTGCTTCTCAGTTCCCCGTGATATACTCGAATACAAGTGCAGTTACTTCCATGGAAGGAAATTTCAATTTCAAAAATGTCATTTCACGCCGTCATTTCTGCATTGCACATTTAAAACATGCAAACTTGTATATCACGGTTTTTAAGCCAAGGGCGTGGTCAGTTAAGAATGATATGAGAAAATGTCCATTTACTCACAGGGTTGTGCAAGCAGTGTTCATTGGATCTTTGACTACAGCTTGCAGTCATATAATAGAGGATGTAATGGAGATAGAGCTATTAAAAGACAGGCTTTATAACCTAAAGCAAAACTCTGAACTAAAGCAGTATCAGATACTTGACTCTTGCTCAAGGTAAACTTAAACCAACACATTCTACAGTGGACTTTTAAATTCCTCTTCCCCAGAATATTTGAGTATATTCACAACAGATTTACAATATTCAAACTTGTATACCACAGTTTTTAAGCCAAGGTCTTGCCAATTAGGAAAGATATAGAATGTTTGTATATTCACAGATATCGATTTTTATGATAAATGCATTGTGCGAAATGGGATAGGGTGGGAATTGATACATTCAAGATCTCATTAAATGGCAATGTCTTATCTCTTTATGTCATGAGAATCTGGTTCTTTCTATTTAGCTAGGAACATGGAAAACATTGCTTCTTAAGGGTCGATAACTTAGCCTGAACCATCTGGTCAACAAACTAGCTGACTCCTGGGAGAAATGCTAAATCTCACATGGGAAAATTGGTGCTTTGCTCCTGCATGTCAAAAAAAGATCATGACCCAGGAGTGTGGGAATGGAAGGAAAAAAAAACTGCAGCACATCAGTAACTTATACAGGACATGAAAGCAGAAAACATAGACTTTAAAAAGAAGAGCTGTAGCTAAGGCTCGCGTGGTTACTGTATTAAATGTGATTGATATCAATTTATTGCTGGATTGTTGAGAAATATAGGTTTGGTCTGAAATACACACTGGCATCATATCATTTTCTGGATAATCATTTAATGTCTTTATATAATCAATATTTAACATCAACCGCATTTCACAAAGTTACAATGAATGAACTAAATGGATTCAGCTTTATTCCTGTCACTCCCAAATGTTGACTTAATTTGATTTTGCAGTGACAAAAATATTCGGTTGATAAAGCCGATTCAATTAGCCTGGCAAACTGGCAGATTAGATATGCACTTTTCTTAATTTCACTGGGGGTTGACATTTAACCATTTCCCATTTTTTTCTCCCCCACAAAGGTGTGACCACCCACGACTGTGCACTAATGGGCAAGGAACCAGAACATCCTCAGTGGGCAGCCAACACAAGCACAAAGGGGAGAGGCCATCGACAGTGAGACACTGGGAAAGAGAGTCTGGCTAGAAGCTAATTTCATTATTTCCACAATTTGCTTTTGTTATTTACATTTGAACAGGAAGTAAAGTTTTGAAAATAATATAATACAGGCCAGATTGCATCGAGTGAATCATACATGTTGCCTCAAGGTTTTCTTCATTTGCTCATTTTACTGAAAGGAGAATCGTGTAGATAACAACATGTTGCTTTCAAATATTCCTCAGTTCACAAAATGTGAGAGAAACAAAGTAATTTTCTACAGCATATTATAACAAAGCCAACTCATATACAATTATCACATGAACAAGGGAAATTATGTCCGCTTCAATGATAGTAGTGTTTTAAATACACGCATGCTCATTAAAATCAGATTTTAGCAGAATTTATTTGATTTGAATGGGTTGATAAATCACCCATTTAACTGTATAGGTTATTTTGGAAACTAAATGGCCTGAAAACTTTCTACCTGAAGTAAAATGTACAATTTACAGACAGCTTCTCTGAAAGGTATGAGTGGAAGCAAGACATTTCTTTGTGTGGCTCAAAGAAGTACTGTTCCTACTTCTATAGAAAAGGATAAAAATAAAAGTTTAATGAGCCAGTTTATACTGATAACTAACAGTTTTGTGGAGAAGCTTTGGCCAGTGATACAACACATTCTAGACACTGGTGTCTGCACATTGCTACATGGAGGTCAGATGCTGACCATCCAAACTTATCACTGGCCTCCTCATTTAGTTCAGAGGATGATCTGGATTGCATTGAGCTGAGGTGTCAGAAACATATCATAGTTTTGTTTCTCAGCTTTATGTTGACCATTGTAACCCATCCCCTTTTAACTTAATGGCATCACTGATATGAATGGTTTAGTCTAGTTTAATTTATTTTAGTTTAGTTTAGTTTATTGTCACCTGTACCAAGGTACAGTGAAAAGCTTTTGTTGCCCGATAACCAGACTGGACTCCAGAATGTTCTTAATAATTTAACTTTAACATTTACATCAAACACATTTATCTAAATATTTAATCTTACTGCAATCATTTTAACGTTACTAATTGTTTAAAAATAGATGGAAAGGCCTCTGCCCACCAGAAGCCATCAAGCTTGGCTAGGTAGGCCATAGGTTTTGTCACCCGATGCCCAAGTAACACCCACTTGGAGGTTTGGCCTTGACTGCAAGTTCATAAGGTAGACAAAAGTGCTGGAGAAACTCAGCGGGTGTGGCAGCATCTATGGAGCGAAGGAAATAGGCAACGTTTCGGGCCGAAACCCTTCTTTAGACTGATGTAGGGTTGGGGGGGGTGGAGGAGCGGGAAAAAGAAAGCAAGAGGAGGAGCCAGAGGGCTGAGGGAGAAGTGAGGGAAGGAGACAGTGAGGGCTACCTGAAATTGGAGAAGTCAATGTTCATGCCGCTGGGGTATAACCAATCCCCATCTACAGACACACTCCACCGCCTAGTGGAGCTGGTCCTTACCCTTAATAACTTTTCGTTTGACTCCTCCCATTTCCTCCAAATACAAGGCGTAGCTATGGGCACGTGCATGGGCTCTAGCCATGCCTGCCTCTTTGTAGGGTACGTTGAACAATCCTTGTTCGAGACGTACCAGGGCCCCATCCCCGACTTCTACCTCCGCTACATCGACAACTGCATTGGTGCTACCTCCTGCACCAACACACAACTCGCTGACTTCATCCATTTCACCACCAACTTCCATCCGGCACTCAAATACACCTGGACCATTTCCGACACTTCCCTACCATTTCTTGACCTCACTATCTCCATCGCAGGTGATAGGCTTCTGACCAACATCCACTATAAACCCACTGACTCCAATGGCTATCTAGACTACTCTTCTTCCCACCCTGCTTCCAGTAAGGACTCTATCCCCTACTCCCAAATCCTCCATCTACGCCGCATCTGCTCCCAGGATGAGGTGTTCGACACCAGGGCGTCGGAGATGTCCTCAGTCTTCAGGGAACGGGGGTTCCCCTCCCCTGCTATGGATGAGGCTCTCACCAGGGTTTCTTCCATACCCCATAACACTGCTCTCCGATCCCCATCCCCGCACTCATAACCAGGGCAGAATCCCCCTTGTCCTCACCTTCCACCTTACTAGCCGTCACATACAACAAATAATCCTCCATCATTTTGCCACCTCCAACGTGACCCCACCATTTGCCACATCTTCTCCTCCCCTGTCTGCTTTCCGCAAAGACCGCTCCCTCCGTTACTCCCTGGTCAATTCGTCCCTTCACACCCATACCACCGCCTCCCCGGGCACTTTCCCTTGCAACCGCAAGTAATGCTACACTTGTTGCTTTACCTCACCCCTTGACTCCATTCAAGGACCCAAGCAGTCTTTCCAGGTGCGACAGAAGTTCGCCTGCATCTCCTCCAACCTCCATCTATTGCATCCGCTGCTCTAGATGTCAGCTGATCTACATCGGTGAGACCAAGCTCGATCCACAACAACCAACCTGATCTCCCGGTGGCTCAGCACTTCAACTCCCCCTCCCATTCCGAATCCGACCTTTCTGTCCAGGGCCTCCTCCATGGCCATAGTGAGGACCACCGGAAATTGGAGGAGCAGCACCTCATATTTTGTCTACTCCAGGCAGAGGAGATGCAAAGTAAACTTTTGTCATGGACCAGAACAAGCATAATCAAGCCCACTCACTGTCACCATCCAGTCATAGCTCGCAATAGATACTGCAAAGAGTTCCATGTATTATTTTTAGAAACCCAACATACAAGTGTGGAAAATCCATTAAATCCAATGCAGGTAGGTGTCCTGGGTAATTTACTTGACCACATACCTATTTTGTTTTGGATCAGAGAGGCAAAAATTATTCCTTCAGTTAGTATATCAATGTTTCTAATTACTGACATAAATCTGTATCTTCACGTTAATTAAACCTGAAGGAGAAACCAGCATGGATGATTACTGTATAGGGATTACCAGGCTCTAGTATATCTAATTCAACTTGAAGCACAAAGTGCATTCTCTCAATAGTTTATCTTTAAAATTGTCCTCCCCTCAACTGATCCATGCTTCAACTCATCAACTAAGGCCTAATTCTCCCCATTGCGGGTTCCCAGAATGAACAATCAAGATTGAGGCCTGACATGTGAATCAGCCAGAGGTGCAGTGCTGCATCTCTGGTCAGTTGTGAGTCTGAGATGAAGCACTGTAGCTCTGGAGGATGGATACTGCAGCAAAGGCCTTGAAAGAAGAGTGTGGCACCACCGCACAGCATGGACGTAATACCATCTGTAAACTCTTTGTTGCTTCAATGAAGTACACTTGATATTGTTGGTGAGTTTTCTATTTTTGCAAAGAAATTTGATGCAAATACCAATGATATATTTATTATTGAATAGTATTTCAAAAAGTATATTTAAAATTTTAACGTTTTCAAAGTTTTCAGTTGAATTTTACATTCTAAAAATATAATCGCAGAAATAGTGGCAATAAGTGCAAATCTTTCATGAAAATTGCATATTGCTTTGATTTCAAGCTTATAAAAGTTCTACGAGCTGGATTTTAGATAGATATTTGCTAAGAGATGCTGCATTTCTCCTTACGAACAAACTTGTTAAAATATGTCCAAACAGTCGGACTTCATTAGTACAAACCCATGGGAACATACAAAATGTTCCTTATCAGAAGGTCATCTTCTCATGATTCGAGCTCTTTTCCTGTCCATAATTGAGCTTTTGCTGAGACCAGGGAAAATATTTGTAACAAGAAATTTGCTTGAAGATTAAAAGAACAACATCACATTATGCACTGTATTTACTGGTTGTTCAGTGAAAAGTGTATCAGTGCAAACAGAAGTTTAGGGGTAACGTGAGGGGGAACTTCTTTACTCAGTGTGCTGTGTGGAATGAGCTTCCAGCAGAAGTGGTGGAGGCAGGATCGATTTTAACATTTAAAAGTAAAGTGGATAGGTATATGGACGTGAAGGGAATGGAGGGGTATGGTCTGAGTGCAGGTAGATGGGACTAGAGGAAAACAAATGATCGGCACGGACTGGAAGGGCCGAGAGGGCCTGTTTCCGTGCTGTAATTGTTATATGGTTATATGGTTAAATGTATTGTGGCTCATTGTGATTTCATACTAATAACAGTCTGTTAACTTGAAAAGGATGCCATTTGTTATTGTCACAGACTACTGGCAATCTATGATAAATAATCCTAAATGTTATTCTTCCCACAGCATTATTAGATTGCATGTTTTTCATCTCTTTAATTGATAGTGCAATATTTCAGAATTTAGACATAATTGCAAGATTCTTATCTAACCAGGAATATCAGTTAGAGACTTTGAGTCAGTGGTAAGGATAGTTTATGGGCAAATACTCAACTAGCAGAGATCCCATTTTTAAGGAGGCAACTCCCAATACATTTCCTGCCCTTCTTCCGTGAGATGAACTCTAAACTAACAATTCGCAGAAGTACTCTCAATGTAGCTGCAAAGAAAGTAACATATTCCAGTAATGCACAATGGACTAGAAATTCACTCCCTGATCAGTAATGCACTTGTAGGTGTATAACAGCAGTTATACACTATCTCTGAAATTTGCTTCTATTGACTTTCACAGAATCAATTATCAGAAACATTGCAGAATGAGCAACTACTGTTATACAATGCCTTTAGTTCCATCTACCAGGATTTTTAATTGTACGAGGTTTTGTTTGAATTAAAATTAGTTTAAGGAAGAATCGTTCCTTTACAAAATCCTCACTTCAGTAGTTACACGTTTGAATTTAGTATAATAAAGGTATATAAGAAGAAACAAACATGATAGGAATAATGATAGTCCCTCTTAATAGTCCGTTTCCAATGTGCCAAATAAATGAAGAACTAAAATCCATTAATAGTCATTTTTGATACTTTTGGTAGAGCCAGGCCCCCCAACACCAGATTTCAGGTTTGTTGGCTTTAGATACATTTGAAGGTTCCCCAGCTTCAGGTCAAATTGGACCACCGTAGCAGTTTGCATTTAAGTATTTGAGAATGTATGCTAAAAGTTGTACACATAGACAAAGGGGCTGAGAACTTTCAACACCGGATCAAGTGGGCACATGCTCCATTTGTGTGCAATGGTCACTTAAGGTAGCAAGATTATTGTTGGTCCTTCATTCTCAGCTTAATTCATAGCAGAACACACTTTTAAATTTGGACAAAGAAAATGATCACGACCAAATCTACAACCATATAATATCAGATCTTATAATTACCTTTGAAGAATTACCAATCAGGTCAAAACTGTACAGGCAAGATCAGTTTAATTTGGCATCATGTTTGGCACATACTGTGTTGTACTGTTTTATGTTCTATATTAAAACTATACATATTGGTTATCTGAAATGAAAGTAGGATAGTTGGAAGTGTAAAGCGATTTGCTTACCATACGAAAGAAAGATTTGGAGGTAATTCCTCAGATCAAGCAGATTAAATGATCCCAAACCAAGGTCTGAAGAATGGTCTCGACCTAAAACATCACTTATTCCTTTTCTCCAGAGATGCTGCATGACCCAATGAGTTACACCAGCATTTTGTTTCTGTATTCTTTCAGATGTTGATTTACTTACTCAGCGCTTCTCATTTTATTCATTTTATTTTAAGGATATAAAGTTGAACTTTATGGGACAAGATTCCCGAGGGAGAATCTTCACTAAGTAGCAATGAGAGTACTGAGTGTGCAACTCGACATGTTTGATTCGCTCTGCTCACAATTTTCTTGTCATTAACTTTAGTGAAGTGTCACCCCTTACAATTTGATCGTCAAGCTGCGGAAGGAGTGAAGCCCCAAGAAGATTTTCTCCATATATTAGAATATAGAATTTAGTCCAACTCACAAAATATTTCAGTGGCTAGTATATTTGTTTAAAAAAAAATTTGTGACCATTGGACAAACTGCTGTAATAATAATAATGTTAAAATTGTTTAATGTCCTAGAGCTTCTAATCATAAATCATTAGAAGTGAACCCCAAACCATTGATGTATGTGGCAACATTTCCAAAGCACATCTTGAACATTATATCAACATTAAGGTTTAAAACCATTTTAAGTGAGTTATGTTTACACATTTCAACAATAAATTTACAAAGTGAGTGATTTCAGATATTTTGCTGTAGGTGATGAGAGAAGGAATGTAACATAATGTTGCTCTCTGGAATGGTTTGTTTATCCACAGGCTTCTGATCTTCTATAGACCTTCTCCTCAGGGTCCAGTTTTCCCAGGAATCCCTTCTGTACTGATAAGGGGATTCCTGGAAATACTGTTCTTGGGGGCAAGGCTTGGCAGCTATCCAATGAGGAAAACTCCAAAGCAACAAGTTCATAAAAGCCTCTGGGTCACTGTGGGAAAGTGGATCCTTTACATTATATTTGTGAGAACATGCTCCAAATGTGAAAACTTAGTGCAATAAATATAAATAAAAACAAATTGTATATCATTGAACTCAGTGTCCGATTCTATTTTTAAAGTATCACTTACGTCAGCAGATTCTGGATTTCCAAACAGAGGGAAAGAATTCTTAAATATTCACCATTAATTAAAAAATACTAACCTATGCTTCTCACAAGTCAACTATTGCAATTTGAGGAGACAATGTTCAACCAGTCTCCATGTTGATGTACATTTTGCTACAGAATTTTGTGACTTAAAAGTGCTGAAAGTTCAAGCGAGTTTATTGTCATATGTCCCTGATAGGACAATTAAATTCTTGCTTCGCTTCAGCACACAGAACATAGTAGGCATTTACTACAAAACAGATCAGTGTGTCCAAATATCATTATATAAATACATACACACATGAATAAATAAACTCATAAAGTGCAAACAACACATAATGGGTTATTAATGATCAGAGTTTTGTCTGATGAAAAAATAGAGAGAGATAGTTTGAAAAGCAGGACATCGAGCATGGTAATCTCTGGATTACTCCCAGTGTCATAGAAACATAGACATAGAAAATAGGTGCAGGAGTAGCCCATTCGGCCCTTCGAGCCTGCACCGCCATTCAATATGATCATGGCTGATCATCCAACTCAGTATCCTGTACCTGCCTTCTCTCCATACACCCTGATCCCTTTAGCCACAAGGCCACATCTAACTCCCTCTTAAATATAGCCAATGAACTGGCCTCAACTACCTTCTGTGACAGAGAATTCCACAGATTCACCACTCTCTGTGTGAAAAATGATTTTCTCATCATGGTCCTAAAAGACTTCCCCCTTATCTTTAAACTGTGACCCCTTGTTCTGGAGTTCCCCAACATCGGGAACAATCTTCCTGTATCTAGCCTGTCCAACCCCTTAAGAATTTTGTAAGTCTCTATAAGATCCCCCCTCAATCTTCTAAATTCCAGCGAGTACAAGCCGAGTCTATCCAGTCTTTCTTTATATGGAAGTCCTGCCATCCCAAAAATCAGTCTGGTGAACCTTCTCTGTACTCCCTCTATGGCAAGAATGTCTTTCCTCAGATTAGGAGACCAAAACTGTACGCAATACTCCAGGTGTGGCCTCACCAAGACCCTGTACAACTGCAGTAGAATCTCCCTGCTCTTGTACTCAAATCCTTTTGCTATGAATGCCAACATGCCATTCGCTTTCTTCACAGCCTGCATGCCTACTTTCAATGACTGGTGTACCATAACACCCAGGTCTCGTTTTATCTCCCCTTTTCCTAATCGGCCACCATTCAGATAATAGTCTACCCTCCTGTTTTTGCCACCAAAGTGGATAACTTCACATTTATCCACATTATACTGCATCTGCCATGCATTTGCCCACTCACCCAACCTATCATGTGTGACAAGGTAGCGCAGAAGTAGAGTTGCTGCCTTACAGCACCAGAGATCAGGTTCAATCCTGACCATGGGTGCTATCTGTATAAAGTTTGTACATTCTCCCTGTGACTGCATGGGTTTTCTCCGGGTGCTTCGGTTTCCTCCCACATTCCAAAGACATACAGGTTTGTAGATTAATTGACTTCTGTAAATAGTCCTTAGAGTGTAGTATAGAACTAGTGTACAGGTGATCACTGGCCACTGTGGTCTCAGTGGACCAAAGATTCTGTTTCCACATTGTATCTCTAAACTAAACTAAACAATGGGGGAAGGTTTAGAAGGTTAATTCAGATGAGTACATGGTTGAGGAGGTGGTACAGGAGTCAAGGATTCATTTTTTGGATCATTGAGATTCCTTCTAGGGGCAGAGGTGACCTGTTTACACACATACACACACACACAAAGCCATTTAATCTACATACCTGTATGTCCTTTGGAGTGTGGGAGGAAACCGAAGATCTTGGAGAAAACCCACGCAAGTGATGGGGAGAACCTACAAACTCCATACAGACAGCACCTGTAGTCAGGAAAGAACCCGGGTCTCTAGCGCAGTAAGGCAGTAGCTTTAGGCTGTGCTTCCATGCTGCCCGTGTGGTTGGTCCACTTTGGGTTTCTGGCCAATGGTGATGCCCGGGATATTGATGGGATGGGTGGGTGTGGGGAAAGGATCAGCGATGGTAACACCATTGAGGGTCTAGGGTCACACGTTAAACTCCATTGTTGGAGATGACCATTGCCCAAGACATGAATTATGTCAATTCTACAGATCACTTATCCGTCCATGGCAGAAAGTTGCATACATTTTGTTGCATGCCAACATCTATCAATCAATCAAATACTTTTTGTCATTCAAAAATACACCAACAAATGCAAATCTGAAGGAAATTTCGTTGCATCTGGCTCACCGTGCAACATAAAATAACAAAAGGATAAAATAGATAAAAAGATAAAATAGATAATAGTGGCGGCACATTATATGGAATTCAGGAGTCTGATGGCTCGAGGGAGAAGCTGGTGCAGAACCTGGCCGTTCTGCTCCATATACTGCGATGACTCTTGCCATAGGGCAGCAGTGTGAACAGTCCATGATGGAGATGTGTGGGGTCTTTTATAATGCTGTTGGCCTTGGACAAGCAATGTTTGCACGCAATGTCCCGGATTGAAGGAAGAGAAGTCCCGATGACCTTTTTCAGCCGTCCTCACCACTCTCTGCACGGACTTCCAGTGGACTGCTTTATTTGCTGAGAAGAATTAAATATCATGCAATCATCAATATTGAGCATTCCCGCTTCTGACCACCTGCCATTGGTGATGGTAGGCATCCAAGGAACTCCTAGAGAGACCTCATAAGGCTATGTTCTTTCAGCTCATCAACAACAATCACCTTCCTTTGGTAGATGTACAGCACCAACCACTGGAATATTATTCCTGTTGATTCACATTGACATTTTTTTCCTGAATTCTTTGATGTTAGATGCAATCACTTTCTCCTCAAAAATTCAGCAACTTAGTCCATTTTGGATCAAGGCTATGATGAGGCTTGCAGTCCATTAGTCTTGGCGAAGCCTGACTAGTTTAGTTTAGTTTAGTTTAGAGATACAGCAAGGAAACGGGCCCTTTAACCAAATGACTCCATGTCAACCATTGACCACCCATTCACGCGAGTTCCATGCTAACCCACTTTTTCATCCACTCCTACACACACAGTGCAATTTTACAGAAGCTAATTAACTTACAAACCCACACTTTGTTAGGGATATGGGAGGAAACTGGAGCACCTAGAGGAATCCAACACAGGGAGAAGGTGCAAATTTTGCGAAGAGAGCAACCTAGATCAGGATCGAACCTGGGTTTCTGGCGTGAGACCCAAAGCTGTGCCATTGTTATCGAATTGAAGAGTTACAAATTGTAAAGCCAGAGGAAGAAATAGTGGAGGGAGAGGAGAGTAATAGGTGTGAGTCCAGGTGTGGAACAGGGAATGGCTGGCGGAAAGGAGGGTGTGGAAGAGAAAGGAGAGGGAAAGGGCGTGGACCTATTGGAGATTACCTAAAATTGGAGAATTCAATGTTCATTTCATTGTGATGTGAGCTACCCGATTCCTCCAGTTTGCGTATGGTCTCACTCTGCCAATGAGGGAGGCCCATGACAGAAAGGAGAGTATGGGCATGGGAAGGAGAGTTAAAATAGCTAGCAACCGGGAGTTCTGGTAGGCCCTAGCCAATTAGTCCGAAGAAGGGTCCTGACCAGAAACGTCACATATTCGTGTTCTCCATGAATGCTGCCTGAACCCCCCCCCCCCCCCCCCCCCCCCCCGGTTACTCCAGCATTCTGTGTCTTTTTTTTGTAAACCAACCTCTGCAGTCTGAAAAGGTGCCGACCTAAAAGGTCACATATCCATTTCATCCAGAGATGCTATCTGACCCGCTTAGTTACTCCAGCACTTTGTGTCTATTTTTGGTATAAATCAGCATCTGGAGTTCTTTGTTTCGGCAGTTCCTTGTTTCTTCACTTTGCTACTGTTCGAGAGTTAACGGATTGGGCAGGATTAGTAGTTCAATGGTACTTTGTGTGAATTGGATACATCCTGCTTCTTGTGAACAGGACACACCTGGATTATTTTCCAAATCAGTAGCTAGATACCACTATTGTAATTATACTGCAGAAGGTTGGCTACCAACATAGTTTGTTTGGGAGCACTGGAACTCAGTGCTACAGCTGGGATGCAGTCTGCTCTAGTAGCCTTTGAAATAGTTCTTATTCTGCAATCTAGTGACACAGAATGTATCCCATTAATGAGGCTGATTCATGTTCTCGTTCACAGATAATCTAGCCCACATTTGAAAATATGCAATTCACTTCAGGTGAAGTTAAGGATAGAAATTTAAAAAAAAACAGATGAAGATGCTTGATTGTATTTAGTCGTCACTACAATAAAAATGGCCATGGCAGCCATTTGTGCCGTGGGTTCTGCCTTCTGTTCAATTGCAGGGATGGGGAGAGGCAAGTTAAAGCCATTATTAAAACACTTGCAGAACGTCTAGCATCTGGCCTAAAAGTAGTATAAACATTTTCATGCATGGAAACTGTAAAGTATTGATACAGTATTTATCTAGCATTGAAAGCTGGCCCGTCAATTTCCCCTTCTCCTTATATCATATCAACATTTGACTTCTGGGTGACTTTGAAGTTCTCGTTAAAAAACATTACAATTACAGAATGTACCACTAGCTCTTCCAATAGTAAACAATATTTCTTTTAAACCTTCATTGATGGACAAAGGTTTCTTAAAATGGAAGAACTATGGAATAAATAAGATCGGTGATCTTTATAGGGAAAACTTATTTCTCTCATTTCAGGAATTACAACAAAATTATGGATTACATTTTAAAGAATATTTTCGATATCTACAAATTAGAGATTATGTTAAATCAAATACACTGGATTTTCAGGAATAGAAAGACAGAAATTTTAGATGAATGTTTAAATAAACATCCGAATACAGAGAAATTAATATCATATATTTATAATATTTTATTGGAAAATGATTTACCAAATACGGATAAATATAGACAAGCATGGGAAAATGAACTAGGTCAAGTAATCAGTAGAGAAGTATGGAATGAAAGTTTACAATATATACATCATTGTTCATTAAATGCTAGACACTCCTTGATACAATTTAAAGTTATACATAGATTACATCTCTCAAAGTCCAAATTAAATAGAATTTTCTCAAATGTGTCCGCAATATGTGATAAGTGTCAACAATTAGAAGCTAATTTAACGCATTCATTCACAAAATGTATAAAAATCACTAATTTTTGGATAGAAATTTTTTAAATAATCTCAATTGTAGTTAATGCAAAGTTGATTCGAAACTAATTATATTGGGAATACTGGAAACAAATCAGATATTAACAACACAACAAATAATTTTTATCGGTTATAGTTTAATAATTGGTAAAAAATTAATACTAAGATTTTGGAAAGGTCCTACTTCCCCCACAACTAAAATGTGGATTACAGAAATGTCGGAGACGTTACACTTGGAACGATTAAGGCTTGCCCTGATGGACAGGCTGGACCAGTTCAGAGGAATATGGTCTCCATTTATTGAATATTTAAAGGGTCAAGATGGTCCGGTTCGAAGCCATGACGGAGGCCTGAATGTATGAATGGATGAAGAATTATAGACAATAGATCATAAATATATCTCCATTGAAGAATATCTTGTTTAATATTCCACTCAATCAGTTTATCTCTCTCTTTTTTTTTTCCTTTTCTTTTTCTCTTTTTTATTTCCTACTACTATAAAATAAAAAAGAAAATTATAGAAGTACAAATAAGATTGATTGTTAATTTAAAAAAAATATTAAGAATGTATGTGACGTTAATATTTTCTTTTGTTTTAATTAGATTTTATATTTCTTCTTAATATGTAATTACTTCTAATAAAAATATCTTACAAAAAAAAGAAGTTCTCGTTAATTTTTATTGTCCTTCAATAAAAACTCCTATATTAACAGAAAATAAATATTTCTTCCTGATGTTTAGGTACACTTGAGAGGGAACAATCTCAATTTTATTTTGCGGTGCTGGGACCAAGTCCGTTCATAATGACATGTTTCAAATTATAGTATTCTGCATTTTTATGTTTGATGGAGCAATCTGCCTCAATATAAAATATTTTATTGAAATTAATAACTTTTTGGCAGGAAGCAAGTCTCCAGAGGGAGAAAGATTATGGCTGGCTTTCCCCAAGCCTGACAGACCCAGAGGTAATAAAAAGTGTTACAATGGCATTTCGTGAAGGTCTTTTGCAAGAATGAAAAATGCTTGTGGCTCCGTCACCAGTTTATTTTATGAGTGTGAGGCCCCTTACAAGGCCTTCAATTGCTCTGTGGAGCACATTACATTGCCTTTTGCCACTATTTATCATTTTCAAGAAAGTGATGTATTGAATGATCACAAAGTTTAAGCAAGTAGATTGAGGTTTAGATAGAGCTATTGTATAATTACTGAATTATTGGTCTAAAGACACAAGTTCAAATCCCACTTTGACAACTGAGAACTTAAATTTAAGAAGACTTAAAGAAATCTCAAATAAAAAATAGAGACTGGATTTTTGTAAAAACATATCTGGCTCGCTGATATCCTTGCTAAAGGAATACACCACGCCTATATATGTCACCAGATTCTTCAACAGGATTGACTTGTGACAGGTCTCTGAGAGTGCCCAACAAGCCATCACGTTCAAAGATAGAAACAAAATGCTGGTGCAACTCAGCGGGTCAGGCAGCATCTCTGGAGAAAATAAATATGTGACCTTTTGGGTCGAGACCCTTCTTCAGTCTGATCTCCTTGTATCAACAGGGCATAACATTTTCAGAATGCTTTTATTTGATCAGAAAAGTTTGTAAGTCATAATAATTTATTAGCAATTCACTAATCCCATTGGTTTTAATGGGTAAAACAACATTGTCAAACTTTGCGACACATTGTCCATTAAAAATAGTAAACATTCTGTCACCGCATCTGATTATACTATATAGTAAAATTATTAGAACTTGCTGGTAAATTGTCTGTGACATTGCTCATGCTTACTTGAAAACTTGAAATATGTTAGTATTTATCTAGCACTGAAAGCTGGCCCGTCAATTTCCCATCCATTGATCGCCATCTCTGGATCACATTGATCGCCATCTCTGTCCATGCATTGCCTTCCACCCATTTCCACCCCATTCCCTACTCCAAAACCTTTCTGTGGTCCATGACCCAACTGCATGTTGCAGTCCACAGGCCTCTAGAATACTGTTGTACTTTGTTCAAAACTGCGAATAGACATGTTTCATATTTTTCCTCTGGTTAAATGTTCTGAACAAAAACATGCAATGGAACATTCTTCTCGACAACATAACAGGGTTAGAGACTAACAACAAACATTGGCATTCGCGGCAAATGTGTCAGTACTGTAAATCATGAGCATCTGGGTGGGTTAGAGAGATGCAAGGATTTTGTCTGGCACACGTTTGGTATCCTCCAACCTGTGCTATCAATCACAAACATCTCCTTGCCCTGTCAAGCCACATGCAATTTGGGCAAAAGAGCAAAGTGATGGTAAATGTGCATTCTGAGGAATTCTATCCTATTACAGTGAAATATAAAACAAAGATAACAACAGCTAACACAACTCTGCAGCATCAAACAGGGCAGCATTTACTTTTTGGGTGCAATTATATTTGCTTTCCAAAGTGAAGCTGGGGTTTAATCTTATGTGGAAACCAATTTACATAATCTTCCATAAAAATATGCTCTAGCAACTTTTCAGAAGACCGGAAACATTGATTTTTTTTCCCTTTTCCACTGAATTATATTTCTGCATTTAATTGTACGTTAACCTGGTGCAGATCTATTAATGCAGCTGGAAAATCACACAGAAAACACAGCAAATTACAAACAAAGATTTTTAACCAATGCTTACATCATTACCACTGAAGAACTTAATTTTGAAATTAGACACAAAAAGCTGGAGTAACTCAGCTGGTTAGGCTGCATCTTTGGAGAGAAGGAATGGGTGATGTTTCGGGTTGAGACCTTTCTTCAGAAGTGATTGAAAATGAAACATATTTACTTATTCAATTCATATCCCCCTTCTCAGTTGCAGAGCACATTAAATACTTGATATCTGCTCTGGAGTTCGCAGGGTGACTGGGACTAGTTAACATTATATGACTGTATCACCAAATCCCATAACCCACTGTATTATTGCTGAGGGACTAAGAAAGTGAGGTATGTTACTGGAATACAGCAAAGCAGCCAGGACCCCAGATCCAACTCCGGATCCTGCCCCTCATGCGTAATACAATCCATTTAAAAAATAGTCTAAATTTTAGGTTTGGTACCTACTCTTTAAGTGACCTTCAGGGGCAACACGGTAGCGCAGCGGTACAGTTGCTGCCATACAACACTTGCAGTGCTCGAGACCCGGGTTCACTCCCGATTACGGGTGCTGCCTGTACGGAGTTTGTACTTTCTCCCCGTGATCTGCGTTGGTTTCCACACTCCAAAAGACGTACAGGTATGTAGGTTAATTGGCTTTGTCTTTATATAAAGACTCTGTTGTTCTTTGAGCTAAAGGAATAGTTAGAAAATCTTTTAATAATTGAAAACATTTCAACATAACACGAATAATTGTTGTTTACAGTGTGGAATTCATCGCCACAGACAGCTGTGGAGGCCAAGTCATCAGGTATTTTTAAAGTGGAAATGGACACGTTCTTGATTAGCAAGGGTGTTAAAGGTTATGGGGAGAAAGCAGGAGAATCGGGTTGAGAGAGAAAGATGGATCGGCCACAATTGAATTGCGGAGCAGACGTGAGGGGCCATATGGCCTAATTCTGCTCCTGTGACATGAAATATTTTAATTATTACGTTTTCTTCCGGCATTAAAATCTCTATTAAAATAAAGGGTCAGGTTTGGCATGTGCAAAGTCTAAGCTGGCATAGGATGCACAAACCTATTGCCCAGCACATCACAGCACAAACTCAAGCACTCCATTTGATGTTCAGCATGAAAGATACTAACAGATTTGTATGCTGGAATCCATTAGCAAGTTTAGACCATCCATGCTCGTATACATAGAAAGTGAAGTCCCAGATTTATGTGGGGAAATCCCCCATGGTTCATCACAGAACCTTTCTGGTAAGCAGAACGTTACTTCTTTACTTAAATAGTTCAACACTGATGAAATACAGGCACAGTTTGAGACCAATTCACAAAGGCTTTGATCCTGGAAATTGTTAGGAGCAGACTGCTGCAGAACATCTGCTTTGGAGCTGGCTTTGTAACCACTGGGAAAGTTTACAATGTCTTAAAAGTGTTTTTTTTTTTTATTCTTAACTTTTCTTTAACAAAAAAGCATTGATGTGACTGCTTTGCAAACTCTTTTCTAATAGGGAAAACAAACAAATCTCATTTGCCCTTTTACATTTTTTATTTTGTTTCGATCGCATTACATTGAATGCGGACAGAATAGTTTTGTAAAATTTACCATGAATTTGATTTAATTCATTTATTAGTGCATTTTGCCTGGTGAATTTCAATTAGTACAAACCCACACTTGATTCTGGCCTGGAAGGGTTCTTGAAACCGTGCAAAAACCCTTTGGAGGAAAAAAGGAAAAAAAGACCTAAACAATTCTGATTACTATCCTGCTTTTCCCATAACCAGTTAACCACAGGGAATTATGTTAATTGACGATCACGATTTGGTCCTACAGATTAAGAATAACAAACCAAACAAGCTGCTGCTGCTACAAAAACAAATTCATCATCAAGTCACAGAAAAGCAAGCTGAACTTTTTCAGTAGTACATTTTTTAATGCAATATGCTTAAAATCATAGCCTTTCTTCCTTTAGCTCTCTGGCACTGTGTTCATTGCATCAAGTGAATAGTTTGTAGTATTAGTGATTGATTATTGAATAAATTAGCTACTCTGTCATGGTCCTCCACCTATAAAATATGGTAGCCTTGCCAGGCACCTTTACTCTGCCAAAACTCTGGGTGAAGTTATTCTTATGATGGAGGATTTTTTTCTGCACAGCGCCTGTAACACACAGTCTAGAGCTCTGCCCCTTTGGGTATACAGAGGCTCAATACAGTGTAAAAGCCACTTAGATGTTTCACTGATGTCATATTTAAGGATGAAACATTAGTGACGTTGAATTATTGTAAGGGAATGTGTTGAATTGCTTAGTACAACAAATGAAGATGACATGTCCTAATTGCATTTATTGGATGTATTACGAAGAAAGAACATTTTTGGAAACACTCTTCAAAGAGAAATTGTAAGATCTAGTAGCAGGAAATAAGTTTTTGCTTGAGCAAATCGGTGTTGGAATAAGGACTCCAACGGCACATTCCAGGCACAATCATAGATATAGTTGGACGATTCCACAATTTCTCACATATGTTGGTCATTACTTTTTGATTTGTAGTCAAGCCTTCCAGAGCAAGGGAAAATAACATTCATGGAACTAGACCAGATTCTTCAGTCCAGATCCAACAGCTTCCCAATGTGGTAAATCTGCTCTGCTGGATCCTTGCAATCCTTCTCCTCCTCCATTATTCTGTGCCATTGCTTGCTGCAAGTTTACATGCAGAAGTAGATGTACATCATTATCCACTGCCATGTTGGCAATGGTACATCGTACCATCAACATTCTGTCAATTCTGGTCAATTTGCTTCTCCTCTGCACAGATAGCGGCAAATTTTTATATTACATGGAGAACAGTCGATGACGTTTCGGGTCAAGACCCTTCTTCAGACTTAAGAACAGTCTTGACACGAAACATCACCTAATTCCTTTTCTCCAGAGATGCTGCCTGGCCTGCTGAGTTACTCCAGCTTTTTGTGTCTATCTTTGGTTTAAACCAGCATCTGCAGTTCCTTCCTACACATTTTATGTAAAGAAAAAATAGTTTTCAGCAAGAGAGAATATAAGAAAAACACATCTTCCGCTATTCCATGACTTTGAAAGATGATTTAGCACCCTCTTCTGGAGAGAATAATTCTTTCAGACTAGTTATTTTAAATATATAAATGAATTTCATTGAACTTTCTTCTCTGAAACTAAACAATGTGCTTAGTTGCCCAATGGGAAGTCAAATAAGAACCTGTTATTTGTGCTTCAATCGAAATGTTGAATGTGAACAAAGCTTTTTGTTATCCCCCAGGAGAACCATTATAATGCAACTTAATCTCCTGCTCATCCACTGTCCAAATCCATGTATTTTAGCAGAGGTCATAGAATAAACAGTGGCTTATTTCCTCAAAACATTCCCCAGCTAAAATTATTTAAATCTCATCAAATCCAGAAAGTGCAGTTAACTGTTGAACCACCATCTCCGGAATTAGTTGTATTTATTTTCACGTGTACTGAGATACAGTGAAAAGCTTTTGTTGAGTGCTAACCGGTCAGTGGAAAGACTATGCATGATTACAATTGATCTATCCACAGTGTGCAGATACATGATAAAGGGAATAATATTTAGTGCAAGATCAAGTCCAGTATAGTCCTGTAATTATGCTCCGAAAGCTTAGCCCCCTTAGTCTAGTTCAATAAAACATTGAGTCAAACACCGGATCAACTGTTCTTTCCAACAATAACAAACTCCCTATGCAATACCTAATCAGAGCGGTTCTGATCCTTGTCTCTGCTCATTCAAGCCCTTCAGCCTCGTGCAAGCAGACACCTCCAAAAGGTCACGCAGTCCAAAGCACCCCTCCAGAAGATCGACTCCAATCCTCGAGGGATCCACTCTTTTATAGGGCATCGGACCCTGTGGCGCGAAACGAGATGGGGGTGGCAGCCCCTACAAACCAATTACAATTATCAATTACATTATACAGTTATTGACAGTTACCTAACCCAAACACAATGTACCCCATTATATTGTTTCTGCAGAAAGTTCGAGCAGGAACTCAGTTGACATAGTTTACATAGGTATTGAAACATTTTCCAGGTAATTGTAAACAGTCTGAGCAGGGTTTCACACTTTAACCAATCACAAGATAACAGTTCCAACACTGCAACATTATTAGCACTATTTACAACTCCCCCTTATCTGACCAATCCTGACCATGCATTTGCAACACCCCTGAACTCCTCTGCAAAGTCCTCATGAATTTTAACAAAGGAAAGGACATCTGGACCTCACCTCATCCTGAATATCTATCTGGGGTCCAGACTTTGTAGAACCAGCTTACAGCTTGCTACTTTGAACAGAAAGAGGCCAAGCAGGCCCTGCAAATGCAAAGATCCTCCATTTAGTAATATCTCTAATTTGGCCAATATCAACATTCCTCCATTATATCATTATGATAACCCATCATTAATGATAACCAAAACAAAATATTGACTGCTTTATTCTAACAGATATCTTAACAAGAAGATGCTGATGTATTTTCCCAGAATTTCACCAAGCATCGAGTTAAATGGGCGTAACTTCATGATTTCCGTTTGAGGAATCTTCACCTCCCGAGTTTTCATGGGCATAAATCCCCTCCATTCATCTTGATAAGTTCATCTGTGCTCGACCCATAGCAGAAGTTTCTAAGATAATCTGGAATAAAGTAAGTTAGCAGTCCATACTTCCACTGAAATTCTTGCAGTGGTGGAGATGTACCCATGCATTTCTTCCTTCTACCTTCCACTTTAATCGAAGCTGTCAACAAAAGTCATCTCACTATCTGCTGCTCTAACTCTACAGCATGACTCTCTCAACGCTCGGGTCAAGCTAGAATGTAGTCGGTCATCTCTGCAGTCATATGACGAAAGTTGATTCTTTTTATTGCATTTTGATTCTAAGGTATTCTCAAGGGTTTATCATAACAATTTCAGCTGGTTTCAGTCTAGATTTCGCTACAAGTGTGACTCTCATTTTAAATAGATCTACAGGAAGTAATTTAATCCAACCAAGTTCAGTCTCTGCCTTTAATTTAGCCAATTTTAGTTTTAATTGTCCCATCTATCACTACGTACTGACACTAAACTGCATTTCGTTGTACCCATACTTGTATCTGTGCAATGACATTAAATTTGAATTGAATTGAATTGAATTGAATCTCACCTTTCTACAAGTCCAGCAGCCTGTGGTTGATTTTCACGCATTTTTTTATTAATTTGGTCCAATAAGATGTGGACCATTATCTAAACTAAGTCAAATAAGTATGCCAAATCTAGGGATAATTTCTCTCTTTAACACCTTGTTAACAGTAGCCGCTTTATTATCAAGGGTAAGTTTTGATCCACCGGCCAAATGCATCGACTTTGACAAACATGTACCTATAACCCTGGTACTTCATCTAATTCGATGTAATCCTTCTTTAATATTTTGAACTGACCTATAGGCAATAGTGGTTCTTTCTTTTCACTAGCCTCCTCCTGCAACTGAGTAACCTCCTATGTGGTTAGCATCGACCTCTCCGAGGGAGACTTTTTATTTAAACTTTTAGTTTACCTCATCATTTTTTGTACCACCATCTTACGTTCCCAGGGTATATCTTTCACTCAGATCAGCACCCCGATTCCTGATACCTGCTGTGGGTCTGTCCTCTCCTTGATGATCACTAAACAGTCCTGTCCCATTTCTGACTATTTTTTTAGGGGTGAGACAAGAAAAGATGCTAAGTTAATTTATGCACAGTGCCTAAATCAAAGTTTTCAATTATTTCCGAGATAAATCCCATACTATTCTGGTGAGCCATTGTTAAGTGCTTGGTTTTGGAATAAAGTAACTTCAAAGCTTGGGATAGAGCTGAATGATACTGATGTATACCAACCTCTAAGCACCTTGAGAGAGGAGCAGGGATGTGCTAGGGAGCAGGAGCAGGTTGGAGGGAAATCTTCCGAAGGGAAACTGGAACCAGTAGATCTTGAATTTAAGGATCCGGTGGTTAGCATTGGCCTTAAGGGGGAAGAAGATGACTATTTCAAGAGGTGGGAAAGTATTAGAATTAAAAGTTCACGGCCTCCCCCTTATTCCTCTTGCGTTCCCAGTACTCCAGATATACCTTGTTTAGCTTGTGCACACAACATACATTTAAATTCTGCAGCACCTTTAACCCCACCTACTGAATCTACACCAAAGCTTGCTTTACCAACAGTAGTGACACCAGCATAGGATTTGTTAACCCTGATTACTCCATTGACAACAGATAGTCCGGTAGCTCACGATACCAGGAGCAAAGTAAAGATAGTTCCAGTATTCAAGGATAAAAGCTTTAGAGGAATAATACAATGCCCAAAATGTCTTTGCAAGCCTGTGCCTAGATGAATTAGACGAGCAGCGGGAGATCAGAGAGAGTCGTTTGGAAGGTACCGTGATCCCCTTAGTGAGAAGGAGAATTTCTCTGAGGGTGAAACAATAGCTGGAGATACTGAGATAGATCCCGATATAACAAACATTATGAGGGCAGAGTGAATAACCCTTAGGCAGTATCCAGTCAGGGAAATGCCGAACCCTACTTTGTACTTTGACAATTCACACTTCTCTCACAATCTCCTAGGCTATTAAACTCATTCCCAAACAATGGCCAAAAGTTTCACAACGGGTCAGCAGTCTCGCACTTCTCACAACACAATCACGCAATCAAATCTCCTTTCAAACCTCGGGTACCCAAATTCCTCTACAGTCCCACACAAATCCACACAATTTTAACCTGTAAACAATTTTAACAACCCTTGGTCGACAAAAAGTTAAGGTGCTCCAGGGAACAGTCAAACACAGTCAAACACAATCAAACACGCTTCAGCAGCAAGTCACCTACACCCAAAGCAACCTTAATCTAAACATAGACAAATGAGCTCCAAACACGCGAGCAAAATCGTACGCAGACAAGAAATTATGCCACTTATTACTATCATGCAAAACAACATTCCCATATAAAAAACAAGCATTCGTCTAATATCACATTCGTTAACTGTACAGTCCCAAAAACAAATCACAGTATATTTTAATCCCTCGTCATGCTGCTTTCAACCAACGGAACCCCGCCTTCAGATGCAGAAGACCTTCCCATCAAAGTCACTAACAAGTACTAATCAGCAATCTGAAGGATACGAACCCCTGGTTAAACAGCCACGAGTCGGACTCCAATTATAATAACAGTCTTAATCAAACTATGTTCTTATACGGTCGATTCAAACCATTATTACAACAGCGTATCTAACACTCAAAACTTTAAATCAAAGGCAATACAAGTAAATACAATGAAACAACGGCAAATCTTAAATACACTTTAAACTGCAGCTTAACAAATTTTAACTATTAACAATTTCAACAAAAGTATTTATTATACACAGGTTAACCTGTGTATAATAAATACACAGTATATACACTTTACAACATCCAGCTCCCAATATGGAAGCCTGGATTAGGATCTAACCAACATTTCAATATGAAGGTAGACAAAAATGCTGGAGAAACTCAGCGGGTGCAGCAGCATCTATGGAGCGAAGGAAATAGGCAACGTTTTGGGCCAAAACCCTTCTTCAGACAGATGTAGGGGGGGGGGGGGGGGGGGGGGGGGGGGGGGGGGGGGGGGGGGGGGGGGGGGGGGGGGGGGGGAGGGGGGGAGAAGAACAAATGATTCAATATGAAGTCCTGAATTTGGTAAATTTGGATCGGAAAAAAAATTAGCTCTTTACTTTCTTATCCAATTATCTTTTAGCACGTAAATTCAAATTTGATTTAGAACAGACTCATCTTTTATTATTATTTAATTATTTAATTATTATTTTAAATAATTTTAAAAATAATTATTTAATTCTCAGGGTTGGTCAAAAGCATTTTCTGCCATTTATACTCCAACCACTGAGTTCCTGGTACCTTTACGAGACCCCTCCCTCCTCCAGAATTCCAGGTACTACTCACACAGGCGAGGACTCAAACCCTCACAGGCTCAGTCCACGGGCTTCTTCCTTTCCACCTGCTTGGTACTGGGCGTCGCGCGTGTCCGTTTCACGCTGGAATTCAATGCCGATCTTTAAAGTGCCTTTCCAATTTGCACTCTCAGGAACGACGCAGTACTTCACCTCTTAGTACTGAAACCTCACCTAGTCCTGTATATTCAGATACCCCAGCCAATCGGATATCCCAGTCAGGGCAGGGACTCAAACCCCTCAGACACCCTTTGCTGTCAGGCGAACTCAATGGTACCTGACTGCAACAGCTGTTGATTAACTAGATGAAAGGTCTTTAACCCATCAGACAAGGACGCCCTTTCCTCTGCCCTCAGTGTTTGCTAGACTACTGTTCTTAGATCTTGTTGGGAACCCCAACACAAGCGCGCAAATGATTGATCAGTTCCAACCAGCGAAGTGGGAAAACCGATGTGAAAACCGCACCTTGGCGCCAATTTCTCCCATCGCAACCTGGAACGGCTCAACACCCCAATCACAAACTTATGTCTGGGGATCTGTTGAGATCCCGGACGAGCCCCCAATGTAATTATGCTCCTAAAGCTTACTGCCCTTAGTCTAGTTCAGTAAAACACTGTGTCAAGCACCGGAGCAACTATTCTTTATTCTTTCCAACAAAAAACAATTCCCTATACCACACCTATACACCGCGGGTCCGATCCTTGTCTCCGCTTGTTCAAGCCCTTCAGCCTCGTGCAAGCAGACACCTCCAAAAGGTCACGCAGTCCAAAGTGCCCCTCCAGAAGATCGACTCCAATCCTCGAGGGATCCACTCTTTTAAAGGTCATCGGACCCTGTGGCATGAAACTAGATGGGGGTGGCAGCCCCTACAAACCAATCACAAATATCGATTACATTATACAGTTATTCACAGTTCTCTAACCCAATCACAAAGTACCTCATTACATTGTTTCTGCAGAAAGTTTGAGCAGGAACTCAGTTGGCATAGTTTACATAAGTCAAGTCAAGTCACTTTTATTTATATAGCACATTTAAAAAACAACTCTCGTTGGCCAAAGTGCTTTACATTAGTATACGAATAGTATAACAAACAACATTGGTTCATAGATTAAATACATACATCACTACATACATATAGACCTCGCTCAGAGGTCTATATGTATGAAGGCATGGGAGTAGAGATGAGTTTTTAGTCTCGACTTAAAGGAGTCGATGGAGGGGGCAGTTCTGATGGGAAGAGGGATGCTAGTCCACAGTCTAGGAGTTGCAACCGCAAAGGCACCTTCGCCCCTGAGCTTATGCCTAGACCGCGGGATGTTCAGCAAACCCTAGTCGGCCGATTTGAATCACCTGTAGGTGGCGTGGTGGGTGAGCAGACTTTTAATGTAGGTGGGGGCAAGCCCATTGAGGGCTTTGTAGACATAAAGGAGGATCTTGAAATTTAGGTACATAGCTATAGAAACATTTTCACAGGTAATTGTAAACAGTCTGAACAAGGCTTAACATGTTAACCAATCCCAAGATAACAGTTCCAACACTCTGCAACATTATTAACAGTATTTTCACCCCCCAATCTGACCAATCCTGACCATGCATTTGCAGCACCCCTGAACCCCTCTGCAAAGTCCTCATGAATTTTAACAAAGGAAAGGACATCTGGACCTCACCTCATCCTGAATATCTATCTAGGGTCCAGACTTTGTGGAACCGGCTCACAGCTTGCAACTTTTCACAGGCCAAGAAGGCCCTGCAAATAAAAGATCTTCCATTTTGTAATACCTCTAATTTGGCCAATATTAACAGTCCGATTAAAGATAGTCCGAGGGTCCCCAATGAGGTAAATAGTAGCTCAGGACCACTCTCTAGTTGTTGATGGTTCAGTTTGTGGTAACAGCTGGGATCCTATGTTGGCCTCAGTGTAATGGCCCTGTCTCATGGTGCGAGTTGACCCACGAGGTACCCCGAGTGAAAGACTCGTGGTTGTGTACGAGACTTCAAGTTTATGATTAAGTGTTTAACCGAGTTCCCACGGGTATGTCATTCCTGCAATGTTCCAACTTCCTCTCCCGAGTTACCAAGTCCTCTCCCGTTACTCGTGAATGAAGGTATGTTTTAATAAAGCAACAATGTTAAAGAAGACATCTCCATCCTGTGGCTTTGAGTTATTTCAGCGTGGCCGCATCTATTGATAAGATCTACAAAGGGAAAATGCGCACCCTCCAGCAACCAATAACGTGGTAAGTGCATTTCTTGGTGCTTTATGTTTTTAAATACTGTATTTCCCGGGGTGGGGGAGAGCTCCGTTCACAGTGTTTGGGGAGTCTGGCGTTGTGAAGGAGGGGATTGGAGTCAGTAACCCACTTGCCACGCTCCGGTCTGAGTGCAGGTAGATGGGACTAGGTGACAGTAACTCAGCGGGACAGGCAGCATCTCTGGAGAGAAGGAATGGGTGACAGTTCGGGTCGAGACCCTTCTTCAGTGTTTTGTTCTGGTGTAGAGCTGCACGGGAACACCAATGTGTTGCGTGTCACTAGAATATGGACAACGGCAGCCTGTCCCGCTGAGTGACTCCAGCGTTTTGCGTCTATCTTCGGTTTAAAGCAGCATCTGCAGCTGCTTCCTACAGCCTGACACCAGGTTGGCCAGAGGATGGTGCCCTATCTATTGTGTATCAGATTAGAAACCCGACGTTCATACTATATTGTGCGGGAAGGGAACTGCAGATGCTGGTTTACACCGAAGATAGACACAAAAAGCTGGAGTAACACAGCGGCTCAGGCAGCATCTCTGGAGAAAATAAATAGGTGAGGTTTCGGGTCGGTTCTTCAGACACTATACCATCTTATCCCTTTCATGTGTGTAGTTCACTATAAGTAGAATTTCGATTCAAATTTTTTAAAGAGCAAATCTCTCCCCGAGCACAACAGCCAGGCATTATCTCATGTCTGCCTCCCATTGGGATCGGGATACCTTCCAGGCTGGGCATCATCATTACCGTGGCTCAGCCGTGAGTTTTTGATGCTGGTCGAGATGGAACCTGCTCTTCCCCTCGTTGCAAGGCTGCACCCTGGAACCGAACGAAACTCCGGGCGAGTTGGACAGGTGTCTTTCTAGGTCACTGGGAGAAAGTGCAAACTCCAAACTCTGGCGCTGTGAGGCAGCAACTCTACTGCTGCGCTGCCAATGTGACATTCCAATTTTTTGAATGAAGTTAGCCGCTTCACCGAGGAGCGGGTGCAGTAGAACGAGAATGAATGGATTTGCCTGCAGTGACATTGCAGCCGAGGTCTGGGGAAGACAGAGAGGGGAACAATGAGGACACGGAAGTTTAGTGGGGAATCTCATTGGTTATTGTGTGGGAAGGAAGTCCAGATGCTGGTTTAAAGATAGACGAAATGCTGGAGTAACTCAGCGGGACAGGCAGCATCTCTGGGTAGTGGTCTAAGGAAGGGTCTCGACCCGATACATCATCATTCCTTCTCTCCGGAGATGCTGCCTGTCCCGCTGAGTTACTCCAGCATTGTGTGTGTGTGAGAGTTACTCCAGCATTGTTCGTGTGTGTGTGTGTGAGTTACTCCAGCATTGTGTGTATGTGTGTGTGAGTTACCTTAGCATTGTGTGTGTGTGAGTTGCTCCAACATTGTGTGTGTGTGTGTGTGTGTGAGTTACTCCAGCATTGTTCGTGTGTGTGTGTGTGTGAGAGTTACTCCAGCAGTGTGTGTGTGTGTGTGTGTGAGTGAGAGAGTTACCCCAGCATTGTGTGTGTCACCCCAGCATTGTGTGTGTGTGCGCGAGTTACTCCAGCATTGTGTGTGCGCGAGTTACTCCAGCATTGTGTGTGTGTGTGTGTGTGTGTGTGTGTGTGTGTGTGTGTGTGTGTGTGTGTGTGTGTGTGTGTGTGTGAGTTACTCCAGCATTGTTCGTGTGTGTGTGTGTGTGAGTGAGTTACTCCAGCATTGTGTGTGTGTGTGTGTGTGTGTGTGTGTGTGTGTGTGTGTGTGTGTGTGTGTGTGTGTGTGTTACCCCAGCAATGTGTGTGTGCGAGTTACCCCTGCATTGTGTGTGTGTGCGAGTTACTCCAGCATTATGTGTGTGTGTGCGAGTTATTTCAGCCTTGTGTGTGTGTGTGTGTGTGTTACCCCAGCATTGTGTGTGTGTGTGCGAGTTACTCCAGCATAGTGTGTGTGTGTGTGTGTGTGTGTGTGTGTGTGTGTGTGTGTGTGTGTGTGTGTGTGTGTGTGTGTGTGTGTGTGTGTGTGTGTGTGTGTGTGTGTGTGTGTGTGTGTGTGTGTGTGTGTGTGTGTGTGTTACACCAGCATTGTGTGTGTGTGAATCATGAATTGCCAAGACACAAGGCACTGTAGATACAAATAATGACATACACAAGAAAGGGCAGATGCTAGTTGAAAAAAGTGAACACATGGGGCTGGAGAAATTTGGAAATGTCATCCCGTCACCCATTCCTTCTCTCCAGAGATGCTGCCTGCCCGCTGAGTTAAAAGAGTTCCCACGGTAGACTCACGAATCACTAAGGTAAACGCACGGGCCACCACGTTATAAACGAGTTAAAAATGTTTCAATTTTTAACTTGAACTGTAAATTTGACTGTAAACATGTTTGATTTTTTTCACGAGTTACCAAGTTTCACGGGTACCTGCCGTTAGCGCCACGAGTCGCTAAGTTGCTCGCAAGAGTTCCGGCGTTCCCACTACGTTTAGTGTACGCGATTACCGCGAGTGACAACTCGGGGTCACTCGTGGGTCAACTCGCACCGTGAGACAGGGGTTTAAAGATTAAGGTTAAGGTTTGACCAGTTCAGAGTAATTATACAAGGATGCAAAGTTATATACAATTCTGATGGGTATAGAGAGACTGGTTGAAGGGGCAGGCTTCCTGTGGCAGGGAGGGTCTAAGCCAGTGGCCACAGGATCAGTCCAAGACATTTCTGACTGATGTAAGAAAATATTTCTTCCTCAGTGGGTGATCCTGTGGAATTCGCTCTCTCCAGGAGGTGGTGATAGTGGCCAAGTTACAAAATTGCCCTGAAGGAGGTAGATAGATAGACAGATAAAATAAATTGGAGGAGGGAGGGCGTGGAATAGAGTGGAAATATGGTATATGCACAGAGACCGTTTATGTTGATTAGGCAGAGCAAGGGCAAGGGCTGGAAAGCATACTCCCATTTCTGCATTCAGCAAGGTTAGAAATTCATTTGCTTGCATAGGCAAGAAAAAATCCCTTAAAAAGGGCTCAATGTCATTCGTATAGGTCCCAACAGAGAATGCGTTGGCACACCCCCACCTATTAAAGCACAGGGTTAATAATTCATTCTGTGGTCAAATATAACTATACACGTCACACAGACCACGGTAAACAAATCTGGAATATCTGGAACCCTTAAGGCAATAGAGCTCAATCAAAATTGGCTCCCAAATCATCTGGCTCCCAAGAGCTCCCCAACAAAGATCTAAGTAGTGTAATAATGTATAAATTTTTAAGCAACACATAAATGGGACTGGTTCCATATAACCATATAACAATTACAGCACGGAAACAGGCCCTCTCGGCCCTTCCAGTCCGTGCCGACCATTTGTTTTCCCCTAGTCCCATCTACCTGCACTCAGACCATACCCCTCCATTCCCTTCACGTCCATATACCTATCCACTTTACTCTTAAATGTTAAAATCGATCCTGCCTCCACCACTTCTGCTGGAAGCTGATTCCACACAGCCACCACCCTCTGAGTAAAGAAGTTCCCCCTCACGTTACCCCGAAACCTCTGTCCGTTAATTCTCATGTCATGCCCTCTTGTTTCAATCTTCCCTACCCTCAATGGGAAAAAAAACGTATCCACGTCAACTCTGTCTATCCCTTTCATCATTTTAAAGACCTCAATCAAGTCCCCCCTTAACCTTCTGTGCTCCAAAGAATAAAGACCTAACTTGTTCAACCTTTCTCTGTAACATAGTTGCTGGAACCCTGGCAACATTCTAGTAAATCTCCTCTGTACTCTCTCTATTTTGTTGACATCCTTCCTATAACTAGACGACCAAAATTGTACACCATACTCCAGAATTGGTCTTACCAATGCCTTATACAATTTCAACATTACTTCCCTACTCCTATATTCAATGCTCTGATTTATAAAGGCCAGCACACCAAAGGCTTTCTTTACCACCCTATCTACATGCGATTCCACCTTCAGGGAACTATGCACAGTTATTCCTGGATCCCTCTGTTCCACAGCATTCCTCAATTCCCTACCATTTACCATGTACGTCCTATTTTGATTTGTCCTGCCAAGATGTAGCACTTCACACTTATCAGCATTAAACTCCATCTGCCATCTTTCAGCCCACTTTTCCAAATGGCCCAAATCTCTCTGTAGATTTTGAAAATCTACTTCATTATCCACAACACCACCTATCTTAGTATCATCTGCATACTTACTTATCCAATTTTCCACCCCATCATCCAGATCATTGATGTACATGACAAACAACAGTGGACCCAACACAGATCCCTGAGGCACCCCACTGGTCACCGGCTTCCAACTTGACAAACAGCCATCCACCATTACTCTCTGACATCTCCCATTCAGCCACTGTTGAATCCATCTTGCTACTCCGCCATTAACACCCAAAGATTGAACCTTCTTAACCAACCTTCCATGGGGAACCTTGTCAAAGGCCTTACTAAAATCCATATAGACAACATCCACTGCTTTACCCTTATCAATTTCCCTAGTTACCGCTTCAAAAAATTCAAGAAGGTTTGTCAAACATGACCTTCCAGGCACAAATTCCATGTTGACTGTTCCTGATCAGACCCTGTTTATCCAGATGCTTATATATATTATCTCTAAGTATCCTTTCCATTAATTTGCCCACCACTGACATCAAACTAATTGGTCTATAATTGCTAGGTTTATTCTTTGAACCCTTTTTAAACAATGGAACAACATGCGCAGTACGCCAATCCTCCGGCACTATTCCCGTTTCTAATGACATTTGAAATATTTCTGTCATAGCTCCTGCTATTTCTACACTAACTTCCCTCAATGTCCTAGGGAATATCCTGTCAGGACCTGGAGACTTATCCACTTTTATATTTTTCAAAAGTGTCAGTACTTCCTCCTCTTTGAATCTCATAGTTTCCATAGCTACTCTACTCTTTCCCCTTAACTCACCGAGTTCAATATCCTTCTCCTTGGTGAATACCGAAGAAAAGAAATTGTTCAATATCTCCCCCATCTCTTTTGGCTCTGCAGATAGCTGTCCATTCTGGTTCTCTAATGGTCCAATTTTATCCCTCGTTATCCTTTTGCTATTAATATAGCTGTATAAACCCTTTGGGTTTACTTTCACCTTTCTTGCCAAAGTAACCTCATATCTTCTTTTAGCCTTCCTAATTTCTTTCTTAAGATTCTTTTTACATTCTTTATATTCCTCTAGCACCTCATTTACTCCATGCCTCCTATAATTATTGTAGATATCTCTCTTTTTTCGAAACAAGTGTCCAATTTCCCTTGAAAACCATGGCTCTTTCCAATTTTTACTATTTCCTTTCAACCTAACAGGGACATAAAGATTCTGTACTCTTACAATTTCCCCTTTAAATGTCCTCCATTTCTCTTCTACATCCTTCCCATGAAACAAAGTGTCCCAATTCACTCCTTTAAAATCCTTACACATTCCCTCAAAGTTAGCCTTTCTCCAATCAAAAATCTCTACCCTAGGTCCAGTTCTGACTCTCTCCATAATTATATTGAAACTAATGGTATTGTGATCACTGGTCCCGAAGTGCTCACCAACGCATACCTCCGTCACCTGACCTGCCTCATTTCCTAACAGGAGGTCCAGCACTGCCCCTTCTCTGGTCGATACCTCTATGTACTGCTGCAAAAAACTATCCTGCACACATTTTACAAACTCCAAAACCATCCAGCCCATTTACAGAATGTGTTTCCCAGTCTATTTTTGGAAAATTGAAATCTCCCACAATCACTACCTTGTGCTTACTACTAATATCTGCTATCTCCTTACATATTTGCTCTTCCAATTCACGCTCCCCATTTGGCGGTCTATAATACACCCCTAAAAGTGTTGCTACACCGTTCCCACTTCTCAGTTCCACCCAAATAGCCTCCCTAGACGAGCCCTCTAATCTATCATGCCAAAGCACTGCTGTAATATCTTCTCTGACAAGCAATGCAACACCTCCCCCTCTGGTCCCTCCAATTCTATCACACCTGAAGCAACGGAATCCTGGAATATTTAGTTTCCAATCACAGCCCTCCTGCAACCATGTTTCACTGATTGCCACAACATCATATTTCCAGGTGTCAATCCAGGCTCTAAGTTCGTCCACCTTACTTACAATGCTCCTAGCATTAACATATACACATTTTAGAAACCCACCATCCCTTATTCTCGATCTATTATCTTTTTCATCTTTCTCGCCTACATTTTGGATCCGAGTGCTTCCCTTCTCTGCCTCTTGCCCCACACCCTGACCCCTAGCCCCCTCTACCCGAGTCCCTCCCCCCAGCCTTTCTAGTTTAAAGTCTCCCCAGTAGCCTTTGCAAGTAGCCGTTCCGTCTTAAGACCATTTTCTTTCTGTGCATGACTCACACCATATCATTATAACATACGTGAGTCTCAAGATGATATCAGCACTAATAAACAAATATTGCATGACAATCGAAGTCATAACTGCTTACTCAACATTATTTGGGTGTAGGTATGAACTGTGTATAGAAAAGTTTAATTGTGCACTCTGTGCATTATAACAACATATTGATCATAATTAACAATCAATTTTACTCCATCGGTTAGTCACAGAATACTTGGAAACAGCATGCTCTGATATTAAATTTCTACACCATGATGCTCAGTGCACTAAAACTCCAAGAAGCGGCAAGAAGTTTAAAATTTTGCTTCACTTTTTTCAGCTGTGCAATTCGTAAGCAGAGCAGGAAGAGAAAACAGGAAACTAATGGGCCTGTCTCACTTAGGCGATTTTCCAGGCGTCTGCTGGCGACTGTCAAGTTGCCGGCAGTCGCCTGAAAAACCGGCAACTGGAACGGCGACTGTCAGAGTGGAACACACACACACACACACATCGCAAAGGCGTGGCCCAGTTTAAGCGGGGGAACGCTGTCTGAAATTCACACGGTGTAAAGTCAAGGTCAGCACCGGCTACAGCCTACGAGAACCTAAGAGAACCTTTGACCTCTTGGCAGCCCATTAGGACCTTCTTGCGACACACCTACGAGAATTCTCGCTACTCTCCATGGCGGCTTCATTCTAGTCACCGCTAATTTTTCAACATGTTGAAAAATTCTCGGCGACCAAAATGAGGCCGCGACTAGTTCCCAGGTTGTGGGAACTCCTCACGACCGTGAAGGCGACTCCCCGGCAACCACCCGCGAATACGTGGCGACTATGTGACAACTGCAAAGTCTCCCGCAGTCGCCTAAAAAGTTGCCTAAGTGGGACAGGCCCATAAGTTACCTCAGTCAAATCTGTTTTCTGGGAGGTTGAAATAGGCCTTGATGTCTCACCTTCAATTTCATAATCATCACAGATAGAATAATAATAATAATAATAATAATAATAATAATAATAATAATAATAATAATAATAATCATGTAATAAGAAGGAACTGCAGATGCTGGTTTATACCAAAGAGGTTCAAAATGATGGAGTAAATAGGCAGATTCAGGAGAATCTGGAGTACATGGATAGGTGACGTTTCTGGTGGGGACCTTTCTTCAGACAGATACTATGCATGTTATATGTTACTCTCCATATTATAATGGCCCTTAAATTGCAGTCAGTTGCAAAGCAGTGGTGCCTGTTGCTGGCCTTGAAGAAAGGTACTGACACAGTTCGAGAGGTCTCTGTGACGTGGGTAGCCCCCTTCAGCCCTCAATTTAAATGTCACTGGTGTGCACCAAACTGTCGTAGCCATCACATTAAAGTATTCTCATGTATGGCATATTCAGAATAAAAATAGCTTTTTTTTAAAGAACTTTTTAAATTTTACCGAGAACACTAAATAAGCATGCATATACAATTATAGTGAGACTGGAAATAGTACAAACAGTCTTCTAAAACTGAAGATTTTCTACATGTATCAATACTCGTACAAAGAGTTGGCAATATGCATACATTAAAATTAGTTTTGAAGAATTAGATATTTTGCTGAACAATACATAGGGTTTAGGACATCATTGAAAGCCACTTAGATCTTGTAATGGCAACCTGTAAGCTTTCTAACATATTTTATAGTGGTACTGGGTCCTAAATAACCCTTGGTAGTGGTAGGGAAGGCTGCAAACAGCACAGCCTCCCCCCCCAGCCCTTCCCTGAAAACCAGCTGACCTCACTGGTTACCAGCTGGTAAACTGGTAACTAAGCTTACCAGTTTTAACCCTCACTCTCCCCCTCCACTTGTACCATTTACAAAAGATACACTATTCACAACTTTTCTATCCTCGAGGTTAACAGTAAGTAATTCTTTGTCCTTTTGGACTTACAACTGTCTCTTCATCTCTGGCCTTTGTCAGGCAATCTTCCTATCAAATAACCCCATCGCAAGTGTTCACCTATTACTGGCCATGCTCCGTCCTGCTTCTCCTCTCTCCCATTTTTCTTTCCCGCCTCCCTACAATCAGTCTGAAGAAGAATTCCAACCTGAAATGTTGCCTATCGATGTTCTCAGTCTGACCTGTTGTTACTCCAGCATTTTATGTCCATTATTGTCGTAAACCAGCATCTGCAATTCCTTGTTATTACCACTGGAATCCCTTCTCAGCTCCCCACCTCTCAATCCCTAGATTTCTCCTATCCTTCCAATATAGAACAGCAGGAACAGCTCACCAACATGTCAGTCAAGTAGCCATTTGCACTTATTAGCCTCAATGCTGAATATCATGGAGCTGCTCTCATCTCAATTCCGTTCCTAAGGGATATCATCACACAATTTCAACAGCAGCATCATTATGATATCAGGCTAATGGATTATTTTTGTTATTGGGCTCATGTTCGCTCTTCCTTTCAGGACTAGGCCCACTAATGCAAATTGCAGCAAACCAGAAACTCGCAGTTAAAAAGTGGTAAACGACTACAGGCAGTGGCTTAGTTTAGTTTAGAGATGCAGCATGGAAACAGGACCTTCGGCCCGAATCCACCCTGACCAACAACCACCTCGTACACTAGTTCTATCTTACACTCTAGGGCCAATTTACAGAAGCCAATTAACCTACAAACCCGCACGTTTTTGGTATGTGGGAGGAAACCAGAGCACCCAGGAGGAAACCCACACAGTCACATGGAGATTGTGCAAACTCCATATAGACAGTACCCGTAATCAGGATTGAACCCAAGTCTCTGGCGCTGTAAGGAAACAACTCTACCGCTGCACCACTGTGACAAGGTGCAAAACTCAGTGACTAGATTGTAATGGCCAGGCAGATTTGACAAGAAAGAACATTTGCTAATTCTTCAATTTAATTGTCTAAATTGACCTTTCCACATAAAGCAAGTATTCTCCTTAACATGCACGGCATGAGTAAACTTTGTTCGGTTTTAGTGAAATGGATCAAATAAGTGTTGAATCATCAAAAATGCATTTCATTTTCTACTGATCTTGAATGTGCAGCCTTCTGTGGCAGATGCATTAATTTATAAATGTTAAAAATGTTGTTTAATATTCTGGCACAATTACAGGTATTTAAATGATTTTATATACAGGTATATAAAATCATTTAAATAGCTGTAATTAATTATTTTTTATCAATATGTAATAATATTGAATTGTGTAGACTCTCATTTATCCCCAAAGTCCTTTTTTAAACATATTCCATACAACCAATTCAGTATAATTCTAAATGCTTTTACTGTTCTCCAATATGACAATATTGTAGCGTCGGAAAATCAGGTTCCAGGATTTAGGTTGTCAATCTTCAAAGCCTTCCAATCATACGCTGAGTCATCCCCAAAAGGTTACCAACAAATAATCGTATTAAACATTTGTGATATCTTTTTGACTGCTTTCATGTTTAATTTGCATCTTCTCCCATTTAATATATTCAGTCCATGAACAGGCTCAATAAAGATGACAATTAAATAACTGCAGGTTCATCAGAAATAATATCTGAAACTCCACGAGGGATTAACGAGGCACCTCCAACATTGTGTAGGAAGGAACTGCAGATGCTGCTTTATACTGATGACAGACACAAAGTGCTGGAGTAACTCTATGGGACAGGCAGCATCTCTGGAGAAAAGGGATGAGTCAGGTTAGGACCCTTCTTCAGGCTGAAAGTAGAGGGGAGGGAAGTGGAGGTAAGAAAAGGCCAGAACAAAGCAGGGGCAGCAACAGGAGACCAATGAACCCATAATGGCCCATTGTTGGCTTCCTCCAACATTGTGCGTTAGAAACATAGAAAATAAGTGCCGGGGTACGTCTTTCGACCTTCGAGCTAGCACCACCATTCAATATGGTCATGGCTGATCATCCAAAATCAGTACCCCGTTCCTGCTTTCTCCCCATATCCCTTTGTTCTGTTAGTCCTAAGAGCTATATCTAACTCTCTCTTGAATACATCCAGTGAATTGGCCTCCACTGCCTTCTGTGGCAGAGAATTCCACAGATACACAACTGTGGGTGAAATAAATGGTCCTCATTCAGTCCTAAATGGCCTACCCCTTATTCTGAAACTGTGAACCCTGGTTCTGGACTCCACCAACATCGGGAACATTTTTCCTGCAATGATTGTCTAGTTCTAGTAGTTAACCTGGACTAATGGACCATCTTATTTACTCACCTATTCTATTTCAAATTCTATTCTGTTACATGCTGACCTAAACAAGATTATCTTAAAGTATAACAAAGGTTTCCACAGGAAAGGAAACACATCCAACTCTAACTCATTACCATCACTCTTGATCGCTCATCTTAAAAAAACAGACAGCTTATCTGATACGGTGTACTAACTGAGTAATATCTCTACAACGAAATACTAGAAAAATCAAAGCTCATCACAAAATCTGCTCCATGGTTATCAGCTCCATCCTTCTCCCATACAAACGTTCGAAGACCTAGATAGTGCAGATGTGGAGCAGGTGTTTCCAGTAGTCTGAGAGGCTAGGACCAGAGGGCACAGCCTCAAAATAAAAGGACGTACCTTTAGAATAGAGATGAGAAGGAATTTCTTAAGCCAGAGGGTGGGGAATCTGCAGATTCATTGCCACAGACGGCTATAGAGCCCATCAATGGGTGTTTTTAACGTAGAGATTGATAGGTTTTCGATTAGTGATGGTGCCAAAGGTTGCAGGAAGAAGGCAGGAGAATGGGGTTGAGATGAAAAAATAGATCAGCCATGATCGAATGACAGAGCAGACTCGATGGGGCTAGATGGCCTAACTTTTCTCTTATGTCTTTAATTGGACTTGGAAAAACTTGGAAAACTTTATTGTCATTCAGACCTTGCGGTCTGAACGAAATTTCGTTGCCTGCAGTCATACATATAGTAAATAACAAAAACACACAATAAACACATATTTAACATCCACCACAGTGAGTTCACCAGACACCTCCTCATTGTGGTGGAAGGCAAAAATCTTGTCTTTGTCTCTTCCCTTCTTCCTCTGCGCTGAGGCGACCCGGGCCTCCGATGTTGTGACCGCACCGGGTGATGTAAATAAGTCCTGCGGGTGAACCATGCTCCGCGAGCGGCCGGTTCAGCTCCGCGGCCCGGGGCGGTCGAAGCTGCCGCCCTCCAGTCCAGCGGACGCAGCTGTTGCCGTGGTAGCTGCGGAAAAACAGGTCACCAACCTGTGACCTGCGAGCTCCCGACGATGTCGCCCACTGGGCCCGCGGCCGGGCCTCCGAAATCGCTGCCGCCGCCACCGCCACCGGAAAGCCGCCACATCTCCGAGTCGGGCCGCCGGAACGCCTGAACCCGCCGCAGCCCCGAAGTCGGCCAGCCCCGCGCTGGTAAGTCCAGGCTGGCTCTGCCTCCAGAGCCTCGGGTCGGTCGCAGTTAAAGTTGGAGGCCGCCAGCTCCACGATAGGCCTCAGCGCAGACGGAGACGGAGACGGGGGATACGACAAGAAAAGTCGCGTCCCCCCAAAAGGAAGAGACTAAGAACGTTTCTCCCACCCCTCCCACACACATACACTACATAATAACTCAAACTAACGCTAAAAACAAGACAAGAAAACAACAAATAAAAAGAAAAACCGACGGACTGCAGGCGAGCCGCTGCTGCCAGGGCAGCGCCGCCACTCCCAACCTTTAATTAATTTATTGATTCATTAAAATGAATCAGACAGCTCATAACCTTAGACAGATTTGTTGGTCACTTCCAGCTCTGTAACCAGCTCCGTCACAGTTTATCTGCTGTTGAAATCTTTGTCACCTCGTTATTTAACAAATACACTCCTGTTCGGCCTCTCTCTCCCATCCGAAATGTTGTAAAAATCGGTCATCTGGATCATTTCCAGAGCTTGCATATTGATTTACAAACCCCTTTTTATCCACCCATCCTTGCAAACTGACATTAGTTGTTTGGTAAGCAAAACTACCTTGTTTTTAGATCTCCCTATCATCTTGTTCCTCTTTATCCCCATAATTTTCAAGTTATCGGAATTCACTTCATTTCTTAACAATCCACAAAGTTAAATTGCCACATCACTGGTTTCAAATTGCGAGTTCCTTAGCTCCAGAATTCCCTTGCAATCCTGTCCATCTTTCTGACTTTATACAGCTCTAGAAAGTCTAATTAACTTTGGCTGGAACATGCTGCCAAGGGTGGTAGTGGAGGCAGATACTGTAGTGGTATTTAAGAGGCTTTTAGACAGCCACATAGATATGCAGGGAATAGAATAATATGGATCACGAGCAGGCCAAGGAGATGAGTTATACTTGGCATCCTGTCAGCACCGACATTGTGGGGTGAAGAGCCTGTTCCTATACTTTCCTGTTTTATGCTCTATTTGTTCTATCTGTCTTAAAGTCTCTTTATGTGGCACAATGGCAATTTTTAGTTAGTAATACTCTTGTAAAGCGGGTTATGTTTTGCAGTGTAAATGCATTTTATTTGTATTACTTTCCTCTGGTTTGAACCATGAATATTTTGTGCTTTGCTCAGTGCCACATTAGCAAAGAAAGACGAAACTTACATGAATTTAAGACTATTCATGATTTCAGGATACTCAAAAGCACTTTACAGAATATGCAGTGATTTTGCCAAGTGCAGTGACTGTATGAATTGTTCCAGACACCAATAAAATGTTCCTACCGACAGCGATGGAAAAAATTACAAGTTGTTGTGGGTGAGGTATACAAGTTGGCCATCCATTCCTTTTGAGCTGTGCAATTGCATCTTTAATACCCATCAATAGGGCACATTGGACTTTGTTTCAAAAATCTTATCCAAAATCACACTGTTGACCAGAGAATAATTCTCAAAGCTCTGAATATTCATCTTTGACCTCAGGCAAGTTTCTGATTCCATTAAATACAATGAAGGTTAAATTTAGGTCTGTGTTTAAGCCAGATAAACACCAATTATAGGCTATGGAAAATATTTAAAAGAAAATATTCTTATGCATGTTATCATGATAAACATTCACCTCTTTTCAGATAACCGTGTGCTGTTGCTTATGTACATCAACAACAAAAAATCATTTTGTATTGCAGCTTTAATATATTAAAGAACACACATCAGAAAGAGCTTTACAAGGATGTAAACAAAATAAATTACATGGTCATTGCTCATGTCGTCAATTTATCTCTAGCATTATTATAATATAATATAATTTATATAACAACTTCAGGTTTATGATAATTCCTTGTTTATATTCAATCATAATCCAGGTTGTAATAATACATTTGAACATATCGAAGGGCAAATTTGAAGTAGGAATACCAGCTGCTGTCTTTAATTCATTGTTACATAATAAGGTTGTCAGACAATGCCAGGGAACTCAGCATTGCTCCCAATAAACTAACTGTATTATTAACGTATGTCTTACATGTACTAAAATACCTCCAAGACATTCAACATTTAGGCATTGTTCTTATGTTGGTCTCAGATCACTATTTTGAAATTCTGTTTCTAAGTCAGTACTTGTGCCTCTGATATTAGTGTTCGTATTGCATCAGCACAAGTGTAAATCCATGCACGTTTAAAAAAAAATGATTCTTGCCCATCTGTTGTGCTATATTTAATTATTTTACAAGAGTGTATTTGAGACCCATTCATGGCCATATTTAGTTGGTGCTGGTTATTTTTAATTAAGATGCTTGAATTGCATTGCTAAATTATACAGCACCATTTCAGATCTCAGGAGAGTTTTCATTGAGATCACTCAGATATAAATTTACGAGGCACCATTTCAGAATTATAAGCAGCCATCTCTGTATTATTGTAAACTCTACTGATGTACTAATTTTAGAATTAATGTTGAGGCAGATGGCCAAGCTCTTGAATGCATTCTTACCTTAAATGGAGTTATTCAATGCTCTGTCCTGAAGATGAAATTTTCAATGTTTATATACAGTGCAAAGGCGGTCTATTAAATTTGGAAATACTTGATTCCCCAAGTCGCAGATGAAAAGCAGATCAAACCTTTTACAACATCTGTTTTGATGTCGTCAAGGCTTCTGCTGAGAAACAAAAAGGAACGATCAAATATGTCATAAATTTTAAGCCAAGTATCACATCAATGTCATTTATTTAATGTTAGTCATTTACTTATACTCCCCCATCTGTAAAGTAAATATATCTAGAGTATGCTTTATAAAGATGCATGTTAAAGTCCATTTTGTTGAGCTGATGTTTGGTTGAATAGTCAATATTGATCTTATGGGCCTTTACAAGAAGCAAGGAAATGGAGGTGATGGCTGCAATGGGCCTTTATGGCCAGCTGCAGCTGGGACTGTCAAAATGGCACCTCTTCCGTATGGACTCGGTGGGCTGTTCTGTGCATACTGTGCTGACCGGGATGATTGTGCTATGTACAGCAATAGTTTTGCTGTTCTGTATGCAAAAAATGTATTTCACTTTACCTGGGAAAGGTGACAATAAATAAACCATCAAAACCCTCTGTTGTCAAGGATGAATACTTGGGAGATATTTATTTAACTAACAATTCAAATACTAATAAAAAATTGGAAAAACAAGCTGGTTCCAAAACCCTCAATAGGTAAATATTCAGTTTGAATTATTTAAGAAATCATGGTTTTAAATTATAACCCACCAAATGCAGCAGAGGATGTTTAAACTTCTTCCCCCTCCAAGTGCCATTTCCTGTTGCAGGCTATCTGTGCCTCGTTAACAATTTTTCAATCTGATTGGATAAGAGGTTGCACAATTGCTTGCTCCATTCCTCAGATGACAGATCCCAGCAGAAGGCAATTTCATAATCACAGGCAGTTATTGCATAGAAACCCAAAGAAAATCTATGGCTAAATGGAAATATAGTGCACAATTAACTGCCAGATTTACCTTGGTAGTTTGACTGAAGTGGATAGGACTTTATTTTCTATGACAAGTCGTTTTATATCCACTGACTAACTGCAGTAACTTTATAATTTTCAATGTGCTGCAACAATAAATCAGATTGTGCATTGAACACTGCAGAAATGGTGGGTGTTGTCATCATTTCTTTATGGCACATTTCGCCCAGACAAGGCAAATTGGGTATTTTTGAAACAAAAATGGTAATGACTGAAACATTTGTATTTGAAGTTTTAAGCAGAAAATGCCTGAAACACTCAGCAGGTCAGGCAGCATTTGTAGAAGGAGAAGCAGAGTCAACTCTTCAGATCGAAGATCTGTCATCTTTGTTTCTCTTTGCACAGATGCTGACTAACATGCTGAGTGTTTCAGGTATTTTCTGTTCTAGTTTAAGACTTCTGGTTATTTTATTTAAATTGTCATTAGGATACATTTGTATCAGATAAACATTCACTGCCGAGAGGACAGCGTTTGCAGAAAGCAGCTGTGGAATTGATTAATAATTAGGAGTTTTAGGGGAAAGAAAACAACTCATTTTCGTAATGATGACCATGAAAAGCTATCATAGAAGCATAGAAACATAGAAAATTGGCCATTCAGCCCTTCGAGCATGCACCGCCATTCAATATGATCACGGCTGATCATCCAACTCAGTATCCCGTACCTACCTTCTCTCCATACCCCCTGATCCCCTTAGCCACAAGGGCCACATCTAACTCCCGCTTAAATATAGCCAATGAACTGGCCTCAACTACCTTCTGTGGCAGAGAATTCCAGAGATTCACCACTCTCTGTGTGAAAAATGTTTTTCTCATCTCAGTCCTACAAGACTTCCCCCTTATCCTTAAACTGTGACCACTTGTTCTGGACCTCCCCAACATCGGGAACAATCTTCCTGCATCTAGCCTGTCCAACCCCTTAAGAATTTAGTTTCTATAAGATCCCCCCTCAATGTTCTAAATTCTAGCGAGTACATGCCAAGTCTATCCAGTCTTTCTTCATATGAAAGTCCTGACATCCCAGGAATCAGATTGACATTAAGAACTCACCTGGTTCACTGCTCTAATTGAGGGGAGAAAATCTGACATTCTTGCCTGCTCAGGCCTCCAGTCACTCCAGATTCATCCTGGGTATCATAGAGTCAGAGAGCGAGACACAGCCCAGAACCATTCTGACCCATTGAGTCATGCCTACAATATTGCACCCATTTTTGTACCAATCCAACTCCATTCCATTTTGTTCTCCCTATGTTGCCTTCAACCCACGTTCTCTCTCCAGATTCCATCATTCATCTGCATACTAGGGGTAACTTGCAGTGGTCAAAGACTTCAATGTTTGCTCAGCAAGTGGAGCTTGCTAACACCACCGCTGGCCTAGGCAAGTCCTGAGGACATCATTGCCAGACTGTTATAGAGTCATATAGCAGGGAAACATTTCCTTCAGCTGCCTGCGTTTGGCCCATATCTCTCTAAACCTGTCCTATCCATGTACCTGTCCAATTGTTTCTTAAACTTTGTGATAGTCCCTGCCTCAACTACCTCCTTTGGAAGCTTGTTCCATACACCCACCATCAATTGGTGAAAAAATTCATATTCAATTCCTAAAGATTCCTATTAAATCTTATCCCCTTCACCTTAAACCTATGTTCTCTGGTCCTCGATTTCTGCTACTCTGTTCAAGAGACTCTATGACTCTATGCATCTACCCAATTTATTCCTCTCATGATTTTATACACCTCTATAAGATCACCCCTCATCCTCCTGTGCTCCAAGGAATAGAGTCCCAGCCTACTCAACCTCTCCTTATAGTTCAGACCCTTGAGTCCAGGCAACATACTCGTAAATCTTCTCTGTACCCTTGTCATTTGTCCTTGACAGCATTAGTTGTGTGACTGCAGCACAATGCCAGTTAACAGTATGTCCTGCATTCACATCAAAAAAAGACGTCATCCATTGTCCATTGTTTCTCCAGTTTCTGAGTTTCTCCAGCCTTTTGTGTACCGTCATCCATTGTCCATTGTGTTGTGTAACACTTACATGTATCAAAGGAAGTGGACTCAGAACAGATATGATAGTTCAAAACTGGGCTTCCATGTGGTGCTGAGGTTAGCAGTAACATTGTACACCATGGCAGGGTGATGCAGAGGTAGAATTGCTGGCCTACAGTGCCAGACACCTGGGTTCGATCCTGTCTATGGGTGCCTTCTGTACAAAGTTTGTACATTCTCCCCAGAGAAAACCCACCTGCGTGGGTTTTCTGTGGGTGCTCCAGTTTCCTCCCATACTCCAAAGACATACAGGTTTGTAAGTAAATTTGCTTCAATAAAATGGTAAATTGTCCCTAATGTGTGTAGGATAGAGTTAGTGTGTGGGGATCGCTGGTCGGCGCCGACTCAGTGGGCTGAAGGGCCTGTTTCTGCACTGTATGTTTAACCTAAATTAAATTTGCAATCTCCTGGACTGGCATATTCCTCATTCATCATTTCCATCAACCTTGGTGTTCAAACCAGGTCCAATGTGGATTGCAGAGGGGGGATTCCAATTGCAGCACCAGACACACCTGAAAATGAAAGGATGTTCAGTAGGTGAGACTGCAATGTAAGACTATTTGTGTGCTAAATATCATAAAACAACATGCAATCAACAGAGGTAACCAATCATACTATCAATGGGTCAATCCTACCACATCCTGCAGTGGACATTTTAACAGCAATTAGAAGGAAGACACTGCAAGAATATCCCCAGTCCTGAAGCCGGATCTCATCCCAAAACATTGAATATTCCTTTGCTTTCACAGGTGCTGCCTAGCCCACTGGGTTACCCCAGTGGTTTGTTTTTGATTGCAGGTCCCTGAATCTGCAGTCACTTGTGTTCCCATCCTCAACAATGACCTATCCAACATGTGAGTGCTAAAGACAAGGCTGAAGTGTTCACAATCTTGTTCATCCAGATGTACCAGGTGGATGTGTAGGAAGGAACTGCAGATGCTGGTTTAAACCGAAGATAGATACAAAAAGCTGGAGAAGCTCAGCGGGACAGGCAGCATCTCTGGAGAGAAGGGATTGGTGAAACCCTTCTTCAGACTGGTTAGGGTTAAGGGAAACAAGAGATATAGACGATGATGTGGAGAGATAGAGAACAATGAATGAAAGATATGCAAAAAAGTAACGATGATAAAGGAAACAGGCCATTGTTAGCTGTATGTAGGGTGAAGACGAGAAGCTACTGCAACTTGGGAGGGGGGGGGAGGGGGGGGGAGGGGGGGGGGGAGGGGGGGGAGGGGGGGAGAGAGGAGAGAGAGAGAGAAGGAGAGAGAGAGAGAGAGAGAGAGAGAGAGAGAGAGAGAGAGAGAGAGAGAGAGAGAGAGAGAGAGACAGAGAGAGAGAGAGAGAGAGAGAGAGAGAGAGATACCAAGTAGATGATTCATCTCAGCCTTCTGCTGAGGTTCGATCATCGACAATGATCCCTTTGTTCTTTTAAAGGCTAAATTAAAATTTCTGAAATTGCTTGAACAATGTAAATTGTACTTTTTAATACTCACTTTCAACAGAAATAGTTCACTGTTGACAACTTGTACTAGCCTAAAATGAGCCTGCTCATCTTCCTGTCGCATTGCCAAGTGGTGCAAGATATGCTCAACAAGCTGATCTCTGAAGATTGATATTATTGTCTTTTCCCAGTCCTAAGGAGCTTAATTTAGCAACATTTTATTACTCTCCACTTGTATTAATTTACTTGGAAAAGTTTACTTTGTCTTCTAAGAAATCGGCATGTAATCAGGGTACTTTGTTCATTCAGAATTAACTCAACCATTCAGAACTGGCCATTGCAAAGTCTTTCAAAGCATTCTTTCCATTCTTTCTTCCTCGTTTTTTTGCTGCTATTTTGGTGCTATTTTTCTTAAATGTGGAAGATTCAAATTATTCCTTTCAATGTAGCCTCTGGGTCTTGATTCTTCATAAAGGGCCTGTCCCACTTACGCAGTTTTTTCGGCGACTTGCTGGCACCCGTCATAGTTGCAGCAGGTCTCCGAAAATGTTCAACATATTGAAAATTTAAACGTATTGACCAAACAGACATCGCGTGGTTACGCCTGTATGGTCATGAGTAGTCTCACAAAGAGTCGTACCTTTTTCTGGTCGCTGCTGGATTTTCCACACGTTGAAAATTTTCGGCGACTATGACAGGTGCCGGCAAGTCCCCGAAAAATATTGTGTAAGTGGGACAGGCCCTTTACATTTATGAAATGAACCAGAAGTGAATACAAAGTGGCGCATCAGGAAATATTGCAAATCCTTAGTGGCCAATGTCAGATTTGACAAATTATTTTCATTTCAACAATGCCATGAATGATAGCTGCTCCTAAACTAATTAAACAATGACAACGTGAAGGAACCTGAGATCACAACAAACACTAAAATATTAACAAGAGAACATCATAATTCAAAAAGGAATGAATGTAGATTGTCATCAACAATGGTCCGTTGAGTTGCATCTTCCCACAGTCCTTATTGAATTATCCTAGTCATTAACACCACATCATTCAAGTTGCTGAAATTAAATCCTTTTAAACTCATTTTAACAAAGCAGATATTTAATAGTAAGAAAGTTAATCAATATCTTTGTGCGGAAAGCAAAAATAACCTGCTTTTCTAATTACCCAAAACATGCTAATGTAATCTGAAAGACTGTCAAAAACATGATGAAGTCGATATTTTACAACAGGATTGTTACGACAGAATAGGAGCTTGTAATACTCAAGGCATTCATGGATGACGAGACAATGTTATGGCTGTGAACTAATGGATTGCCAGCAAGGTTTGAAGAGTTGATGAATTGTCTAAGAATAAATTTATGTCAAAAAGAAATGGAAATTCATCATCAGTAACAACATCATCAGCAGTGGATCTTTGTGGTGAGAAAGCAAAATATTCAGAATGCTTCAGAATCATGACATTTAAACAAGATGAGGCTGTTGGTGAAAGATATGAAATGGAAAATGAAATGAGGGAAAATTAACAAAAGTGCAAGAACTTTAGTTGGACAATTGCTTTAAATAAGCCTATAAAGATTGTTTTTTTTTCAGTTTGGCTTGCTACACTTATTGCTGTCACAGAATATTGAGAATATGGTACATAGAACAGTATGTTCTTTGCCCCCCAATGATCATGCCAAGTTAACGAAGCAAAAAACACAAATTGCTGGAGTTACTCAGCCAGTCAGGCAGCATCTCTGAAGAACGTTTCAAGTCGGGACCCTTCTTCAGACAGATTGTAGTAGGGGGGAGAAAGCTAGAAGAGAGTTGGGGATGAGACAAAACCAGGCAAGTGATATGTTGGTTAAACTAATTTTGTAGGAAGAAACTGCAGATGCTGGTTTACACCGAAGATAGACGCAAAATGCTGGAGTTACATTTCTTTATCTCTGTAACTCCCTCTACCCTGACACTCAGTCTAAAGAAGGGCTTCAACCCATAACGTCACCCATCCCTTCTATCCAAAGATGCTACCTGTCCCGCTGAGTTACTCCAGCATTTTGTGTGTCTTCATGTGGGTTAAACTGATACTGATAGTTTAATAGGTTAAACTAATCGCTTCTGCCTGCATGTAATCCATATCCATCCATTCCCTGCCATGTCCATGTGACTTTCTAAAAGCCTTATAACCACCACTTTCATATCTGTTCCACCACCAGCCCATGCAGCATATCCTTTGACATCTCCTTTAAACTTTATCCCTCCCACCTTAAAGCTTGACTTTGACATTTCTACCCTGGGAAAAGGCTCTGATTCTCCACCCAATCCATGCCTCTATTCGCCTATCTATGGAGCAAAATACCTCTTCTGCTTGTGTTCAAGCTAAGAGTGTAAATTATATAATGGAAATGGATTGGTACAGTTGTTACCGAAGCTGGAACAACACTGGACCCTGTTCCAGCATTATTGTTGTCATGGCTTGAAGAAAGTAAAAAATAATGACAAGAGTAATTTGAGATTGGTCCAATAGTCAGGGCAGTGAAGCAAGCACATTCCAAGAGTTAGACATTAATAGCAAAATGAAAAGCAAGAACCAGTGGCAAAGAACATGTATCCCTACAACGGCCATGTACTTAATGAGCCTGTGTCGTGAAGCAAAGTATATCAAGGTGTGATCTTTAATCAGTTGGTTGGAGTTTTTCTTAAGTTCTGTTAAGGAACATATTTGATCAATTAAAAGGTAAAGAATAGGTGCAGAATCATGACATGGGGGAGTTCCCTTGGTTCAGAGTACAGAAACATGGAATGGCCAATTTGAAGGAAACAGCCTACAGTGTTTCAATGGGGATATGACACCATAATCAGACTTTGAAGTTTTTTAAAGCAATCATATACTGTTGCTTTACAAATCAACCAAGTAAAAAAAAACAAATGTCAATATAGCAGAGGTGAATCAGCCTGTAAAGCAGATAATTAACTCTGTTGTTAGTTGGGATATTCTTCTGCGTTTAGAACAAGGACGTTGGTGCCTTAGCAGATTAGCACACTGAAAAAATACAAAGAAGAAAAAACATGTCAAATTGTGCAGGCTTCTGAGTTGTAAAATGAGGTTACCGCCTGATTTACTTATGATAAAAGTAAAACATTAGGGGAAAATGTCTGGAAACAAAGAAAATACTCAAATTGGAATGAAAGCTCACTAATACATGACAAAGGAGACAATAGATAACTGACCAGTGTGAGAGACAACCCAGTTTCATGTTGTGGAAATCTAAAATTCAACAGAAGCTAGAATTCACAAATGTGTTTTCTTTTAATGGCACAATGTGCACTTATTCTCGTTTTACATGTTTCATTTAAATTGAAAAGATTGGCATTAATTTCAGTTCCTTTTTAATAGGAATACATTAACGTTCAGTCAGTAAAATGGCGTCAGTTTCCCTTACTCTCTCATGACTCATACAGAATAGTCTCTGAGTTATGCATCATCGGGAAATGCAGAAATACCACACTTTCCTTGTTCCACCAACACCTGTCAAATGGTGAGCTGATGTGCATCTCAAACTCCATTCCATCCCGATAAGGAAAGTACAATCATTATGAAGGCTGTACTATAATAGACACTAACCAGCTGCTCTTCCAAGTAGTTACTAATTTTAGTCAAAATATCTAACTGAGGCTTTTCTATTTTTAACGGTGATTAAAAGTAAGATTTCGAGCAGCATCAATTCTTGGCTTAATTGTTGATACACTTTCCATCTGTATAATCAAATTAAAGTTTGATTAATCAAATTAAAGTTATGGCTTTGTTTTTTGAATATTCTTATGAAACTATGCATGATGAATTGAAAATATTCATGAACAGAATTGGAAAATCTTGGCTACCATTGGATGTGTTAAACAGTAGCAGTAGGGAAAACGTATTATGCCTTGGTTGAAAGTATAAAGCTGTAAATCTAATTTGTATGCTATAAGAATTTGTTGGAAAATAAAATACATATGTTGAAACCCTTATGATGCTTATTTAACCATTAATTCAGCAGCTTTTGGGTAGTCCCGAGTTAAGAAGAGAGGGTACAAACTAGTGACATTATTTGTATGATCTCCGCAGAGTTTTGCATTATGTCTCAATACTTGTGAATAATAATAAAAATACCAACAACAATAATAATAATAATAAACCAGCCTTTTAGATCAGAACAAGAGACCTTGTTTGTGTATACATCATAACATACCATCATTCAAGCCAGTCTTCCCACACTATTCAGTATTGTCAATACTAAGTGGATCTTTAAATATTATTGTAAATTAAAAAGCCAGTGGCAAATTTCAGTTCAATTTGGTGAGCATTGTATGGTTACAAATACAAATGATGGCCATGCATCAAGTATGAGCGTAGTACTTTTCATAATCAGTAAGAGTAAATAGACTTGAAAAATAATAAAAGAACATCAGTCAGCATTATTTTAATTACTTGTACACTTGGACAGTGCATAACCAAAGCCAAACTCATCTACATTAAAACATACTGATTCATGGGTCACAATTCCTCCAACATATCAATCTTTTTGTCAAGATGGTGGCAGCGGAGAATGGAGGAAAATAATCAGTGCCTGTGAGCAGGCTGTGAGCTTGTCTCCAGTGCCGTCGGGAGCAGTCAAGGTCAGCTATGGGAAGCAACCAGGCTCATATATTACAAGAGGTGCAAAGACAGCGCATTTGCAGTGGTGGCACGCCAAGGTGTCGCTGGAGTAGGCTGCTGGAGGCCCTACCGAGGACAGATCAGGTGCAGCCTGCTGCAACGGTGGAAGGCTCGCTGACCAAGCGCAGGCTCGGCGATCATTTCGCTGAACACCTCCGCCCAGTCCCCCTAAACCTACCTGATCTCCCGGTTGCTAAACACTTTAACTTCCCCTTCCATTCCCACACTGACCTTTCTGTTTTGGGCCTCCTGCACTGTTAGAGCGAGGCCCAATGCAAATTGGAGGTCTGTGGAATTTTCTGTCTCAGAGGTCAGTTCTCTGGATACTTTCAAGTGAGAGTTAGATAGGGTTATTAAAGATAGCGGAGTCAGGGGATATGGGGAGAAGGCAGGAACAGGTACTGATTGGTGATGATCAGCCATGATCACATTGAATGGCGGTGCTGGCTCAAAGGGCCGAATGGCCACCTCCTGCACCTATTGTCTATTGTCTATAATAGCACCTCATATTTCATTTGGGCAGCTTACACCCCAGCGATATCAATATTGACTTCTCTAACTTCAAGTAACCCTCCCCTTCCTAGTTCTCCGACTAGTCTGATTGTCCCTGTTTAAATTTTATCTCTGTATGCTTCGTTGTCACCTCCTAGCTAACAATTATCTATTCTAAATTTTCCTTGAACTTCATCCCCTTTCATCTCATTTTCACACCTTATACTTCCTTATCTCTGTGTCCCTCTTCCCTGACTCTGTCTGATGAAGAGTCTCGTCCCAAAACGTCACCCATTCCTTCTCTCCAGAGATGCTGCCTGTTCCGCTGAGTTACTCCAGCATTTTCCAGCATATAATCAAGCAAAATATAATTACAGAAAAAATTAATGCAATACAAGATATTTTCATGCTAAGATATATTAGCAAACCAAATATTAATGACAGGAAAAATATGGAGATGTTAAGACTCATTAATGCCACCTTGTGGTCAAATATGCTTTCAGCAGCGTGCAAGAATATTTTGACATTATAGAGAAAGCTGGAATAGCAACTGTGCTCATCAATTTTCAAAGACAATTATTACAGAAACTGTGCATTGCATTTATTACCTAAATGATAAACTGAATGGGATTTAAAATTCTTTCAGTTTTCTGTTTTTAAATAATCTTATAATATAGCTTATAATAATCAATGATCCCATACACAAAGGCATTTTACTTATGTACAGTACACTGGTTAGTGAATGGAATGTCTGAGCTAGCAGTTTAATAATTGATGGTGTATTAAGTTGCAAATGTGGACAGATTTCAGTAAAGAACAATTCTCTCTCCATCTAAAATCCATTTTACAATGTAGAATTTATTGCATTTTCAGGGAATTTTGTCAAAACCTTGGAATTTCTGGGGACCTATGAAATATTGCATTTTTCTAAATCCATAACATATCTAATATTATGTCAGTCATTAAGTGAACAATCATTTTTCTGATGGATTAATATTTCCTTTTGCCTGCACTGTGTCCTTAGCAGCTGCAACATTCAAGATGATTGACCAGGAATTGTACGGTTAATTTCCATTGTGAGAATGAAATGGGTATTAAAATTAACTCATGGGATCATGAGGTAAATTTCCCTGCCTGTGAACAGGGAAATCTGCGGAATATCACATAGCCTTAAGTGCCCTTTCTATACTGTCCAATGTTTCTTCACATTGAACATAGGAAGTGGCCATTCAGCCCCAAGTAATGGTTCTTCCATTTAATCAGCTCACGGTTTATAGTAGTAATACATCTTATTCTGCAAAACAAACAAGGCTCAGTGCCCTTTTGAGGAATATCTGCTCTCGTTTGATATTATGCACCTTGTTCTGGATTCACTCCAACTAAATAGTTTCCGATCCTTTAATAATTTTAATTATAGATCACCACTTAAACATAGGACAGCACAGGAAAGGGCCCTCTAACCCAGAATGGCCGAGCATGATGCCAAGATAAATGAATCTCATCTGCCTGCATTTAATCCATATCCCTCCTTAACATAAATTCATAAGCGTAAGTCATAGGATCAGAATTAGGCCATTTGGCCCATTGAACCTACTCCGCCATTCAATAGACAATAGACAATAGGTGCAGGAGTAGGCCATTCGGCCCTTCGAGCCAGCACTGCCATTCAATGTGATCATGGCTGATCATCTCTAATCAGTACCCCGTTCCTGCCTTCTTCCCATATCCCCTGACTCCGCTATTTTTAAGTGGCCTATCCAGCTCTCTCTTGAAAGCATCCAGAGAATCTGCCTCCACTGCCCTCTGAGGCAGAGAATTCCACAGACTCACCACTCTCTGATCAATCACTCACCATTCATGGCTGATCAATCTGTCCCTCTTAACCTAATTCCCCTGCCTTCACACTATAACATTTAACTACTTTACTAATAACAAACCTGTCATTCTCCCAATGACGGCTTACTCAGCCGTCTTTAACAATGAATTCTACAGATTCACCAACCTCTGGCTAGATGTAGATGATATGTGTATACACCTTTAATTGATAGTGATGATGTCCATACTAACCACCCCCCCACCAGTTAGTATAATTGTAACCCACACGCCCCTAGCTCTCTCTCTCTGGTGATCGTGACAGACCATGTACAGCTAGGGCTATATGATGTATGATTAATAGTAAGATTAAACAAGAACTTACCAGTTCGAAGTTTGATCGTTATTTTATGAGGAGTTACGATGAGGGATTACGTGAAGAACCCGCCTCACGCTGGCAACGGCATACTTCAAAGCAGCGGCATGAAAAACACAGAACACCAAAAGCCGGAGTAACATAGTAAGGCTCATAAAAGACTTAGAACTACCATTTGATCATTTATTTTATGAGGGTGGGAGCGGAGGGCACGTAATCCCTCATCGTAACTCCTCATAAAATAACGATCAAACTTCGAACTGGTAAGTTCTTGTTTAATCTTACTATTTTACTTCGGAGTCACGTGAGTGACTACGTGAAGATTTTAAAGCTTTCTGTGTTTTTTATGTCGTAGAATCAATCCGTACGACAGTCCGGCTAAGTAAACACATGCATGAGAAACCAGACTAATGTTAGATCATTTCACAATTAACTTTTATGGTTTAAAGACCATATAATAACCCTCCTTATATCTGAGGGAAAATGATTACAAGTGATAAAAGATAGAAGTGACTACACCATTGATTATAGCAATTAATAGTAAACAAAGCAGGTGATTATAGTGCTCCCAACACCGCGTGTCCAAAGCTTGTCATAGTGTGAACAGGTTTATTGTAGAACTTTGAAAAAGTTTCTTCTCTACTCCACCCTGCGACTTTTAAAATATGCTCGAGAGGTACGTCCCGCCCCTTTGCCGCGGACGTAGCTGCCGCCCTGGTGGAGTGAGATTCGAACACATCAGTGTCTACTCCCGCTAAAACCAACACCTGTTTCAACCATTTTGAGATAGTTTGAACTGAAGCTTTTGTGTGTGGTTTTTTGTGCGTAACCATTAACGCTTTTTCATTTCCTCAAAGGGTGTCAGTAACTTTAATATATTCGTTCTAATGTTTAACCACACACAAAGTAGGATCAATATGATAAGCTTGAAAGGTTACCTTTGTTCCAGATCCCCTGGTCTGCTTTGTTTGATCAACTCGTAAACATAGAACACAACATTATCTGTAGTCACATGCATACAGTCTAAACGCAACATTTGTAAAGTTTGCACTCTTTGAGCTGAGACCAGTGACATTAACATGACTAATTTCAATGTCAATCTTTCCAATGTCAACCCTTCAATTGGAGTCCATTGTCTAAGTAGCGTAAGTACAATGCTCACATCCCAAATCTCTGTGTATCTTGGTTTGGGTGGATTAATATTAAAGATTCCTTTCATGAATCTAGATATTAATGGATGCGACCCAATTGATCTCTGATCAGTCAGAAGCCCTAAATAGGACGACAAGGCACTGCGTGCAGTGTTAATGGCACTGTAACTTAAATGTTGCTGAAAATGCAAATTGGCAAGGAATTCCAAAACATTTTCAATATTTACAGTATCATAAGAAATATTTGACTGTGTGCAAAAGTCTTCCCATTTCTTAATATGTGTCATATATTGCTTTTGTGTGCTATTAGCGCCATGATGCAACCATAACTTCCATAGTTTGGTCCGACAATCCCAACTCCTGTAGTGGTCTGGTCAAACCTGCAGATTAACAAATTCATATATGCATACAATGGGTAAATCTCTTTAGTTACCGGACATATAGTTCTTTAATCATATTCAGCATTACTGGGAACCAAGGTTGAGTTGGCCAATTTGGAACTACCAACAATCCAGAAGCAGAATCTTGTTCTATCTTCTTCAGGCATCTCTGAATCAAAGCAAATGGTGGAAAAGCATAAAAGAACATCTTTCCCCAGTGTAATGAAAAAGCATCTACTGCTACTGCATCTGGATCGTGTTCCCAAGACACATAAGTAGGCAACTGATGATTAAGCCTAGATGTAAACAAATCTATTTCTGGCAACCCAAATTGGTTTACAATATTCTTAAATATTGCTGGCTTAAGCATCCATTCCGTATTATCTTTAAAAATCCTGGACCTTTCATCTGCTACCACATTGTCCTTACCCGGAATGTAGCTTGCTGAAATCCATATTTGGCGACCAATACACCATTGCCATATCTCATTGGCCAGACAATCACATGATACTGACCTAACTCCCCCCATGTGATTAATGTATGCAACAGCCGTTTTATTGTCTAACTGTATTAACGCATGTAGACCTTGTTTAGCACAACAATATGCTTTAAGTCCATAAAAAGCACCCAATAACTCCAAATAGTTAATACCATAAACTTGAAGAAACGCTTCTTCTTGAGCTTTCCATCTACCTCCACAACTGGAGGACGAATCTGTAGCCCCCCCATCCGAGAGCACTAGCATCCGTTTGTAAAACCATTTCAGGTTGTTTAATCATGATATTCTTAGCAGCTTGTGGGACATTTTCAACCCACCATTGTAATTCCAACACGGCTTCTTTTGTTAATTGCATAGGCCTGTCAAAGTGACCTGCCTTCTCTTTAAGAGCCCTTATTTTGTCCCTTTGAAGATTTTGATAATGTAATGGACCAAATTCCACTGCCGGAAATGCTGCTACCAGTTTCCCAATGGTTTTCGCCACTTCTCGGATGGAGGGATAAGGTTTGTGAATGAGGTAATTACAAGTCATCAAGATGTCATTGGCCTTCTCTGTTGGCAAAGTAACTAACATAGTCACTGAGTTAATTACAAACCCCAAAAAGTTAATTGATTGTGCTGGCTGCAGCTGGGACTTAATTGGATGAATCAAAAACCCTAGCTTTTCAAACAAAGCTTTAGTAACTGAAACTGAGTGCTCAGCTGACTCTTGAGTATCACTAATGATCAGAATATCATCCAGATAAGCCATAACAATGTGTTTCTGTGCTCTTAATTGGGCTAAAACTGGTTTCAACAGTTTTGTAAAGAGTCTAGGAGCCGAACTCAATCCATTTGGTAAAGCTTTAAACTGCCATAATTGTCCCAGCCAATTAAATTTTAAATACCTCCTGAAGTATTGATGAATTGCTACAGAATAATAGGCATCCTTCAAATCAATCTTAGCCATATAACACCCTGCTGAGATAAGATATTTTGCAGTACTGAATGTCTCCATCTTAAAATGTTTGTATTCTACAAACTTATTCAGATCTGTAAGGTCCAGAATAATTCTGCAACCACCATCTTTTTTATCTCTTCGAAATATATTAGAGATAAATTGATGCTTATGTTCATAAGTCTTTTCAATTACGCCTTTTCCAGATAATTTGTCAATTTCCACATTAATCTCCATTCTTTCCTCTGCAGAAAACACATAAGCATAAGCAGGTCTATTCTGTACAGGAGGATTAACCCCTTCTTTAAAAATAATAATGGCTCCCGAAACTGCTTGTAATACATATCGATCAGAAGTAATGTTAAGCCAGGCATTATAAAATTTTTGCAATCTCCCTCCAACTGGAGGGTCATCCACAGTATATAAGTCTTTAATACCTCTCCGTATGAGCATGGTGGTCTCCTTCTTCCCGAATACAGGGAAGCACTTGCCTGCACAGCACGATAGTATTTTCGTGACAAACTTCTGCTTCTATAACGGAAATCGAAACCCCTTCGGGTCGAAAAACCCCTTCTTTGTCCAAAAACAAAAGGTTTAACATTGCTAAAATATTTAGCTTCGTCATCCAACTCTTTCAGCTGTTTCGGCAGATTTTCTCCAAACAAATACCCAGGAGCTTGAACTCCACTTTCTTGACACAGGCTTGCAAATCTAGGGTGAAATGTGGGCCGAATCGCCGTTTTCCTCATGCAATTAATTTCATAGAATGAATTACATAATAAGCCCAAAGTATCCTTTTGAATCTTTTCCATTTCCAGATTCTCCATTTGCCTGCCATAGGCCGTAATGGCAGCAGAAATTAATTTGAGCACCTTTTGAAACTTCACTTCTAGGGCTCTCATACTTGGAGTCATAGACGTCCATATCATCGGATTCACCGTAGGTACTTCCAATGAGGCACAAGTTCTTGGAGCTTTATATAATTCTGATGTTTCATTCATCACAGAATTGTGAAGTTGGTGAGATACCATATAATTTATGTTTGCAGCTAGGATTTCTTCCATAGCCTCACCACTTCCTTCAGGTATAGCAAAATCTTGTGCTATCCCAGGCACATTAGGCCTTTTCTTTTTACTTTGTGGTGTGCTTTCAAAAGCCATATAGCCACCAGCAGGGTCTGCCTTCTGCAGCCCTAAATCAATTGGGATATCATCCCATGAGACTTCTTCCAGCCCAAATCCTGGGTCCGGAGTATCATATTCCCAACTTGGCCCACAGCCATATTCATCATATTCAAACCCCTCAGGGATTTTTTGGGATTCATCTGGGTACTCTGACCCTTGTCTCATTATTGTTTGGAGAACTTTCTCCATATGCTCCATTTTTAGCCACATAGTTTTATTGTCTGGAGGTCTTTCAATATCAGAGTCATCAGAAACCACGGGCCTCTCAGATTTCTTTTTGCATTTTTTTAGGAACATTTTCCTCCGTGGTTATTATTTCTGGAGAATCTGGAAACTCACTATCGGGTAAATCGGCGGCCAACGGTATCGGAACCGGGTCCGCACTAACTTCGCGTCCCGTATTTTTACTTTCACCCCGGGAACATCTTTTTACCCGCGAAAACTTCTTTCCCGATTTCTCCATTTTTCTTTAATAATCAGTGCTCAATCAGCACGTTAACGTGGCTCTAAATTTTACTTTTGGTTTCGTTTGCTGGAGCCACCCAGCGTAACCTAAAAAACGCCCCGGTCTAACTGCACTTACCTGCGGGCCGTTCCGACCGCTGCCGAGGAGCTGCTCCTTACTGCAGCTCCTCCTCGCGCCGTCAGCGTTGACGTCATGCCGTTGCCAGCGTGAGGCGGGTTCTTCACGTAGTCACTCACGTGACTCCGAAGTAAGATTAATAAAGTAGTGAAGACCTTAAGGTGTCTGTGTACCTTTGCTACATGGTGTCAGAAGTGGGATAGTGCGGGCGCCTGATGGCCAAGTTCAAGTCCTTAGGGTTGATGCAGATCCGTATTTCGCTCTTGTCTTTCTTCGCAGCGACAACCATTGTAGAAACCCACCGGGTGGCGGCCGTTACTGGCTTCAGGATGCCTGTGGCCACCATCTCGCGAAGAGCAGACTCGACCTTGCCCCTCATGGCGAAGGACACACGGTGCGGGGGACGGATGACCGGCGTGATGTCAGGATTGAGGCAATCTTGCAGCTGCAGGGCATCTTCCCCAGCTTCGAGTCAAACCGGTCTGGGAATTCGGCCAGCGGGTTCAGGGGTGCCTCTACAAGGTGGACATCGCTGTGGAAGCTCACCAATCCAAGGTCCTGGCAGGCCTCCACGCCGAGCAGGAGGTCACATTTACCGTCTAGCAGGAAGAAAGAGAGGGGCCGAGAGGTCTTCAGCACCTTGCAGTGGAGAGTGGCCCTCCCCACAGGAACAAGTACGCCACCCCCATAGGCACGCAAAACAGCACTGTCTGTGGAAACGGGCTCATTATTTCTTATCTTCCTGAACAGGCTTGTTGACATAACATTAGCAGCAGCCCCCATATCCACCTTAGCAGAGAAGGCCATGCCATTCACTGTGACTCGGACGGTCGGGTCCGTTATCAGAGCAGCTGCACCTCGCAAGGAAAACACACTCAGTTCGCTCTGAGAAGAGTCAGAGTCAGACGGGGGGAGTTCATCATGCTGGAGATGGGAACCAGACGCGGGACCATCACGTGTCAGGTAGCGAGATGGTTTCTGCTGTGGCTGTGCAGGGTTCCCACGGGAACGGCATGCTGCCGAGAAGTGGTTGGGCTTGTTGCAGAAATTACAGGTTTTCCCCAACGCCGGGCACACATTAGAACGGTGTGAAACAAAGTTACAATTCGGACATCGTTGAGGCGTGCTGAAGCCCGGCAAAGGGCTTGCCCTCTGTCGCCGGGGAGCATTGTACTGGCGACCAGCGAGACTGGCAGTGTGGACCACAGGGTCAGGTACAGCGGAGGAGACAACCTCAGCTAAACGGGAGGCATGCAACGCCTCATTGTATGTCAGATCAGGCTTACGCAGCAGCTCAGAGCGCAGCTTATCATCCCGTAGACCAAAGACCAAGATGTCACGGGTCAAAGTATCAGGGGTCAGGACATGCAGGTCACATCGGCGAGCCAGTTGGAAGTCAACCTGAAGCTCAACCCGAAGAAGTGCTGATTCCGGGTCCCTGAGGTCACCTACGTGGGGCATGTCTTCACTGCATCGGGGCTGAAGCCCGACCCGCAGAAGACGGCCGCAATATCCGAGATGCCTGCACCTGCGGACGTGCCTGGCCTACAGCGCTTCTTGGGCATGGTCAACTACCTGGGAAAGTTCATCCCCGACCTGAGTGACCTGAGTGACCTGAGTGAACTGAGTGCCCCTCTGCGGGATCTGGTGAAAAAGGACACTGCCTGGGCCTGGTTCCCGCAACACCAGAAAGCATTTGACACCCTCAAATCTAAGCTGATCAGCATGCCAACGCTGAAGTGCTTTGACCTCCAGCGCCCCATCGTTCTCACATGTGATGCATCTAAGTTTGGTCTCGGGGCCGCCTGCCTGCAGATCCATGACGGGGTGCAACTGCCTGTGTCCTACGCGTCCCGCACAATGACGACCGCTGAACAACACTATGCCCAGATTGAAAAGGAGCTGCTGGCTGTTGTCTTTGCCTGCTCCAAATTCAAGGACTATATCCTGGGCAACTGCTTCACTGTCGAGACGGACCACCAGCCTCTGGTCACCATCCTCAACAAGCCGATACACATGGCCTCCTCCCGGCTCCAGCGCATGATGCTCCAGCTACAACACTTCACTTTCACAGTGGTTTATCGCAAGGGCAAGGACATGTTTGTTGCTGACACGTGACGAGTTGGTGATGCGTGATGATGTGATTGTGAAGGGGCACAAGGTGGTGGTGCCCGCAGCACTACGAGAACAATACTTCGAAACCGCTCATCGTGGCCATCCCGGGGCCGAAGCGACCCTTTCCATCGCTCAGAGTCAGTTTTTCTGGCCTGACATGCCTCGCTACTTCCGGGATAGGGTCTCCGCGTGCCCTACCTGCAACTGCCTCGCTCCACAGCAACAGCGGCAGCCGCTCCTGCAGCAGCCAGCTGCTAACCTGCCCTGGTCTGCGCTGGCAACCGACATCTTCGAGTGGCATGGAAAGCGCTTCCTGGTGCTTGTCGACTCTTACTCCAGCTGGTTTGAAGTTGACCAGCTCCACTCCCTCTCTTCCTCCGCGGTCATCGAGAAGTTGCGCCGCCACTTTGCCACCTTCAGGTCACCGGCCAGCCTGCAGTCGGACAACGGCAGCCAGTTCACCAGTGCTGAGTTCCGCGCTTTTGCTGAACGATGGAACTTTCGTCATTACACCAGCAGCCCGAAATACCCGCAGAGCAACGGACTTGCCGAGCGCGCGGTCCGCAGTGCTAAAGGATTGTTGGAACGTTGCCGCCTATCCCGCTCCGACATCTACCTGGCCCTGCTGAACATCCGCAACATTTCCCGTGACCATGCCCTGGGCTCCCCGGCTCAGCGACTCATGTCCCGAGTCACGAGGCCCACGGTCCCAGTGTCTCAGCAGTCCCTGTCCCCCTCCGTCTTTAAACATGCCTTGGTCCGGAAACGCATTGCCCAAAAACACGGTATACAGAAGCGTTCCCACGACAGGTCCTGCCGTGTCCTCTGCCCTCTTCTCCCCGGCCAGGTCGTCCGTATGAGGTCCAATTCTGGCCGTTCCAAGCTGGCCGTGGTCGTCGGTTCTGCCGGTTCCCCTCGTTCGTACCTTGTCAACCACGACGGAAGGGTGTACCGCCGGTCCCGCCAGCATCTCCGGCTCGTGAACGATCCTCTCCCTCCCCCGGCGGTTCCGATTGCCTCCCCGCTGCCACTGTCGCGGCCCAGTGCTTTGCCCGTTCCTTAGGGGTCACACCCCCTCGTCCTCCTCCTGTCCGCCTCCCGGCTGCGGTCCCGCCTTCTCCGGCTTCCTCGCCCTTCTCTTCGCCGCCCCCCCCGATGCCTTCGTCGCCCAGGGGTTCTCCTGTCCGTAGCCCCCACTATGCCCTGGTGTCGTCCCCGCTTGTTCCCGTCGGGGAAGGAGGTGATGGTGAGGTGCGGACCCGGTCTGGTCGCCTGGTCAGGCCGCCGGTCCGTTACGGCGATTACGTGTGATTCTGTATTCCCGTGCTTTACTGTTTTTATTTACCCTAGCGCATGAGACGTGGTCGCCCTGTCACTCACTGTTTGTTTTGGTAGAGGAAGGATGTAGATGATATGTGTGTACACCTTTAATTGATAGTGACGATGTCCATGCTAACAACCCCCCCACCAGTTAGTATAATTGTAACTCACACGCCCCTAGCTCTCTGGTGATCGTGACAGACCACGTACAGCCAGGGCTATATGATGTATGATTAATAAAGTAGTGAAGACCTTAAAGTGTCTGTGTACCTTCTCTACACTAGCGAAATTCCTCCTCATCTCCTTTCTAAAGGTACTTCTTCCGATTCTGAGGCTGTGCCCTTTGGGCCGAGACTTTCCCACTACTAGACACACCCTCTCCAAATACAGTCTAGCAAGGTTTTTCAAGATCTAAACAACACAACCTCATCCTATAACCTAACAGTTAGCCCTGAAATCTCTCTCACTGGGCAAAATTTAAAATAGACAGTTAATTTGATTCTCTCAGTTACACGTGAGATATTAAAAAAAAATTCATGATGTGTATGAAAACAAAACTGAATATTTAAATAAAAATGGAGCAGATCTTTCACTATTCTGAGCTCACTCGCTGTCCACTCCCTGTATCAATTTCCTCCTCCAGCTGCAGCAATAGGAATGGAGGTTCCAGAGTAGAGGGCGGCACAGTGGCAGAGTTGCTGCCCCACAGAGCCATACACCTGTGTTCGATCCTGACGACAGATGCTGTCTGTACAGAGGTAATACGTTCTCCCTGTGACAAGCATGGGTTTTCTCCAGTTTACTCCGACACTCCAAAGACGTACAGGTTTGTAGGTTAATTGGCTTCGGTAAAATTGTAAATTGTCCTTAGTTTGTAGGATAGTGCTGGTCGGTAAGGATGGTGGGCCAAAGGGCCTGCTACCACGCTGTATCTCTAAAGTCTAAAATCTAAAGAGAGGTCCTAGCTTCCTGGCTGTGAACCCTGTAAGGTAATTAATTGTACGCTTAATTTTTAAATTATTCCAACAAAATATGAAATTACTGGGGGTACACAAAAGGCTGGAGAAATTCAGCGGGTGCAGCAGCATCTAAGGAGCGAAGGAGATAAGCGACGTTTCGGGTCGAGACCCTTCTTCAGAAACATCACCTATTCTTTCTCTCCAGAGATGCTGCCTGTCCCACTGAGTTACCCCAGCTTTTTGTGTCTATCTTCAGTTTAAACTAGCATCTGCTGTTTCTTCATATACATGTTACTGAGAATGAGTAAGTAAACATACTTACACAAGGTTAATTAGGATAGACACTCAGCGGGACAGGCAGCATATCTGGAGAGAAGGAATGGGTGACGTTTCGGGTCGAGACCCTTCTTCAGAAACATCACCTATTCTTTCTCTCCAGAGATGCTGCCTGTCCCACTGAGTTACCCCAGCTTTTTGTGTCTATCTTCAGTTTAAACTAGCATCTGCTGTTCCTTCATATACATGTTAATCAGGCACCAATTCAGCAATAGATTTCTCAGCCTGGAAATCTCAGGATGTTCACATGGCCACACTGGACTCCATGGCAGCTGTGTTGTGTGGATGCCCTGTGTCTGGCACACATCTGTGTGTGAGGTGCCCACCTGGGAGTTCCCCAGTTATGGAGTCATTAAGCACTGGAACCCATCACATCCATTCCGACTGTCACGCTCCCATCTGTCCCTAGCCCCATTTCCCAGCATTTTGCCCCTAGTTTTCTACTCTTTGGTATTTCTAGCACTCATCTAGATATTTATTAAATGCTGTGAGAGTGCCTGCATCCATCATCCACACAGGAAATGCTTCCCAGATTCCAAACTACTGAGATAAAAAAACTATTCCTCTCAAACTCCCTTCCGAACTGTAAATATATGTCCTCTCTTCACACAGTCCTCTGCTATGAGAACATTTCTTACTACCTTCCCGATCTATGTCCCTCAAATCAGGTTACCTCAAATCAGGCCACCGCTATCTATCTGATTTATCTTGGAGCTGAAATATTCCATCTCAGGCAATATCCCTCTCCTCCCCACCCCCCCACCCCACTGACAGCATTCCCAAGATTAGATCCAACATCATTGCTTCTCTAGGAGGACTATGCTGTGGTTCAAAAAAATATGTGGATGCATCCACTGGCGGGTCTAGGCATGGATCTCCGCAGAAGATATGACTCAATATTCCCAATAAAAGACTACAGAATTTACTGACTTGTAACCAATTTTATTTTATGAACAGTTGCTCAGCAAGCACTCTGCGTGTGGATTCCGTTCTGCCAATGTTGGGCTTGAGTAGTTGGCAAGTAGTTTCTAACTGTTGAGTTAATATCCAGACCAAACATTCCGCTGTGCGAAGCGGACAGTTTTAACAGTGCAAGTCAAACCTACCCTCTTTTCCAAACAGGAAACAGCAGAAGTCAAAATAGAATCACGCTGCTCAAACTTCTCAAATCAACACTAGGTGGGTGGTAAGATCAGCTGCCAGGGCCATTTTGCAATTGAGAAGGAGTGAGCAGGCTGCAGGGTGAAACACGTTTCATAGAAAGACTATATTTTCCTTGAAGTCTCATGGATGGGCTTTTCTGTCATCGTCTGGTGGCAAAGCCATTCTGCAATTAAAATTATCACATTCCCGAGGGCGGCACAGTGGCGCAGCTGATAGAGCTGCAACTTGACAGTGTTGGAAACCCGGGTTCGATCCTGACCTCAGGTGCTGTCTATGTGCAGTTTGCAGGTTCTCCCTGTGACCACGTGGGCTTGCTCCCATTTCCTCCCACATCCCAAAGGCATGTGGGTTTGCAGATTAATTGACTGCTATAAATTGCCCATAATTGTATGGAAAGTGGGATCACAGAACTAGTGAGAATGAGGGATCGATGGTTGGTGTGAACTTGATGGGTCGAAGGGCCTGTTTCCATGTTGTAGCGCTAAAAATCAAGAGACCCAACCGTGGCATAAACATAGAAAATGTTGGAAATATTCAACAGAGTGAGCGATGTTTACGTGGGGAAAAACAACATTGAACATTTCCTGTACTGTTTCTCTATGCATGCCTGACCTGCTGAGTATTTCCAGCTCTTATTTCATATTTTTAACAAGTGCAGGCTTTTGATTATTGTGTATATGGGACAGTCAGACATCCTTGCCTACTCCACATGCAAAGGGTTAAAATGTGGTCAGATTACAATCTAACAAATCCTGATTCGTTAAGTATATTGTGTTGATTTCTTAGTAGTTTGTGTGGTTTACATGTGGTGATGGTTAAATCGGCCTCCAAACTAATCTAAGGTTATGTTCTTTATGAGATTAGTATACAGACATGCTAGCATTAAGCGTGTATCAGTGTGGTCTATTGTGATTCCATTTATATATATCCAAATTAAGCTTGATCAAGACATCTGGCCAAAGTATAAGAGAATGCCAGTGATTTTTTGTGATGGTATGTGCTGGTATATCATTAAATGGTATTATTTGTATTCTGGCAACGTGACATTTTTATTAACAGAGCCTACTGGCACATTTTTGTCTATAAAATAAGCACTAGGTAAGCCATTAGCTTCCCCTCTCCACTGACTCTTAGTCTGAAGAAGGGTCTTGACCCGAAACATCACCCATTCCTTCTCTCCAGCGACGCTGCCTGTCCCGTTGAGTTTCTCCAGCATTTTGTATCCATCTTCGGTGTAAACGAGCATCTTGCAGCCCCTTCCTACACAAGGCTATAGCTAAGACAGTACTGCAGTGTTGGTGCCATCCTTTTGAAACATTATTTCAAGGTCTCATCTTGTCTTTGAACTATGATGAAATAATTTGTCCAGGATCAAAACAAATTAAATATTCAGTCATATTACTGCCTTTGGGTATTTGGCGTGCTTCGTTTCGAATCCCCATTTGCCTCCAAAAGTTGTGACTACACCCTGAAAACAGTTCAAAGTATATTAAGTACTTTAATACATATTCAGGAAGCAAGAAATACTTTATTTTATTTCCGTGTGTCGTGTTGTACTGTGCTCAACGTTGACATGACAGTAAAACAATTATTCATAAGGCAGTTACTGGTGTTGTAAAGGTACTGGTTTACTCTAGGTAATGGAATCCATGTAAGTGATAACAATATTAATATTTCAATGAAACATGCTCTCAAACTGAAAACTGAAGACATAACTGTGCAAAGACAAAATGCTAGAGTAACTCAGCGGGTCAGGCAGTATCCCTGGAAGACATGAATATGTGACATTTTGGGTTAGAATTCTTCTTAGTCCTGCTGACCCATTGAGTTACCACAGCATTTTGTTTCTTTCCTTGGAAAACTAGCATCTGCAGTTTATTGTTTCTACATAACTTTGCAAGTTGATTATTTATTTCACTGCATACCTTGATGGAGAGACAAAGATTATTTACAGAGCATAGCAGCAGTGAGGGTCCCTCCCTATCAACACCATTGTAAGAACAAATGCTAATTCTGTAGGATTCGAGAGGGAATACACACCTGAGCAGATGGACTGAGTAGAACCATAGCTTACACACAGAATATTGCATCACAAAAATATTCATGAATAATACCGAAAAATGTCCATTTATTTTATATTTAATACACTGCGAGATGTGTGAAGTTCAAGAACTTTGGAGAAATTAGAAGTTTGAGGTAGGGCTGTAGTTTGCAAAAACAGCATTCAACTATTGTTTTTTTAAGGTGAGGATGACCTTATTGAGGAGAAAAAAATCTGTAACAAAATTAGCTAACAGCAGCTGGGAAGGCAAGTTGAGTAAAAAGTTGATGTTTGCAAAAAATCTGAAGGTGCAGGAAGAGGGCCCTCTAGAATATGTTCATGTCAGGTAGGACATGGAGGGAAATAGGGTGAAATAGTCATACAAAATGTACAGTTCAGCACTCTGGGGTTCATGGCCATTGATCTAGGAATAAGGAATTCATGGCCTGTTTACCAAAATATCTTAACATTAATGATAAAATCAGTCAGTTCTTTGCATATTGTTGTTCAAGATTAAATGTGAAGATTTTGGAAAGATCTTCAGAGATAAATGATTCGCAACAGAGGAAAGAATCCAGGGATTATCTGTGCATCTCAGATAATCTTTAGATGGACACAAAATGCTGGAATAACTCAGCGGGACAGACAGCACCTTGGAGCGAAGGAATGGGTGATGTTTACATCATGCTTACATCACTGGTAGATTTGGTAGATGAGGGCCTGATAAGATTTTGTGGTCCAGCAGTGAAAAGATAAACTTGTTGGAGTCTGTATTCATTGGGTGCATCTCATGAATAAATGGAGATAGGCCTGAAATAAACATGCAATACATAACAGGCTGCCGCAGAGCAACACAGAACCAGCACTTCATGCAAGATTACATTTTGTTGTGCATTGTCTGGTCAATTTAATTAGCATCATGTTTCTGGTGCTACTCCAAAACCCATAGTGTCACTCAAGCTTCAGTCAACATTATTGAAGCAATTGGTAATCAGTTTTAATTGTCCATGCACTCAAGTCCAAAGCTATAGTTCTTTATCCCCACCAAAACAAATAAGTGGCTATTTACTTCAAAAAGTTCTAGGAGCAGAATTAGGCCATTTGTCCAATCAAGTCTACTCCACCATTCAATCATGGCTGATCTATTTTTCCCTCTCAACCCCATTCTCCTGCCTTCGCCCTTTACCGCTAATACCCTTACTATTCAAATTATGTTAAAAGAATGTAATATGAGGAAGGAAGAGAGGCACATGCCAATGTACAGGGTTTTAGAACTATGATTATGATTTATAATGCTATCAATAAAAGTGGATGATTTTAAAATCAGGCTACCATGTTGTGTGTGGGACATAGTAGTCCGACGAGTTTATATGGGCTCCTAGACCACTCCCATTGATCCTACTCCCAACCATTTTATTGGAATATGCTTGGAACTTTGTCAGCACCCTTTATGTGGCGACTATTGCATACCTTGTGTATGGAAATAAAGAATTTCACTTTGACACATGTGACAATAAATTATTCATTCAATCATTCACATGTTCATCAACTTCATCCTGATTTTGCCACTACAGGACCATCCAAGTCAGTTAGTTGGTTCCTGTAAATTGCCCATAGACCTGTAGTGGCAAAATCAGGATGAAGTTGATGAGCATGTGAATGAATGAATAATTTATTGTCACATGTGTCAAGTCAAAGTGAAATGTTGTGATTTAGCTTGAGGCTCAGTTCCAGCTTGAGGTTCAGTTGCAGGTTGGTAGATATGACATTGTGGGGATTACTGAGACGTGGCTGCAGGAGGATCGGGCCTGGGAACTTAATATTCAGGGTTATGCATCCTATAGAAATGACAGGCAGGTAGGCAGAGGAGGGGGGGTAGCTCTGCTGGTGAGGGGTGGAATTCAGTCCCTTGCGAGGGACTGACGAGGTTGAGTCACTGTGGATTGAGTTGAGGAATTGTAAAGGCAAGAAGACACTAATTGGTGTTATTTACACCCCCAAATAGTAGCCCAGATGTAGAGTGCAAGTTGCAGCAGGAGTTAAAACTGGCATGTAATAAAGGTAATGCCACTGTGGTGATGGAGGATTTCAATATGCAGGTAGACTGGGAAAATCCGGTTGGTTCAGGACCCCAAGAAAGAGAGTTTGTAGAATGCCTCAGAGATGGATTCTTAGAGCAGCTTGTAATGGAGCTGACCAGAGAAAAGGCAATTCTTTATTTAGTGTTGTCCAATGAACCAGATATGATAAGAGAACTCGAGGTAAAGGAACCGTTTGGAGGTAGTGATTATAATATGATTAGTTTTAATCTGCAATTTGAGAAGGAGAACGTTAAATCGGAAGAAGCAGTGATGAACAAAGGGTACTATGAAGGCATGGGAGGGGAGCTGGCCAAAGTAGACTGTAAAGGGATCCTGGCAGGAATGACGGTGGAACAGCAATGGCTGGAATTTCTGGGCATAATCCGGAAGACGCCGAATAATTTCATTCCAAAAAGGAAGAAAGATTCTAAGGGGAGTAGGAGGCAACCGTGGCTGACAAGAGAGGTTAGGGATAGAATAAAACTAAAAGAAAAGATGTATAACACAGCAAAGAGTAGCCGGAAGCTGGAGGATTGGGAAACTTTCATAGGACAACAGAAGGAAACAAAGCAGGCAATACGGGCTGAAAAGATGAAGTACAAGGGGAAGCTGGCCAGGAATATAAAGAAGGACAGTAAAAGCTTCTTTAGATATGTTAAGGGAAAAAGAGTAGCAAAATCAAATGTGGGTTCCTTGAAGGCAGACGCGGGTGAAATAATTACGGGCAACAAGGAAATGGCAGAAGAGTTGAATAGGTACTTCGGATCCGTCTTCACTAAGGAGAACACAAACAATCTCCCAGATGTACTGGAGGACAGAGGATCTAAGGGGGTAGAGGAACTGAAATAAATTTTCATTAGGCGAGAATCAAATACACAGGACTAGATGTTAAGAAGTCCCTTGTGCCAGTAGGTGGGGAGCATTTCACGACATTCATTGATTGCTGAGAGTGGTCGACGCTCAACATCAGGGGGGGGGGGGGGGGGTACGTATACGTATATCTTGGCCTGGGTAACCTTCAGGACAGCTGGGCACAGGACACATCATCAGTAGTGTACCCTTGCATCACTGGGTGTTTCGGGAAATAGTATTGGGTAGGCTAATGGGACTGAAGGATGATAAATCCCCTGGGCATGATGGTCTGCATCCCAGGGTCCTCAGGGAGGTGGCTCTAGAACTAGTGGACGCATTGGTGATCATTTTCCAATGTTCAATAGATTCAGGATCTGTTCCTGTGGATTGGAGGATAGCTAATGTTATCCCACTTTTCAAGAAAGGAACGAGAGAGAAAACGGGGAATTACAGACCAGTTAGCCTTACTTTGGTGGTGGGAAAGATGCTGGAGTCAATTATTAAAGAGGTAATAATGGAGCATTTGGATATCAGTAAAAGGATTAGTCCAAGTTAACATAGATTTATGAAAGGGAAATCATGCTTGACTAATCTTATGGAATTTTTTGAGGATGTGACAAGTAAAATGGATGAAGGGGTGCCAGTGGATGTAGTGTATCTAGACTTTCAGAAAGCCTTTGATAAGGTCCCGCACGGGAGACTGGTGACTAAAATTAGAGCACATGGTATTGTGGGTAGAGTGTTGACATGGATAGAAAATTGGTTGGCAGGCAGGAAGCAAAGAGTAGGAGTGAACGGGTCTTTTTCAGAATGACAGGCAGTGGCGAGTGGAGTGCCGCAAGGCTCGGTGTTGGGGCCGCAATTGTTTACGATATAGAAATGATTTGGAAAAGGGAATTAGGAGCAACACTAGCAAGTTTGCGGATGACACAAAGCTGGGTGGCAGTGTGAACTGTGAAGAGGATGTTAGGAGGTTGCAGGGGGACCTGGACAGGTTGAGTGAGTGGGCAGATGCATGGCAGATGCAGTATAATATAGATAAATGTGAGGTTATCCACTGGCAGCAAAAACAAGGGGGCAGATTATTATCTCAATGGGGTTAGGTTAGGTAAGGGGGAGGTACAGCGAGACCTGGGCGTCCTTGTACACCGGTCACTGAAAGTTGCTGTGCAGGCACAGCAGGCAGTGAAGAAAGCTAACGGAATGTTGGCCTTCATAACAAGGAATAAAGAAGTTCTTCTCCAGTTGTATAGGGCTCTGGTGAGACCACATCTGGAGTATTGAGTACAGTTTTGGTCTAATTTAAGGAAGGACATCCTTGTGACTGAGGCAGTGCAGCATAGGTTCACGAGATTGATCCCTGGGATGGCGGGACTGTCATATGAGGAAAGATTGAAAAGACTAGGCTTGTATTCACTGGAGTTTAGAAGGATGAGGGGGGGATCTTATAGAAACATAAAATTATAAAAGGACTGGACACGCTAGATGCAGGAAAAATGTTCCCAATGTTGGGTGAGTCCAGAACCAGGAGCCAGTCTTAGAATAAAGGGGAGGTCATTTAAGACTGAGCTGAGAAAAAACTTTACCCAGAGAGTTGTGAATTTATGGAATCCCCTCCCGCAGAGGGCAGTGGAGGCCAAATCACTGGATGGATTTAAGAGAGAGTTGGATAGAGCTCTAGGAGCAAGTGGAATCAAGGGATATGGGTAGAAGGCAGGCACGGGTTATTGATAGCGGACGATCAGCCATGATCATATTGAATGGCGGTGCTTGCTCGAAGGGCTGAATGGCCTCCTCCTGCACCTATTTTCTATGTTTCTATGTTAACTCTGGTCCTCAGCAGCAGTGGCATAATCAAGCAGTCAATCTTTGATAAAATTCTCAGACAGTAGGAAGTAAACACTTTAAATGCTTACTGAAGAGCTAATTAAACATTAGGACAGACTCAACAAGATTAAGGAAAAGCTGAAATGTCAAACAGAACTTAAAATCCAAAATAGCAATTTTAAAACCATATAATTTTGAAATAATGACTATAGGAATCAGACCATGCAAACAATTTTATTTTTCTGGGGCAAGGAGAATTAAGCAGTGAGGATGCATTTGTATACATTAAATTCACTCATAATAGATATACATAAATTGCTGGAATAACTCAGTGGATCAGGCCCCATCTCTGGAGAAATAGATTGATTGTAGTGGCAGGGTAAGAGAACGTCAGGCAAGGAGGTTCCCGGTAGGTTGACTGTTGGCTGGAGACAGTGAGAGCCCAAGAGTGATACATCACCTACACCTCTTTCATCTTGACATAACATTTTCAGGGTTTATTTATAGGACTTACAACAATCAATTAATAGCTGAGGCTCGCACCACTTGATTGATTTCTGATGATTACAATGGAATAGCAGATTGTGTGGAGGAAGAGGAGAGGAATTAACTGATAGGAAACCTTTGCATTTTTACATTTGACTGTGCAAGAATAGATGCTAAATCCTGCCTCTACTACAATGTGCTTACGGATTTACTGCTACTCACATCATTAACTTTAAGTCAATAAGTTTAGCTTTTACTTTTCACTGGGGTCTCCAGTTAGAGAAGGGGAGAAATCAGTGCGAGTCCAGGAGATGCACAGGGAAGAGAGGGAGGAAAAATGGGAGGGGGAGGGAAATATTTTGTGGATTAAATTTGTGGATTAATAACCTAAACTTGGAGAATTCAATGTTCACACAGTAAGCTACCCAAGCTGTTTCTCCAGTTTGCATGTGGCCTCCCTCTGGCAATGGAAGGGGCCCAGGACAGAAAGGTCAGTATGGGAATGGGAAGGAGAGTTATAATGGTTAGCAACCGAGAGTTGCAGCGGGCCTTGGTGAAGCGGCTGCAAGTATTCAGCGAATGAAAGGTTAACTTGGTCTGATTCCCTTTGGAGCAATGGTTGAGGAGAGATTTATTAGTGGGTCTACAAGATCATGAATGGTAAATTGAAGTAACCTGTTGTGTTATGATTCAAGGATCACAGGGAATGGATTTTAAATTTCAGGCAATATATAGGATACGATGGAAAATCTTAATAGAATTTACTGCTTGAGAGGGTGATGGAAGCACAGGGATAACTTAGAAGTGACTTGAATAGGAAATTCAGAGGGAATAACTATGCACACCAATAACAACAGAATTAATTAGTTTGCCCCGTCAGAAACCACTGGAGTTTCAATGGGTTAATTGTACCTTTGCCCTCATAATTCTGTGATCCCAAAAGTTCATCCCAATGACAATCCGAGTCAGCAGATTGACTGCTCTCAAGTTTGATCTTTGTCTCAAGTCTGGTCTTTGCTGAATCATCTAATGTCAGCCAGATTGTTGGCAAGGTTTTATAAAATTTGCTCAACAATCCATAATTCAGGAAGGAAAATTTGGCCATCCACAGGTGGCTGGGGGGGGGGGTAATCAGCAGTTTGATCCACACTGACCAGGATCACTATCCTACACTCAAGACAATTTACACATACACCAAGCCAATTAAACTACATACCTGTACGTCTTGTGGCGTTGTGATCTCAGTGAAAACTCATTGTGGTCTGGGGAGAACGTACAAATTGTGTTACACAGCATGTCAGGATGAAACCTGGTCTCGGCGCTGGCCAGGCAACAACTCTACTGCTCCACCGTTGCTGCCAAAGGTGAAAAGGAAAGCGAGGCTCAGCATGTGGGGGGGATGGGGTGGGGGGTTTACAGATGTAAAATAGCTGAGATGACATTGACCAGCACTGTTAACACATCAGAAAACCCACTCCCCAGAATGGAGAGAAGCAAAATATGTTTTATTTCTGTTTAGTTGAATAGCAAAGCCTGTGATCGCTTTTTTACAAAACATTTTAAGTTCTGAAAGCTGTTTTGGTAATACTAACATGCTCGATTCCAGGCCGGGCTGCCAGCGCCACTGCCAGCCCGCACTGCCTCCCCGGCTGCTTTCAGGGCAGACTGCCGATGCCACCTTACTTAGAACTTATCTGCTGGCTGCCCGCAGGCTGCGACAATCGACTGCGCCTCTCCCGCCGGCTGCCAGCAGGCCAGGGCCATCAACTCACCTGGATTACAGGCCCATTTCCAGACCGAGAGTCTGAAGAAGGGTCTCGACCCCATCCATGTTCTCCAGAGATGCCACCTGACCTGCTGAGTTACTACAGCACTGTGTGCCATTTTGGGCATCAATCGGGATTCCACTACTTATGCAATGATAATCCCATACTCGGTTATAGTGGACAATTGGCAAAAGCAGACACCATAACCCACCCCCTCTCCCCCAATTGTACGATATAAAGAGTTAAACGTATAGCACGTTTAACCATTCGGCCCATCTTGTCTTCTCCGCCATTCAAACATAGCTGATCTCTCTCTCACTCTCAACCCCATTTTCCCGCCTTATCCCCATAATCTCTGACTCCCATGAATATACTGCATCTGTTAATATCAAAGCTTACAAGCAGGCAACTTTCAAAATTAAAAGCTCAGAGTTGAAACCTTTTCTTGATTCAGATGAATATCTTGGGAAAAATACTAGCTCCTTCATTTGTTTGGTCAGCAGAATTCAAATTTTCATTTGCACCTGCAGCCCTCCAGGTGGCGTCAGTTCTCAGGTTTTCTGAGCAATGAGTAATGTCACTAGGAACCAATTGCAGTAATGCCATTTTCTCATGGTTAGGTGGATCAGGGGCGAGTTCTGTGGCTTCTGTTCAACAACATCAAAATGGGTGTGTCTTGTATTTTAAAAAGGAAAATATTCTTAACTTCATTGCAGTCCTGTTTAGTGAACACAATCTGTTCACTACGTTCAAAGTTGATGAAGAAGTGGGGTGCAATTTAAAATCAAAATGGTATTGTAAAGGACTCAGATTCCACCCTGTTGTTGAGGAAACGAGCTTTGCTGCAGTGTTGGAGGGCAAACCGGTGGTTCAGAAAAGCAGATCCCCACCCTAATGTTGTAGAACAAACTGATGACTTAACTCACCTGAGGCAGTGAGAAAAGCATTCACACCCACATGCTAAACCTGACGAAACTCAATTGCGTGTCAGAGCTGAGCATAAGAGACGAGTCAGAACTGGATATTGCCCCCCCCCACCCCCCCCCCCCCCCCCCCCCCCCCCCCCCCCCCCCCCCCCCCCCCCCTTTCGGACCTTGCATCATATTTTCATTAATCAATGACTTCAGCACCTTTTAATATGCGAGGGATAAGGTCCCATTAATTAAAAAGCTTACTAACGTCAGTAGCAGGAAATGGTAAATTTAAATTAAATTAACAAAGACATCTGGTTGACAAATTAACAAAGACAAGCTTGGATTTTAAGTTTGCTTTGTAAATAGCACTGAAGTGCTCCATGCTCTAAGTGAATCCAGCTATTTGAATTACTTGCTTGTGACACGTCGCATCATTCCACAAAGATACAACCCTTCCCTGTTATGAAAGAGTTTCATCTCGCCAATTACAGGATTCCTGTAGAGAAGGGTAGTGACTTGTCTCGCTGAAGTCTTAACGCAAGAATGAAAGCAATCCCACCCAATGCTGCAGTTAAAAGCATACAATTGCTTTCACGGCCACAGACCATCTCGAGGTGCACTATTGGCAAATCAATTTAAATGTAGTTTGGTCAAAATTATGTCGTAAGCCTCCACAAATTAGAAATATGGCAAGTCAGTTTCAGACATGCAGATTGAATGATAAATGTGAGTACAGATATGAGGGAGATCACAACTAATTTTCTTTAATGTAATGCCAGAGGTGCTTACATGTGTACTTCAGACAGAACCAAGGGTTTCGCCCCAAAATATCATCCATTTCTTCTCTCCAGAGATGCTGCCTGTTCTGCTGAGTTACTCCAGCATTTTGTGTCTCTCTTTGGTGTAAACCAACATCTTCAGTTCCTTCCTATACCTTCCAATAGACCATACTTACTACTCTCACTCAGTGGATCCACAACAGAGCAGTTTTGTTTTGCTAAAATTTGAGAATTCAATGTTCATACCTTTGGTTGGTAAGCTACCCATATGAAATGATATTCACAAGGTCATAAGGGACAGGAGTAGAATTAGGCCATTTAGTCCACCAAGTCTACTCTGCCATTCAATCATGGCTGATCTATCTATTCCTCCTAACCCCATTCTCCTGCCTTCTTCACGTAACCTCTGACATGTTCTTCCAGTTTACATGTGGCAATGGAAGTCCAGGAAGGAAAGGCCAGTATTAGAAAGGGAAAAATAATTAAAATAGTTAGCAAACTGGAGATCCAACAAGCCTTGGCAGACTGAAGTCTAGTGTTCATGTAAATAGCTCGTTCTAAGCTCCCCCCAGTCTAGTTTCAGTAAATAAAATACTGAATCAAGCACTTGAGCAATTAAACTTTATTTTGAATAACACAACACAAATTCCACTATACAATACCTAACCACCGCGCGTTCGATCCTTGTATCTGCTTGGCCAAGCACTTCTAGCCTCATGCAAGCAGAGACACTCCAAAAGGTCACTCAGTCCCAAGCTGAAGATCGACATCGGACCTCGTGGGAGCTACCTTTTATAGGTCTCCGAACGTTGAGGGGCCAAACCACATGGGGTGCTCTCTTTATAAACCAATCAAACATATTAATAATAACAGTACATATTTAACAATTCCCCAACCCAATAATACAATCTTGAATATTGAGTATTTGGAAGAAGCTTCTAGAAGGAAGCAAACAAAAATGAACAATGCAACATGTGCCCTGGGATTCAAACAGTTTCTCCAAGGCTCAATAGTTCAACCAATCATCAATTAACAGGATGACCGTCTCGCAACATTATGTATACTATTTACAATGCCCTTGCAGTGATCCAATCGAAATGATGCATTTAAGGTTTGTTTGCAAAACTGCTATACATTTTATCAATTTAGGGAAATAAGGAGAACACCTGGATCCCGCACCATTCTGCATACCAGTCTGAGCCTGGACTAGCTGGCGCCATCCTTAGCCTGTAAATTTCAGCTGACAAGGGTTAAGCAATTCTGACAAGTGCAGAGATCCTCCATTTTATGGTGTCTTAAATTTGGCCAGTATTAACATTCACAAAAAGGTCACCTAGTCTACACTTTGTCTTGCCAATGTAAAGGGAGACCACATCAGGAGCACTGAATGCAGTCGATGACGTTAGAGGAGTGGATCAAAAATTGGCTTGGCCATAGGAAACAGATAGGCCTGTTTCCATGTTATACAATTCTATGACTGATGACCACTTTCAGAAAGTACTTCATTTACTAAGATGATGGATATCATATACTAATAAAACTAGTAAATTATTGTACAATAATTTTGCAATTATTTAAAATTGTGGTTTTCCCAGTATTATTTCTCTCAATTTAATAAAAGAAAATTGTTATGGAAGTGAGAAAAATATACCATTAAATAAATACCGTATATTGTACTGCCCGATATTGCCAGAACATTTTAACACCTTCAAGTTTTTTCTCAAAATAACTGAGATAAGGAGGAAGAGATCCTGGGGTTCAATAGATGATTAAACAATCAATTTTATTGCCATGGAGACACTCAAAATGTTGGAGTAACTCAACCTTCTTCAGCAATCCCAACCTGAAATATCCCCCATCCATGTTATCCAGAGATGCTACACGACCCACTGAGTTACTCCTGCATTTTGTCTTTCTTTGAAAAAACAGCATTTACAGTTCCTTGTTATTATGTTTCATGTTGGATAAAGGAAGAGAGTACCATGGGTATAGCTGCAAGGGCAGACAAAGCCTTGGTTTAGTGACTCACCTGAAAGGCTGATATCCCTCAGTACCACACTACAATGCCAGTGTGGATTATGTGCTTGGATGCCTGCAATTTTACTTAAATCCCCAACTATCTGACTCAGAGGTGTGGGTGCTACCTATTGTATCATATCTGTCAAGTCATTTTCTGATTAAATATGATTTTACTAGTCTTTATAAAAAAGATTCAAATGAGGTTGATTATCTACATCACTAGTGTGAAGAAAGAAGAAATAAAATTAAATGTCGTTATTTTGCAGGTACATAGCATTTAGCATTATGGAAGGTTAACCAAGATCTCTTGTGTATATACATTGGTTGCTTTCAAGGAGCTTACTACTGCAGTATGAGTCATGGCAGCACAACGTGACTGCAGTCTGAATCACATGGAACAATAGCACCGCAGATGCATTCATGAGATAGTCGTAAATATCTCCTGCCAATGGGTGGTGTAAAACCCAATATAAAGATTATAAATGGAGAGGATTGTACTTGTGTACCAGAAGGAAATAATCTCACAAATTTGATTGAGATTTTTAAAGTTTTCAAATGACACGAAAATGAATGGGATCATAGAGAATGAAGATAGACGCAAAATGCTGGAGTAACTCAGCAGGGCAGGCACATCTCTGGAGAGAAGGAATGGGTGACGTTTCGGGTCTCAATGAGATACTCCTGCATTTTGCATCAATCTTCGGTTCCATCTTACTCAGAGTGAAGGTGGTTATCAGGAATTGCAGTGAAATCTTGATCAGCTGGGCAAGTGGGCTACCAGGTTGCAAAACAAGAAACAACAGACGCTGGAAGCTTGAGCTGAAGGAACTCCGCTGGCCGGCTACCTGCCCCTTTACCAGGGTTACGTCCATGCCCGGTATCGGTGGAGGGAATAGACACATGACATTTGGGACCTTTCTTGCGACTGATGCCAATGGAGCGTAATTTAAAGTGTGAGATGATGCATTTTGGGAAATCGATGAACTAGTGCAGGATCCTCACAGTCCACAGTAGGGCAGCTAGGAGTACGTACATAGTTCCCAGAAAGTGGTGTTGCAGGTAGATAGGACAATGAAGAAGGCATTTGGCATGTTGGCTTATAATCAGTCAGGGAATTAAGTACAGATGCTGGGATAGACAGTGCTGGGGTAACTCAGTGGATCAGGCAGTATCTCTGGAGAAAAAGGACAGGTAACATCTTGGGCCAGACCCTTCTTCAGACTAAAAGTGGGGGGGGGGGGGGGGGGGGGGGGGGGGGAGGGGAAGAGAGTGCAGGAGTAACTTGAAATTAGAGTAATCAATGTTCATATCGCTGGGTTGTAAGCTGACCGGGCAGGATTTGAGGTGGTGTTCCTCCAATTTGCATTATAGCCTCTGACAGTGGAGGAACCACAGGACAGAAAGGTCAGTGTGGGAATGGGAAGGAGAGTTAAATTGTTGGCAACCGGGGACTGAGCGCAAGTGACCAGCGAAACAATTGCCCAGTCTGCCCGATATATCGGAGACCATACCGACAACAATGGATGCAGTAAATGAGAGTGGAGGTGCAAGTGAAAATCCCTCCCACCCAAACCACCCCCTCCCCAGGAACTTTCCTCTGCAACCACAGATACAGCAAGACCTGTCCCAATACCTCCTCCCTCAACTTCATCTAGGGTCCTGACAGTCCTTTTAATGAGGCAGGGGTTCACTTTCATCTTCTCCAACCTCATGTACTGTATCCGTTGCCCTTGTTGTGGGCTCCTATATATTGTTGAGACCAAGTAGACTGGGTGATTATTTCACTGAATATTTACACTCAGTCCGCCTTGGCCATGATCACACTGAATGGCGGTGCTGGCTCGAAGGGCCGAATGGCCAACTCGTACACCTATTGCCTATTGGCCTACACAAATTGGAGGAACAGCAACTCATATTTTGCTTGGGCAGCTCACAACCCAGTGGTATGAACGTTGATTTATCTAATTACAAGTAATCCCTGCATTCCCTCTACTCTCCCACCCTAGTCATTCTACTGCCTCCACTGTTCACATCCTTGTATCCCTTCATCATCCCTTCCCCGTCAACAATGGGCCATTATGAGCTTCACCCTTCCTTGGTCATCTGTTGTAAGTTCTATATTCTAGTATTTTCTGACCTCCAGTTCCCACTCCTCTACCTTCAGTCTGAAGAAGGATCCCAACCGGAAATGTCACCCATCATTTTTTTCCAGAGATGCTGCCTGACCTGCTGGGTTAATCTATCACTTTGTGTCTACCATTGAGAATAAGAGTTGCGATGTCAAGTTTCAACTGTAAGAGACATTTTTTGAAAGCAAAAGTAGGGAGAGGCTAATCTGCAAAACTTAGATTGTTTGCTCCAACATTGAATCTTTTGTTCCTGCATGCATTGATTCCTGGCTGGGTTGTTGTAAAAAAAAATGAGTCAACTTCCTCTGAAACTACACCCAAATCACTACCACTTACAAAAGGAGCATACACAGCAAACATTGGAAGATTATTTGTCAAATTAATGCCTATCCTCATCTGATATCACATTACATATTTAGATACAAATTAGCTGCAGTGTCACTTGGCCTTTCAGCCCAGCAGCTTTTAATAAGCTCACTGCTGATTTGATTGTAACCGCCACCCCATCTTTCCGCCTACCTGGGACCTTCCACTTCCTTATTATGACTGCCAAACAATATTCCACTGCCCTTTGAAGAAGAGTGTTATCAACTTGGCCCTTTGGTGAAAAAAAAAATCACCTTCATTCTTCAATAGATTCTCCAAAAACACTCTCCAACTCCCTAGGAACTCTGGTTTCAATTAAATGTATTCTCCATTCTTCTAAATTCTAGTGAACTCAAGCCCAACATGTCAAACCTCTCCTCACAAAACAATCTCATATAGTATCAGCCTGGTAATACGGCATCGCACATCACAGTACACCCTCCCTTTAGAAACATAGAAAATAGGTGCAGGAGGCCATTCGGCCCTTCGAGCCAGCACCGCCATTCATTGTGATCATGGCTGATCGTCCCCAATCAATAACCCTTGTGTGCCTTCTCCCCATACCCCTTGATTCCACCAGCCTCTAGAGCTCTATCTAACTCGCTCTTAAATCCATCCAGTGATTTGGCCTCCACTGCCCTCTGTGGCAAGGAATTCCACAAATTCACAACTCTCCGGGTGAAAATGTGTTTTTTTTCTCACCTCAGTCCTAAATGGCCTCCCCTTTATTCTAAGACTGTGGCCCCTGGTTCTGGGCTCGCCCAACATTGGGAACATTTTTCCTGCATCTAGCCTTTCATAATTTGTATATGTTTCTTTCTATAAGATTTTCCCCTCATCCTTCTAAACTCCAGTGAATAGAAGCCTAGTCTTTTCAATCTTCCCTCATATGACAGTCCCGCCATCCCAGGGATCAATCTCGTGAATCTACGCTGCACTGCCTCAATCACAAGGATGTCCTTCCTCAAATTAGGAGACCAAAACTGTACACAATACTCCAGACGTGGTCTTATCAGAGCCCTATACAACTGCAGAAGAACCTCTCTACCCCTTTACTGAAATCCTCTTGTTAATGAAGGCCAACATTCCATTAGCTTTCTTCACTGCCTGCTGTACCTGCATGCCAACTTTCAGTGACCGATGTACAAGGACACCCAGGTTTCGCTGTACCTCCCCCTTACCTAACCACATTGAGATAATAATCAGCCCCCTTGTTTTTGACACCAAAGTGGATAACCTCACATTTATCTATATTATACTGCATTTGCCACGCATCTGCCCACTCACTCAACTCCCACTCCAGGTCATCCTGCAACCTAACATCCTCTTCACAGTTCACACTGCCACTCAGCTTTGCATCATCCGCAAACTTGCTAGTGCTGCTCCTAATTCCCTTTTCCAAATCTTCTGTGTGTGTGTGTGTGTGTGTGTGTGTGTGTGTGTGTGTGTGTGTGTGTGTGTGAGTGTGTATATATATAGTATATTTATACAAATACACATATATATGGTAAACAGTTGCGGCCCCAACACCGGGCCTTGCGGCATTCCACTCACGACTGCCTGCCATTCTGAAAAGGACCCTTTCACTCCTACTCTTTGCTTCCTGTCTGCCAACCAATTTTTTATCCATGTCAACACCCTACCCCCAATACAATGTGCTCTAATTTTAGTCACCAGTCTCCCATGCGGGACCTTATCAAAGTCTTTCTGAAAGTCTAGATACACTACATCCACTGGCTCCCCTTCATCCATTTTACTTGTCACATGCTCAAAAAATTCCAGAAGGTTAGTCAAGCATGATTTTCCTTTCATAAATCCATGTTGACTTGGACTAATCCTTTTACTGCTATCCAAATGCCCCATTATTACCTGTTTAATAATTGACTCCAGCATCTTTCCCACCACCGAAGTCAGGCTAACTGGTCTGTATTTCCCCATTTTCTCTCTCGCTCCTTTCTTGAAATGTGCAATAACATTAGCTATCCTCCAATTCCCAGGAACAGATCCTGAATCTATTGAACATTGGAAAATAATCACAGATGCGTCCAGTATTTCTAGAGCCACCTCCCTGAGGACCCTGGGATGCAGACCACCAGGCCCAGGGGATTTATCATCCTTCCGTCCCATTAGGCTACCCAATACTATTTCTCGCCTAATGAAAATGTCTTTCAGTTCCTCTACCCCCTCAGATCCTCTGTCCTCCAGTATTTCTGGGAGATGGTTTGTGTCTTCCTTAGTGAAGACAGATCTGAAGTACCTGTTCAACTCTTCTGCCATTTCCTTGTTCCCCATAATAATTTCACCCATGCTCCTTCAAGGTACCCACATTTGACTGTGCTACTCTTTTTCCCTTAACATATCTAAAGAAGCTTTTACTGACCTTCTTTATATTCCTAGCCAGCTCCCCTCATACTTCATCTTTTCAGCCCGTATTGCACGTTTTGTTTCCTTCTGTTGTCCAATGAAAGTTTCCCAATCCTCTGGCTTTTTTTGCTGTGTAATACATCTTTGTCTTTTAGTTTTATTCTATCCCTAACTTCTCTTGTCAGCCACAGCTGTCTCCTACTTCCCTTAGAATCGTTCTTCCTTTTTGGAAGACTAATAAGGGGCTCACAGATCTCAGCTTTGCCCTAGATAAATGGAACCTTACTAGTTTTGCATTCAATTGTCCGAGATATAAAATGTTTGGGTTTATTGCTGTCAGGTGTATCAGGGGGACAGCTTTGCATGCTGTCCTATTATATCAGATAATACTATGCAAAATCCCACCGAGTCAAACTCAAGTTCAATAGATAGAGCAAAGGGGAAGATAGAGATAGCAGAATATAGCTCACAGCATTGCAGATCAACAGTTTCATCTGTCTGCAAAGGGGTAGAGGTGAATTGAACGAATAAAGTGACCAAACTTTCCTCCTGTCATAACTCTAATCAGTCTTGACCTGGCATAAACTGAAATCCAGCAAAATGTAAGTAAATAAATACATTTATTCCAGGTCACCAGAACTGCCATCTATTTCTCATCCAGTCCTTGCCATTTTTCCCAGAAAACCATAAAGCACTTTCCAAATGTGACTTAATCAGGCTTCAGTCTTTTGGTTTCAGGTTAGCAGAAATCCAAGAAGGATCAGCTCTGAATGGTTAGCAGAGCTGCCAAGTTTTCTCAGAGCATTTCACTATTCTAGTACCTGAAAATCAGTATTTTGCTGAGGAAATCAGTATTTTGACGCAGTGCCATTTTGCTGAAAAAAATGTTTATTATGTGCGGTCATACCCATGAAAGAGTACAAGAAAGCATAACCTTGCTATCAATTGACACATCTTCTACACACCTTACTGACAGTGCATTCATTGCCATCTCTTTGTATATTTCTGTTTGAACGGCTGCTTCCTGCACCAGATGATGATGTAGAAGCCATTTTGGAAGCCTCCCTCTCCCTCCTTCCTCTCTTTCCCTCCCCTCCCTCCCTTTCCCTCCCTCCCCCCCCTCACCTTCTCCCTCCCCGAACAGTGACCCATAGCGCTGCGGTCATAGTGCTATGTGTAAAGCCCACAGCGTTATGTGCAAAGGCAATAGCACTCCAGCTGGTAGTGCTATAATTAGAACCCATAGCGCTGTTTGTTTAAATTCCCACGCGCTAAACTGACAGCGCTGTTTAAACCTGCAGCGGGACAGGCAGATCAAAGCTTACAAAAATAATCATCCGGATCTTGAAATTTAAAATATTAATAGATTTCATCTGATATAACTTTTAGAGTTACAGTATGACTTTTTATGTCCTTGCATTTTTTAAGCAGCAAGATGAAACAGGAAGTCGGGCCAATTTTAAACAAAAACGTATTTTACAAAACATATCCGTACATCCATATTGTTATCGCATTTCCGTACAAAATACAGAAAATTCATACTACTTGGCAGATTTGGTGGGTTAGTGTCATGAAAGTTAAAAGCCAAAAATTATTGTTTAAAGAACAAGGAATGATTGAGCACCAAGGCAAAGTATGATGCAAAACATTAAGGTAGAAAATATTTGCAATCAATAAAATAAGTCAGAGTGAAAATGAAGTTTAATTTTCTACATTAACAGGTAATTGACATTGGGCTAATGTAATTTAATAATGTGAAATTTTACCATCAGATTTTCACCATTGCTGCAGTAATTAGTTAGTTACTCTCAGTGAAGTACGTAAAATTCCAGGGCCTAACAGAGGTGTGGGAATCAGCAGAAACCCTGTCAGAGGCAACAGGTACAACCAGTTTCTGAGAATAATTCCACCTTTCAAATGCAGTCATGACCTTCCACCCAGTAGCAATGCACACCACTGCTACTTTTCATAACTTTTCATTAAGATAAAGTTAAGATGATGACACTTTAAATTCAGAGCTTTCAATAACATTTACAACAAAAAGTGGTCCCTGGTCCTTATGAACTACAATTTGGATATTACAAAATCAAACCGGGCAAGTGCAGAACAAAAAAACCCAACACTGCAGTATTTGCCTGCAACAGCTGAAATTCCATTGCTTCGGAGCTGAACCAGTTTCAACGTGTTCAAGTAAGTTACTCGCTGTTAGATTCCACGTCAGTCAAAATTTAAATTGAGTAGAAATTCAAATTCAGTAATGCACACGTGAACCACATTGGGAGAGGAGTCAATTATACACGATCAAAAATATAACTTCCACTTTAATAGAAGCATTAAACCTAGGCATTTGCATAAGGTTGGAATTGAAAACTTACTACTGAACCATTTTGGTTAAAGATATTCAAAGACTATAAAGTGAATGAAAAAAGAGAATGGGCATATATATCGAGGGGAACCTACGAATGATCACCGGGTGGCACCATCAATGGTTGCCTCGCCAACAGCCTGTCCCAATGGTGTTTTAATAGAGTGTTAAATGTATGTTTTTAGTATTCTTTAGCTTGTTTTACGCGGGTTGAGGGGAAACGGAGGGGAAAGGTTGGGGGAAACTTTAAATCTCTTACCTTGATGGAGATGCAATTCTTTTTCCATATCGTATCTCCGTCCGCACTGCGGACTAACATCGAGTAGTTGCCGGCCTTTGCTGGAGACCGACTTCAGTAGCTCCAACCGCGGGAGCCTGCAGGACTTAACATCGCGGGGCTCGCGATCCCTTTGCCAGGGATCGATCTCTGAGATCAAGCCGAGGGAGCCTGCGGACTTTAACATCGTGGCACTCGCAGCCTCTGGTCATAAGCAGACTTCGGGAGCTTTGACAGCCCCGACGTATTGGCTTTGTTTGCCCCGACGCGGGGGCTTCGACCGCCGGCTGTGGGAGCTTCGATCTCCCCGATGGATGGTTTGACTGCCCCGAGAATAAAGAGGAAGAAGATTGGACTTTATTGCCTTCCATCACAGTGAGGAATGTGGGGAATCCGCTGTGGTGGATGTTTATGTTAACTTTTTGTGTGGCTTGTTGCTTTTTTTTTAAAGTATGATTGTATGATCATTTGCATATCACTGCACCTTAATTGGTACACGTGACAATAAAAGACCTTTGAAACCTTAATAATTGTGACGAAAGTAAAGCAAAAGCTGCATAAAGCTGGATATTAGGTATCTGGCCGATTATGTAATTAAGTTTGCTGGTTGAAGAAATAGGAAGGGCGTGGAGAACATAATTTCAACTTCACTCAAGCAAATATAGTATGTGTATCTACTGAAACTATTGTATCAGCCAGCAAATTGGAAGCAGGCCAGAAATTCCAGCAATTACACTGCAAACAAAGTCTTTATGCAGGAAAAAAATGCCACATTGTTAAGTCATGGTATAGTTACAGAAATTAATTATTCCTCAACTTAATGCATAAGTTAGCCAGAGTATGCAGCTGTCAGATTGAACTGATACAAGTTAACAATTCATGAGAAATGGATACTGTAGCATCTCTTGGGACATTCTGACCATGCAGAGATTTCAATTCCAGATTTCTATAATTGCATCACAAAATGTTGTATGCACTAGATTTACTCCTGATTTTTGAAATTCATTGCCACAGCTCTCTTCCATCAGGTAAAGATTAGCATTTCACCCAATTTGTTGTGTCTGTCTTCTTAGAATCCTACTTAAATATCATCAGAAATCAACTAGGAGAATTTATTTGTGGTCAAGCAAATGCTCGATTCCCCGAGGGTTATGAAACATATCTTTAATCTGCTCTGCACAGGAAGTTGCGAAAGTGGACCAATGTTCTGTTCCTTTGTAAACTGTCCTTCACTGGAAATAATCCAAATATAAGAACTCTGATTTTATTACTTTCTATTGATCACGGTTCCATTTTAATGAAGTACATTGCACAGGATAGATTCTGAGAATGGCAAATGTCTACTTTATTATGGAAAGAGTAGAAAACAGTATTGAAGGTTCCTGATTATAAACTCTGGTACCACCCAGACCAAATTTCTATTTTAGTTTTACTTAACCTCTCATTACCAATATTAAGAAATATAATGTGCATGGAGTTTACATTGAAAGCCTTTTGTTGACTGCAGATGTCTCATGTTTTTCAGTAAAACTAGTATAATTATTGCTGTAAAACTAGTATAATTATTGCTGTAATAAGGAAAGGCACATTTGTGCTAATTATGATAAAAATTATTCCATTGCCATTGAGAGGATTTTCGTTTTTGGAAGTACACAGAAAATAAAGAAGTAAATAACTTTGTTTCACAATAGTAAAATGCTTCTGAAGTTGATATCTGAAATTAAAAAAAACAGAAAATGATAGCATTATTTTTGTGTGCATCATCAGATAGATCTGATGATGCACACGAAACGCTGATTATTTTATCTCTTCATGTTGCTGCTTGATTTGCTGAGAATTTAAGCAATTCTCCATTTTAGTTAACATTTTAGGCTAGTGATCTTTGCCTTGTCCATTTACATTTCTGTTTTTGTGCTTTTTTTTCCCTTTAAATTAATTATGACACTATATTTCCAAGGAGAAATCTAGATTTAACCAACACATAATTAAATAATCAAGGATATTTCCTAGAGATTTAGATATTTAATAACTCCAATTAAAAGTTAAGCTGCTCATCAATATTTGGAGTCTATGTTATTTGGTTGATCCATCACCATTAGACTTTGTTGACATTCAGACCTCAATGCCTTTTTGTAGTGATTATCACCATCGTTAAATAAATTAACCCCAACTGGAGATAGGTTGATAGTAAAAATCAATTTATTGGAGACAGTGATCTTCAAGAGTGTTTTATTGTCATATGGCCCAGATAGAACAATAAAATTCTTACATGCAGCAGCACAACAGAATGTAAACATAGTACCATGTAAATATAATAAACTAGACTAAGAGGGACCCGTTGGATCCCATGTTCACACGGGAGGGCTGGTCCCCCAAAGCAAAATTCCACCTCTCCACCAATTCCAATATTTGTGGCCAGTTTGGGGGGGGGGGGGGGGGGGGGGGCGGCTTTTTGGAGCGCTAGTATGGGTGGTGTGGGCTAAAGGGACTGGTTTCCAGAGGGCTAGTATGGACATTGTGGACCAAATGGATTCTTGGGGTGGCAGCTCAGTCACTCAAGCCTGATGTGCTGGCTCACTTACCGCTGGTGGGCTGGCAGTTGACACATGGCTATTCCTTGAAATTCCATTTCAAGTATGGCGCAAGGTCACCAAATTCAAATGCAGTTTCCGACCACTTCAAGCAGGGTGCAAGTCCACCAAATTCAAGTGCAGTTTCATACCATTTCGAGCAGGGTGAAACCATCATAAAACCACACAAAACACCACACTCACAATTCAGTAAACATTCAGTGTGTTCAGTTGATTCACAGCTCAGACAGTCGTGACCTCTCCCTCCACCATCTTGCTGAGCCACACCCACACTTCCGGGTTTTATAATCCCTCCCCCCTCCCACCGGAAAGGGCGTGGCCTTCATGGCGTGAATGACAGGAGAGATTCTCAACATTTTTTAAATGCTAATAACACATTTATTTTTCTTTGATGGGAAGAATCATCTGCACCTGATGAGTGGAGGGGGACCGAGTAAGATGGCCAAAAATCACAGCCGTAAGAGGTTTTATCTAAATTCAATATACAGTGCAAACAGGAAGTTGTCAAGTTTAGACTTTTAATCATTCTTCATTTCAAACCAACCACCACCAACCATTTGCTGTGCTTTATTTCAAACCAACCACCTTTTCATTTTCAAACCACATTAAGGGCACTCAAAGTCAGTAAAACTACAATCAGTTTAGTAGACATGTGTTCAGTGTTATTCACAGCTCAGACTGAGAGACATGACCCTCTCGCTCCCCCATCTTGCAGAGACTGAGGCACTCAACATATCTGGGTTTTATTGTCCCTCCGGAAAGGACGTGGCCCTCAGGAGAGAGAAAATCTCAACATTTTTTAAACACTAATAACTCTTTTATTTTTCATCGATGAGAAACATCCTCTTGTCCTGCACAGCGGAGGGGGCTCTGAGTAAGGTGGCCAAAAATCACAGCCGTAAGTGGCAGCATTAAAAAAAAAAAATCAATATACAGAACAGGAAGTGGTCAAGATCAGACTTTTAGTAATATAGATTAGAAAAAAAGTTCAATGTGTGTATATACACACACGCATACGTACACATAAAAAAAAACAATAATGCAATAATAACCATAATAGTTTATATAGTTCAGGTAGTGTTTATTGCCCATTGGCTTTTTTTTGAAGGAATTAATATATTTCAATTGAAAAGTAGGAGAGGGCAGTTATGCTGCAGAAAATATGGCTTCGTTGAGTCAGTTCCTTTTCAGTGCCAATGAGTGGGGAAGGGTTCATGAAAAGCAGATGAGGGACGGTGTTAGCACTGCACTTCATCAGAAGTTAGTGACGTACAATATTAATTGATGTAAAAAAAATTGTGATAGAAATATCAAACAGACTAGGACTATTGCTAGAACACTTTCAAAAACACCACTACCAGTACCTTGCATTTATACAGAACTTTTACCAAAAGAAAACACCCCAAGCTGCCTGCCATGTTTTCGATCAAACAATCTCAAGCCACTCGAACACTGTGCTGTTCAAAAACATGGCTACAGGCCTTGAAACCAAACGTCAATCTTTGAATTGTGGTCAATACTTGCAGTGCAAACAATGAACTACAATATTTTATTTTCTCCCTCAGGAACCACCTCAAAATGATAGTGGACAGCTCTACAGCCCAGATGGGCCCTGGGGAGTTTGTGGATCTGGGGAAAGAAAATACAGGAAATAAAAGAATAGAGTTAGACAAGCCGTTTTCTTAATTCATAGCTGTTAAACCTGTTTACAACATACACATGGTTACATTTGGTCAGAATTTAATGGTTTAAACAGAGAGAGATGTGGCAGAGCAGCAAAACACACAAGTGATATGTTCAACAATAAGACCTTGTTCTGTCCCTCCCTGTTCTGCATGAAATCAGAGGTATGAGAATGTGACATTATATATAGTACTCCTGCTAAATGCAAGAGACTTAAGATTCAAGTGCAAAGGTTGAATCTCACATTCTATAGAAATAAAATATTTTGGAGAACTAAATCAGGCTCACACATTACACAATTGTCTGAATGTAGACTGCATACAGGGAGTCACCACGAGTGTTCACCCGACAAAATCATTGTACACATGGTGGGTGAAACCTCGTGATCACAATTTCAGTAGGAGGAAGAAACAGGTCAATTACCAATGAAGTGAATGCAAAATGGGGATTGCAGGATGTTAGCTTGCAAAAGAGGAAATTCTAGCAAATAAAATCTTACCTGTACAGCAGTCCTTGCTTTTTCTAAGCATATATGAAATATATTCAGATTAGAAGATCACCATTGCCACTGAAAACTGACGTGGGCTTTTAGTTTTGATGTTATACTGCCATTGTGTAATTGATAATATTTACAGTTGCAAATAGTTTCAAGAGCCCCAATAAAAAATGGATATTACTTTGAAAAGGAAGATCGTAGCTGAAAATCTCCGACAGCTGTAATACCTCACTAGAAACAGAGAATCAATATTTCCACAAAATCTTCAATGCCTTTAATGTTAATCAGTGACACATCTAATAGCTGATTTCAAACCACATGGGTAAATGCTGACTCTAATTTTCAGCAGTATTAAATTAAAAACACTTCTAAGGCAGATGTTTCATGTTGTTCGTGAAATGAGGCTAAGCATAAATAGGTTTCTAGTGACTACATTTCTAAAATAATTTATTCACATTAAAGAGATTTGAGATAACCACATAATTCAAAATTTTCTTCATTGCAAAACTTTACTTCTTGTTATCAATTGGCCTCTATTCAGTATTGTACCAAAGATAAAACAGTTAACATGAAAATTGCCCTAACCCATTAACTTATCATAAACCATAAGCAAATCCTCTCACATGCAATATATTGTCCATTGAATCCTACTGGCATGCAGCACTTTCATGACACTTCTATTTTTATTAAGTGTGTATTCCTGAAACATAATGTTAGTGATTCCTCATTCAGGAAAGTCGTCTGATTGCCAGACTGGTCATGTGGCATCAAGACTGGTACCATGATATTGGAGACATAAGAGACTAAAAAATGCTGGAATCTTGAAAAAATAAAAATTGCCGGAAGAACTCAGTGGGTCAAACAGCACATGCAGATGGGGGTAGTGGGAGGAGAATTGTCAACATATCGGGTCAAGATGCAGGGTCTCGATCCAAACCAGATCCTTTCCTCTCACGGGGGCTGCTCGACCCAATGAGTTCCTCTAGCAGTTTGTTCCATACTGGAACTTTTAAAGAAATGTTATGCCTTTGATCCCAAACATATTCCAAAATGTACCATTGATAAGTAATGTGTAGGGAATCAAATAAGAGTGCTACCATTTTCTCATACATCACAGAAAATTAAGCACGTTGAGCGTGGGAGGGGGAGAAATAGAAAAATCACAATTTAAATGATTGAAAAATGTCAAGTTTTATCATAATGCGCCTAGGATTGATCAAACAAACAAAATATATATTTTTTAAATCAGCCGACACTTTTTACACTGGTTTCCTAGAACTATTAGATCTTTTTTTAATTACTTACCTAATATACAAATTAACAATTTTTGATTCATAAGTGTGGGTATATCTCGGTATGACAATGGAATGGCCATATTTGGAGTACTGTGTATAGTTCATGTTGTAGGAAGGATGTATTAAACTGGAAAGGGTGCAAAAACAGATTTACAAGGACATCATCAGGTCTGGAAGGTTTGAGTTATAAGAAGAGGGTCTTTTTTCTCCTGGAGGTAGGAGGTGTGAGGGAAGACCTAGAGGTTTATAAAACCATGAGGGGTGTATACAAGGTAAATAGCCACTGTCACGTCCCCAGGGTAGCAAATTTAAAAGTAGATGACAAATGTTTAAAAGAGACCAGAAGGGTAACATTTTAAGCACAGGGTGATGTGTACATATAACAGCTGCCAGAGGAAATGATACTGATGGGTACAACATTTAAAGGACACTTGGACAGGTATGTGGGAAGGAAAGGTTTGGAGGGATATGGGCCAAGCGCAGGCTAGTGGGGTTAGCTTGGCTGGGCAAGTTGTTTGGGCCAAATGGTCCCTTTCTGTGCTGTATAACTCTTAAGACTAAGTGAAAAATGTGATGCCCTTTGCTAACTACTCTGAGAGAAGGCAGGCTTGAGCCATTTTCTTGAACCACTACAGGGCATGTTGTGAGGATTCTTCTGCAGGTAATAAGTTCCAGTAATGAAGGAATATTTCCAGATCGGAAATATGGTGCGACCAGTTACAGCATGGCAAGAGGCCATTTTATTGGTCAAGCTCATACTACCTTTATGCAAAAGCAATCCAAACTCATCCCACTTCCCTGCCCTCTTCCCATAGTCTGCAAGTTTCTTCCTTCCACATATGATTCAGATCCATTCTGAACACAATTACATTTTATTCTGCTACTACTACTACTACTGGCAGTGCATTACAGATCATACCCCACTTGTTTATTAACTAGTTTTTGATCCGGTCATTGTTATTACTTTTGCCAATCACTTTCATTTTATGAACTCTAGTTTTTGACTGTTCCACTAGGCCAAATTTCTCCACCTACTCTGATCAGTTTTAAATGCCTCAATCAATATCTACTTGCAACTTCCCATTATCAAAGAAGTATCAGTCTGAAGAAGGGTCTCGACCCGAAACATCACCCATTTCTTCTCTCCAGAGATGCTGCTTGTTCCGCTGAGTTGCTCCAGCATTTTGTGTCTATCTTTGGTTTAAACCAGCATCTGCAGTTCCTTCCTACACAAGAATAACACTTACCTTTCCAGTCCATCCACATAATTAACCTATCTCATCCTAATATCTGAATAAATGTTAAAACCTTCCTTAAAGCCTTTTCATTTTTTAACCTGGAACCAGATCCGTTTGTGGCTGATTCACCGTTTTATAACAGCTATCCATGACTTCTTTGTTCTTGCACTCCATGTTTCTATTTATAAAGCCCAGTATCCTATATGCTTCTTTTAAAATCACTTTCTAAATCACTTTCTACAGCTAACGATGCACATATGCCTCAAATCTCTTTTCTTTTACCCCTTTTAGAATTGCTTCTCTTCTTATTCTTCCTATCAGAATATAACACTGCATCCATTTTAAGTACATTTCTTATTGCTTTTCTTATACTTGCATCCATTTTGAGTCCATCCAAAATCTTAACACACTTTTCTTTGCAGTCTCCAGCAGCAATTTTTCTTATAAAATGTAGTGCAAGGTAGTCATTTAACACCTCAGTTATACCTTTGCCCTGGTGGATGGGTTTCATTTAATGATCTCTGATATGCTCCACCATTCTTCTTGCAATCTCTTTCATGCTATTGAATATTCTTAGATTCACTTTGACTTTGTCACATCTTTCTCCCCTTTTACCTTTTTCCTAAACCTCCCTTTTTTCTTTAAACAGCTTGTTCTTAATTGGTCTCAATGCTTTTCTTTTTTTCTAATGTGCTTAATTCTATCTCTTTGGTCAACCAGCGAGCTCTAGCTTTAAATTTCCCTAATCCTCTTTCTCAGATGAATGCAGCAAGACCGTGGTTGAAATATGTTTAAGTTTTTCCAATTAGTTTTTGCCTGCCAAGCTAAGATTGCAATTTACCTGGATCAGATCAGTTCTCATCTCACTGAAATTTATAGCAGAGTGGTCCATATTTTATCCATAGCTCTTCATGTGTACCATTTCCAATATGTTCCAAAAATGATCAAAGGACACAAAGTGATGGAATAACTCAATGGGTCAGGCGGCACCTCTGGAGAACGTGGATAGGTGATTTGGGTTGTAACCCTTCTTCAGACTCAGAATCTGAAGAATGGTCCTAACCCAAAGCATTCACCTATCCATCTTCTCCAGAGATGTGTTGGAATGAACTGCAGATGTTTGTTTACACCAAAATGCTGGAATAACTCAGTGGGTCAGGAAGCATCTCTGGAGATAAATAACAGGTGATGTTTCGGTTAGTGACCTTCTCAAGAGATGCTGTCCGACCCACTGAGTTACTCAGGCATCATGCCCTTTTGTGCAAACCAACATCTGCCGTTTCTTGTTTCTACTGCCCCAACTGCTAATTGCTTCATTGACTTGTTTCACTCCCTGCAACTCCATCCCCCTTCCCCACAGGAATCACTGGTGCTGGTTTTATCAGCAGCTCATGTCCTTGCCCTTCCCAGAGGCAGAATTCAAGCGGTCAGAGAATCTTTGGCAAGATGCCAGAGTTCATCTTGTGGACGGTATGTCCTGCAATCACAATGTATCAGTGGTGAACATTAGTCATTACTTTGGCCTCGGATTTTCTCAAGTATTGGGCTAGACATACACAATTAAAAACAAACCCTCTATTGCACTCAGTTGGTCCCCTTCATTGAAATGAAGCAGTCCCTGTTGCAGGACATTTCTGGTAAAGGAGCTTCACAGGGATTCCACAAGTCACAGCTGCAAATATTTGAACCCAACTGTAGGACTGGAACAGAAATTCTAAAGTTGCTATCAGCTGACAAAATCCTGATGGTTATCACAAGAGAGCCAGCGATCCATAGCACCAACATATCGTTATGTTTAGGCAGCATTCTGATTGAGAGACGTCAGATATAATCCTGTGGATGGTATCTTTGCACCATAGGCTCCTCAGTCAAATGTCCAGACTTGCAGTTTCTCTCGCACTGAACAGTATTACTATTGCAACAACACTTCAGCAGTATGGTAAAATTAACCCGTCTCATGATGATTCTTGGTTATTAACATTTCCCTACAAAATCCGGCATTTGTATAATTGAAGCAGTCTAACGTACCAGATGGATCACTGGGGCAGTTCAGAACAGTTTATTTAAAGTAGTCTGATGTAACAGATAGGGCAAGATTTCCCTTTCAAATGGCCATTGGTAAACCAGATCAGTCCTTTAAACATCCAATTTTAATTAATATTAGAACTTCAAAGATGGACTTTTAACAATTCTCCTTTCAACACAATTGACCACTATACATTATTAAAACAAAGTTTCTCAATTACCTGTAGACCCCTTAACTGAAATTCAAACTTCTCCCTATCCACTTGCAAACCGCTCTTTCAATGACTTGAAGGGGGGACGTCAGAAGGATGAAGGGAATGGAGGCATGTGGGTGAAAAATAAACTGGAGAAAAAATGGAGAGCTGCTGCCTCACTGCCAGAGATTGCTTTACTTTCAGAGCTTGGAGAAGAAACAAAGAAAAGCAATCCCGCTTCGTCCAACTTGTTCAGTAACTGCCAACAGGATTTGCCGATCACAGACTCCCACAGCAGACTTTGACAGTGAATTAACTATCGTGGCCCCTTCACTCAAATCATCAGTTTTCAATGAAGGTGGTCCTCAACACCCATGAAATTATGGAACTGCTCAGACATTTTTGACCTGACTACATCTCCATTCACTCTTTTGCAGCCATACCAGGCTTTTGCAGCTCTGTAGGATACCAATGACCTTTGCTCCACAACCCTTGGATGGATGAAGAGTACATTTTAAAGTTGGATCTTAGCTCTGCTTCAGCAACCATCTCCCATCCATCTTGCTGAATGTTTTTTCAGCTATTTCTGATACTCATTTAAAAACAGTTTAAAGACTTTTTTTTAATTCTTAGATGACTTAAAACAATGATTTAAAAATACAAACTATACATTAATATAGCTCTTGGGGCTAGCGGAATCAGGGGGTATGGGGTGAAGGCAGGCATGGGTTACTGATTGTGGATGATCAGCCATGATCACAATGAATGGCAGTGCTGGCTCAAAGGGCCGAATGGCCTCCTCCTGCACCTATTTTCTATGTTTCTATGAAGTGAAATTTAACTAAAGCAAGAAACTTCACCTGAACTTACTAGTTGAGTGAGGGCCGTTCCTTGTATACCAGTCACAGTTGAATTAAAACTGAGGGGCCATGTGTGAAGTGCAGCCTCAGCACAGTACAATGCAGAACTGCTACTGCATTTGACTGTTCTCAAGACCGTTTGTCTTTCAAGATCTTGTCCACAGATGCCAATGTTCAAGACAGGCCAAATATTCAATTCAATTCAAATTTAATGTCATTGCACAGATACAAGTATGGGTACAACGAAATGCAGTTTAGTGTCAGTACGTAGTGATAGCAATGTTTAGATAAATACAGATAAATAAATACAGATGTGGGAATCTATCGGCGGGACTCCGAGTTCAGCTCATATCATTCTCATATTGGAGCCATTATCCACATCAGCAATTGATGCAGCCCTTTATTCAAATCACCATTAAAAGATAATCTAAATCATTGATATACATTACCAAACAAAAAAGAAATACCTTCTTCCCAATCATGTTAAGCCCTTCCAAATTATCACTTCTACAAAATTATTCTCATTTATGTTTAAAAAAGAACTGCAGGTGCTGGAAAAAAATCAAAGGTAGACAAAAATGCTGGAGAAACTCAGCGGGTGAGGCAGCATCGATGGAGCGAAGGAATGGAGCGAAGGAATAGGTGACGTTTCGGGTAGAGACCCTTCTTCATTCTCTTATATATAATTATTTCATGTACCCAGCTTCATTCCTTAAACTAATTACTAATTTCAGACCCTTTTCTGTTGGCTCCTTATGATTTGCAAAGAAAAACACCTTCCAAATTCTATGCCTTGGACTAACTATACCTCAGTGAACATTGGGCTATATGAAATCTCTCATTGTCCTTTTATATGGTGCTAAACTCAGAATAATTCTTCGGTAATCATGCATTGGCCTCCGGAAAACCTGGGCATGAAAATACAGTCTACAGTATATTCCCTGAAGCAGAATGACATTATTTAACCATCCATCTGTTTTATTCCACATTAAACCTGCAATTTATTTTAATCAAAATTGCCAAAATTCCTCTATTTAATGAAAAGTTAATAAAAAACACTGCAGATCCGAAATTGCTGCAAACATACAGCATCTGTAGGAAGAAAAACAGTTAACCTTTCAGGTTCTTGCGTTTCCTCATTCTTTTCTGTGTCCATCTAATTTTGTTCTCAGACATCAACTTGGAACAATTCAGTACCCTTTTTTTTATTTCAATGCAGGAAATGCTACACCATCCATTACCTATCTATGAAGACAACACATCTGTATCCCTCACTTGGTTTCTTGCACTGAAGCATTCTGCAGGAGTTAATAGTTATGCAGAGCCACAACACAAGCAATTGGAACAAACATCCCTGTGACAGGAATATAAAAGCAATGCTGCTGCTGGCAGGATGCGATTTGGCTCCAGCATCGGGTTCTCTTCTCGTTCCATGCAGTTCAATAGAAGTCTGAAGCAATGTCAGGCTCCACGTGAAGGGACAAACTGGGGGATGGAAAAGCAGCAAAGTTTAAGATATTGAACAGTTTTGAGAAACTAGAAAAGGGTTTGGATCACAACTGTTGGTCACCATTACAGAAAAGCTGTTTGCACATTTAAATTGAACTCCATTTAAAGCTGCATGTACACCATGTACACAGGCAATTTTTCAGCATGACTTCACTATCACAAGTCAAGGAACCCATTGAATATACATACTGTATTATTGACTTGGCAGGGTGTGGGAAGGTAGCCACTCACAATTTGTTTGGCCTTCAACCTGGTGGGGCCACATTATAAAGGAAGTAGTCTTGCAAGCAGAAATGCTGTCGCAAAGTAGACTAACCCACATTCTAGATTTGGAAAATGATTAAAAAAGGAAAATAGTATTGGGATAATTAAATAATCAACTTAAATGCATAAATTAACCTTTTAATTTGTGCAAAACAAAGATATAAAATAGCAAGGCTACCAAAAAAAATGGAACGTGCAGTTGCCTTTTACTCCCGAAGGCAGAATTATGCATCACAAGAAAGATGGCACCAGTAATTTCATTTCTGAAGCAAGACTCAAAGACTATAGAAATTGGGAAGGTCTTTGGGACGACATACAAACCAGCAAGGGTTTCAACATGAAAGCTTCATGCCAATACTTTCAATATTAAATAACTTAACATGAATAAAATACCTCAGGTAGGACAATGTATATGAAAAGTCAGCATTCTTTCAGTTTAAACAATAGACAATAGGTGGAGTAGGCCATATGGCTCTTCAAGCCAGCACCGTCATTCAATGTGATCATGGCTGATCATCCACAATCAGTACCCCGTTCCTGCCTTCAACCCATATTGCCTGCCTCCACTATCTTCAAGAACCCTATCTGGCATTCTCTTGAAAGTTTCCAGAGAAAATTCCACCGAGGCAGAGAATTCCAGACTCACAACTATGTGTGAAAAGTTTAGTTCAGAGATACTGCTTTGAAATAAACCCAATGGTGGACCAAGTCTACACTGACCATCAATGATTCATACTAGTTATATAAAATTCCACTTCTTCGTCCACTCCCTACACAGTAGAGGGTTTTCTTTTAATTAAAATGTTTCTTTTTTTTTTTAAAACCGAGGTAATTAACCAATAAACCCGATGTCTTGGTGATGTAGGAGGAAACTGGAGCATCCAGACAAAATCCACACTGTCACAGGCACAGGGAGAACGTGCAAACTTCACAGACAGCACCTGATGTCAGGATCGAACCTGGGTCTCTAGCACAGAGGCAGCAGCTCTACCAGCTGCACCACAGTACTACCAAAAGCCCCAGTCCATGACATTCGTAAGTGCATTTTTCAAGATAAGATGTGGGGGGGGGGGGGGGAGAGAGAGAGAGAAATGGGGGTCTTAAAATATTTAAAATACATTGCAGAATGCAAAACGGAGGCTTGGCAGATTAAAAAATACTAGCCAAGTTTTTTTTTTCAAGAATCCCTGAAACATTACAACACACTATTCCAGCAGAGAGCCCTTTCAAGAATCACTTAAAAGTGGTGCAACTCGTACATTGTTCAGATAGGAGTAATGTGGCTTACCTTATTTAATTACAAACAACCATTATACCATTATCTGAGGCCTCTCGCCCCAAAAAACAAACACTACATACAATAAGTATTTGGCTCACATACATAATCTATTTCTGGAGAGGCCTGGTTTCATGTTACCACTTAGTAGTGAAGCTTGTTATTGATGTTGGTGTTTCTTCTCTGCAGTCCAACAGCTGTTACCATAAAAGGATTTTTATCCCCAACAATCCATTAGCTCCACTTTTGGAATTTAAACAGCTCAGGTAAGCATCCCAGGTTGTTATTTTTTTTATCCTATTTATATTTATGTACTTATTAGTTTCACAACAGGCTGTTGAAATTTGCAGCTACAATTCCAGCCATGGGCTTACCTTAATACCGTGTCTTTACCATAATACAGCACCTGAGGACATTTCATAGAATCAAAATCATGACAGAACCAAAAAAGGAAGCATCAAGACGGGTAACTATAAACTCAAAGCATTTAATTTTAAAGAGTACTGTGAAGGATGAGAGGCAAAAGGAATTTATATGCTTTGAACAGGTTCTGTGCTTTGAATAGTTTATGAGCAAAATAATTAGTAGTAGCACAAAGATCATAAATGTTACAAACACTGGGAGACATACCCAGAATAGGATAATTGCCATTAATTATGTTCTAAACATCAAAGTGATAATTTATGTTTTAGATGACTGAAAATTGAATGAACAAATTAACAGCAGAGTTACACTTATTTATGTTATTCCCTTTATCACGTATCTGTACACTGTGAATGACTCAATTGTAATCATGTATTGTCTTTCTGCTGACTGGTTAGCAAGCAACAAACTCTTTACACTGTACATGTGACAATAAACCAAACTAAACTATGCAATGGAGAAACTCACTGCTCTGGAACAGATTAATTCAGTACATCAGTTAACTGAAGGTGGAGACGTTATAGATTGTAATGCTGCATTATTAATAGTAAAGCTGAAAAATCAAACCTTGCCAACCATACTCCTCAATCCTTCAACATGAAGAACATTGCACAAATTGAACATTGTTTAGGTGTTCTATTGCACTGAAGTAAACACTGACATAGTCAGCAAACAATATATACATTCAGATTTCATATTCTTCAATACAAATGAAAAATGCTGGATTTACGCAGCAGGTCAGGCAGTTACCATTTCAGGTTGAAGAGCCACTGTCTGAACCTGGAAAACAATATTAGTTTTAAGCTGGAAAAAAGGTGGAGAGGGTGAATAGGAAAAAAAAATAAATGTGATCAGCTGAGGCAAGAGTGCAAAAAAAAGGGCTAATTAGGGAGTCAACATGCTTTATTTGTGACAGGCCATGTCTGATGAACGTGATTGTTGAGGGTAGAGCAGTGGATGTTGTCTACATGGATGTAGTAAGGCATTTGATAAGTCTCTCATGGTAAGCTGAGCCAGAAGATTAAGATGCATGGGATTCATTGTGACAATCATGGATTTAGAACTGGTTTACTCATAGAAAATATTGAATTGTGGTAGAAAAATGTTATTTTAGTTGGAGATCTGTGACCAGTGGAGTTCCACCGACATCTGTGTGGAGACGCGTGTGTGTGCGTGCGTGTGTGTGTGCGTGTGTGACGTGCTGTCAGGATAGGCAAGTTAGGCACTGCATATCCTGACTAAAGTTATGAAATGGCAATTTCTTAAATATAAATAGTAACGGAATGGGAGAATTATACCTATCTAAGAGATCGATCTCTTTGGTAGGCATAATTCTCCGTGCCTTTCAACCGCAGCACTTGTAACGCTTGAAGGTCTGTGCAGCGCACGTGCCGTCAGCGCTGCTTCAAGCGGGGCTGAAGGCAGCAGAAATTCTGCCTTTGCAGTACTGCTTATGTGCAGCAGCCTACTGTGCATGCGCAGCGCTAGTTTCTTGGCGAGATTTTCAAATATGGATTGTCATTATTTTAAGAGTACCTTAGGAAACAGAGTGAAGAATGGAGTTCACGCATCAATAACGTGGTCACATTCTAAATGTTACTGTGGAAATTCTAGAATGGATGTGTTAATAGGGGCAGTGAGAGGGGATAAGTGAACAAATGATATTAAATCAGGATCATTAGAGAGTGAAAATGCAAACAAAAAGTACATAAAAATGCATTTCATAATTTATTGCAAGTTTGATAAAGTAAATGGAGAAACTCTACTCTGTCATTTGCTTTTCACAGATGTCAAGACTGCACTCGGGGTGAATTCATCAGCAACTGTACTGAGGAATCTGCTTGCTGAACTTGCACCTGGAAATCCCATTTATTTGAATGGCAAGGAACAGCAATGCGTATTAGATAATTTCATTTGGTTAGCTTAAACTGTTTAAAAGTAGTAGTGATTGTTTTTAAAAATTAATTCAATTACAAGCATGAGTAATCAATGTTTTTGACAACAGCAGTGGCTTAGTTTTTTTCTCAACTGTATTGCGAGCAAGGCTTGTTCGGGCACATCCAATTTGTGGCATAATGTTACACAAGTCCTTACTGCTGCAGAGAGCTTGAACTTCAAGGATCGTGTGGCTGGGAAGCACAAGTTGCCAATGTTTGAATCAACAAGCACACTACATACGTTACCAATGACACTCATAGCTTGGTGCTGGCAGCAAGTTCTGGCCATATATTTCAAGCCATGGAATTAATTTCACCCAATAGGTTTATGTCTTTGTTCATGAATCTGTTACTATTTAAGCATTTTGTTTCTTGTTCATGCAAAGTTGGAAGTTTGCATGATTACTCCAACTCTGGTCTGGAACACATTCCTAGCTTCTGTAGTTACAGAATGAGTTGTAAACTATTTACTCAGAAAAAGTAATTACATATGCCAGTAAGAGGATTAGATATGAAATGCCTGCATGAGTCAATTATGAATAATGTACTTTTACACATGTGTGGAGTACCAATTAAAGCTGGGATTGATGTGTTGGACTGTCATAGTTCGTAACAAGGTTGAATCACATTACATTTGTTCTACCCACACTCTAAAATCATTTTACAATTTAAAGTGAAGCTACCAATGTGCCCCTTTTGGAAGATGACAAAAATCTAAAAAGCTGTATTTCAATCTTCAAAACATTTAGCTGATAAATTCCAATTCACAAGCTATTATAGAAAAAAGTTATGAACTGACTTCCCTGTGAGGTGCACATGCTTGAACAGCTTGCCAAAAATGATTTAGGTTAATTATAAATAAAAGATTTACATAAAGAATTATAAAAGGTTAAATGAAAACAGGGCTAAGAGACTCTAGGTTTCAGTGCATTTTGTTATTTTCTATTGGTATCCAGAGCAATAACATCACTGGGAATGCCAGAATTGTTTTAGTCAAATCTAATGGCTCCCAAAGATGGTGGTGTGCTATTATCATGAACTACTATTCGCCTACTGCCATAACATGTGGACAGTTTTGTTGGCTCTCCATTCTGCATTGGACCATTTGGATTTTCAGTAGATGAGAGTCAGGCTGTTCCTCGAATACAACTCAACTCCATCATCCCCTCTAGCCCCACTGTTAGGAAACTGGGTGTTCGCTCGGCCCTGTGCGGTTGGATCTTCAACTTCCACATTCGCAACAGCATTTCCTCTTTGATGATCGTCAGCATGAGCACCTCAAGGCTGTGTGCTCAGTCCCTTGCTCTTCTCCCTCTATTTAGCCATTACATCGTAGCCGAATAGCTTCAACACCATCTACAAATTCACCACTGATACCATCATTGATGGATGAGTAACTGATAATAATGAGTCAAAGCACAGGAGGGAGATTGATAATCATTGAATGATGCCAAACCAACCACCTTGCTCTAAACATCAGCAAGACCAAGAGCTGCTTGACTTCAGGTAGGGAAAGCCAAGGATCCATGAACCTGCCTTCGATGGTACAGTAGATAGACAAAATTCTGGAGTAACTCAGCGGGACAGGCAGCATCTATGGAGAGAAGGAATGGGTGACCTTTTTGGGTCGAGACCCTTCTTCAGTCTTAAAGCCCTTAGTTTCTTTCTTGACCACATCCAGCTCTTCAACGGTGGAGAGTCAACAACTTATTTCCTGGCATATCTCCAAAGATCTGTCCAGAGCCTAGCATATTAATGCAATCACCAAAAAGCTAATCAATATCTGTACCTGGGGTGGCAATGGTGCTGCGATACAACGCCAGGAACCTAGGTTTCTGTAGAGTTTGTACGTTTCCCCCTTTGACCACAGGGTGGTTTTTTTCCAGGTGCTCTGGTTTCCTCCCACATTACAAAGCCATGCAGGTTTGTAGGTTAATTGGCTTCTGTAAGTTGTTGAGTGTATGGGATAGAACTAAAGTACGGGTGATTGCTGGTCAGCATCAACTCTGTGGGCTGAAGTGCCTGTTTCTGCACTATTTCACTAAACTATCTCCTGAGAACTGAGAAGATTGTGGAGACTTGGCATGTCGCTGAATACTTGATCAAACAACTACAGCTGTTTGGTAGAGAGAATGGAGCCCGGTTTGGCATCTTGAATATCCAGGACTGAAGCAGGCTGCAGAAAATGGTATTAACGACACTGCTCAGTCCATCATTGATTGGGAGGTTAATGCCAATGAAGGGATCTCAAACATCCGTCATCACTCTCATCTCACCAATACCATGGGGAAGATGGTACAGAAGCCCGAGGACAGAGGTACAAGCATAGCTTTTTTCCCCGAGCAACCATCATGCTCTTGAACCACCTTGCACAATCATATCTCAGCAACAATCTACTGTGGACTTTATTTAGATTGTAGTACATACTTTGGTTTTGCACTTTTGTGGCCTGGTTACTCTGCATTATTGATTATTAATTTATTGTATTGTGGTTTATTATATTTATTTGTTGTGTTTTTGCATTAATGGAGTTGCTTATTGACTTCAGGAAGGGAAAGCCAAAGATCCATGAACCTTCCTGGTGGAGAGCCAACAGCCCGGTTCCTGGCACATCTCCAAAAATCTGTCCTGGGCCTGGTACGTTAATGCAATCACCAAAAATCTCATCAATACCTCTACCTAGGGTGGCAGTAGTGCAGCGGTAGAGCTTTAAACCCAGCAAATGAGGAATAATTATACCAAGACAAAGTGCAGGCAGGAATACAACTGCTAGAGTACCAACAAGCCTTCATATAAAATGAATAAACCGAGTATCATATGTTCCGTTCAATTCTTTGTGCCAATTTATTTATATTTGACATCACAGAAAACCTATACATTACCTTGCAAGTAGTTAAAGCAGTTACTAATTAGACAATGAGGACGAGTTGAATGTGCTACTAATCAGGTCGGAATTCCTGGCAAACAAAAACCTACTTTGCACAAGCATCAGTGAAGGGATATTGTGGAGAAGACCTTCCCCATTTCTATCAATATATTGGCACTCTAAAATTAAAGATCCAGTTCAAACCACCTTACTCTGAACAAAATTGCAAGTCTAATTATTCCTAGGTAAGATCAATTTAAATAAAACACCAAGATAAATGGAATCTGGAAATAGGAGTAATTTTTCACCAACATAGATGAAAGAATCACACACTGAAATGGTTTAAGCAGGAGAGTTAACTGAAGTCTTTCTGTCAAATGTACTTGGATTAGTCAAAAGTGAAATAGTTACTGAAAGTAAAGATCTCTGTCATTTACATTAAAGTACCACACTTGTACTACATGGATGTCAACTGAATGCACGATTACTGACGCGTTCCCACACTATCCTCGGGAACAAGAGGATCAGGATGATGCATGAAATCACTTGTGCCAAAAAAACATTCGCACAAAATGCTCTTATCATGGCTTCAGTGGAGCATCTCCACACATCCCTAACACAAGTCTTGGATATGTACAATGTAAACTGCCAAGGTTGCTCAACATGACTGTAAAAACAGTGTGGCATTTAGACTTGCATTCAGCTTTAGTCAATAACTTTGATGACAAAGAAAGATGGGAACAATGAATTTCTAAAAAGTGCAGTTGTTATCATTTATACCATAGGTAAAAATAAATCTTTAGTCAACAAAACTACCCACTTTGGTTAAAATAAAATGCCACTTCATTACAATGCTTTTCCATGAACATCTCACTGCAGCCTCTGGAGAAAACTCAGAAATCGCATCAAACTGACTAAATGAAACTGAAGTGGGAAACAATCATCCTCCTAAACAATAAATTCCTCTGTCAAAGTTTTTTCACCATATGTAATAGCTGAAATATTCATTTTAAGTGATTACAAAACAAAAACAATCAATTACATTTCATTTGTATTAATAAATGGCATAAGTGGCTTTAAGACCCATGTAGGTGACTGACCCACTCCATGCGTCTGTGGGGTGTACTTGTTAGCAGTGAAAAATTCCATAAGAGTAAATGCAAAGGTAGAAATGCAAAAAAACAAAAACATGTACAAGAAAAAGATGACTTATTTCAACCAGTTAAGGGAAAGCTACAAATGATCTGTTGTACACAAAAGGCTGGAGAAACTCAGCGGGTGCAGCAGCATCTAAGGAGCGAAGGAGATCGGCGACGTTTCGGGTCGAGACCCTTCTTCAGACTGGTCAGGGATCAGGGAAACGAGAGATATAGACGGTGATGTGGAGAGATAAAGAACAATGAATGAAAGATATGCAAAAAAGTATCGATGATAAAGGGAACAAGCCATTGTAAGCTGTTTGTGGTGTGAAAATGAGAAGCTAGTGCGACTAGGGTGGGGGAGGGAGATGGAGAGAGAGAGGGAATGCCAGGGCCCGAGGGTTGAGGGAGAGGTGGGAAGGGGCGGAGTTCTTTATCTCTCCACATCACTGTCTATATCTCTCGTTTCCCTGATCCCTGACCAGTCTGAAGAAGGGTCTCGACCCGAAACGTTGCCGATCTCCTTCGCTCCTTAGATGCTGCTGCACCCGCTGAGTTTCTCCAGCCTTTTGTGTACCCTTGATTCTCCAGCATCTGCAGTTCCTTCTTTAACATAATGATCTGTTGTAATTCCTACAGATTCCAAAGAAAATACCTAGCATAGATTTTGAAGCAGTTACTGAGCACATACATAATGCATCATACAATAAAATAAAGCTATGACCTGTGATGCATTACAGATATTATTAACAGAAAGAAACCAAAATCACTCCCAGACTTGCATCATTGCTCTAACATATCATAATGAAGTGCTTGGAAAGATTGCCTCAAATGTGGGCCATTACCAGTGTTTTAGACAACTGCAATTTGGGTGAAGGGAAAATAGGTCTACCGAGAGCAGTCTCCCTTGCACTACATTCAATCATGGATCACAGTGACAATAAGAACATCCACGTCATGGTGCTTTTCATTGACTACTAATCTCAGTGATCAAAACTGTAATACTGAATAAGTTTATCCCTGTTGGCCTTTGTGTTGCTATCAGCAACTGGTTTCTGGACTTAGTCAATTAGAATCGGTTATAACGTTTCCTACACTCAACACTAGTGTCCATTAGGGTTGTGTGCTCAGTCCCTTGCTCTACCTCTACTCCCTCTGCACTCATGACTATATGGCACGTACAATGCCAAGCGAGGGAGTGAACACAATCCGTCCTCATCAACAGAGCTGCTGTTGAGAAAGTCAACAGTTTCAAGTTCCGAGGCATCCATATCAACCGCAACCAAACCACGTCCCTTCACACTAACGCAGGATCAAGAAAAAGCAACAGCATCCTTGGGTGTCTGAGAAGATACAATAGTATTACAAGGATTCTCTTGAACTTCTACAAATGCACTATAGAAAGTATGCTGGCAGGTTGCATCTCAGCTTAGTACGGCAATTACTCTGCACTTATTGCCTGAACCTAGAGTGGTGAACGCAGCCAAGTCCACAACGGGCTTGTCACTTTCTTCCATCCAGTCGACCTTCATGGCCTGTTGCATCAGGAAGCAGAACGTATCGTCAAAGATGCCTGCCATCCTGGTCATTCACTTTCCTCTCTTCTTTTTTACCCAGATAATAAAAGTGCTTAAAACGAGTTTCTTCCCCACAGCGAACAGACTCCTGAACCAATCTACACACACTCTACCTCATTTAAGTTATACGGCAATCATACTTCGATATTCTTCTACATTTCTTGGATTTAGCACTACAATCTTCCATTCTACTATTTTGCACTATTTTGTATTTAATATTGCAGTTATTGTATGGCTATTGTTTACTCTGAATTTCACGTGAACAATGAATTTCATTGCAGCCCAGTGATCACAACAAAAAACTGATCAAATCTAATCTAAAGGCATCAAGGTATAAAAAAGAAAGCAGGAATGAATGACTAGTCAATCTTGTTAAATGACCGGATCCTGCACCTATTTCTTTTTGTAAAAATAGTAAAATGCAAAGGATGATCTTTTGGATGAAAGGCTCGAGACCTGAAACATTGGCAATATTTTTCCAACCTTACAATGAAGAAAATGCTGCATACCAAGCTTAAGTGAATGCTGGAACATTCACATCATTTCAACTAATTGATTATAGCATCTGCAGCAAGAGCCCTCAGACTGGTTTTGAAAAAATAAAAAATTGGTTTTACCAGATTAAATGTGTTAGAGAGGCCGTGTTTTTGATTGAATCCATTAAAGTCACTCACCTCTCAGGGTTTAAAATAATAGGAAGAATCAGTCTCCTGCACTTCAATAAAATTACTTTTAAAATCTTGGCCTTAATTTTGTGCCAGTTCTCCATAACCCAAGTAGCCTGCAAATAAGAAATTCTGAGGCACTCCAGTTTTAGAGTAAGATTTATTTTAGATTAAGTTGCAACACACATTTCTCATTATTAGTGTAAGAACTAAAACCACAATATCTGAAATGTTTAGCACACATGGGCTCAAAATCAATGTTCAACAAAACTCGCAAAGGTTCAACTTATGCGAAATGTTTTAACGATCTTTGAAAATATTCTTGTTCAATATTTACAAAATAGCAAGGAGCAATGAAATACCACAATTTTTGGGTAACGTGCACACAGTTGACCCTCTGCGAAGGAACTATTTTCTATGATTAGCGATGAACCTAAAACTAGTTTGGACAAGAAGGCCGCCAGGAAGTGTTGCAGAACTATTCTCACTCCAGCTTCCACTAATTGAATCTTACAGCACTAATGTGATGGAAAGAGCAGCATTCATTTTGACAAGAATTAGCCAAAGTATTTTTGACACTGATGTAGCAATATCTGTAGTTGGATAGTTCCTTTAATTACCGGTAGGTTCAAGTTATCAATGCCACCAGACTTGCGGCATGGGTTTTCAAATGAATGGATGTTCAGTGCCTTTAATATGGATATCTGCACATCAACAAGTGTTTAAAATATTTATTTTAATTGACTGTAGGGTGAACAAAATGAATTAACATAGGATTAGATCAAAAATTATATATGAGGGATGCAGCTGAACCAGAAGTCCACAGGGGCTGTTGTTATTCTGTTTAGTAGTGAATGAAATCACTCAATAGACAATTGGTGCAGGAGTAGGCCATTTGGCCCTTTGAGCCAGCACCGCCATTCAATGTTATAATCCCCAATCAGTACCCCGTTCCTGCCTACTCCCCATATCCCCCGACTCCGCTATTTTGAAGAGCCCTATCTACCTTTCTTGAAAGCATCCAGAGAACCTGCCTCCACCGCCCTCTGAGCAGATAATTCCAGACTCACCACTCTCTGTGAGAAAAAGTGTTTCCTCGTCTCCGTTCTAAATGGCTTACTCCTTATTCTTAAACTGTGGCCCCGGTTCTGGTCTCCCCCAACATCGGGAACATGTTTCCTGCCTCCAGCATGTCCAAGCCCTTAACAATCTTATATGTTTCAATGAGTATCCTCTCATCCTTCGAAACTCCAGAGTGCACAAGTTCAGCTGCTCCATTCTCTCAGCATATGACAGTCCCGCCATCCCAGGAATTAACCTTGTAAACCTACACTGCACTCCCTCAATAGCAAGAATGTCCTTCCTCAAATTAGGGGACGAAAACTGCACACAATACTCCAGGTGTGGTCTCACTAGGGCTCTGTACAACTGCAGAAGGACCTCTTTGCTCCCTTTTTTTAAGATTCCTCTTGTTCGAAAGGCCAACATTCCATTCGCTTTCTTCACTGCCTGCTGTACCTGCATGCGTACTTTCATATTACTTTCCCACTCACTGGGATTTTAAATGTAATTGGACATAAGAAAGGCTAAAGGTTGATGCAATTCTTGTCCATATTGAAACAAAGACACCTAATTTTGCCACAAAACAAAAACAAAAATGTTCCAATGCTATATCCAGAAATCAACACATCATCTAAAGATATATGTAAAGTTAAAAAAAAAACTATGTTCTGGGCACTTGATATTATCCTAATATTAGCAACTTAATATTCACTTACATTGATAACTTGTGCTGAATGGTTGAGCCAGAAAACAGCAAGAACATTGCATTTTCTTCACTGTGCATGTCTTATTCTAAAGCTAGAAGTTAAAGTAATCCCAAATTCAAATTATACCAAATTTCATCATGATGCCAAGCTGTGAAAATTGCTCATTAATTAAGCAAATGCAGTGCCTCTGACTAAATAAGAGGCAAGCATTGAATTTGGAGGAAGGAAAAAGTGTAGGAAGGAACTGCAGATGCTGGATATAACTGAAGAGAACACACAAAATGCTAGAGTAACTCAGCAGGATAGGCAACATCTCTGGATAGAACGAATGGATTACGTTTTGCGTCGAGACCTTTCTTCGGACTGAGGGGCAGGGGAGAAGGAGACAGATTAGGTAGGGTAGTATGTGAAAATGATACGTCAAAATAGATGAAATGCAAGGAAAATGTAGACTTGATCATTGTTAGCTAGGAGAAGGTGACAACGCAAACAGATAACATGTAATCGGGGACAGTCACACTGGTCAGAGAACTGGGAAGGGGGAGGGATGGAGAGAGGGAGAGCGAGGGTTACTTGAAGTTAGAGAAGTCAATATTCATACCGCTGGGGTGTAAGCTGCCCAAGCAAAATATGCGGTGCTGCTCCTCCAATTTGCACTGGAGGGGGCCCAGGACAGAAAGGTTGATGTGGGAATGGTAGGGGGAGTTAAAGTGTTTAGCAACCAGCAGATCAGGTAGGTTCAGGCAGACTGTGCAGAGGTGTTCAGCAAAATGATCAGCAAGCCCGCGCTTGGTCTCGCTGATACATAGGAGTCCACACCTGGAACAGCGGATACAGTAGATGAGGTTGGAGGAGGTGCAAGTGAACCTCTGCCTCACCTGAAAGGACTGTTGGGGGTCCTTGGACAGAGTCGAAGAAGGAGGTATAGGGACAGATGTTGCATCTCCTGCGGTTGCAGGGGAAAGTATCTGGGGAAGGGGTGATTTGGATGGGAAAGGACAAGTAAACCAGGGAGATGCAGAGGGAATGTTCTCTGTGGAAACCAGGAAGGGGTGGAGATGGAAAGATGTTGTTAATGGTGAGATCCCGTTGGAGGTGGCGAAAATATCAGATGAGGTGCCGTATGCGAAAAGTACGCGACATGCGAAAAGTGAGAGGACTAGGGAGACTGTCCGTTTTGACTGGGGGAAGGGGAGCAAGAGCATCGAGCTGCGGGGTATCAAGGTGACCCTAGTGACGGCGGAAGAGGGAAACCCCCGTTCCCCAAAGAATGAGGACATCTCAGCTATCCTGGTCTGGAACATCTCACCTTAGTCGCAGATGCGGCGTAGACCGAGGAATTGGGAGTAGGGGGACAGAATCTTTGTAGGAGGCAGTGTGGGAAGAAGTGTAGTCTAGAAAGCTGAGGGAGTCAGTAGGTTTATAATAGACATCAGTCGATAGTCTATCTCCTGTGATGGAGATGATGAGATCAAGAAACAGTAGGGAGATGTCAGCGATGGTCCAAGTGAATTTGAGTGTGGGATGGAAATTAGTAGTGAAATTAATAAAGTCCATGAGTTCTGCATGGGTACAGGAGGTACCTCTGATGCACTCATCAATGTAGTGGAGATAGAGTTCAGGGATAGGGCCAGTGTACACCTGGAACAGGGATTGCTCGTTGTACCAGATTGCCGGTAGAACTCAGCAAGTCAGGCAGCATCTGTGGAAACAAAGGATTGGTCGGCTTTTCAGGTTGATACCCTGAATCAGGAGCCTGTTATTCAGGACATCATAATAGATTATAGGAGCAGCCAACTGCTGCTCCTATCTCATGTTTGTATAGTCACCTGATGGACAAGTCAGAGAACATACAACATCACACAGACAACACTAGCAGTTAGGATTTAACCCAAATCCTTGGTGTTTAAACAGAAGGATTGACTGCTGTACAAATATGTTCCACATGATGCAAGACTTTAAAAAGAAAGCCCAATAAGCGAGTTTGGTATTCCGAATGCACATGCCGAGGTCATAGGTCACCTGAGAAAAACATTCTCAGCAGCTGAGCTGTATACATACCTACGTTTCATCCATAAAAAGGATCAAACCACCTCCGGTGCTACAAGCGCTGTTGAATTGCTACTGGAGTTAGCGACACTATTTCTCCCTTCTCCACTGGTCCATGCAGAAATCTCAGCAGAGACAATCTAATGAATCATGGTCCGGTCCCCCTCAGCCTGGGTGTATGGGTTCCATTCTCACTCGGGCTGCCCTCACGGATTATACATGGTTATTATACATGGGTCGAACCACGCACCCCTCTCCTGCATAACCCCAGGAGGCAGATTTGTGTGTGGAGTCTCACTACCGTCCCCTGCAGAGTGTTCCACCCCAGTCCAGGGGCGGCTGGAGATGTCCAGGGTGACCCCGGACTGACGGGACACTGGCCCAGAGCAATGGCGCCCCCCCAGGCTTATAGCCAGTGTGGAGAAGAATGACTAACTCCAGCTCAACTCTGCTTCAACTCCCAAGGAACCCGTTCCCCGACAGGCTGGGGACTGTCAGCAGCTCCTCTCGCCTTATCCAGTGGCTGTCGGTTAACCCCTTCGGTGCAGGCAAAATATTTTCTTATTCCAGCAGTAAACACATTAAGGATTAAATGAAATTAATAACTTCCTTAACTTTTTGAATATCTCATAATTGTAGATTAATGAACTGAACTAGAACTGTAATTAGTGTGTGAACAGCAGAACAAGAAAGGAAGCTATTGAGATGACAGAATTCTAGATTAATTCATTGGTAGAATAGTTAACAATTTATACACTGTTTATACAGCTAGCGCTGTTCGCTTTAAAAAAAATCACAAATGACCTTTGACAAATCCCATGATTCCTTGCGTTTTTCAGAATACCGAACTCGCTTATTGTGGAAGATGTAGTTATCTATTGACTATTATCAAATGCTAGATAACTTTCCAAATGCCAGTGATAGAATCATCCAAATACAGAGTTGTTCTGGCATGATACTCCTCAGTGATAAACCTCAGTCTTGTACACCTGTCACATTTCCCCACAACCTTCTTTCCAAAAAAAAGCAATGCATCTTCAGCAGCATATTTTCTTGCACAGATCATCGGTTTCTCTTCAAGCTTAGATTATTTTCTCAAACAATAGTAAACTGGGGTGGAGGCAGGAAGAAAAGAGAACAACTTTATAAAAAGCAAAAATTAAGGTAATTACTAATGTGGAAACACCAAATTTTGTGCAGACAATATAAACAGCACTTGTCAAGAGAAAATCAAGATTTGAATGCTCCTTTTAACTGATATATTTACAGCTCAGCAAACTGAAGTTCAAGATCTCAACCAAAAGACAGTTTGAACAACATTGTATTGTTTCAGTATTGGACATCGTCCTACTATTGCCCAGCTAAGACTATATTCTTGTTCAATGGGATTATTTACCTAATACAGGACAGAAGGTCATTCAGCCCATTTGGTGCATGCCTGCTCCCAACAGGGCAATCCCAGATGTCCCATTCTTCCTCACATTTCTCCGAAGCCCTTCAACATAAAGCTCTCTTGCATGTCCATCAGCTCTCCCAATTCCCTTTTCACTTAGGGCAACTTATCGAAGCCAAATACTTCAGCATCCAAGGATCATGGGAGTTCAGAGTATCCAGAGGAAACCCATACCACCTCATTGCATAATTTACTGATCAAACCCAAGTTGACAATTATTGCTGTACTGTTGTATTGCCCATGTTATGTATTGAGTCGGAGCAAGAGCCCCAATAGTAGGAGCTTTCGACTAGAGGTATTTACCTCTAGTCACTTAAAGATTCACTCTTCCATACACCACCACTTTTCTATTTCTATCAAAAATGCTACACCTCAGCAATATTAATTTGGAGGAAACAGATTTGGCATATAAAATGCAGCCCGCCAATCAACCCGTCTGGTGTCCCAGACTTGTCATGTTTCAATAAAATCAAAAACTGGAAGGAGAGATATTTCCTACAACCAAAAAATGGAGAACGTGTCATCGTTGTTTTTTTGCCAAAAACTCAGTCCATGGGCACTATTCAGAGCCCATACACTGCCTCAGTGTTAATGTTTGCAAACCTGCTGCTGCATACAGCACATAATTACAAATGTAACCACTCACCACTACTCCCATTTCCATTTTTCACCCCATTCAACCCAAATGCAGGTGCCTAAACAGGGTATTTATATGTCTTTGTTAATGTCCAAAACTATCTAAAATGTATTCTCCTTCAGTAGTTAATGATCTTCTATATGCATCTTTATTGTATCATTCATTAATCATGTCAGTGCTCGCTGAAATTGTCATGTACCACCTTAAGGTTTTTGAAATCCCCCATGGTCTTATCCATTTACCTAAATGACCTTACCACTGCCAAAATAGGGTAATTTAGGCCTTTGAAATTTTGAAATGCGTTGCTCAACACTGGCAGCAGTGCCCCCAAGCTCCAAAAAGCACTTCCTTATTTTCCCCCAAATCTTTCCACTTTCCTTCACCCTAAAGCCAAATGTCTCCATCCTTCAAATGAATATTGACAATAAAATTCATTTTAGCTTAGACAAGATAGGCAAAGCAGTGAGTGTTGATAAAGGTAGTTGCGCTTTCAATGCTCACAGGGCTATGTCTTCTTCTTCTTGCGTATGAGTCAGTTACACAGTTTGATTCAGGCATCGCAGCCAGTTCACTGTGTCAGGATTGGGGTTGGTCAGGTCGATGGTAGTGGTATCTGGTGGGCTGAGGGTGGGACAGTCGTGGATTACATGGTGTGCGGTCTGGTCGGGGTGTCCACAAGTACAGGCTGCTGATGGGCGCAGTCCCCAACGTTTCATGTTATGATTGAAACGCCCAACACCAGTTCGCAGACGATTCAGTGTAACCCACTCTCTGCGGACCAGTTCTGCACCAGGTGGCAACAGTGTGTTTGGGTAGACGGTCATTTGGGCGTCAGAGTCAGCAGCAACAGGGCTATGTGAGGTAGGCAGTCTGAAACAACATCATAAACCTCTCAATTTACCCCTGTCTTTAAGTCAATTTAATTCACTCCTGCCTTTGGACATTTTACTGATCTGATGTTTGATATCAAACTTCAACAACATTCATGCATTATTATGTATCAGTATCTAGGCACATTTCATTCCACTGGAACACTGAAAATGCAAATTGGTGATAGATGGTCAGCTTATACATACTAAACGTCTGCTGGGGTTCAAACACACAATGCAACTAGCGCCAAGAAAGTATATTCAACTCAAAAAAGTTAATCTAATTGAAACAGATTTAAAAGGAGCAGGACTCAAACTTTTTCTTCCCTTTTTCTCCCTGACACCAATTTTTTTTACAAAATTGCCTGAATTTCAAGTATCCAGGCAAGTTACAAGTCACTAATACATTAACATACAGAATGAATAATCAGGACAGAGTAATTTTATCCTATGTATAACTACTCAGTTCCTTATTAATTAATAACAATTATATAAATAGAAATTCTAATCCCTCTGGAAATGAGCAAGATGGAAGTTCCAATAGTTTCTTATGCACAAGGTAGACACAAAATGCCGGAGTAACTCAGCGGGTCTGGCAGCATCTGCTGAGAGAAGGAATGGGTGACATTTCGGGTCAAGACCCCTCTTCAGACTGATGCCAGCAGAGGGGACGGGACAAAGAAAGAATGTAGTCGGAGACAGTAAGACTAGTGGGAGAACGTAGTAGGGGGAGGGGACAGAGAGAGAAAGCAAGGGCTATCTGAAGTTACAGAAGTCAATGTTCATACCGCTGGGGTGTAAACTACCCAAGCAACATGTGAGGTGCTGTTCCTCCAATTTGGACAGAAAGGTCAGATTTGGAATGGGGGGGGGGGGGGTGGGAGTTGTAGTGCTGAGCCATTGGGAAATCAGGTAGGTTAAGACGGACTGAACAGAGGTGCTCAGCAAAACAATTGCCGACCCTGGGCTTGGTCTCGTCGATGTAGAGAAGTTGACACCTGGAACAGCAGATACAGTAGATGAGGTTGGAGGAGGTGCAAGTGAACCTCTGTCTCACCTGGAAAGACTGTTTGGGTCCTTGGATGGAGTCGAGGGTGGAGGTAAAGGGACAATTGCATCCCCAGCGGCTGCAGGGGAAAGTACCTGGGGAGGGGGTTTGGGTGAGATGGGACATGTTCACTAGGAAGTTTGAGGGACTAGTCTCTGCAGAAAGCAGAAAGGGGTGGAGATGGGAAGATGTGGCCAATGGTGGGATCCCGTTGGAGATGGCAAAAATGTTGGAGAATTATATGCCGGTTTCTTATGCACCTTCCATTCAATATATTAGTTCAATAACAATTAACATCTTTGCCCAAGCCTTCATAGATTATACTTCATCGATTATTGGGATATACACTTATGTGAATGTGAGGGATACTTGATTGAGCAGAGGATGGCCATGGAGAAAATATCCAGCCACGTGTCTTAGAGTGGGGGGGGAAAAAAATGCCTCAAAACAATTGTGTAAACTAGCTAAAAGTTTAGTGCTTTCTGAATGTGTTGCCATTTAAGGCTGAATTTAAATCTTCCTTCTGCCCGAGGGCCACAAGAGTTCTTGTGACCGCTAACATTTGATTACACATTTAAAACTTACTTTCCTCGCAGGCAAGAGACAGCAATGTTTTAAAAAAATGTTGCAAAATAAAATTGTGCAGATTCTGCTTATCTGAAGAAAGAAAATACTGGTAATATTCAGCAGATCAATAACCTTAATCAATTTGGACACAAGATAACCGGACTGAAAGGTCAACAATTTACATATTGGTTTAGAAGTTAAGCAACCAAATCAGTGGTGAAATCTCAAGGCATTAACTGATGTACCACCACAGCGAACCTGGACAATTAAATGATATACGCATGAACAAACACCATTCATAAGATTGAGTAATTGTATTATTGCAGGCTTTTGAAGATAAAGAAACGTTTGCTTTTTGGTTAAGAATTATACTTTTAATGCAGAGGTTACAAAATTATCTTAGAATGCAACCTTTTCATTTTACTTGCTGCTGAGAAAAAAGTTTAATTACCAGTCAACCATTATATTTCCCACCATATAGCATCTAGTGCCTTCCAATAATATATTTTTTGTAAACTGCTGGCAAAATAAAATAATCCCACCTACAAGTCTATTAGGTTACCAGCACCAATTAAATCATATGAAATTTGGGTACCAGGGTTTGCAATTGAATTAACAACCGAGACCTGGTTCAGCTCTGCATAACAAGCAAGGTTTTTAAAAAAATAACCCTCTAACTAAGAATTAGAAAAGCAGTAAGTTATTTTAGGTCACAAATCGTTCAACATGCCCTTCACTTCCAGAGAAAATTTAATGACATGCGCTTAGCAAAGCTTTCAAATCACAGCAGCGCTATATATTGGCAGAGCACTTCAGTGTTTCTCTGCTCAGTTAGAAGTCATTTGCTAAGGACACTTGGGGACGTAAATTGCTGGGAATAAAGTTAATTGTGAACCAGGTAGAAATGTAGGGCAAATACAATCTCATTTGAGAATTTTATGATTAAAAAAATCTTACATTGTAGTCCAGGATGAAAGAAACAACACACCATCTGACCTCCAGAGGAGGAATTCATGATTTATCCAAGGACTATCTGAAAGCGAAAGAAACTACCCCAAAAGTTGGTTAACACAAATAAAGGAGGCTAAGTATTTAATTTAAAATGTTCCACCTTTAAGCAGGCCACTCACTGTATGTCAAAGCCATTTGAAGGAATTAACCCTGTCGGATATTAAAAACAAAATCCAGGGGACACATTATATAACGTCACTGTTGCATTCCTAAGAAACCTCATGTCATAGAAAATAGTGTTATAACAGCCTCCAGTTTAAATTCCATTTGGAATATTTTGAAGGACCAAGAAACCAAGAATGGGAAAAAGGGGGTTAGGAGCTAGTTTCTGCCTTGCAATAAGTTAATTTTTATCCCACAGGATTGTCATAAATAAAATGTTTAATTAACTATATTTTTGTTATTGCAAGGTAAAAATGCTAAATGCCGTTTGTTACGTTAAAAAAATGAGTATAATTTCACAAGTGTTAACAGAAGCGATCGCTCGTGAATTTTAATGGCTACCCATAATGAAACTAACAGCCTGTGTAAGAGACAATGGTTTCTAAAGGCTGTGAAGTGGTTGCATGAATATTTTTTGTCCCCCAGACAGTTCCCCCCCAACATTACCTTTAAGTGGCATCTTAACTAACTGAGCTCATGCAAAGCAAACAGTGTTCCTAATTCATCAGTCACAATATGTCCAACTAACATTATGGAAACACTTTATTAGCAGAACTACCAAAGCTGAAGGTGGTACAGTTTTCTCCCTAAAACAGGGTTCAGTAACTCCAGTGCCATCTTTGTGGATTTTTAACATTGTAGGAACTGAAGCACCCAGGAGAAACCCCACACATTCTCAGGGAAATGCAAAGTTGGCATTGAAATAGTTTTCAGACATGCAGGTTGCCAGGTTTATTGGCTACTGTAAATTAGACAAAAGAATTAGGGTGGAATTGATGAGTAAGACAGGAACAATGGGTTTCAGAGAAATAAGTGGGAGTTGGGAATTGATGCAATTGGTCTATTATTTGACGTGTTGAGCCAAATGATCTCCCATGATGTAGGCCAAAAGGAAATATGTAGAATGTAGCCACATGTTCAATAACATGTTCAGTTATTTCCAGAGGAATTCTATACGACCAGAAAACATGTATTCACTATTATGGAACTATCTGAATTGACAAGCCATTTATAATTATACTAGCTCCGCAACACGTCAGAATTTGAATATAACAGGACTTTTGCTTTACCACCCTCCTGGAATATCAGACATTTGATCAGCTTTAAGTGAAAATACAGAGAAATAAATGTCAGTTCAATCTCAAGGTGATTAAAATAGACATTTTTCTGAGTAAGATTTCTTCATTTTAGTCAACTGGAATGATTCCAAATTAATTTCTTGTGGGAAAGTGTTTGGAGGTTTGAGGATGTTAGCAGTACTTGAGGGCCCAAGCTATATGGAGAGGTAGGGACTTTATTCCTTGGTGCACAGAGATTATCTTAGAGGTGTATACAATTATGAAGGGGAATAGTTTGGGTGAATATACACTTTTTCCTCAGGGTAGGAGAATCAGGAACTAGAGGGCATTGTTTCAGGCGAGGGGGAAGTGTTAATAGCAGCCTGAGGGAAACATTTCCTCACAGTAGGTGGTGGAATGAGCTGTCAGAAGAAGCAATTGAAGCAAGTAAAACATTTTTAAAAGACATTTGGAGAGGAACATGGGATTGTAAAGGTTGAGAGTTATATGTGCCAAACAAATGCAAATGAAACTAGCTTAGAACATCTTGGCTGGAAAATTGGGCCAAAGCCATACTGTATGACTATCACTCTAAATAGTCAATCATGTTAAAAATGTTTAAGAAAGAACTACAGATGCTGGAAAAATCGAAGGTAGATGAAAAAAGCTGGAGAAACTCAGCGGGTGAGGCAGCATCTATCGAGCGAAGGAATAGGCAATGTTTCGGGTCGAGACCATGTTAACATACCGTTCTAACACCTTTATAGCAAAAGCTCACTTCTTTAGAAGATTCAGAATGGTGACAAATACTCTTGAATTTCTACAGGTATACAGAAGAGAGCATATTGACTGGTTGTATTGTGGATCTGGTTTGGTAACTCAAACGCCCAGGACTGAAATTGCGAGAGCCCTGGTTGAAATGTACATCCTTAAATACAGGAGAGGTGCCGGAGGACAAATGTTGTGCCTCTGTACAGGAGGACTCCAGGGAAAATGCTGGGAACTATAGGCTGGTGAGTTCACCATCTATAGTTGGAAAGTTACTAGAGAGTATTCTGAGGAATAGGTTATACAGGCATTTGGATGGGTAAGGGCTGAATAGGGATAGTCAGCATGGCTTTGTACGTGGGAGGTTGTGTCTCAGTGAGTCTTTTGAAGACTAGGCCAAAGTGGTTGATGAAGGCAGAGCTGTCGACGTTGTATACATAGATTTCAGTAAGGCATTCGACAAGGTTCCACGTGGTAGGCTGCTCTGGAAGGTTAGATTGCATGGAATCCAAGGGGTGATAGCTGAATTGATAGCAAATTGGCTTCAAGGAAGGAAGCAGAGGGTGATGGCAGAAGGTTACTTCTCAGACTGGAAGCCTGTGAGCAGAGGTGGACCTACACAGTGAGTGGTAGGCCTCTGGGGAGTGTTGTAGAGCAGAGGGATCTAGGAGTGCAGGTGCATGGTTTCGTGAAGGCCGAGTCGCAGAGGGTGGTCAAAGGCTTTTGGCACATTGGCCTTCATCAGTGAGAATATTGAGTATAGAAGTTGGGAGGTCATGCTGCAGTTATGAACGACGTTAGTGAGACCGCATTTAGAGTATCGTGTTCAGTTCTGGGCACCATGTTGCAAGATATTGTCAAGCTTGAAAGGGTTCAAAGATTTACGAGGATGTTGCCAGGACTAGCGGGTCTGAGCTATAGGGAGAGGTTGAGTAGGCTGGGTCTCTATTCCTTGGAGCACAGGAGGATGATGGAGATCTTATAGAGGTGTATAAAATCATGAGAGAAATAGATCGGATCGATGCACATGAATCTCTTGCCCAGAGTAGTGGAATTGAAGACCAGAGGACATGGGTTCAAGGTGAAGGGGAAAAGATGTAATAGGAGTCTGAGGGGTAGTTTTTTCACACAAAGGGTGGAGGGTGTTTGGAACAAGGTACCAGATGAGGCTGTTGAGGATGGGACGATCCCAATGTTTAAGAAACCATTAGACATTTACATGGATAGGACAAGTTTGGAGGGATATGGACCAAGCACAGACAGGTGGGACTAGTGTAGCTGAGACAGGTTGGCCGGCATGGACAAGTTGGGCCTAAGGGTCTGTTTCCACACTGTATCACTATGACTATTGCAAAATGTAGTCAACACTGCCCAGTTTATCATGGGTTCCGACCTCCCTGCCATCGATGGGATCTACAGGAGTCCAGCTCCAGAGACTCACACCACCTTGGCCACACTCTCATTTCACTCTTGTCATGAGTAAGGTAGTACAGGAACGGCTTCTTCCCAACAACCATCATGCTATTAAACACTACAAACGCCATCTAAGCTCTGAACTACATAGACTTGGGGCATTTTATTTGTCTTTGCACTATTATTGTATTTTATATGTTGAACGTTGTTTATTTTGCTGTTTACAGAGTACTATGTTTACATATCTGTTGTGCTGCTGTAAGTATTTCACTTCTGTTTTGGGACATATGACAATAAAACACTCGACTCGAGTTTGGTTTTAGAAAGCCTTTTCACGCAATTATCTGGCTACAAGTAAACTTGTGCACAATGGCATTCTGTAGATTAAACCTGGCGCCTTGAAAATGATGAATTTCCAGTTACATAAATGATAGTAGGCACATTAAAAATTGTCAAAACGAGTCCTGTCATTCCTCCAAAACATATTGGCCAAATACAATAAACTTTAATTTTTCAACATTACTTACTACTTGTGTATAGAAATGCAATTATTAAAAAAGTGACTCCAGTTTAAATTAGGCAATTTGCCAAAACTATTCAGACGAAAAAATGTGATCAGACATTTAGCAGAAAAACAGTTGAATCAGACTTTGGTTAGTCTTAATGGTTTGGAATTATTGGCAAGTCATTATACCTCTGGAAGCATCTCACTGTAACTTCCATGACATGTTGCCAGTGACCATCAACAATACACTTATACAAAAATTAGATTTTAATAGACAAAAGTAATAGATTTGTAATTTGACATACTATCTATAAACACAAGTATCCATAGAACAGAAGGAAAACAAAGTCAAGGCCCTCAAAATAATGTCCAAGCCAAACCAAGGATGAAATCCTATGCACTTTGTAGTTACCCATCATCAAGAATACAGTCTATCTGCAAATACAATTGTGACATTTAAGAGGCTTCTACACACAATACCCCATAATAAATAGCTCAAACAGGCGTTTAGATAATTTTTTGCAAAGTAATTAAAAAGAAATAACTGAAATATCACATTTACATAAGTACTCTTTACTCGGTACTTTGTTGAGGCACCTTTGGCAGCGTTTACAGCCTCAAGTCTTGTTGGGTATGATGCTACAAGCTTGCCACACCTGTATTTGGGTAATTGCTGATATTCTTCTCTGCAGATCCTCTCAAGCTCTGTCAGGTTGGAGGGGGAGCATTGATGCACAGCTAATTTCAGGTCCCTCCAGAGATGTTCGATCGGGTTCAAGTCCGGGCACTGGTTGGGCCACTCAAGGATATTCACAGACTTGTCACAAAGCCACTCCTTCGTTGTCTTGGCTGTGTGCTTTGGGTCATTGTCCTGTTGGAAGGTGAACCTCTGCCACAGTCTGAGGTCCAGAACGCTCTGGAGCAGGTTATCATCAAGGATCTATGTACTTTGCTCAGTTCATCTTTCTCTTGATCCGGACTAGTCTCCCAGTTCCTGCCACTGAAAAACAACCCCACAGCATGATGCTGCCACGACCATGCTTCACCGTAGCATGGCCAGGTGTTGAGTGGTGCCTGGTTTGTTCCAGACGTGACGCTTGCCATTCAGGCCAAAGAGTTCAATCTTGGCTTCATCAGATCAGAGAATCTGGTCTGATGAGAATCATGGTCTGAGAGTCCTTTAGGTGCCTTTTGGCAAACTCCAAGAGGGCTGTCATGTGCCTTTTACTGAGGAGTGGCTTCCGTCTGGCCACTCTAGCATAAAGGCCTGATTGGTGGAGTGCTACAGATATAGTTGTCTTTCTGGATGGTTCTTCCATCTCCACAGAGGAACTCTGGAGCTCTGTCAGAGTGACCATCGAGTTCTTGGTCACCTACCTTCTCCCCCGATTGCTCAGTTTGGCCGGATGGCCAGCTCTATGAAGATTCCTGGTAGTCCCAATTTCTACCATTTAAGAATGATGGATGCCACTGTGCTCTTCGGGACCTGCAATGCTGCAGATATTGTTTTATACCATTCCCCAGATCTATGTCTCGACACAATCCTGTCTCGGAGGTTGACAGACAATTCCTTCGTCTTCATGGCTTGGTTTTTGCTCTAACATGCACCATTAACTGTGGGACCTTATATAGACAGGTGTGTGCTTTTCCAAATCATGTCCAATCAATTTAATTTACCACTGGTGGACTCCAATAAAGTTGTAGAAACATTTCGAGGATAATCACAGGATGAACCCTAACTCAATTTTGAGTGTCATAGCAAAGGGTCTAAATACTTATGTAAATGTGATATTAGTTATTTATTTTTAATTACTTTGCAAAAAATTCTAAACACCTATTTTCGCTTCTACATTCTGGTGTATTGTGTGTAGATTGATGATTAAAAAAGAATTTAATCCATTTAAAAAAAGGCTGTAATGTAACAAAATGTGGAAAATGTGAAGGGGTCTGAATACATTGTAGGTATGTGGGGAATGGAGGGAAATGTATCACATCATTAACACAAAAGTTGTACTAGAAGCATGTCCCCCCTGAAATTCCTCAGCATTTTAAAACATCACATCAATGGACATCATCTAATTGGTAATCATGCTGCTTCAACAATCACATACAAAAACCTGTAGATCAATTCCTGGACCAAATAAAGTAATATCCCAATGTAACAAATTTCTGCCATTTTGAATAACGTAGCATAGTACACCATTTAAATTATAACCTTGTAATTTGTTGAATAGTTACCTGCTCTTATTAATAGTAGTAGTTGTGTATTGGCAGTTTGTCAGATCAGACATTTGAGATCATGGATGATCTTTAGAACATTTTTCAATACTTTTCCATATCCTGATATCCATTAGTATTCAGAGATCATTTGATCTTAATGTTATAAGAATTCAAGCTTCCCATGTCCCTAACATAGAAAAATGCAGAGTTTGACCACTTACTGCATGAAGAAATTTCCCCATTTCAGAATTTGGTAAATCCGGGTTCTAGACTCTTCAGACCTGGAAAACATCTTCCCGACATACAGCATGTCAAATCCTTAAGGATTTTGTATATATCGATGTGATCTCTCATTCTTCTAAAGTCCAGAGAATACTGGCCTAGTTAACATTATATCTCCTCATAAGCAAAGCTTGACATCCCAAGAAAAAAAGACAAAATGCTTGAGTAACTCAGATCAGACAGTATCACTGGAGAACATGGATAGGTACTCCATGGATATTCTCTCTTCCTTAAATAGTGGGCTCATATTTGCTATCCTGGATTCCATACTCATAATTCCACCTTGTTTCATTGCAACCGAAAGCCTGCAAATACAACAGCTTCCTCAGCCAAATCAATGCAATTGATTATGACTAGTTATGCACAAGAAGCAATCTGTGCAATGCCACAATAGTGGAACTTGCCAACCGAAGATAGATCCATTTATTCCAGTTTTGCGTGATGGCCAATAACTAATTTGCTATCCGTGTCCATATATTATCTTCAAATCCATGTAGTTAAAACTTGTTTCCAACTTCCTATGTGGGATCTTAAGCCTTCTAAAAATCCAAATACTGGCTTCCCCATTGACTATTCTACTAGTCACGCACTCAAAGTACTTGATTAGTTTAGTCAAACAAATTTCCTTCCACAAGTCAAACGGATTCTGCCAAATCCAACTCTTCCAGGTGTTCTGTAACCACATTCTTTACAAATGTCAGCATTTTTCCTACTGCACTATGCAAAATGTCAGCAATTTCCCATTTTCACTCCCTTCTTTCTTAAATAGTGGGGTCATATTTGCTATCCTGCAATCCATAGGAAACTTCACAATCTTATTAAATTTAGTGTTTACAATCTCTGCGAACAGATTTTCCAAACTCTGGGATATAATCATGTAATTGGCATTAATTGGTATTTACTCAAACAAACCATTTTAAAATAAAAACATACAATTCCTCTCCAGATTATGACAGGGTTTGATTCCCTAGAACTGTATGTAACCCAAAGATGCCTACAGAAACTGGCAAATCCACCCTGCCAGTCTCCCAAACACTTGCTAGTGTACAGGTTGTATTCAGGTCAGGAAAAAATCCTTAGTTCTTTGGTATTATTGGCAGACCTTTTTTCTATGTTCCTCAATTAAGTCAGACAAACTAGTTGTTTAATTCCCTTAGCATTTTCTTATTCCTCATTATAAAGTGATCCATATTTTCTTATTCCTCATTATAAAGTGATCCATATTTGCTTTCAGTGGTCCTTTCCTTTCTAAAAGCTCTTGCAGTCCATTTTTATCTTGCCTTCCTTAGATAATTTAGTCCCCTTAGCCAAATTCTAAAGTGTTGCTAACCTTCTTAGGCCCTGTTATTTCTGACAACGTTATAGGCCTTTTCCTTGGAATTTAATGCTATCTTTAAAATCTCCCAGCAGCCATGGATGAATCAGTTGAGGACGGGAGGGGAAAAAATGGTTGTGGTTGATCGGGTAAACACATTTTAAAATTATTTAATTCCACTGCAGATTTTCACTTGTAATGCATAGTTTAAGATACATGAAGGGTACCCAGGGTTAATAATAGATTGAAATCAACTTTTCAGTGTTAAATTGCACAATTACATGTTAAATCATATTTTTAATTAAACAAAATATTTTAGTAGGCACATGCTTCAAGAAGTGCATCTAAGAATATATTCATGAATGCAACTTCAGATTCCTCTCTTTACACAAATCTCAAGCTAATTGGTTACAGTTGCGAAAAATCAAAGTGGCGATGGGAAAGCAATTGAAATCCATATATTTTCTAAAAATTAAATCCAATGAGTGTGTTTTACCCAGCAGAGAAGACTGACACCTAGCAAACATATGCAGTAAAATACCAACGACTCTGATAGTATAAAATTACCCTTTTTTTACTTTGATTTTGTACCCTGTAGCTCTTCAGAATTTTTGGGGGCACGGTCTGCTTTTTGTGTTTTGCCAAAATTGGATACCCAAAGATACTCTAGTCATTAGGTAATATTCACCAAACCAAGACAGCATACAGTTTACTATTTGAATTCTTTCATGTTAATTCAAAACAATTTGTATTTTATTTCAGAACTTTCAAATAGATGGAACAGAATACAGCTGTATCACTTCAAAAATTGCATGCTGATTGGCAAACATTACTGTTCCATCTCTGGATGTCACAATATCCCGATATATACAGATATTTGATATAAAACCCATATAATTGAACTCTCACATTCTGAAAAACAATGATAAAAATAAGAACTAGAGTAGGCCAAAAGAAAATTAAGAAAGCAGTAGCTCAGTCCTTCAGGGACTATGATAAAAAACAATGCTATTTGCCAGTGTAACTATTAGATATTCAATACTTTTAACAATTCAATGCACTGTCAAAAGAAATAATCATGGCATCTTTTCTTAACTGTTATTTTGAAATAGACCTCTACGGTTTGTTTTTGAATATTCAATTGACAAAATTGATTTTACACAAAACGTTTTCACACTCAGGAGAAAAATATGCCCCTGGTCAGTAGCTACCTGCATGCTGATATTTCAGCCATGGTTGAATTCACTTCCTGACATTCTTTTATTAAGTTAATGGAATCAACAATCAGGAAATAAGTACAATCAATCGATGATGTTCCTGCATGCCTTTAACACTACATGACCAAAGACACATCTCCTTTACCGTTCACAGCTTTCAGTAATGGGCAGCTTGAGAATCAAGGAAACAAGAAGCAATATACCAGTATTAAAATGCATCTCATCACAAACATAAGATCATTCAACTTTTGAGTGCTTAAAGTCTCACAATAATTTCTCTGCTTTGAGAGGCAAAATAATCAATGGTTCCAGCAACAGGCCTGTATTTCTGATCACAAGAAATAACCTAGTCAAGCTTGGAGACTATTAACTTTTTGTATGTAGATTTCAGCTCAAGCCAAATATTTATCAAGTTAATCACTGCTACTGAAACGTTATACTACACTAACCTAGATTATTAAAAAAAAGTGAATTTAGCAGGAACTTTGGTCAAGATTGGGAATAGACAAAAATTCAATGCGAGAATGTGCTTTGCAAATGTTCTGGATGTAATCTGAATGTACAAACATTAAAATTAGGGCTAACATAGTTAATGGGGAACTTTGGGTTACCACTTAATCTTCAAAATGAACTTGTTCTTTGCTCCATCAGAAAATAACCATCCAATTTCATATTTTAATAAATAACTGAAACTAGACAGAGTTGCATTTAACAGATGCCAAATCTAAAATAACTATTGTCTCAAGCTATTTGAAGGAGCAATCAGTGGAGATTGGATTGGTTCTTAGACCACTATCATAAATGGTCTCCCTGAACCCACAAACTAAAAACAGAGGGACAAAACACAATCTTCCTTCGAAATATCTGCTTCAAGAATAATTTTGGGGAGAGGGCTCGCAAATAATGGCTATTACATGGGTAGAAACCAAATGAAATAAAATTAAAGTAACTGAATTAATTATACGCTTTTTGTTTGGAAACACAAACATTATTCCTTTCTCAAATATCTTGCGTGATATATCGCCAAAAATTAAGACTGGTCAGGTGGTCGACAAGTATTTTTGTTTAATTTATTCTTACATGCTAAAAAGGAATAAATTACACTGTTAAAGTACTTCTAGCAATAAAAGATTTCATGTGGGTCCGAATCGCAGCCAGCAACAGTTGCCATTACTGCACTGTACACCTTGACTGCAAAACATGTTACTTTCATTCATTATATCAAGTTCAAAAGTAAAAAAAAGCCCTCCAACACTTAAATTTCAAAAGAAACTAGCTGAACTTTGAAGTATACAACGGCATTTGCTTAGTAGCTGCAGAGGCTCCACCTTGGACACATTCTTTTTATAATCAATTAATTGCAGCAATAACAAAGCTAATGCCCCTGCAAATACAAAATACTCATTGTATTAAAAAAAAAGAGAAAGGTACATCCGTCTACAAATCTAAAGCTATCTGTGAAGAAATGCAACATTTTTTAAATGATCTGACTTCTGCAAGTTTACAGTTTTTTTTTAAAGTGAAAGTTTTTGGGTAAGAAGTTACATTGCAAATAGGGAAGTTTAACAGAGCAATATAAAATTACCCTTTTTTTACAAGAATTGTATATTCTTATTCAATTAATATATAAACAAAAAATCCAACGTTCAAAAACAATGTAAATCTCAGGTCAGAGTAGATGTGTACAGTGATTAAAATGCTATCTAAGCAACAAGTTCAGTCTTAAGTTGTTAGTTAAGCTTGCGATGACTAAGCTTTTCTTATAACCAAGTGCAATATACTTAATGTGGAGTTCTAGGTTTATCTAGTAGTCACTACGTTTGTCATTTCTTCACAAAAGATACCACTCTAGCACAAGACAGCAGGCAGAGTCCTTCCAACGGGAAACATGGATTCTTTGGTTGCTATTGATATACTACTGGCTGTGGGTGATTTAATAAAGAAATCCTAGCTTTAAGATATTTATAATTTGGAATATGTTACAAGGGAAAAGATAGGTGAATGCAGTGCACCTTTCAAGTAAATGTTTGGGGCGAAATTCAGAGATTGCTTACGGAACTTCCATGTGCCACTTAAGAAACATTATTCAACTTCCAAGCAGTGCAGAAACAAAAAAGAAAATAAAAATTGGCAAATTCACAATGTTAATTTTCTCTCCATTGTGTCAACCACTTTCTTACATCCCATTTATTGAATAAAGAAAACTGTACACCAGCAAGTCTGCTTCAGTTGCTCTATTTTGAAAGGTGAAATTGCGCTTTTCCAGGAATTAGTTTGATTAAAGGCTGCTACAGATGCAGGTACAGTTTTTATATGCTCTTCCCAGAGTCAGCTGTATCCAGTAGAGTTTAATTCAGTTTAATGGTTGTCCACTGAATGGCATGTACATGTGAAACAAAAACCAGAATCAGAAGGGGAGTGACAAAAGGCAACCTGCTCTCACATGCTGCTTTGCTCCTTTGTTTCAACCTCGAGATCAGAAACCTGTTGAAACAAGAATGACAATTAAATGATTGCTGTATTATATCACATCCCTCCTAAATCCTAATGACGCTAAAATGCACCAGCAGTGAAAAGCGTCTACATACGTTGGACTCAAATGTAGCCAATTAATCAAGGAACTTTCAAAATATATACTCCATATGATCAAGGCATGTTCTGTATAATGTACCAACATGAAGGAATTAAATGTTTTGGCGCAAATGATAAAAGTAGGTCACTTTGCCCCTCAATCCTGCCCTGCCATTCAAAATCATTGTTCATGAACCCAAGACCTCGTTCCATTATATGCCAGTTGTCCAGCGCCTTCAATTCCCTAATCCTTCAGAAGTTTATTTACATACACTTTAAATGCCCAATAATCTTACAAGAAAGCAAGTTCAAATTAGAAAGTGTTCAAAGCATAAATCTAAGGTCAGTATAGTGGTTTTATTACGCAAACTCAATTGAATTAAATGTGTTCTGAACGACAGTTCAGGGGAGACACTGTACAATGAACCATGAAAGTAAATCATATACATCCCCCTTCAATCAAAAATGAAAAAATAAACCAGTGGTTGAAATGAACATATTTGACTACCTGACCGATTTAACAATGTAAAATATGCACTTCTTTCCAAACAGCTGAATAACACTTTTTTTTTATTGCACATGTCAAGTGGCTACTGGTTACTAACCTTTCATGTTGCTCTTGGATTTTTCAGTTTGTTTGCCTGTGGGCGTTTGGGCCTGCTGCCCTTGCCCACTAGATGAAGCTGCCTGTTGTGCTGCCTTTTGCTTCAACATTGTCCAGTCAAAGGTGTAGTCATACTGATGATTTAAGGTTCTAAATAAAGAAAGAAATTGCATCTTAATACCATGAAATCAAATGTAAAATAATTATATTCCAGCCACTTCCATATTTTGGGCGTAGATTTAAGTAAACATTTTTTTTTCAGTCAATTCAACTCATACAGTAATACTTAAACAACCCCTGCCTTGCCACTTTCCTCAGAAATAAACTTTTCCACATCTCCATAGGTCACCTCCAAATCCAGTCAGTGATGAAGAACTAAAACAGGCCCTGTAATCGAATAAGTCTGCTCTGACTGTCACCCATCCACTTACACTAATTCTACATCAATACCATTTTTATCCTCTGCAATTCTGTAAAGTAGCAACCAGAGTTGCAGACAATATTCCTAAACTGCGAGGCAGCCAAGCTGATGTAAAATTCTAACCTAACCTCCCCTGCCATATTATTACACAGGAAGAGTTTATTTCGAGAGTAGTATTTAGACGTTCAAGAGAAATTTATAACAGGCAGAAGAGATAGAGGAAGGGCGGCACAGTGGCAGAATTGCTGCCTTGCAGCGTCAGAGCCCAGGGTTTGATCTTGACTATGGGTGCTTCCTGTACGGGGTTTGTGTGTTGAAGTACAGGATGAGTGATAGATAGATGTTGATATCTCCTTAGCATGGTATGTATAGTACTGTACAGGAGTTCAGTGTTAAAATACGGGGTCAGCCATTCAGCACAATGCAATTTCTTCACCCAGAGGGTAGAGAATCTTTTAAATTCTTTACTAATGAGAACGGTCAAAAAGGCTTTTGACATATTAGCTTTCATCAGTCAGTATTATAGAAGTTGGGAGGTCATGTTGCAGTTGTATAAGACGTTGGTGAGACCGCATTAAGAGTATTGTGTTCATTCTGGGCACCGTGTTATAGGAAATATATTGTTAAGCTTGAAACGGTTCAGAGAAAATTTACGAGGATGTTGCCAGGGCTAGAGGGTCTGAGCTATAAGGAGGTTTAATCTGAGGGGTAACTTTCACAAAGGGTGGTGGGGCTATGGAACGAGCTGCCAGAGGAGGTAGTTCAGGCTGGGACTATCTTAACATTTAAGAAACAGTTAGACAGGTACATAGATAGGCCAAGTTTGGAGGATATGGACCAGGTGCAGGCAGGTGAGATTAGTGCAGCTGGGATTTGTTGGCCAGCGTGGGCAGGTTGGACCTGTTTTTGCACTGTATCGCTTTATGACTATGACTAACTGTGGAGACCGAGTTGCTGAGTATATTCGCAACAAAGATTGATGGGTTTTTTTAGTCAGGAAACATGGAATATAGGATCAGTGCAGAAAAGTGGCACTGAGGTTAAAGATCATGGAACAAGCACAAGGGGCTGTAAAATGGAGACACTGGATGCTGGAACCTTAAGAAAACACAAGCAGCTGGAGGCCTATTCCAGCTATATTCTAAGTTGTAAGAGCAAAATACTTTTTTGGCCAAAACATAAATCATATTTATATTCAAAAAACACAAATTATCGTTTCACCTGAAGAGAATACGGAATAACTGTCGGAGATACATGTAATCTGGTGCTTCTTCAAAACGTAATCCACGGCAGTAGTTCAGGTACATTGCAAATTCAGCAGGGAATCCCTAATATGAAAGAAAAATAACCAAATTAATTTTTGCTACTTACTACGAAGTCTAGAATAAAATTCCATTTTAGAGACGAAATGGAAATGTTGGTAGCAAGTTGCCTGGGTTGCACCAATCCAACTATTTGCAAATTCTTGCAACCATCCACTTCCATCAATGCCTCAAAACGCCGTTGTTCCGACTAGAACACCAAAGATTTAAGAGGCATCTGTTTGCAGTTTATCTTTTAAAGCATTACGACAAACTATGAATAAAATGCAATTAAAACATACCTTGCACAAAACCTCAACTGGCGTGGACATCTTCTTCTCACTAATTTTTTCGTATTTCTGTTTCTTTGTGGCTGCCTGTAAAACAAATATTTTGTGATGGTTCAACATTTGAACATGTTGATCTTACACATTTTCAATGGAGGTATTTATTACCTTGTACTTGAATGTTCAGTACAGTTCAGCACATGATTAAACGTGTTGTGAAATTAGTTTATCTTGGGTAGTGAAGAGAAAAAAAGTGGACAGGGAAATATGTTTAAGTGTATCTGAGATTTAGTAAACTGAGGGAGGCCGATCAGCTAGAAATGGAAAACATTGAAAATGCATACTGCTGCCAATTCCATTGAGCAGATAATGGAAGTAACTGGGAAATAAACAAGGCCATGGATACAGTCATTATTTGGATTGTGATTACCATAAGGAATGTAATTTTGTCTTGAATCATTTAAATTGTATATCTTTCCCTTTATATAATGTCCACATATGCATTGAGTGAAAGTTTCTAAGGGAAGTTTATACATGGGCAATTTTAAACAAACTATGCTTTGAACCATACATACATTCATAATTTGTAGTTCTTCATAGAGAAGTTGCAGAACATACTTTCATTTCCTCACATCTTACTAAAATTAATCAGTAAATATAATCTTATGCTAGATGTTTGTTCACTTTCATCAAGATAGAACGGGATACTTTTGGTATTCATATGCAAAACATCCACTACCAATTGTCTGGAGAGACACAGGCAGATGAAAGGAATGGTGCTGGCAGTTAGGAAATGGGGCTACAATAATTTATCTTGAGATATGATTGTAGGCCTAGTGGATCAATTTGGTCTCCACGCAGTCCATGATGTATTACACGATCTTGGTACGTTTCACATTGCTTATTGATTGCTAAATATCAATGGCTTCATTTAGTTTGCAACTATGAGAACAACAATTCGGCAAACTTAAATCAGTGTACAAAAGCATTTCTACTACTGTGGAGTTTTTTTATTATTATTATTATCAATATCCACATGATAGCTGCAAAAAAGTAAATTCCCAATCTAAAGATAAAAAAAATTACAAAGTTTAACCCAAATCAACAGGTACACAATTTCAATTGATGCACTAATACAACAGGCCCACATTGCGTTATTTCAAAGGTCTTCACTCAATTTACCTTTAGTCCTTGCCAAGGAAGACTTGTCCTGTTGAAGTACATCAGTACATAGCCTAGTGATTCCATATCATCACGACGACTTGTCGGGACATAAAAAGACAAAATTAAATATTTTGCAAAGATGCAAAAATGTTCAAGATTAAAACTTGCATAAGAAAGGTCATTAGAGCTTGCTTTACCATCTAATGAATCCATAACTAGTCTATCTCATTATTCAAATAAATCTATTTAGATCGGGTTTCAATTAAATTAGTAACTGAGCTCCCTAGGATAGAGAATTCCTAAGATTCACCTTGGGGCGAACATTTCTCATCAGTCAAATGCCCACCCCATATTTTGAGACTCCCATTCAGTTCCAGAGACCTTAACCTGGAAAACATCCTCCTCGTCAACATATGCAAAAGATCATCTCTTTTTCTTAAATTTTTTTAAGAGGTTCCCCAGTTCATACAGTCTTTCCTACCAGTTTGGATAATCTGAAATCCATTATAGAATACAAATCCTTTTTAGTAAGGACTTCCTTCACACTCTAATTATCTAGTACTGAAGGTCAACATGCTATTTTGTCTTAAGAGTTGAAATAACACCTTTATTACAGGTTCCAGCATTTAAAGTTAAATTTCCTATCTGCAATGATGGAATTCAACTTTTCTCTAAAACAGCCCAGGGTTCTGGAAAGTAGTGTATTAACACCACCACTGTGCTAATCTACCCCAGTGAACAGTAATTTCACAAATCTTAGTATTCAGTTAAGTCAGTGCAAGCAAGTGAAGTTAAATACTTGCAGCAAACATCCTCTAGAATAGTTCCAAAAACTGTGCAGCTGCCAAATGTATTCATTGCTAATGAACTTGAATTTCACAAGAATGTAAATGGTTGAATATACAGAGGGAAAGATTTCATTTTTAGAATTTTTTGGAAAACATGTGGGGGATAAAACAAATCATTCTACATTTCTAGAACATTTCTGCAACACTAGAGACTGAAATAAATGAATTGCATTAAAATGTAATAAAATGTTTAGAATGATAATGCCAATTAGCAACGGGAGGCTTTCACCCTTTTCATGCAATCACATTCTTTGGTTTAAAGAAGAAATATACACTCGTTAACATGCACTCCTGCATCTCAATTTTCTGGGAAAGGTTTGTCAACCTGTCTTCAATATTTTTTTGAAGTATACCTTGTGACTATTTGAGCAGATTTAAAAACTGGAAAATAAATTGTGAAATAACAGCAGTAACTTTAATTTTCATCCAAAATGAATGCCATGTATTATCACAATCGCACTGTCTAGGCACTGAGGAAATATATTTCTCTGGAACATATTATCTAAAGACCAATCCATTCCACAGCTCTACTGCAATCCTTCCAATCAAAATGATCCTAGGAAAACATTGAACAACATTTAGTTTCCTGATCGAGGTGTATCATTCCACCTACATCACAATGTTTGAAGCAGTCTCTGCTGAACAAAGACAGTTTAGTCTTGAGTCACAAATTTGGGCCAAGCTTCCGTTTAAACATAATTTTAGGTGCGACACCCCTTGAATTCCTTTAGTTTAGAGATACAGCCCGAGTCCACAACTACCAGCGATCAACGCACACTGATATTATCCTACACACACTAGAAACAATTTACAATAATACCAAGCCCATTAGCCATACGTATTTAGAGTCCGGGAGGAAACTGGAAATCTCAGAAAAAACCCAAGCCGATCATGGGGAAAACGTACAAACCGTAGACAAGCACCTGTAGTCAGGATCAAATCCGAGTCTCCGGCGCTGCAAGGCAGCAACTCTACCGCTGTGTCACCGTACTATTAACCTGCTTAAGCAAATCCAGCCTGGTTTCCTCCAAGCTAGTTTCCTCTCCCCGAGAGATGGCACAAATATCCAACATTCTCAGTCATTTCAGATTCCATCTTACTCAAGTTACCAAATCAAGCCAAACAAATTAGCATTTAGCCCAATCCCAGTTGTGATCCTGAACCCTTATTAGTTCCATCACAAAGATTGATTACTTCTATTTCCATACATTGCCGATCTAGGCCGCTCAAATCAATCAGTAACTATAACTGTTATCATATCTTTCTCAACTACAAATTTATTTTTTCAAATGCTATCGATGTGCCTCTGATTGTGTTTGTATTGCAGATTCAAGAGAATTAGATTTAGCTCTTGGGGCTAAAGGAATCAAGGGATATGGGGAAAAAGCAGGACGGGGTACTGATTTTAGATGACCAGCCACAGGTACAGGATAGAGTTGGATGATCAGCCATGATCATATTGAATGGCGGTGCTGGCTCAAAGGGCCGAATAGCCTACTCCTGCACCTATTTTTCTATTAACCACAACCAATGATTATTCATCTCCTTTGAATTAAAAAAATGAATATGCAGGCAAGTTGATACTTTTGGCATTCAAGACCATGCTCTAAACTTCTCCCAAATAAAATCTATTTTTGATCAAGTGAAGCTCTCATCTAAACAGCTTCTCGAGTCTGGCTATTGTAAAAAGCTATTGCATAAATCCATGCGAGGAATAGATCAGATAGATGCAGTCTCTTGCCCAGAGTAAGTGAAAAGGATAAGAGGACATGGGTTTAAGGTGAAGGGCAAAATATTTAATCTGAAGGGTAATTTTTTCAAAGGGTGGTGGGTGTATTGAACAAGTTACCAGAGGAGGTAGTGGAAGCAGAGACGAACCTAATCTTTAAGAAACAGTTCAACAGGTATATGGATAGACAGATTTGGAGGGATATGGGGTAAATGCATGCAGATGAGACTGGTGTAGCTGGGACATGTTGGGTGTGGGTAAATTGGGCGGAAGGGCCTGTTTGCTTGCTGTAATGACTCTAATCTTGGAACACTTTTTTATATTGAATTTTACTGGTTGAAAAGTATATCAGGAAGAAGACAGCGGTAAAGAATAATGATCCTAAATAATGATGCCTCTGACAAAAGGGAGGGTGGATTTGATCGAATGAAGCAGCCAGAAAAAGTCAAAACATGCAGCTTATTCAAAGGTACGTTTTCTATTAGCAAATTTGAGAAAATAGATTAGCTCTACAAGTTGTATGAAAATTGTGAATAGGAATTTAAGGCAAAAAACAAACATTTACCTCTGTTCAATACCTAGATGTGCATTGATGCTAGCGTAACGGGCTGTTCCTGTAAGATTTTTGTCTTCCCTGTATGGTATGTGTTGCCTTGTCCGGTTGTCACGGTATTTTTTGGCCAAACCAAAGTCGATCAGAAACAGCTATAATATGAGGTAAAAGATAAAATCAAGTGAAACCCAGCATTAGTATAGATGATCTCACAATTCTCAATGTAAAAAGTTATAATACAGCAAAATATTGGAATTTGTCAGAATACAGGCACACATTAGAAAATGCTACAATTAAAATAAACGTGCTTAAAATTAATCTGATAATTTTTTTTTAAAGTCTTCGTGCAAGCAACCATCCCCAGGTCATCCGGTCTATTCCTACACTACAAAAAGATCAGAGATACACAGCAGGCAAAGAGTCACATTGGCCCTTTGAGACCATACTGACCATCACCAATTTGCATGAATCCTACCCAATTGTATTTTTTCCTTGTATTCTTATCAAGTCTCCTGAGATTCCATTACTCAACTACTCAGCAGAAATTTGCAATGATTCATTGTGCCCAACCAACTAACCATACGTCGAACAATCCTTGTTCTTCGGCGTACCAGGGCCCCATCCCCGACCTCTACCTCTGTTACATCGACGACTGCTTTGGTGTCACCTCCTGCACCCACACACAACTGACTTCATTCATTTCACCACCAACTTTCATCCGGCACTCAAATACACTTGGACCATTTCCGACATTTCCCTACCATTCCTTGACCTCACCATCTCTATTGCAGGTGATACGCTCCTGACCGACATCTACTACAAACCAACTGACTCCCACAGCTACCTGGACTACTCTTCCTCCCACCCTGCTTCCTGTAAGGATTCCATCCCCTATTCCCAATTCCTCCGTCTACGCCGCATCTGCTCCCAGGATGAGGTGTTCCACACCAGGTCATCACAAATGGCCTCATTATTCAGAGAACGGGGATTCCCCCCCCCCCCCACTATTGATGAGGCTCGCACCAGGGTCTCCTCCATACCCCGCAACACTGCCCTCGCTCCCCATTCCCCCACTCGCAAACAGGGCAGAGTCCCCCTGGTCCTCACCTTTCACCCCACCAGCCGGCAAATACAACATATAGTCCTCCGCCAGTTTCGCCACCTCCAACGTGACCCCTCCACCCCATCACATCTTCCCAATTCCCCCCCGTCTGCCTTCCGCAAAGACCACTCCCTCCGCAACTCCCTTGTCAATTCTTCCCTCCCCTCCCGCTCTACCCCTTCCCCGGGCACTTTCCCTTGCAACCGCAAGAAATGCAACACTTGTCCCTTCACCTCCCCCCTCCACTCCTTTCAGGGACCCAAGCAGTCCTTCCAGGTCCGACAGAGGTTCACCTGCACCTCCTCCAACCTCATCTACTGCATCCGCTGCTCCAGATGCCAGATGATCTATATCGCTTCGCCGAACACCTCCGCTCGGTCCGCAATAACCAACCCGACCTCCCGGTGGCTCAGCACTTCAACTCCCCCTCCCATTCCGCATCCGACCTCTCGGTCCTGGGCCTCCTCCATGGCCAGAGTGAGCAACACCGCAAGCTGGAGGAACAGCACCTCATATTCCGCTTGGGGAGTCTGCATCCTTTGGGCTTGAACATTGAATTTTCTCAATTCTGTTAACCCTTGCTGTCTCCTCCCCTTCCCACCTCTCCCTCAGCCCTCGGGCCCTGGCATTCCCTCTATCTCTATCTCGCTCCCCCACCCCAGTCGCACCAGCTTCTCATTTTCACACCACAAACAGCTTACAATGGCTTGTTCCCTTCATCATCGATACTTTTTTGCATATCTTTCACTCATTGTTCCTTATCTCTCCACATCACCGTCTATATCTCTCGTTTCCCTGATCCCTGACCAGTCTGAAGAAGGGTCTCGACCCGAAACGTCGCCTATCTCCTTCGCTCCTTAGATGCTGCTGCACCCGCTGAGTTTCTCCAGCTTTTTGTGTAACCAACTAACCATACATGTTGGGGATGTTGGAGTAAACCAACAGATGGTGGGGAGGGACAGGAGGATGTGCAAGTGTCTTTAAGAAATTACAGGATTGAACCCAAGTCTCTGATGCCACAATGCAAAAAAAGAAGTCTATTTAAATAAATTAAAGCGCAGTTAAAAGAGAGATCGCGAAGGCGAGGAATCAGGCCTAGGGCTGGGTGCTCTTAGATTAAAACATTTTTTGGAAAGCAGGGAATGCTAAAAAAAACAATTCTGGCATTGTGGTTAACGGACACTATTATCAAAGGTCCTTCCTTTAATTCTAAAAACACTCAATATCTAATTTGTCTTCAAAATAGACATAATATTAACACAAGAACAAAAACTTTTCCCATACCTGTTATTTTAAATTTAACTTGCTGTGAATGCAAATGAAGCTTAGATGTGTTTTATAAACACACATTTTAACATATTTATTCCTTTGTTTAATACAATTTAAAATGGCACCTATTCATCGAGTCAACTGTGTACCATGTTCTCTATATCAAATAATTTAAACAGTAAACCTAGAGGCATATGTCAGATTTCCAAAGTTACCCACAGAAACACAAGGTAACAGTTCTAATTTTCATTTGATTTGTTTAAACATATAATTTGATGTAGCATTAAGCCATACAAACTACGATAAGGTTTGTATTCCAGAAGGTAAATGACCTGTCATCTTGGATTATAAAAATCTAAGATTCCAAATTCGCCAATTCTTGTTTTGTGTACGACAATGAATCCGTTTTGGTTACAACCTCTCTCGACGATTAACCATCTTATCAATTGTCACCAATATAACAAATACTTGAATGGTGACAGATATTATTTAGTTTTCAAATGATATTCAATAAAGTTTGATTAGTTCAAAGATTCAATAAAATTTAGGCACACAATAAGGATAAAGGGCTGAATTATATTTTAAAAAACCTGGTAATGAATTCTTAAAATTCATTACCAAGGATAAAGCTGTCAGCATCTTCCATGAAGGCTAAGAACATGCAAAATAATTTTCAGCGCTATGTGTCCATTGTGGGTAGATTTATGTCACTTAAAACATCTGCAAATTTCATGCAGAAATAACCAGTGGTAAAAGGAATAACATTCACCAGATGTGCTTGAAACATTACATTATTGGGAAAGACAATTTACCATGCCTTAGCCCAAGGGTGAACGTTTAACCAGCCATATGCTACAACACTAGAATCTGGCTGTTTAGTCAACAGAAATAGAGGCATCACAGCGAACGAGATTTAGTCAAAATAATTTTTTGCTGGATTAGCCATAAGAAGTTGCATTTTAATGCTTCAAGGATGCAACATGTTGTTTTAGTAAACCACACTCTTTGTTTAAATGGCATGAAGATTACTCCAACATTCTAGAAATAGCAATGCTCTTGCATTCCTGTTCCAAATATAGGAATAATTTATTTAGCTTCAGATTTAGATTCGTTTGGAGATAGAGCGTAGAAACAGGTCTTTCAGCCCACCGAGTCCATGCCAATCAGTCCGGCCCACCGAGTCCAATCAGCGATCTCCGTACGCTAACACTAGGGACAATTTACAATTTTACCAAGCCAAGTAGACTACATATCTGCAGGTCTTTGGAGCGTGGGAGGAAACTGGAGCTCCCGGAGAAAACCCATGCAGCTCATGGGGAGAATGTACAAGCTCCATACAGATAGCAGCTGTAGTCAGGATCGAACTTGGGTATCTGGCGCTGTATAACAGCAGCTCTACTGCTGCATCACCATGCCGCCCATCTTCAAATTATCAATCTGAGATGTGAAGAAGAATTTCTCCTTCCAGTGGAAAGCATACAGGATGTGTCTAATAATTAAAGGCACAGCTTGCTCTCAGCTGATATTAATCAATTGTTAATGTTAAATATTCAGGAATATGGTGTCTTTGTTGAACTACAATTTCCAATGCCCAAGCAAAGTTTTCAACAATTAAGTGAGTTAGCCATAGAAGCACAAGGTAACCGTTCTAATTTTAAAACATATCATTTGGTGTAGCATTAAGCCATACAAACTAGGATAAGATTTGTGTTCCAGAAGGTAAATAACCTGTCATCTTGGATTATAAACATCTAGGATTCCCAAATGTCAATTCACCAATTTTTCCTTTGCGATGACAATGAATCTGTTTTGGTTACAACTTCTCTCAATGATCAACCATCTTATCAATTGTCACCATCACCATACACTAACCAATACAACCAATACTTAAATGGTGACAGATGTTATTTAGTTTTCAAATTATATTCAATAAAGTTTGATTAGTTCAAAGATTCAATAAAATTTAGGTACACAATAAGGATAAAGGGCTGAATTATATTTTAAAAACTTGGTAATGAATTCTTAAAATTCATTACCAAGGATTAAGCGGTCAACATCTTCCATGAAGGCTAAGAACATGCAAAATAAATTTCTGTGTCCATTGTGGGTAGATTTATGTCACTAAAAGCACCTGCAAATTTCATGCAGAAATAACCAGAGGCAAAAGGAAAAATGGAATTGCACTGTCAAACTCCAGCTTCGAGCATTAATAATTATACACAAACACCACCTAAATGCTTAAGTTTTGTTTAAATTCCAGAAATTACACAGGTTAGTATTTAACAATTTAGCCATAAAACTCAGTGATATGAAGAAAGCGTTCCTTGGCGACGGTGGAGTGAGTCGCTGGAGGCACTGCAGAAGCCTAGGGCTCGACTGGATCGAGTGCTGCACCAAGAGCCCGAGAGCACACACCAGACATGGCCTGCAGCAGTACAGGGCGGTGGAGCAGCAGGAGAGGACACCAACAACTTCGCTTGGCCAGGCCGATCCTGCAGTGCCACCAGGACAACGGGCCTTTATAGCCAGGTTAAAAACTCTACACTTATAACAAATTGGACTTGAAAATGGTGCCAAACCTTGCCACTCTTGCATACTTGTCTCAGTGTACTATTCCAGTACACTTGCACACGATCCAAGACTGTGCGTATGTATAGTTTTTGCAATTGCAAAAGCGGCTCTTGGTTCACTGAGTAAACGTGCCTGGATCCGAGAATTGTGCTTCTAATTTCTTACCCCAAGAGGACTGCAGGTTTAAACTGGCTGGTCAGCAAAATCAAGAGTCTCTTGGTCAACTTGTAGCCAAACTGCACTAGATCAGATTTTCTAACAGTCCATTATCAAGTGCTTTATCAAATCTTGCTGTCACTTAATAACCACTCCAAAGGTATCCTACCCCAACTGGAGGAAAATAAATTATTGCAGGTTCTTTTTCTCCATATGCATAAACCAATTGTTATTTAACGATATGCCATATGCCTTCCTTATTACTTGTTTACAAGGTAAACCCCCATTTTAATGGACCTCTTTATAACGGTTTTCGGTTATAGTGAATGGACATACCGATGCTGTCCCCTGCTTGCTAGGTGCACCACAAGCCATTTTTCACCAGCTGCTGCATAGTCCGGATGAGGCAGCTGTTGTTGCAGCTCATGTTGTAGCCCCTGGATGGCAGCGCTTTCTTCAGGCCACTGCCATCCACAGAAGCGCTCTGTCACTGTCGAGCCCCCTCTCCAGTAGCTGCTGCTTCCCTGTCGGCCGTTGTTCTGTCCTCTTGGACTCTTCCTCCAACGCCCCTCCCCCTCTCCCCGGAGTCACTGACATATTCCACCTTGGTAGATGTCGGCGACTGCAGTGGAGGAAGAGAAGGCAATGGTGGAGGGGAAGAAGAGTGGGAAAAGCGATGGATGAAGGGGACGGCAGAATGCGAATCAGACAAAACAATGACTGACAGGAACCAGAAGCTGGTGAGTGGAGGAAGCCCCAAGGTGACTGAGTGCCTCGACATTTGCAGTGGCCTAAAGAAAGAGCCAATGGCCAAGGGCTACTATGTGAGCCACAACAGCCATTTCAACTGGACCTTGCGGCAGCTGGTGAAGGGCTCGCCGCTGCAGACCAACAGCAATGGCGTCTAGTTTCATTGTGCAACTGCACAAATTGTTGGAGTAACGCAGCAGACCGAATCAGTCTGAAGACGGGTCCCGAACCAAAACACCATGTTCTCCAGAGATGCTGCCTGGCCTGCTGAAAGCGCTATGTTCTTTTGTATTTACCAGCATCTGCAGTTCTTCATTTCTATTACTTACAATATCAAACTGTTATAGCAGACAATCTGTAATAATGGCAACCAATAATAGCAAACGAGGATTTACCATATTCTAATTCTTTTACCATTTAAAAAAAACTAGTTCTCTTTACTAAATGAATTAGCATGACTTTTCTGCACATTATACTCCTTCATTTCCACTCCCATTGACTTAGCCAATCTTTATCTCCACCAATGACTCTTCAATTATTACTGTTACACAAAATAATATCATCACCTTTGGATATGCAAATCTCCTGCAAATTGTGAATACCCAGGGCCATGGCATCAGCCCCCTGCAGCACTTTACTAATCAGTTTTGCAAAACTGTTTTCCATTTATTAACCATTTCTCAATCTAATCAATATGTTATTCTCAATCCAACACAGTCCAAGTTTCGCTACCAACTTCGTTATCCCGGACTTTATCAAAATGCTCTTAATGTTCAAATACATTACTAGTTTCCTCCCTTATGCATTCCAACTACTGCAACATCACAAAACTCGTAAGACTGTCAAACATGATACTCCTTTCCATACACCAATGCTGATACATCTTAATTCTGTCTATTTTATTTAAAGCCTAGTTATTACTTTCTAAATTATACATTATAGCATTTTCTTTCTTACTACTGTCTAACTGGTCTATACTTCCATGCTTTGCTTAAAGTGAGACTTGCTGACATTCATTCTGTGGGAGCTGTTCTACATCAATGGAATGTTGTAAGATGACAACCAGTGAATTAGCTTTAATGATAAATTATATGTTTGCACACATGATTCATTCTCAAATAGCAAAGTATTAGTCAAGTCTTACGTAATAAACCTTTAACAAGATTAGTGATTGCTTACCTGAGCTAAATCCTATAAGGTAATCCACAATTTTACTATTTCCTCCACAGGAATATAAACTGTTACTTTCAACCTGACTTGGCAAGTAGAACATCATTTTATGTTAGGTATTCATCATCTGTTATGACTTATTATTTTCCTATAGGCTGCATCAGCTGGGACATTTGTATCATTAGAAGTCTCAATTACATACTTCAAAAGAAGTTAGGATAATCAAAATTGAGCCAGAAAGGACAGAGAGAAGAAGAAAGATGATTAATAGACAAATAGATTTTAAATGTTCATATTAAATCAAGGACAGGGCATTAAAGCCCTAAATATCAGTTAATTATATCATTCTGAAAAATTATATTATCTAATAACTGGTATAACATATTTTGTAGTAGACAATATTGCTTTGGTACAACATGAAAAAGTGTAATTGAGGTAATTAAATTAATATCAATCCAGCTGCATTTACAAGTCTTCAATACATGTTAATTTAAATATCTAGGTTTACTTTCCAGTAGCTAGCAGGCTACATTAAGTGTCACAGCATCTTTAAAACATATATTAGTGCTCCATGCGTTTAATTAGCAAATTAACCAACGGAATTAAGAGAATGTAGCTATATGCGATTTGAACCCTTCTTCAGACTGACTGATGGGTGGGGGAGAGCTGGAAGAAAGGAGGGGCAGGACAAAGCCTGGCAAGTGATCGGTAGATATAGGTGAGATTGTACAACCATCTGCCCATATTAAAAAAAGTTCAGTGATTAAAAGTCACAAAGTGCGAGATGATGATAGTACAAATGGTGAAGCTAGAAGAAGGAATATAGGTGGAACGGGATGTGCAGAAGATAAATTAGTGTGTGTCCAGGTGGGGCACAGGAAAGAGGGAGAGGAGAAAAGCAGGGAAGGTTTGTAGGTTAGTTACCCCAAATTAGAGAATTAAATGTACATATCATTAGGTTGTAAGCTTACAACCTAAATGGTAACACCGATTTCTCCAATTTTAGGTTACGCCCCCCAACCCTTCCCTTCTCTGTGTCCCACCTGGAAGCGCACCATTTCTCCCCTCCCACTTATATTCCTTATCTGGCTTCATAATTCAAGTTTCTATCCTTATCTCACACATTATATCTTCTTATCTCGGGCCTTTGACCAACCATCTGCAATCAAAATCCACCCTCTGTATCTACCAGGCACGTGCCGTCAGGGTAGCCCAGGTAGGCAGTGCCTACCCCGACTAAAATTATATAAATAACGACCATTATTTATTTATATATAAATAAAAAATGGTCATAAATAGTAAAGGCACGGGAGAATTATGCTTCCCCCAAAAGATCGATCTCTTAGGGAGGCATAATTCTCCCGTGCCTTTCATCCGCAGTACATTTAAAATGCGGACGTATGTGCTACTCACGTGCCGTCGACGCTGCTTCAAGCCATCAGTGGGAACGGTCCGTAAAGGCAGCTGAAGTTCTGCCTTTACACCGTGGACTGCGTGTATATGCTGGGCTGCGCACACGCACCAGCCTACTGCGCATGCGCACGTTTCTTGTCGGGTTTTTCAAAAATGGATAGTGATTACCTGAAGTTTCTAGAAGCAAACTTACAAGGAAAAGACCAAAAAAATTGAAAATTACAGACCAACGCCGGAACCTAAAGAACTTCAACAGCGCAAAGGAACAAAAATAATTAGAACATTTAAAACAGCTTGGTACAACAGGAAACAAAGAGAGAAAAATGGATTTTGTGCACAAATAATATGGTAAGTACATTTCTTTGAGCTATATGTTTTAAAATACTTTATTAAGAGATAGGACCTATTAAAGATAAATTACTTGATACATAACCTAGAGCTCAATGCTCTTAAGACAGTGGAATTGATTGTAGACTTTAGGAGACCTCCCCCTCCCCCTCCCCTCTCACCATCAACGACACCACAGTCACATCTGTGGAGTCTTTTAACTTCCTGGTAACCATCATCTCCAAGGACCTTAAGTGGGGGGCTATCACCGACTCGGTCAAAAAGGCACAACATAGGATGTACTTCCTATGGAAGCTGAGGAAGCACAATCTGCCAAAGGCAATGATGGTCCAATTCTACACGGCCATCGTAGAGTATATTCTCACCTTCTCCATCATGGTCTGTTTTGGCTCACCACCAAGCACGAAACCTGGAGGCTGCAGCGAATCGTCCGATCAGCAGAGAAGGTTATTGGCTGAAACCTTCCCTCCATTGATGAACAGTACACGGCAAGGGCCAGGAAGTGAGCGGGCAAGATCATCTCTGACCCCTCTCACCCTGGCCACAAACTCATTGAATCACTTCCCTCTGGAAGGCGACTCCGGATTGTCAAAGCTGCCACAGCCAGACATAAAAACAGTTTTTATCCACGAGTAGTTACTCTACTCAACAGCCAAAATCTGTAGCCTCCCTTTGATCTGGTATTTTGTTGGTTCACATGCTTGATCAATGGTGTTTTATCATTAATGTTTTATTATTATTATTAATGTTTAGTGTTTTCTGAGATTCGTAACTGTCACTGTATGTCATATTGTTACTTGCGGGTGGAGCACCAAGGCAAATTCCTTGCATGTGAATACTGGACCAATAATCTTACGTACTTAAAAGTCGAGAGAACAATCTGTGCTGCGCGGTTTCCAAGTTTTTTTAAAGCCGACTGACAGCTCACCGGGGAGAGAACAATCTGCGTATCCACAGTTTCCACGATTTTTTAAAAAGCCGACTGACAGCTCGCCAGGCAGAGAATAATCTGCGCACGCGCGGTTTTAAAAGCCACTGCCTACCTTGAATAATTACTTACGGCATGTGCCTGGTATCTACCCATCACTCACCAGTCTTTGTCGTACCCTTCCCCTCTTCCGGTTCTCCCCAACCCTCTCCTCCAATAGGTAGTCAGAAGAAAGGTCCAAACCCATAGCATCACCTACTCATGTTCTCCAGGCATGCTGTTTGATCTGCGTTACTGCAGAACTGTCTTTTATTGTAAACCAGCAACAACAGTTCCTTGTATCCCCAAAATGCATCTGAATACTGGTTACTAAAGCAGTTGTCCTTTTGGAAAAGTATATCATGTAACATGGTAATAATGATAAAAATGAAGTAAAGTTAAATTGTTTGATGGGTATTAAATGTTACAAGTATAGTTTAAGCCATACTAATCATGAATAAATTACTCATGGCCAAATGGTGTTGGTGCGTTTTGTAAACTATGCATTTCACCTACTGATATTTACAAACCCATACATGCTTAAGGTGAAACAGTTTTGAAACAAATTTCCAAGTATTATTATTTAGCTATGGATAATTAACAGGGAACTAATGCTCACATATCTGATTGGCAAATAGCATAAAGTAATTGTCCAGTGTTCAAGGCCATAATTGAAATGAACTGTGCCCAAAGTAGCTCCTACATCGACTCGCCTGCCGCACCCATACTAACCTTGTAAGAACTAATCATACTAGTTTCCCCAATCCTAGACTCTGGTAGCAAGACACCATAAAACTCCTGTGGCAATTTGACCTACATCAGGACACAACTAATGTCCCACTTCAGACAGGAAACAAAGTTAGGGCCAAGTATCTTCAGTGAGCCTGCAAGCTTGTGCAACATTTTTAAAAATCTGATATTCGGAGTTGTAGGTGGCTTTGGACTGCATAGATCGATTCCCTTGCAGATTGCCAGATATTTCAATATCCTTCATGCAGCTCATCCAGATTTATAACTGGGTTACACAAATCAAGGACACAGCTGAGTGCTTGCAATTAAGCCAGCTTGGACTCACTGCAAAAAAAAATAATTTTCTTATTCCATAGTGGTAGCTGGGAAATATGCAAAATTCTGCATTGCAGTACATTATTAGCTTGATGTTCAACATTTCATTCATAGTTGATTGACCCTAATTATTTTCTTTCCAATATTTTGGACTCAATTGCTTAATGCTAATTCAGTATCATCTTAATGGTCAGCATACCTCACAACACATCCTTGTATACTATTCCAATAGGCACGATGGAGCTCTGTTATCATATTAGAAAGATATTTTCCTCAACAGGCAAATTTCTGTAAGATTCAAAAGAAAAATGCTCTATTCAAAGCAAATCTCCATGACACCCCCTCACTACTGACAACTGAACCACACATCTTTAATTAAATCCCAGGTGCTGCATTCACCCACCCATCTACTGCTCTGAACCTCAATTAAGGCCAACATTTCAATTTGAACCACCCTCCCCCAACCATTGCTAGTTCTCACTACACAATGCTAACAAATCCAGACTTCCACAGTTGGTAACTCCTACCTAGCTGGCTCAGAAAACGTCAATGCCATTAGGTCGAACAAATGTTTTGTTTTCTCCCAACCAGAATTCAGTCAGAAGGAGGAAGGCTAAAACAAAATGAATGCAGATACATAGAAATATACAAGGTTATACAGAGCTGGTGAAACTACAGCCCAATATCAAGTGCACACCATAGCTGGAAATTAATTTGAAGATCAATCCACTAGTCAACAGAACAAGAAAATTTCAAGCAAGCAAACCATGTTTACCATGTATGTCTGAATAATGCCAACATAGGTGGTGGCCATAAATCTGATTGGAAAAACGAATTTGGGGTGGTTTGAGTAGGAGACAGTTTCAGACCTGATTTAATCCTGAGAAAGCTGGGTCGTGAGAAGGGCTAACAGTCATGCTTCTTTTCCTCTTCCCCACTGGAGATTCTAAACACTGAACAAATGAAGATTGTGGCAGTGCATGAACATTATTGCTGACATAGAAAGGCCAGCGCAGACAGGCAACACGGAGGCTTAAGAAGGGGTAGCCAAATGCCATCCATCTTCCCAACATCAGCTCTATCAATTTTGTGTTCAAAATTAAGCATTAATAGCAAAATCACCACAGTGCTTTCAAAATGAACAAAAATAGTTAAAAGCTTAGAAAAACATGGGATTGGGTCAAATCCAATGACTATTGAGCAGGGGGGGTGCAAGATCACGTGGTTGCATCTATTTAATAATATGTTAGGGTGTAGAACAAATGGCAGTTAAAAATATTGAGCACTGTGCTTATATTAGTACATTAGCTGACATTTGGCAAACTTAGTCAAGTATGTCCCGTGGCCTTAGGTTATTAATGTACAAAGCACCTAAGCAAGGTCAGACGATGATCAATATCATGCAACTATATTAGGACTTCAGTGTTGCAGACAATTCTGTATGTTCTGAAACTTGCTATACTGCTATTCTAGGTTTTAACTATTTTGTTGCATCTCCAAATCCAGAAAGCAAAAATTATTAAAAAGGAAACATAAATGAATGCAACTTCAATGGGATTCAAAATAGGACCATGAATATAATAAATGGCTACTAAAAGATAATGTATTTGATATAGAATTTAAAATCTCCAATGATTAACTTAATGGCCAAAATAGCATTAAAATGAACATTTCTCCAAATGTATTATTTAATGAATGTTAAGACCTTCAGTAAGGAAGAGGTAGAAGGCATTTAGGCAAAATATTGTTCAAATTTAAGTGGTTAATATTACATGATAGGCATGCTAAATTCAGATTTTAAATTAACAACTGCATTACATGTATAAATTCCTCTCTCCATTACAGATCTGATGCCATTATTACAAGTCATACCTACAGAATTGTGTCAGCTCTTGCTTTAAATACATTTGTTTCCACACGATTCAGAGCATGTTATGCTTATACAATACTGAGTGCCTTTTTCTTTTTCTGAGAATTCCAATTTTGTTTAACTGAAATATGAACAAATACCTGATCTCCTGTATTTTCTGTCTAAAGCTTATAAACAATGAAGGTACCTTTGCATTTGTCCAAAACAAAGTCCCTCAAAATCCTGGTGCCTCTTTACACTACTTGCTCATGTTTACATGAACAAAAGGTTTAAACACAAAACATAATATATGCCCTAGAATCAAATGCAAAATAATCATTTAATATCATTACAAAATATATTCTTATAAAAAGGATGCAAATATCTTTCTTCCCAAGCTTTGAAAATGCACTTCTTCCTTTACTTCGAAAACACCAATTTTAATCAGGGAATACATATATATATATATACATACACACCTCAACTATAAAAAGTTTGAGGTTGAGAAATTAAAAATCATATATTGTATATATTTAGTCAAAATAGAGGGAGACATGGTTAATGTGTGGCTGTACAGTTAACAGCTGTACAGTGTCAGGGGTTATGGGGAGAAGGCAGGAGAATGGAGTTAGGAGGGAGCAATAAATCAGCCATGATCAAATGGAGTAGAATTGATGGGCCGAATGGCCTAATTTGCTATCACTTTGAACAAGATGGTGCAAGTCCAAGATTGCAATGGGGGGAAAAAAAAAAACACACGGCAGAAAAAAAATCCAAGGATATTGCAAATTAGTCTATCAACAAATATTATTGTAATTATTAATTAGTTACTTGTGTATCTTAACCTGATTATCTTTAGATCTGCCCGTAATGATGCATGCAATCTAATCTATAATGTGGAACAATTCATTATGCTAGTTGACACACAAATGCTACTTATTAATAAAGCATAGTCTTTACTGAAAAAGCTCATCTGCCAGAACACCTTTTTTTATTCCTGAGCTACTGTTTAAAATAGGTTGCAATTACACAATTATTGTTGTAGCTAGAGGTAACACTATTTTTAGTCATACCCTAAAAACAAAGAAAATACTGCTGAATGCCAGCTCTGGGTAAATAGGCAATTTGATTAAAAACTTTCCCACGGCAAACAATGTGTCACACAATCCAACGCCACAAATTCCATTTGAGACAAAAGAAAAATTGCTGAAGAAACCAAGTAAAAAATAACAAATTTGGAATGTTTGACTTAAATAATCCAAAAGTAGTTAATCTCTCATTATTCCTTTATTATGTTTAAACTGTCAGGAAGTGCAATCACCCTCCTACAGGGTGGCAGATTAAACACAATTCCTACATCTGAGTTATAGGGATTACACCAAGTAGTCATACATTTCTCAAAACTAGGAAGAAAAAAAGTCAATGCATCCTTTTCACACACTTAATATGCCAGCAGGAAACTGGGCACAATAGTAGATAAAAAGATGTTTGATTAGAACAGTGATCTGCTGGCTATTACATTTTGTTAAGGTGCGTTGCTGACATACAAAAATTCCCAATAATTATCAGCTAAAATCTCTGATCATTTTTAATTGTTCTCAGAAAGTGGAAAAAGGGGAGAGAAAATAGTTCCAGCAATACTGGATAAAAAGAAAAAAAATCTAGATTATCCACTAAGGAGAGGAAAATATTCAAGGATGCTTACAGAATTAATTGGGGGTAAGGGCTGGGGAAATATAATAAACCCTGCAGCTAACTAGATTATTACTATTATAGAGAAATGGTTCTATTTCAGGACGACCAGAAACTACAGAACTGCTACCCCAGACATGTTACTGTTAATGACAATCATTCTGAAAAGAGACAATAAAATATTTCCCAAAATTTGATCATTTTATAATGCCAGGCAGGCACAAGAAAAAGTCCAGTTAAATGTGTACAATAGTCTTTGCATAATAAAATCAGTCTCTTTGGTGTGGCCAAAATAGGATACAACAATTTGAGGGGGAAAAAAAAACCCACTTTCTTTTGCAGACAATCTTCCTTCAAGATTAAAGTTAATAGCCCCAAGTTGGCATTCATACAGGCAGACTGGTAAACGCTTAAAAGGGAACAGCAGCACCTAAAATAGGATAGGATGGGGAGGGGAGGGGAGGGGAGGGGAGGGGAGGGGAGGGGGGGGAGGAAGGGGGGGGGGGGGGTGGAGAACATGCTCTGAGGATGTTTATCAATGTGACTAGAAAATAAAATTGAGTTTTGTTTTTTAACAAGGCTGTTTGGCACTCCACAAATTACATCACTAGAAACAGGTCCAATATACTTTCAAATGCAGCATGCTTAATGTTGCCAATGCTGCCTGTCTGCTCAAGCTCAAAAATGACAAACTTCAATCAAGCACACAAACATAAAAAGCTCAAATTTCTGATGAAACAAAAGAGGAATTAACATCACTATTTATTTATTCTAATGCCTTTAACAGGCTTAAGAAATCACACATTTAACTTGTGGAATTTTCATACACAATTCAGCTTTATCTAACATAAAGGGGCAAGTGTAACCACGTGAAATAAATGAACAGTTTGGCACATTTACCTAATTACCAAGTTTTCATGAGCTCCAATTCCACAGTGAGTGAGAACGCATTAAAGTAACTGCTGGGAGACAACATGTAGAACCATATGGGCAAGTACCTTGTTAACAACCAGATAACTCTCATGAGTTGCCAAATTTAAATTGAGATGATTAGCAGTTAAATGTAGAAATTTATAAATGAAATAAATAATGAATACCAACATTTACAAATTCAAAAAGGATTGAAACAATGTGGAGAAATGATCAATGAGATTCAATACATAAAAATGAAAAAGGTCTGAAATAGGCAAGTTGAGGTAAATAATTTGCCAAATGGGGAGGATTAAAATATCAGTGCAGCAAAAACACATTGGACTCATGGAACAAGTCACTGACATAGTCCACACTATATTTAAAAAAATCATTAAAAGGTAACAATGCCCAAGTGCATAATAGGTCATATTAAAACTAACCCTTGCATGAACACATCCAGACTATTCCATTGATTTTTGGCCTCCTTTTCAAATGTAAAATGGTTGCTGAGGGCACGGAGTACAGTTGATTCTACAACTTGAAAATATGGGACTGCCCATGGAAAACAAAGACAAGGGGTTTACCCATGCAATTCTGACAAACAGAACTTAAGCACAGAAAACAAATAAAGAAACTACTTAAAAAAGAGGATGGTCTATAAAGAAGCAGATAACTAGCAGTGGTGGAACATTAAACTTGAACAGGTTTTTAAAGTTGGCTCTCACAGGTAAGTGGAATTTAGCTAGTCAGATCTTCCCTTATTGAAAACTGGCATTTGCCTTTTTTTTTTTTATAAAAAAGAATACTGACACCTCGATGCATAAATTCAAATACATAGATATGTTCACCACAGCTGAATGAGCGACATAATTCAACAACAAAACCAGTCGCAATAATTAATGGAGGTATAACTTCAGTTTCAGCAGTTTTTCTTTTTAGTCGACCTGTTGCTGTTCCATCAATTTTAAAACATTTTTTTTTAAATGGGAGAGGGAATGAAGAGATTGCTGTTCATTTATTTTACATGATCGACTGCAAGTTGACTTGAATGATCATAATCACTGAATATCTTATTTTAAGAATTTCTTCATAATTTCTAAATGCCGTGTATTTTCATTAAACAATGGCAGGAAACATGACATTTCATGCAATTTTTGATGAAATTTGCATCTTAAATTTAATGCAATTTTAAGGATCACATTTAGAAGCTTCAAAATTAAATGGAATCAATGAAATGAATGGATTAAATTCACTAAAGTCAATATTTTATTGAAAATAAGTTCCTTCTAAACAGTAAGGTTATTTATAGCATGAACATACAAGTAATTTTCTTCTTTCCAAAGATTGGCTGTTAAACTAGATGCCTGTTAAACGGTTCTTGATAACGACAGAGTGAATCCTTACCTTATTACAATGACGTCCAATACCCATTAGAAAGTTGTCTGGTTTGATATCTCTGTGAATAAAATTCTTTGTATGCACATATTCAATTCTGCTGATCATCTGAAAAACAAAAGTACTCATTTGAGCTGTACTGAAAAAGATCACATGTATGCTCATTTCTCAAAGATCAGCAATTGTTATTCTAATCTAATCAAAAATGTGGAATTATTAATATATCAAGGTAAACAATGTTTTAATTACAATAACATAAATAATTACTGTTTTGCCAACCTGTACTGCATGGATTTATTGTGTAGGCAGCAATACATGCTCATACATAAGAATTTTGCTTGAATGTTAATCATGACGTCCACCTTAGCAAGAATTAATTATTTCATGTTATTTACAGCCATGTTTTACAATAATTTCCATTTCCTGGTTCTTTTCTACTTGCCTCCCTAATAAGACCAAACCTAGGACAAAGATTTGTATATGTCTAGTCCTATTCACCAACTTCCAGCCAAAGAATCACAAAAATATCCAGCCCACACCAGACCTTTGTTCACTTACCAAAACTCTAGGATACAAAAAACATAAAACTCGTGACGGGACAAGAATTAATTCAAGATATAAGAATATTTCATGCATCTATCATCTTGTTCCACAATCTAGATATAGAGATTAATGATTGAAGTATTTCCTAAATCACGTGAATTCTTAATAAGACCAAGTTATAGAATGAAAACGTAATACGAAATATGCAATGCAGGCCACCTGCGTGAAATTTTCGTAGAAAAGGAATTCCATGAAACTACCATTTTTAAATGAGCATCATAAAGTTATTCTAAAATTGCATACATTTTTGCATTCACTATAAAATTCTACATTGTCTCACTAACAAAGGTAAAACTATATTTAGCAGCATTAGAGTCAAAGCAGTATGCTTAAAGGAACAATTTCCCATACAATTTACAAATCAAAACAAAATACTTTCACTAATATTTCAGGGAGAAAACCATTTTCACACAAGCACTACTGAGCATAAATTCCAGAAGTGGGAAAATTATCAACTTTCTACTGAAACAAGAAACCTGGCACTGTAACAGAATTGAAATGTAGGTAATTCCTCTAACAAGTTCAATTGAAATTAATGTTTGACACTTAAGCAGCAATCTGAAGAAATGCATATGAAAATGCCTACTCAAACCTACAATGTTTTATTAAACACTAAATCAACAGAACTGCTAAGGAAAGAACTGCTGATGATAGTTTACATCGTAGACACAAAATGCTGGAGTAACTCAGCGGGACAGGCAGCATCTCCGAATAGAAGGAATGGGTGAAGTTTCGGCTTGAGACCCTTCTTCAGGCTGAGCTACGTCTGAAGAAGGGTCTCGACCCGAAACTTCACCCATTCCTTCTAGCCTGCCCCGCTGAATTACACCAACAATTTGTGTCATTTCGAACTGCTGTTAACCCAGGTTATTGTTGATACCAATGGTTAATGTGCAAGTATTAATATTTTATCAGTCCAAATTGATGAAAACTGACGCCAACCAGTATGCTATGAATCTGTGAAAAATCAATTACACGTCTTTTGAACAATTTATGAGAGGCCAGTTGATTTTCACAGAATAACATTTTAGCATCTGTAAAACGATTAAAATCTTTCTAAATGGTCCTCTTTGTTCCTAGTTTGGCACACGCTGCCGCACAGTTGGCGCGATTGGCCCCAGGCAGACAACATGGACCCCTTGGGCCAAATGGCCTACTCCTGTGTTATTACAAAATGCATTCACTGCTAAGCCAACTCAATGTTATGACTGCTGGACGTCAGGGATCTGCAAAAAAAATTGTACGCAACTTTTGGCAGAAAGATATTCCAACGGGCCCCGCGGCTAAAAACTGGGAACTCGGCCGGAGGCCTTTATCGAGGCACCGCGGTCTCGATGCCTCCTGGATCGCTACGTGGAAACCCAGGTCGGGCGGAGGAGCCGGACCTCGCGGGTCGGTCGGAGGAGCTGACAGAGCCCACAGGTGGGACCCAGGTCGGCACCACGATGCGAGAGCTTCAACCGCAGGCTGCAGGAGCTTCAATCGCCCCGACGGATGGTTCGACTGCCCCAACTGCGGGACAACAAAGAAGAAGAAGCTTGGACTTCTTTTGCCTTCCATCACTGTGAGGAATATGCTGTGGTAGATGTTTATCTACACAGGTGCCTTGTTGCTTTTTTTTCTCCTCGTATGGCTGTATGGTAATTCGTATATCACAGTACCTTAACTGGTACATGTGAGACCAAAATACCTTTGAATTATTGCCAACAAAGAATAGAAACAGTCAATTTTTCATGAATAAAACTAATTCAATCATTGATGGCACATCCCTGTCCAGTCAGTAGATGGTGTTCCCACCAGACTACTATTTCAATTTTTACAAAATTAAAACTGAAATTCCATCTACAGGTAGTTCTGTTATAACAGTCCTTCCCTAACACAGAAAACATCTTCTTCAGTCAGACCCCAGAGCTGACTGACCCATTGAGTTACTTCAGCACTTTGTGTATTTTCTGGTAAACTAGCAACTGCAGAACCTTGTGTCTTCCACAACGCAAATCGAATACAGCGTAATAGATGAATTTGGGAACACTATTGGTATTACGCAGGCCACAATGGTTATTGAGCAGCACTTAAGTTACTTTGGAAATTGTCAAGCAGAAAAAATGGAGACATCCTCCATCTTCAAAAAATATGGTTTCCCCCATTGTTGTGGATGGAGCTGTAACTTGTGTCAATTTCCCTCAGTGCTGCTCACACCCTGTCACCCATCTGAACTAGGATAGAGCTCCTCTGGTTCACACCTTTCACCCCACCAACCTCTGCCTCTAACATATCATGCTCCGATATTTCCACCACATTCAATATGATCCCAACACCGGTCACCACTCTTTGTAACTCCTTAGTTTGCTAATTCCCTGCCACCCATACCTCCCCAGGCACTCCCCGCTGTCACCCAGTTCCTTTACCCGTCCCTGTACATTCATCTTCAACTCCTCCCATTTCATTGTTATTCCCATTTTACCCACCTCTTTCACCCATACCTCTCATTTTAGCTTTACATTTCACTTCTCTTCTTTCCTTGCCTGACATCCCTTTGTCTCCTTTTAACCTCGCACACTACAATCAACTGAGGACCGTGCACAGCAGAGGCTCGTGGAGGGCAGCATGTGATGGAAGGCAAAAGTCCTCGTCTCTTCCCTCCTGGAACTCCCTCTGCGTTGAGGTGATCCAGGCTTCTGATGTCGGGACCCCGCCGGGTGATGGTAAGTCCCGCGGCCGAATCAGAGCTCCACGAACTGGCCGGTTCAAACTCCGCGGCCCGGGCGGACAAAGCTGCCACCCTCGAGTCCAGCGGACAAAGCTGTTGTTGCGGGAGCTCGTGAGAACTGGTCACCAAACTGGAACCTGCGAGCTCCCGACGATGTCGTCCACTGGGCCCGCGGCCGAGCCTCCGAAGTCGGGTCGCCGTAACATCACCACAGCCCCGAAGTCGGTCCCAGTTGGAGGCCACCTGCTCCACGATTAGGCCTCAGCGCAGACGGAGACGGGGGATACGACAAGAAAAGGTCGCATCCCCCCCAGAGGAAGAGACTAAAAACAAGTTTTCTCCCACCCCCCCCCCCCCCACTCATACACATCTAAAATAAACCAAATAAACTAAAACATGACAAAAGAAAACAAAAAAAAAAAAGAAATGCCAAATGGACTGCAGGCGAGCCGCAGGGCAGTGCCACCACTTCCGGAAAACGGATTAAGTAACTAACCCCCTAGGCCCTGAGCAGGTGTATCCTACCACATTGTGGAAAGCTAGGTGAGAGATTGTGGTGCCACTGGCAGAGATATTTGTATCACCAAAGCCTATCGGCAAGGAGCTGGATCACTGGAAAATGGTTCTTGCTAGACTTCAGCAAGCCCTTTGACAAGTTACCATGTGGTAGTCCAGTCTGGAGGGTTAGATCAAGTGGGATCCAGGAATAGGATACAAAATGGGCTTGAAGATAGAAGACAATGGGTAAGAAAGGGTAGTTTTTCAGATGGAAGTTCAATAACAAATGGTGTGCCACACAAGGATCAAAGCTGTGTCCACTGTTTTTTTTTAATTCACAATCACGACTTGATGGGGTGCAAAAAAGATTTACGAGGATACTACTAGGTCAGGAAGGTTTGAACTATAAAAGAATGACTGGATCATCCCATGGAGATTAGGAGGCTGTTGAGTAACCTTAGAGACATTTATAAAATCACAAGAGATGTTAACATAGCAAACAGTTATTTGAAGAAAGAGTGGAAGAGTGTCCCGCAGGGCAACTTTTCCACAGATGTTGGTGTGTCCATGGAATGAGCTGCCAAAAGTGGAAGACGCGGGTAAAATTAAAAAATACTTGGACAGGTAAATGCACTGGAGCGATTTGTAGACGTCTGGGGATGGCGGAGCCAAGAACCCGGCGGGGCCCTTTTGGATCTTTCCTCCTTTTATTTAAACACATATCCTCTAGTTTGCCTATTCACCTTATCTAAAATACAAAACAATTATCCACAGGTTCTATTGTCGTCTCAGAACCTTAACCTCTGTTTCATTAGCACCACCATCTGATATCCAACACGAGCGTCAATTCATTGCCTTGTTATTATCTACTTACAGCAAAATAGATCCCCTCCCCAAAAATTCCATTCTAATCACTTTTACATATAAATCAAACCAAGTCTATTCAAATGTTTACCACACATTTCTTTTCCCCTTTGATAATAAACTACATTCAATCGTTGATGCACCAACAAACCCTTTAGTCAAATCTGATCCTTCACCACGCCTGTCTAAACTTGCTTACCAAAAAACTTGCAAGTTTGCAAAACATATTAATTCTCATACATATTAAAGCAAGATAATAAGCTATTATAGGTTACATGTGAAATTCTACAATAACAATTATCCCGTTTCAGCTCTAAGCTACTCGATTAAATGTCATAGCATCCCAGTGTGAATAAAGTTGTTACTAAATGAGCGTGCAGACCCAGGTCTCAGGAATTACTGTGTTCATGTAACTTACCTGATCAGCTAACATGAGAACAGTTTTCATCGTGAATCTTCGTGAACAAAAGTTAAACAGATCTTCAAGGCTAGGTCCAAGCAAGTCCATAACTAGGACATTGTAATCCTTTTCCTGCCCATACCACCTGCAAATGAAAAATACAAATTCTTAGCTTGCCTCTGGATGTTGCGACATTTCTGCACAATATATTAAAATGTTCTCAGACTCAAGACAAAATTAGAGATGATCAGAAACTTTGATCAACAATGTTATTAAATATAGTGCAGCAACTTCAATTCATTATTTGAGTCAAAGTACAAATAACCAGATGTTCCGACTTCCTCCCACATCCCAAACAAGTGTGTTTGTAGATCAATTGGTGCCTCTAAAATTGCCCCTAATATGCAGGGTGGGTGAGAATGTGGGATAACAGAACTAGTGTGAATGGGTGGTCAATGGTCAACATGTACTCAGTTGGCAGAAGACTTTTTTTCCATATTGTATCTCTGAATAATGTTAAATATACCAGTAGATTATTCTTTAGTTATTAGGTAAACACCTTTGAAAACAAATAACTGACAGCATCATGTATTAAACTAAAAAATGACAACAACAATAAGAACTCAGCTGCAGGATTTCAACTGAATTTGAGCTCAGCGCAAAAAGTTAATTTAATTACAAATAAGGAGGAGCCTGTGTAAGATGTACTTGATATTCAAATCCAATTTCAAAAAACAACACATGACAAATAACTTCAAATATGGAATGCCAAATGAGCAAAATAGACATAACCCCTTGCAGACCAGCATGATACAAAGTGTATTTCTGCAGTAGAACAGATGTTGCACATCTCACTTATCCTATTACAGACTCAAAATCATTCAACGTGCACCCTTCTCTAAGGGAAGACTTCTTCCTAAATAAGAACTCAATGACAAAACTCCTCACTTAATTTGCTGTAATTCCTAAAAGTATATGTTGTCTTTATGAACATACTCAACTTCATGTTGGCATTTCACATGTAAATTCAAGAGGACAACTCAAGGAAATAACAAAAAAGTTTAAATCTACAGAATTTTGCAGGATTTCCTATAGTTTCAAAACTAAAGAACAACTTCTAGCTACTATATATTCCAGGCCCTTGACACTGGACGAGTTGTAAAATCGCCCAAGTCATATGCAAGTACAGACATGAGCTAGGAGTGACAACTGAGAAATGTCTGAAGAATTGACTGCCTCCATAAACATCTCTGGCTACAAGATGACAAGAAAATCAAGGGATTCAAAGAGGTGGATCAGTGACAGATAACAGATAAAGGAAGATAATGATACCAGAGGTTGACCTTGTGGGCTTAAGGACATAAACCATCTGTTTACAGGTGCAAAAACAATTACTCTACTGGGTACATTTTCTGAAGACAATCAAATATTGGAGCATAGTTGAGTAGTAAATCTACTTGGAGATTACATGGGCTTAACTGTATTGGTGATAGCCTAAATTAACTGATGGCATTTACAAAAGGAGAGCATTATCTTTAAAGTTCAGGAGCTTTGTTAAACAGCAAATTTATATGAATCAGAAAGGAAAGCACTATTGGATCAAATGCTTATGAGGTTGGCCAAATCCCAATTAGGAAACACTTAGCTAAGAAGTATCACTTGGAATAGAAAGGGTTAGAGTAATTAGAGTAGAATTTGGAGGGCCAACATCATTAGGATGAGAAGGAATCCAACATGGGTAAAGTGGCATCAAAGATAGGTAGGAAAACAAATTGAGTGGCCGCCTCCAAAGAGATGGCTTAAGTTTGGACACATTCTTAAAAGGAGGAAGGGTAGGGCATTTAAAGCCAGAGTCTCAGGTTTATAAAAGATAAGATGCCACAGGACAAAAAAAAAAATCCTACTTATTCCCAGAGGGGAAGTAATGAAATAAACGCAAAATGGGAATATGAGCTGCCTAGATATTTTAACAGAAAAGAAAACTCAAAGGTGCAAACGCACATGACAAGTGAAGGTTAACTTGGAACTAAATTGAAGTTGAGGAGATGGTTTAAATATTTAATCAATTAAGAAAATATTGCCAAAGTCTTCGTGAAGGGAAAGTTTAAAAAAGGTGAGATAGATGAAACATGTGAGAAAGATGAAACTACATCATTGGCTAACTCAATTTAGCATAGCCATTCACAAGGTTCAAAAATTAACTGTGCCATTTGCCATCCATCCTAGATTGCTGTGAGAAAGACAATGGAAATTGCAGAAGGACCATCCATGACCTTTCATCCTGCTAAATTTCAAGACCAATGCCAAAAAAACCCAAAAAGGCAAACAGTTACACATTTTATGCACACATGCAACAATTACAAGGCGCTCAATTCAACTTTAGTTATTTTGAGATTTAAATTAACAAAGGATAGCCAACATAAGTGCTTAACGGCTAAATGTGCTCAACTTAAAAAAAAAACTAAATTACCACAGGGTCATTGAAGGAAATGGAAAATATGTCCCATGTTTAGACTTCTGGAATACATTTGACAGTCCTACATAAAAGGCTAGTTCTTGAAATGGAAGACCATGCAATGAAGCGACCAGGATGGATCAGTAATTGACTTACAGCAGAAAAAAGTCATATTAAGTACCTATTTTTAGATTGAAGAGAGGCAGCAAGTGGTTGCCCTAGAAACTAGTGTTAAGACCACTTCTGAATACATACTTATGACATGGGCATGTCAATAAGAGGCAACATTTCATTATGTACCAGTGAGAACATTTGCAAGCATATGAAGCAGACTACAGGACAAATCATGGTTGTGGAGCAAGCAAACAAGTAACAGATGAAATCCAGTGAATTGAAAACAAGGAGAGAAAAAGACTAAAGAGAGTAATTCAAAAACCTATACAGATAACAAAAAACATGGGTGATAAGGAATTTAGGATTCTGGTTCTCAAGCAGAAGAGGATATGGCGCACATCACATTAGTTTAGCTGCACCACTGTGCCACCACTTGCTAGACTATAATACACCAATAAACACTGTGGCACAGTGGTCGAGTTGCTGCCTTACAGCACCAGAGATCTGGGTTTGATCTTAATTATGGGTTCTCTTTGTATGGAGTTCTCCCAGTGACCGCATGGGTTTCCTCCAGGTGCCCTGGTTTCCTCTCTCATTCCAAAGACGTACCAGTTTTTAGGTTAATTGGCTTCTGTAAATTGTCCCTAGTGTGTAGGATGGTAGTAGTGTATGGGTGATCGCTGGTCAGCACAGACTCAGTGGGCCAAAAGACCCGTTTTAACTCTGTATTGCCAAAACTAAAACTAAATTCTGGGAATGACATGAAGTCCTGCAAGATGGTGCAGGAAAGATTATCACTTCCTGTTTAAACTGATAAGTTTGAGAAAATAATTTGCTATGGGGTGGTACAGATTTCTGAAAGGTAGAAATACAAGACATTTCTCAATGATTATCTTGCAAGTACAGGAGCCAATAACTAATTACTGATATCTTAATGATCTAAAGATTTGGGAATTTAAAAAAATCTAGTTACTAGTTATAATCTGAAATGCTTTGCATGAAAGTGCAATAGATACCAATTAAATAGTGGCCTGCCGAATTGCATAATCGCTTGTACATTTGTTTTGGAGTAAAGCAAAATTACACCGATTCTCTCTTCAAATGGCTAGCATAGACTTAGAGGCAATTGTCATACAATTCTAATTCCATGATATTGTTTGGCATTGCTCCAAAGCATTGGCTTTTTACTAATGCCAACATTGTAAATGGTTAATTTGAAATCTGAATCAACGTAAAAACACCAAGAATCCATATCTACTCAACTTATCTACCCAGAGTCTGAAGAAGGGTCTCGACTAAAAACGTCACCTATTCCTTCTCTCCATAGATGCTGTCACACCCGCTGAGTTTCTGCTGCATTTTTGTCTACCTTCGATTTTTTCAGCATCTGCAGTTCTTTCTTAAACACACCCAATTTCATTGGCTACAGTCTTCACCAAAGACTTTACTTGCAGTGAAATGACTCAAAGACATTTTTCAATTTGATCCACATTTCTCCCTTTCTTCAATCCTGTTAGAGAAGCAAGTCATAAATACGTAACCTCCTTTCATCTAATACAAATGTGACGGAACCTGTTTACCGGTCATATTTAAATATGAGAGGCACCATTTTTGGAGTAGAAAAAATTCCATGTTCAAACAAGTCAAAGCAAATTCCTCAACAAATCCAGAGCATCCCTGGGTGAGCCAGGCCACTGAATACCCCATAGCGGGTTACAAAAAGAAATTCAGAAGCTAATAACTATTTTTGTTTCTCCCTGCAGACGACAGAACAATTATCATGGAGCTGGCATAAATGAAATTCAATAAAATATACTCCTTAGCTCCCTGCTACCTCTACAACCTCCTCTAAGATCATCTTATCCAGTTTCTCAACATACCATCTTGGCAAAGATGGTGACTCAAGTTACAGCTGGGTATCCGAATATGATTGAACCTTCAATTAAGACAATTATTTTTTAGGTGACTACGCATTTCCAAATTACAAAACTGCAAATTACTTTATTCTTCATATTTAAATGCTGGAGAAAGGTCATTCATTACCTGCGGTGACGTCTATATGGCTGTACCCAAAAATATTTTGTTTTTAAATATATTTCTTCCTTCACTGAAGAGGTTTGAACAAAGCTACTCAACAATTCAACATCTTAAAAATACTACAACAAAATATCCATAGCATTTTTATCATAGATCGTTAGTCCATATAGCAATGCATGAAGACAACAAACAGAAAAGTTGATCATCCAGTCTGTCAAATTCATTTTCCTCATTGCTTGATTGGCTTGATCATATTCTATCGGGGGTTCCAGTTTCATTGAAATCTCCTGATTTTCATTTTAAGATTATGCCCTGCACCATATCTCCAAACAATTTACATTTCTCCTGTTTAAGCAGGTACACTTAGTGTGACACACTTAGATTTTGAGCTGATAACCAAATACTCCAACTTCTGCAGAAATGATACACTATTTTTCCAACATTGTCTTATCCCATTTTGACACGAGACTACATTTGTGCATTTGGGCTTCCGAATCAACTCCATCCGTTCTCAGATTCAAACAGAGTTAAGCACCTCATACTGAATTGGTATCTACCAAAGTATTATCAACTGACATATGAACAATATTAATTTGTAATCCATGCACTGGCTACACAATTATGCACAATAGCAATATACATCAAGCTGGTTTCATTCCATATTCATTCAGATGCTAGTCCCCTAAATCATTTCAATATGGTCAGAGAACATTTCCTCAAATCTACCCACCACTTTCTCTCAATCATTGTTAATTATGGCAAAGTTTGAATTGGGAGCAGGCCACAGTCCTTTAAGCTTCTTCTGAACGAGGATCATTTCCATGGGTCTGAAAGATCCCAAAACAAAACTTCACCTATCCATGTTCTTCAGAGATGTTGCCTGACCGGCTGAGTTGCTCCAGCACTGTGTGCCCCTTCAAGCTGCTTAGTTTAGAGATGCAGCAAGAAAAAAGGGCCTTCAACCCCCCCCCCCCCCCCCCCCCCCATGCCATTTCTCCACTTACTTTTTTACGTTTAGTTTAGAGATACAGCCCAGAAACAGGCCCTTTGGCCCATCGAGTCCGCACCAACCATGACCCTAACGCACGAGGACAATTTACATGTACGTCTTTGGAGTGTGGGAGGAAACCGATCTCTTTGAAAACTCATGCAGTTCACGGGGAGAACATACAAACTCCGTACAGACAGTAACCCGTAGTCAATATCGAACCCGGGTCTCTGGTGCTGTAAGGCAGTAGCTCTACCGCTGTGCCACCATGCCGCCCGTAACTTATATCAATTTTGGTAACATCTGCAAACTTAATGACCAACACATCTACATGTCGATCGACAGAAATCCAACTACCTTTGCTTTTGCTGTCTCTCAAGGAAGACTGCTCCAAATAATGTTTTCGTCATCATGGGAACTGTCAATTTACCCACTCATCCATCACACGTCCAGATGCACCATATCAGAAATTCTGACAGCTTATCAACTGATGTTAAACTGAGAAACCTGTCAGAGTAATACAGCTCACAAATAATACAGCTCCTGTGGCCCAACTTGCCCATTTCGACCAAGATATCCATCCATGGAAGGTCCACTTGCCTGCGTTTGACCCACGTTTCTCCAAATCTTTCTCACCCATGCAAATGTCCCTTTAATGTTATCATACCTGCCTCAACCACATTGTTGGCAGCTCATTCCTTATACCTGCTCTGCATAAAAGTTGCCTTTTGGGTTCCCAATAAATAACCCCCCTCATAAAGCTATACCTTTTGGTTCTCTGCCTCAGAGGGCAGTTCTCTGGATACTTTCAAAGGAGAGCTAGATAGGGCTCTTAAAGATAGCAGAGCCAGGGAATATGGGGGAGAAGGCAGGAACGGGCTATTGATTGATGATCAGCCACGATCACATTGAATGGCTTTGCTGGCTCGAAGGGCCGAATGGCCTACTCCTGCACCTATTGTCTTAATTCCCAAAGCCTGAGTAAAAGACTATGTGCATTCACCCCATCTATGCCACTCATGATTTTATGTATCTCTGGTGGACGATGACATCGAAGGCCTGGATTGCCTCAGTACAGAGGGGGAACAAGTAGGGGAAAATGACAAAGACCTTAAGACTTTTGCCTTCCACCACAGTGAGGAGGTGCTTGGTGAACTCACTGTGGTGGATGTTAAATTATGTGTTTATTGTGTGTTTTGTTTTAATTTATTGCATGTTATGACTGCAAGGTAACAAATTTCGTTCAGACCGAAAGGTCTGAATGACAATAAAGGAATCTGAATCTGAAGATCAAATATTATTCTCCAACGCTCCAAGGAATGAAACCCTAGCCTGACCAATCCCTTCCTATACGCAACCTTTTGAACCCTGACAACATCCTTGTAAGGCTGTCCTGCACCCTTTAAAGCTTAATGGCACCTTTCCTACAGATGGGCGACAAAAACTGAACACAATACCAACACAACCAATGTTTTGTACACCCAAAACACTGAAATATGATATCCCAACTTCCATACTCAAAACCCTCCAACACTCTGTCCACCTATGAAGCAAGTTCTCGTACTCCTTAGTCTCTCTGTTCTTCAACATTCCTAGGGCCCTACCATTCCCTGTGAAAGTACCACGCTGGTTTGACTTCCTAAAATTCAAACCCTTGCATTTATATTTAATTTGCCATTCCTCAGCCCAATTACCCAGCAGATAAAGATACCACTGTAATTTTTGATAACTTTCTTCGCAGTTAATAATAATTTGAATTTTAGCGTCATCTGCAGATTTACTAGTCATGCCTTGTACATTTTCATCCAAATTATCCCAATGCTTGAGCAACAACAAAGGACCAAGCACCAATCCCTGAGGCACTTCACAAGTCATGGGCCTCCTGTTCAAAAAAAAAATTCCACCATTACCCTCTGCATCTTCCTGTCGATGCAATCTATCAATCCGGAGCAATCTACCACAAGAAATCTTAACAAAAGACATATCGAAGTCCATGTCGAAGACCACATCTACTGCCTTAACCGCCTCTTTGCTTCTTTGTCAAAAACCCATTCAGATTAGTGACACTATTCCTAATCAGTTCATTCAGTTTATTGTCATGTATACCGAGGTACAGCAAAAAGCTTCTGTTGCGTGCTATCCAGTCAGCAGGAAGCCAACACACGATTACAATTGAGCCATTTAGTGTATAGATACATGATAAGGATATAACATTTAATGCAAGGTAAAGCCAGCAAAGTCTGATCAAGGATAGTCCAAGGGTCAGCAAAGAGGTAGATAGAAGTTCAGCACTGCTCACTGGTTGTGGTAGGTTGATTCAGTTGCCTGATAACATCTGGGAAGAGGGTTACACAAAAAGCTGGAGAAACTCAGCAGGTGCAGCAGCATCTAACGAGCGGAGATAGGCGACGTTTTCTGTCCCTAAATCTGGAGGTGTGCGATTTCACACCGTTTAGAGATACAGCACAGAAACAGGCCCTGCAGCCCACTTAGTCCATGCCAACCAGCAATCCTTGCACACTCGCACTATCCTAGACACCAGGGCCAATTTTACCTAAGCCAATTAACTTACAAACCTGCACGTCTTTGGAATGTGGGAGGAAACCAGAGCACCCAAAGAAAACCATGTGGTCACAGAGAGAATGTATAAACTCCGTCAGCCAAATCCAGTCAGGATTGAATACGGGTACCTGGCAGTGTAAGGCAGCAACTCCATCAGAGCCACCATGCCACACATGAGATTAATCTACCTTTATACATTCATAGACATCCACTCTCTCAACCATAATACAGACTATCCACAAGACATCCCTATAAGCTTCCCGAAGCTCCTCGTTTCCATGTCCTTGTAGAAATGGGAGAAATGGTCGTGGAGAACCTCCCAGGTGATTCATAGCACTCCTGATTTCCTCAAGAATACTCCTGCATTCCCAATATTCCTCTGGGATTAACTCAAGTGCAACTTCTTGCACCTGGCCCGACCAAAGCCTCAATATGTCTTGTCAACTCAGGTCCCCTACCCTTGCCCTTCACTCTAACCTGTATTCATTTGCCATTTAAATAGTAAAATAATAATTTTTCAACAATATTAATCTTTTAATTTAAGGCAATGGAACTTCTTAATACTTTATTACAACCAGTCATACTAATCTTCAAACTCATTTGCAAAACAATCTTATTAAATCCAGTAAAATCAGTAATCAATTTCATTTTTAGGTTTCCCCTGTACCTTGCTTTCTTCCTCAGTCTCTAATTTAATATTTGTCTATCTACATTTCGACTCAACGTCCACTTCATTCCCTCCCTTCAACAAATTTCAATCCTTCAATTTTTTTTTAATTGATACAACCAAGATTCTTCTCTAAGCCTTTATTCTCATTTTCATTATGATCATTTTCTATTTAAGTTCCTGGCAATTTAGCAGGATTTTTATTCTCGATACTGTTCCTTACTTCATTCGTTGACTTTAAAAAGTGCTCTTACTGTCATTGTTCTTAAACAGTGCGACATTGGTGAGCCAAGCTACTCCCTTAGCTCCTAAACTTAGACAAATGTTCAACGGTGTAGAAAAAGCCTGCCAGGTTTCTCATGAACTCTTTTCCTTCTAAAATCTTTGCTGATATTTCTTATAAACAAGCATGTCGATAGTCTCATTACTCCGTAAACTTCCGAAATACACAAATCCTGTTGGATGAAACTTGTTCCCAGTCACGTCGATCCGCCATTTTATGACATGTCCATATAAAACACAACAAAAGAGCAGCCATTCCACGCAGTCATCCGTATTGTACGTCTGATCACTATATTGTTTAGGTACAGACCTTCTGTTTAGTGTCGAAAGATAATTTGTAATACATTCACGGCTTGCAGATCGTGATAAGCACAATGCAACAGAAATTAAAGACAACATCGGTAAGCGGAGTAACTGCAAGGAAAAGTGTTCGCCAGCACGAAGTAGTCTTTATTTAATAATAGGCTGCTCATCGTGCAGGAATAATTCCCCAAAAATATATATATACCAAACTGGGGTGGGTATAAAGGAGCGGGTTGAAAGAAGGAGGACGAAAATCGTTCTACTTCTCCCAGGACTTTTGATTCAGCTGAGGGGGAGGAGCGTGAGGTGGAAGGGAGGGATCAGGTCGCCCATAGCACAAAACGAGGGCTGGGGCGCGGAAAGCACACAAAGTTTAGCATGAACATACCGGATGTGCGGGATTCCGACTCCTCCCTGCAAGATCTTGTACAGTTTACTCTCGTAGAGAAGCTGGGGATGCCTCGCTTTCTGTGATTCCAATTTCACGGCCACCTCCTAGAAACGTGACGTATAGGGAGGGAGGGGGAACAAGATGGGAGGGAGAGGGAACAAGATGGGAGGGAGGAGAGGGAAGGGGGCAAGATTAGAGGAGGAGAGGGAAGGGGGCAAGATTAGAGGGGAGGGAAGGGGACAAGATTGAGGGAGGGAAGGGAACAAGATTAGGGGAGGGAAGGGGACAAGATTAGAGGAGGGAAGGGGACAAGATTAGAGAGGAGGGAAGGGGACAAGATTAGGGGAGGGAAGGGGACAAGATTAGGGGAGGGGAGGGGACAAGATTAGGGGAGGGGAGGGGACAAGATTAGGGGAGGGGAGGGGACAAGATTAGGGGAGGGGAGGGGACAAGATTAGGGGAGGGAAGGGGACAAGATTAGGGGAGGAGAGGGAAGGGGGCAAGATTAGGGGAGGAGAGGGAAGGGGGCAAGATTAGGGGAGGAGAGGGAAGGGGGCAAGATTAGAGGAGGAGGAGGGAAGGGGGCAAGATTAGAGGAGGAGAGGGAAGGGGGCAAGATTAGAGGAGGAGAGGGAAGGGGGCAAGATTAGAAGAGGAGAGGGAAGGGGGCAAGATTAGAAGAGGAGAGGGAAGGGGGCAAGATTAGAGGAGAGGGAAGGGACAAGATTAGAGGGAAGGGGGCAAGATTAGAAGAGGAGAGGGAAGGGGGCAAGATTAGAGGAGGGGGAAGGGGACAAGATTAGAGGAGGGGGAGGAAGGGGCAAGATTAGGGGAGGGAAGGGGACAAGATTAGGGGAGGGGAGGGGACAAGATTAGGGGAGGGGAGGGGGCGAGATTAGAGGAGGGGAAGGAAGGGGGCAAGATTAGAGGGGGGAGGTGGTAGAGAAAAAAAAAGCTTCGTCAGCCGATGAAAGACAACGACAACCGTGCAGAGCGGCGATGAAGGGCGGGCGCAGCAGGCCGCTCCCGGGCCCTCACTCACCTCGCCGTTGGTGATGTTGATCGCCAGATAGATGTCTCCAAACGAGCCGCTGCCGATCTTCCTGACCAGTTTGTATTTTCCACCGACGATAAATTCCGCTTTCGAACCACTAGCGCTGGCCATCCTCGTCCGTAGTTTCTCTCAGCACAAGGACAGACGAGGCGCGAGCATATAGAAGCCACCGAGATGCGACACTCTTCGCCCTCTGCCTTATTCCGATCCGTTTCCCTCGGCCCCCCCAGAGCGCCGACTCTCCCTAATGCTCCATCTTATCGCCGTCAAGTTCTTTCTTCTTTGCAAAGGCTTGTGGGGCGGGGAGATGTACGTCATCGCTTTTTTATAATCATCATCTCGTTCTCGCGCCCGTTGCCATGGTGACGTGACGTGGCCCGCCCCGCTCATGACGACACGCGGTGACATAAAGGGGCGGGGCTGGCCGCGCTGCACTGTGGGGTATGTAGTCCCAAACTGCCCCCAACTGACATCATCACACGGTTGGCACAAAATGCTGGAGTGACTCAGCAGGGACAGACAGCATCTCTGGAGAGAAAGGAATGGGTGTTTTGGGTCGAGACCCTTCTTCCCACTGATGTTATTTATTTATTTTTTTTATAGATACAGGTGATGGGGACTTTGATTGGCTGATGATTGGACAAGGACCATAGGGAAAAAATAACAAAAGGTAGTGAGATAAGAAGAAAAGAGGTGTGAAAAGTGAAACCAGCAGAAGGCATATAGGTGGACAGGGAGAGGGGAAAGGATGACATGGTTTGCATCCCTGTACCCCACCTGGAAGAAGGAGAGTGCTGTTTGTAGGTTAGTTACCAGAAAATGGAGAATTCCATTGTCATACCATTGCGTTGAAAGGTACCCAAACGGAATATGGGGTGCTGTTTCTCCAATTTGCTTGTGGCTTCACCCTGGCAATGGAGGGGGAACAGAGCAGAAATGGGGAGTTTAAATAGTCAGCAGGCCCCGGCAGAGCGAGAGCAAGTGTTCAGCGAAACAAGTACTTTTTTTCGTTGCTTACGTGGAACTCATGTTCAAAACATACATAGTTTGCTGTATTGGAGCTGCCTCCTGCACCCGTGTTGAACTTTGATTTTATTCACTTTACCACTAGCTTCCATCCTACCATCAAATTCATGTGGATTAGAAACATAGAAACGTAGAAAATAGGTGCAGGAGGAGGCCCTTCGGCCCTTCGAGCCAGCACCACCATTCAATATGATCATGGCTGATCGTCCGCTATCAATAACCCGTGCCTGCCTTCTCCCCATATCCCTTGACTCCAGTACACCCTAGAGCTCTATCCAACTCTCTCTTAAATCCATCCAGTGATTTGGCCTCCACTGCCCTCTGTGGCAGGGAATTCCATAAATTCACAACTCTCTGGGTGAAAACGTTTTTTCTCACCTCAGTCTTAAATTACCTCTCCTTTATTCTAAGACTGTGGCCCCTGGTTCTGGACTCACCCAACATTGGGAACATTTTTCCGGCATCTAGCTTGTCCAGTCCTTTTATAATTTTATATGTTTCTATAAGAACACCCCTCATCCTTCTAAACTCCAGTGAATACAAGCCTAGTCTTTTCAATCTTTCCTCATATGACAGTCCAGCCACCCCAGGGATCAATCTCGTGAACCTACGCTGCACTGCCTCAATCACAAGGATGTCCTTCCTCAAATTAGGAGACCAAAACTGTACACAATACTCCAGATATGGTCTCACCAGAGCCCTATACAACTGCAGAAGAACCTCCTATACTGAAATCTTGTTATGAAGGCCAACATTCCATTAGCTATCTTCACTGCCTGCTGTACCTGCACACCAACTTTCCGTGACAGGTGTACAAGGACACCCAGGTCTCGCTGTACCTCCCCCTTACCTAACCTAACCCCATTGAGATAATAATCTGCCCCTTTGATTTTGCCGCTAAAGTGGATAACCTCACATTTATCTATATTATTCTGCATCTGCCACGCATCTTCCCACTCACTCAACCTGTCCAGGTCCCCCTGCAACCTCCTAACCTCCTCTTCTCAGTTCACCTTTGGTCACCCTGCGAAAGGAAGGATAGAATTAAGCTAAAAAGGGTGCAGAGAAAATTTGCTAATTGACGTTGTCAGGAGTCAAGGGCCTGAGCTCTCAAGATGGTTTGGACAGGTTAGGAATTTATTCCTTGGAGTGCAAGAGGCTGAGGGCACATCTAATGGTGATTTATAAAACCATTTACCAGCATCTGCAGTTCCTTCTTACACAAACCATGAATGGCTTGGGTTTATTATTGTCATGTGTACCGAGGTACAGTGAAATACTTTATTTTGCATTCTATCTAATCAGATCAAATAATAATCAAGTGTTTAATTGTCTTGTGTACCAAAACAGAACAATGAAATTCTTATTTGCAGCAGGTTTGCAAACACAGTACTCAATAGGTGTAATAATAAACACACAAAAGTTCATTAAAAAAAAATCAATATTCTGTGATATGATACATAAATACAATCAAATCAAACTCAAGTACAATAGACAGAGAAAATGGGAAGTAACAGTGGGCAGAATTTAGTTCCCAGCAATGCAGTGAACCAGTTCCAGTTCCAAGTCCAATAGGATAGATGTAAATTGCACTAGATTAGGGAAGGACCATTCAGAAGTTTAATGACTGAGGGGAAAGAATGCATGCTTTCAAGCTTCTGTACCTTACGTCAGACAGGAGAAAATTGTCTGGGGTGGGACAATTCTTTGACGAAAAGTAGATGGAGTCAATGGTGGAAAGTTTAGTCCGTGTGATGGACTGGGTTATATCTACAATTCAGCAATTTCTTGTGGTCTTGGGTAGAGGAGACGGGGAGTAGGGAGCACCTTTCCATGTTGTCCAGAGATGCTGCCTAACCCGCTGAGTCACCCCAGCATTTAGTGTCTTTTTTGTGTAAACCGGCTCCTGCAGTTCCTTGTTTCTACTTCTTCCAAGCACCTGGATCTAGGACCCAGCACCCCACTCTGCAACTGAATCTTCAACCTCCTGACCCATAGACCACAATCAGTGAGCATAAGCAGCAAAACATCCTCCATGATAATTGTCAACCCTATAACAATGCATTCTCTGCCCCTTACGATACTCGCCATGCAAGCATGACTTTATGGCAAAATTCTGCTCTAACTTCATTTACAAGTTTGCAGAGAACACCACTGGAGTGGGCAGTTTCTCGCACAATCCTGAAACAGTGCATAGGAAGAAGATCGAGAGCTTAGTTACATGGTATCAAGACAGCAACCTCTCCTTCAATGTTGGCAAGATAAACAAGATAATTGTCGACTTCAGGCTGTACACAGCCTGATCAGGATTAGTTGTGCAGAAGTGGAGATGGTCAAGAGCTCCAATTCTAGAGCAGTGGTCTAGCCAATATTCCTAATAAAATCGAGAAAGTAAAATAGTATTTTAATCTTAATTATACCTTCTTGACCTTGTTGCATGCAAGCATGTCACATTTGCCTTCACAGTAGCAGTGACTACATTCCAAGACTAATGGATGGTGTCATCCAAGGTACATGGTGAAAGACTGATTCAATCATAAAAAGATTGAAAGTAAACCAGAGAAAAATAAATATAAGATAACCATTACAGATAGTGCAAATTCTAAGTAAAAGCAGAAAGTACTTGGCAAATTCAGTTGGCCAAGCAACAGCTGTGGGTTGAGAGAAACAGATAACGGGTACTTTCAACCCGTCCAACCAAGGGGAATGGCGGCTGGATGTGGGGAGAAGATAAATTAAATGGATGGAAAGTTCATAAATTTAGAAACAACCCAAACAACTTTGAGTATAATTATTTCCAGTTTATTATAGACTAGACTAAGTGGGACCTGTTGGGTCCCTGTCACACGGGAGGTTTGGTCCCCCAATGCAATATTCCACCATGGTGTGGGAGAGGGACTGGTGAGGCGGCGGTGGGGGGGGAGGGAACAGGATGGTGTGGGGGGAACGGGGGAGGGGGTATGTGTGGGGAGGAGGGGGAAGGGCCGGTGTATGGGGAGGAGAGACTCCACTCAGCGGCTTTCCCGACTCCACTCTTGCAGACACAATCAGAACGGCTTGTTTACTCAGCCCCGCCTCCAGGACTTTATTCTCCAGCGGGTGCCAGAAGGGGCATTACCTTCATGGTGACTGACAGGCGAGAAGACCAACCTGCTGATCTCACAATTTTTTAAACCTTCATAACTTTTCTCATATTTCACCGATTGGAACAAAACTTGGTGGCTTGGAGACGAGGAGAACGGTGAGTAAGGTTGCGATATAGGGTAGCGTTTTTGCACAAATTTAATTACAACGCAGACTGGAAGTGGTCAAGATGAGAGTTTTAGTGATAGTATAGATGATAATCAGATCCTGCTGTCAACTTTGGCATGATATGAGGGAAACCCATAAAACCAAGTTTTTTAATTCTTTAACTGTTCACTCCCTTCCCACCAATGAAAGAACCAATGCTTCAGGACACAAAGTTTATACAAGAACTCCAAACCAATGAGAATATCAGGAATTTACAGAACAAAAGAGGGGGTTTCTGTTGCCTATGATATTTGTGCCAGCTTCTTGAAGGAACCCGTCCCCAGCCTACACCCACAGTCCTAAAATATTTGATACTGAAAGAAAATTCCCATTAAAAACAAAAATCCTTTCTAAATATGTTTCCATTTTAAAGTGCATATATCCTTTGAAGAATGCTTTGCTATGTATTCTGGGTAAATTAGTGCAGTATTTAAAAAACAAATCTTGTTTTTTACCTCTTTTGAAGTAGATTTTGAACCTAACACTTCAAAATTATTTTTAAACTTAATTGGGCAAAAAAGATGTGACGTGAGCATCTTATCTAACTTTAGGAAAATTGAACTCAAAAAGGGTCTGAAGAAGATACCATACAATGACTAGCAATCTTGCAAAGCAAAGAAGATTGTTTTAATATGAACCAAGGCTCATAATAGAATATTTACCACTCAACTGGAATCAAAATAGTGATCACAATCCAGTAGTCTTATTTATTGACTACAGCTCTGCCTTCAACACCATAATCCCCATCCAAACCTATGTCCAAACAGCTAAAGCTAGGAATCGGCTCTCCCCTCTGCCAGTGGATCTTTGTTTTTCTGACGCACGGACCTCAATCAGTGAGGATAGATTTACGGTCGGTTGAGATTAGGGCATCCATCAGTAACCTTTAGTAATGGGATTATTGGAGAGTTGTGAAATGCTGGAAAGGGAGCATTGTTGAGTGGAGGTGGGGAGTACAGGGATAGGATGGGTGAGTGCGGATGTACTTGTAGGGTTGGGACTGGGGTTGCTGACAAATAGAACAGATATTTGAGGCTTAATTTATGGAGGATCCCAGTCCTGCACTGAACAATGAAAATGTGATTGTCCCAGGAGTGCCCAATGAGATAATGGTTCGATGTAAATTATGTCTAACATGGAAATCAATTCAAATACACAAGTACACTTCATGCTGGAAAATATGTAGCAAATTTTCAGAAGGAATACAACTTATTAATATAAGTTCCATACTGTCCAAGATGTATTTTCCTTGTCTTTGCTCAGAAATAAACACTGCTAATCAATGGGATGTTAAACTGAGTTTGTACGTTCTCCCCGCGACCAGCATGGGTTTTCTCCGGGGTGCTCCGGTTTCCTCCCGCACTCCAAAGATGTACAGGTTTGTAGTTAATTGGCTTGGTATAATTGTAAATTGTCCCTAGTACCTGAGATAGTGCTAGTGTATGGAGATCGCTGGTTGGCGCGAACTCTGGGCCGACGGGCGCTTTATCTCTAAACTAAACTAAACGAAAAAGTAAAATATTAAGTCTTCTGGTCGTTTTGTGACCAGAGTAACTGGAAAAAGAATTGGCTAAAACATCTGTAATGTCCTGCTTTGCTCATTTCACCCCAAGATAATTTTTCCAGGATGATTTACCAACTTTCAAATGTGCCAAAATGCTTTAAAAAGCTTAAAACTTCCTAATTTTATCTGTGTATCCTATCCAATATTTCACACTCATATTTCTCAATAATAAAATTACATTTGCCCCTTCTTCAAAGATATCTACAATCTGTTTATTCGGAAATTTATCATCATTCTTTGCCTCCACGTATAAATTACTTGTTTGGTTCTAAACAGACCCACTCTTATTCTCCTGTTCAGTGTAACTATGAAATATGCTTGTTTTTTACTTGCCAGTAGTTTTCCCTTCTTTGCTTTGCATTTATAATTTCCTTTATCATTTCACTCCGACTATTTCTATTCACTTGATCACTTTTTGCTGTAATAAGTGCCACCAGGGGCGCCGGGGAGATGGCAGCCCTGCCGGCAGTCTGTTCGTCTTTTCACTCTTATTGTTATTTTTTAGTTTGTTAAAAGTTTTGTTTTAATGTTCTTCGGTTTGTTTTATGTGGGGGGAGGGGGGATGGAATCGGGGGAAACTTTTTTTCAGATTCTTACCTTCCCGGAGGTGTGATCAATTTTCGGATCACATTCTCCGGGCTCTGCGGCCTACCATCGATGGAGCTGGAAGCCTCCTCGGACTGACTTTGAGCCCTATTGCGGGGCGCGGACTTAACATCGGAGCTGATCCCTTGCCTGGGACCCCTCGTATGTTGCAAAATGAATGAAGGTTTAAGAGGAGTGTGCAGGATACGGATGTGCCCTATATAGTATAAAACTTGTTGAATCTTGCTGGTGCTGTACTTATCCAGGCATGTGGAGAAAATTCCATAGCACACTTGACAGATGTCAAAAGATTTTAGTGTCTCAGGTTACCCAGCTCCTGACATGCTCTTTTAGGTATAGTATTCAGAGTGATTCTTGTGAAATCCAAACTGTGCATCAATGAGTAAATTGCTGCTAAATGCCACATGATATCAGTGTCAGTGAGCCTTCCATTACTTTGCTAATGATTAAGAGCAGACTGATTGGATATTTGATTATTACCTGGATTGGTTCTGTCTAGTTTTTATCCGAGTTTATTCAAGAATTTTTTCACTTTGTTGAGTGGCTGCCAGTGTTGTAACCATATTTGGATAGCTTGGGTGGAAGGTCTATTATTCCCAAAAAAAAAAACAAGTCTTGGATTGTAACCGCACTTGGATAGCTTAGGTGGAAGTTTTATTCCTGAAAAAAAATGTCTTGGCTGCAGTAGCTGAGTTGCTGTCTTATCCCATGGTCTTTGGTGTATTCAGGGCTCTTGGCCAGTTCTCACTACAGCTGGATTTGGTAATGAAGAGAATATCGGGAAGAAATCAAATGGATCACACAGTCAGTACTTTGAGCTGAATGTTCTTGTCAGTACTTTGGTTGATAGTGCCTCTATTTGCCCATTCTCATGTCTTAAAACAAAATCCTAGATTTTACCCCACCACTTCTTGTTGGGCTTGTGCATATTGGCTAAAAAAAATGCTTGTATGAATACAGTTTTAGGAATTTGGGTCCAAAGTATCTTTTACACAGTATTCAAATGAATAAAAATCAACAATCCATAAATGCTTTAAATTTGAAATGAAAAGAGAAAAAGTAGGCATTCAACAGCTTAGACAGCATCTGTGGAAAGTGAATGTTTTGGGTCCAAGATTTTTCATCAGAAACAACATTTTATGGTTTTGTATCTGTTAATATTGAAAATGTCCTATTATCCTGTTCTGGATTGTTTATAGGTCTATAGCATACACCCAACAGAATGCCCTTTGTTCCTTCGTTCAATATCTCCTCCAGAGGAACAATGGTCTGTGCTGTAATCTGTGTGTATTCTGTTATCTTCCCTCCGGTTGAAAGTCTGACCTTTTCAAAAACTTGTTACCAAATATCCTGTCTCGCTCTTTAGAAGCACCAAAACGCTGCAACATACATTTTCTTCTTCATCACAACCAACATGCGCACTGCCCAACTTGTAACCCTCTCTATCTTTTGTGACCCTGATTTTGTGGCTTTCGGATCCTTCCTCTTGCTTGCAAATCATTCCCTCAGCTCATCCATTGTACGTACAAGTACATGTTGCTGCACATAACTTACATGAGATAACCCTTTATTATCCTCTGCTCTACTGTATAATTCAATATTTTAGCCACTTAACCCCCTTGAGCTCCCTAGACCTAAATTTTCATTTAGAATTTTTCCTATCTCTCTTCAAATACTTCTTTAATGTTCTTAACAGTCCGAGCACGGTAATCACACTTGCATCTCTTTATTTGTCCATGGCATTTCTCCTGCAAAGTGCTACCAGACATCTTTCTTTTCCTTATTGGAAGTGTTAAATAACTTACTTATTTCGAATTTTGTTGTTTTCCTCTTTCTTCAACTTTTTAAAGCTATTTTCAAATCTATGTTGGATTCAGTCAAGACTCGTAATCTGGTTAAACAGATTTCTCAAAATGTCATTTTAATTGATCACTGCGGAGAAGATTTCTACTGCAGTAAATTCTTAAATATACCTGTCGGCTATAATGACAGGATTTTGGCAAAACTAAAGTTCAGTGCAGCAGCAAAAGAGGTTCCATATTCATCTTTGCTGCTCTCTGCACTCCTCATTTTAATGTATTTCCCTCTAGACTGTGTAAGCTAGCTCATAGATTAAAAGTGTCATAGTCTTACAGCATGGAAACAGAGTCTTCGGCCCAACTTGCCCACACTGACCAACATGCCCCATCTACACTAGTCCCACCTGCCTGCATTTGGCCCATATCCCTCTACACCTGTCCTATCCATGTACCTATCTAAATGTTTCTTAAACATTGCAATGGTACCTGCTTCAACTACCTCATCCAGCAGCTTGTTCCATACACCCACCACCCTTTGTATGAAAAGATCTTCCAATTTTCACTTTTATTGGCTTACATTGTCACCTTAATTATATTAAGTTTACCAAGTTTTATGATACACAATGCATAAAATTAACCAAAACTAACCTTCTAAAGCAGAATGTCAGAAGGTTATACTAATCTAGAAGATCAAGCATATTACCAAGAAGCTTCTTCAATGCAGTACTGAGAGAGGTCATGCATTGTCATTGCTGTAGGCTTTCAGATAAGACTATGTCTGCCTCTTCAAGTTATTTGCAAAACAAGCAGGAGAATTAGTTCCTGACCAACATTCAACTTCTTCTTCTTCTTGTGAATGAAACATAAACCAAATGAATAGTTAGATCTCAAGCTGGGTGTTGAGCAGACAGGTTGTCTCTGTTGTCTCTGCGTCAATGTCTGCCAGGCCCTGAGCTCCATTTGGTGGGTGGTAGAGCGGGCACCCAGAGATGACATGGTTGGCTGTCTGTTGTTCTGCTCCGCATTCACAGGCTGGGCTGTGGTGGAGTCCCCATCTCCACATGCTGGCATTGAAACGCCCAACTCGAGTACGAAGTCTGTTGAGCTTCACCCATGCTCCTCTGGGGAGGTCATACCTTGGACAGCTTTTATCTGGTGACAAGATGTAGCAGTGTAATGGAGATGAGATTGCCTTCTGTGACCATTTGGTGGCTATCCACTGTGCTTTTGTCTCAGTTGGCTGGATGGATTCTGTTTTCCATGTGGAGCAAAAGGGTGACGGGACTTCAGTCGGGGTGGCCTCTGCTCTCTGCTGGTAGCCTGATGGAGGAGATGATCTGGGTCATTGGCACGACGAGATAGTTCCAGAGTTGCTGCTTGCCTTTGGATCCCAGCAGGCGGAATGCCTGCAAGTTTAGGGAGCTGCTCGACTGGAGTAGGTCGAAGGCACCCAGTGATGGTTCGCAAGGTGCTGTTCAGGCTCATGTCTACCAGGCCAGTATGTGTACTTCTACTCCATACGGGTGCGCAATACTCAGCTGGAGCATACACAAGAGCTCAGGCAGAGGTGCGAAGAATTGATGGACTGGCTCCCCAACTTGTTCTTGCCAGGCATCGGATGAGGCCGCTACATGCCATGACCTTGTCGCATAGACCAGCCAGGTGTTGACAGAATGTAAGCAACCTGCTCAGCTTTACGCCAAGGTAAGTGGGTATTTGTTGGAAGTCCAAGCGCCTGTTGTTAACGAAGACAGCTAGCACTTGCTCAGCATCCTTGTTGTTTAGATGAAATGCTGTTGACACTGTTTTGCCTTCGCTCAGCTTTAGATGCCACTGTCGTAGGAATACTGTCAAAGTCCCCACGTCTTGACTCAAGGAGCTTTCGATTGTCTTCCACTCTTTGTGTCTCATCAGGATGGCTAGATCATCAGCATACCCATATTTTCCAGCGATGGTCTCTGGGAGGTCATGGATGAACACGTTGAAAAGCAGCGGAGCCAAGATGGATCCCTGTGGGACGCCATTCTTAAGTCTACTGAGCCTACTCTGCTGTCCATCACTGGTCTTAAGCACAAAGCTGCGGTTTTATATTAGCTCCATGATGTAGCGTACTGGCAGCATCCGAAGTAGCTTTGCAGTTAGTCCCCGGTGCCACACTGTATCTGAGGCATCTGTCAGATCTATAAGAACAGCTTCTGCCTTCTCATTTGCTTTGGGTGAGGAGGGTTACCTGGTCCGCAGTAAATCGACCTTGGCGGAAACCAGCCTGCTCGTGGGGTAGCTGAGGGTCTATGATGGGGTTGATACACCCGTGGATCAGCTTCTCAAGGAGTTTGTGTGGGATGCAGAGGAGCGAGATGGGCTGGTAGCTTTTAGGATCATTCTTTGGCTTGTTCGGCTTCGGGAGAGCGATGACTGTTGCACAAACGGCAGATCTTTGGGATTTTGCACTTCTCTATGGAGGACGACAGGTATCGTCGGATCCAGTTGGTAGTAGCGCCTCCAGAATGTAGTAGAAACTCCGGGTGTATGCTGTCAGATCTGGGGGTCTTTCCTGCTTTCAACATCTTGAATGCTGTGGCCATTTCCCCGGACATAGCACTAGTGAGACCTTCGACATTCAACTGTAGTATCCCAGCATCCTTGCCTTTGACAGCAACTGCCACCCGCTCTGAAAAGAGCGCGAAGCTTGGCTCAGGGTTGCGACACTCAGTCTTTGTCCTATCCTTGGTTTGGTTTCGTGTTATCGGCATCTGTCTCCACAAAGTATTCCACGAGAGAAGACTAACTGGATTAACAGGAGAGACCACGAGAAGTTTGCCGACATATCTCTTAACCTGGTTGTTGCCAAACTACTTTAATTGTGCTCCACTTCAATTGTTTTTTTCTTCTGCACCCAGCACCACTTCCCTGCTTGAACACCCCTGCTCTAATAATAAACATTGAATAAAAGCTATTTATTTGAGGAATTAAACTCCTCTGAACTCTACGCAAAGTCAGACTCCACTTTTAAAATCAAGATCATAATTAACATTGCTGAAACAGATTATTGGATTGTTGTTTTGTTACAGTTGAGAGGAACTTCTTGTAGGCAGGTTGGCTGTCATGTTTCCACAATGCAACAATGACCTCACCTCAAAAGTGCCTTATTAAATATAACTTTGCTCAGAAAAGGTGCAAATTAAGTGCAAGTTTAATTGTTCTGTCTGTGCCTTCCTTGACTCCTTGGACCAGCCGTCTGAGATCTGGAACTTATCACATGGGAAATTTAGGCAATCTTAGTACACAATGTGCATTCTAGGTTTATTTTTAAATATAATTTATTTTTAATTATCATCCATTTTTCCCTCAATGAATTGCACTGATGCAAACGAGTATGGTTATTATGCTATTCCTGATCAATTAATTGGTTGCTTAATTTATTTTTCTCAAAAGAATTACAATCAATAAATTGCCTAGTTAATTTTAGTTTTCCCTCTTTGCATAATTGTTTCAGTAGAATACCATCATTGAATTTGCATATCTCATTATTATGTTTATCCAGGTTCCAAACCCAGTATGAGTGGTGACTCATACAGGTGGGTTATATAGTTGGTTTCTTTTGCAGATTTTCCAAGTGCTGTAAAAAACTACATCTTCCTTTACAATAGCCTTCTTTATATTAAATTCTTTTAAAAAAGTTTATTATGCAGCTGTCATGTTTAATTAAGTTTGCCTTTATATATCATAGACAATTTATGTGAGAGGAGCAAAAGTTGGTCATTTGGCCCATCGAGTCTACTCCGCCATTCAATCATGGTTGATTTATGTTTTCCTCTCAACCCCATTCTCCTGCCTTCTCCCCATAATCTTTGACACCCTTACCAATTTAGTATCTGTCAATTAATTCCACAAATTCACCACCCTAAGGTCGCTGGTAGGGTAGCTAATGTAACCCCACTTTTTAAAAAGGGAGGGAGAGAGAAAACGGGGTATTACAGACCAGTTAGTCTAACATCAGTAGTGGGGAAACTGCTAGAGTCAGTTATTAAAGATGAGATCGCAGCACATTTGGAAAGTGGTAAATCATTGGACAAAGTCAGCATGGATTTATGAAGGGTAAATCATGTCTGATGAATCTTATAGAATTTTTCGAGGATATAACTAGTAGAGTGGATAAGGGAGAAGCAGAAGATGTTATATCTGGACATTCAGAAAGCTTTCGACAAAGTCCCACATAAGAGATTAATATACAAACTTAAAGCACACAGTATTGGGGGTTCAGTATTGATGTGGATAGAGAACTGGCTGGCAAAAAGGAAGCAAAGAGTAGGAATAAACGGGTCCTTTTCAGAATGGCAGACAGAGACTAGTGGGGTACCGCAAGGCTCAGTGCTGGGACCCCAGCTATTTACAATATATATTAATGATTTGGACGAGGGAATTGAATGCAACATCTCCAAGTTTGCGGATGACACGAAGCTGGGGGGCAGTGTTAGCTGTGAGGAGGATGCTTGAAGGCTGCAAGGTCTTCGATAGGCTGGGTGAGTGGGCAAATGTATGGTAGATGCAGTATAATGTGGATAAATGTGAGGTTATCCACTTTGGTGGCAAAAACAGGAAAGTAGACTATTATCTGAATGGTGGCCGATTAGGAAAAGGGGAGATGCAACGAGACCTGGGTGTCATGGTACACCAGTCATTGAAAGTGGGCATGCAGGTGCAGCAGGCAGTGAAGAAAGTGAATGGTATGATAGCATTCATAGCAAAAGGATTTGAGTATAGGAGCAGGGAGGTTCTACTGCAGTTGTACAGGGTTTTGGTGAGAAAAAAACCTGGAGTATTACGTACAGTTTTGGTCTCCAAATCTGAGGAAAGACATTCTTGCCATAGAGGGAGTAAGGAGAAGGTTCACCAGACTGATCCCTGGGATGTTAGGACTTTCATATGAAGAAAGACTGGATAGACTCGGCTTGTACTCGCTAGAATTTAGAAGATTGATGGGGGATCTTATAGAAACGTACAAAATACTTAAGTGGTTGGACAGGCTAGATGCAGGAAGATTGTTCCCGATGTTGGGGAAGTCCAGGACAAGGGGTCACAGTTTAAGGATAAGGGGGAAATCTTTTAGGACCGAGATGAGAAAAACATTTTTCACACAGAGAGCGGTGAATCTCTGGAATTCTCTGCCACAGAAGGTAGTTGAGGTCAGTTCATTGGCTATATTTACGAGGGAGTTAGATGTGGCCTTTGTGGCTAAAGGGATCAGGGGGTATGGAGAGAAGGCAGGTATGGGATACTGAGTTGGATGATCAGCCATGATCATATTGAATGGCGGTGCAGGCTCGAAGGGCCGAATGGCCTACTCCTGCACCTATTTTTCTGTCTATGTTTCTAAATAAATTCCTCCACATTTCCTTTCTACAAATACCTCCTTTTATTCTATGGCTATGCCCTTTGGACTCTTCTGTGAGTGGAAACAACCTATCCACATTCATTCTACCCAGGCCTTTCACTATTTGGTAAGCTTCAACAAGGTCCCCCCCTTCCTTCTAAGCTCCAATGAGTACAGCCCCAATGCCAACAAACACTCATTATACTAAGTTAAGCCAGTGATCCCATGGATCATTCTAATAAACCTCTTCTAGACCCTCTTCAATGCCAGCATATCCTTCCTTAAATATGGGGCCCAAAACGACTGCCGGCGACTGTCACAGTCATAGCTGGTCGCCGAAAAACCGGCGACTGGAACCCCCCTACGACAAGCTATGACAACCTACCACCTAGTCGACATCAAGCTACGGCAAGCTACTGACAACTGGCCACCCATTAGGACGTCCACCTACGACAACCTACGACCAAACAGGCGACAATCTGTGACAACCAAAGTCAACCTATGTCCACCCACGACAAGTAACGACCCTGTCGGCGACAACCTAGTCGCCGGTACCTGTCGCCGATTGACATAGGCAGACCCAATGGAATTCACCAAAGTCAGCACCCAGCGACAACCAACATCACCTGGCGACAACCTGCATCATCCTGGCATCAACCAATGACAGCACCTACGACAGGAGAAGACAAGCTACGTCAAGCCCAGAGTCTCGGAAAAATATTTTGACTCCTTAGGCGACTTGAAGAGACTACTCACGACCATACAGTCATCACCTCGCGACCATATGGCGACAGCGTAGTCGCCGAAAAAATCGCCTGTGGGACAGGCCCTTAATATTGTAATTCCATATCACATCCCTGTTTTTATATTCTATTCCTCTTTAAATAAATGCTAACATTGCATTGCCGTCCTTACTACCGCTTCAAATTACAGACACTTTGCACCTCCAATTTCTGAATCCTCTTCACATTTAGAGAATAATGGGACCACCTTTATTCCTACTACCAAAATGGATGACTGCAAACTTTGTGACATTATTCCATCTGCCACATATTTGCCTACTCTCCCAAACTGTCCAAGTCCTTCTGCAGAGTCCCTGTTTTCTCTACACTACCTGCCCTTCCACCCATCTTTGTAACATCCGCAAACTTGGTCTCGAAGATTTCAATTCCTTCATCAAAATCATTGACATACACGTGAAGAGTAGCGGTTCCGATAGCTCCCCTTGCAGAACACCACTAGTCACTGGCAGCCAACCAGAAAAAGCCCCCTTCATTTCCACACTTTGCCTTCTGCCATTCAGCCAATCTGCTATCGATGCTAGTATCTTCCCTCTAATACCATGGGCTCTCATCTTCTTTAGCAGCCTGACATGTGGCACCTTTACTGTAGCATTGCACAGTAAAGAAAAAGTAAATGATGACCATGGATGGGAGGGAAAATCTGGTGCCTCGACGATTAGTGTTGAGAAGTAACCTCCAATGCCATATGCATGGAGTCTGTGCGTTCTCTCACTGACTGCATGGGTTTCCCCTGAGTGCTCCTGTTTCCTTCCACGTCTCAATAATGTGACATTTGGTATATTATTTGCTTATTGTAAGTTGTGCATTGAGTTGGTGAGTAGTAGGAGAAGAGTGGAGCTGATGAGCATTTGAGAGAGAATAATTTCCAGGAAATAAAGTGAGAGAGAGAGCGTGTGTATGCATGTTTGTGTGGTGGTGGTGGTGTAGATGAGATTAATGGAATTGCACTGAGAGCTGCCTGAAATTGATTTGATGCTCTGTTTCCTGTCTGTCAAGCAACTTTCTTTCCATGTAACAATATTAATCCCATCCCATGTGGTTTAATTGTTCACACTACCTTCTTAGATGGAACTTTACCAAAGGCTTTCTGAAAATGAAACACACAACTTTTGTTTACTCTCTCATGTCTATTCTACCAGTAACTTCCTCAAATAAAAATTCCAGTCGGGCTGAGATGAGAAGAAATGCATTCACCCAGAGAATTGGAAATCTTTTAAATTCTCTGCCTGTGAACACTGCAGAGGCTTAATCACTATGTATAGTCATAATGGAAATTGATGGATTTATATATTTCTCGGGATATACAGGAAAGTTCCACTGCTATAAACAATCAGCCATGACCTTATTGACTGAAGGTATAGTAACAACAGGCCAGATGGCCTACTCCTGTTTCTCTTTCTTGTGTCTACTGCAGTTCAGCATTCTCATTTTTTCTCATATCCACTCCACTGCTTTTTGAAATATTAGACGTCTATCTGTGTCCTTGTATTTCCCAGAAAGGTATTCTTACTGAAACATTACAATTGCACTCAGATTTCCATTGGTGATTTAAGTAGATATGTGTATAAATTTTAAATATGGTGTAGGAACTTTGCTGAAATATGGACTGATACTCTCAATTACTGTAAAATGTAAGACATGGGAATAGAGGATTACTTAACAGATAATTGTTAAAGCTCATGTTACTTGTGTTGCAAGATATTCTGGCAGCCAAGTAAATGTGCTGACTATGTACCTCAGGGATCAAACATTAGATGCTTTTTCAATCCTGGTTCATCTCTTGCAGAAAAAAAATCAACAGGTAAAACATAAATCTTACCCATCCCTTCTAGACTGTGATAAATCCAGGCTGATTAGAAAGTTTGTTTGTAAGTTTAAGTTAGAGCTGCCAACTATTCTGCCTATGGGGTATTTTTAGATTGGTGCGGATATTCCACAGACTGAAATTGTAACAGGTCTAATCATCTGGCCATCCCCACTCCTTTAGCATTTGCCCAGCTTCCCTGAGATGATCGCTTGCCCAATTCTCAACAGTTCATCTTCTCCTCCACCCTCCACAATTGTCTGCCCCACTCAGTCTTCATCGACCTCTTGCATCTCCTTTGATCATCTCCCTGGCATGCCATCTGATCATTTCCATGACACCTCACCTTGATCCATTCTCTGACCCTTCATCACTCATTGATCCACTCCACATTTCACACCCTGCGTGACCTTCACTTTCTGTACAGTTTAGATATTGCAGGTAAAGATTTTTTTTTACAATACCTTGGAGGTAGCGTACAATAGAATATCATCGGCCCATTCAGTGGGTCAAGTCATAATTTGGGCATCCCTACTTCAACTTAATATAAACCATTGATTTGGACTGCTTAACTATGGCTGATTTGAATGCTGTTATTTCTGATGCTTCTAACCTAGATATATTTTGTGCACATATTAGTCAAACGTAAATTTATAATAACATTAATATGACATATATCACTTTTTAAGAATAATTGTACATTAAGCCATAAGCAATCATCTGGAAATACATTTGTGCCAAATGAAGTGCACTGAAGAACAGCACAAAATCCAAAGAATGCATGTTTGTGTAATATTTGCTTTTAAATAAATATTTGAATACTCAAAGATTACATGAAAATGCAATGTTATTTAAACTCCATATTTCATGTGAAATGTGATAATTTAAACAATATTATATAATAATTGCATTATTATAGTTCTCACAATATTATTGTTTATTAATAATAAAGTGCATTATTATGCAATAATGCATAAGACTTCATGCTTTATTATTCATCATAATGCATGAACGGCTATTTTGGTTGTCAGTCTGATCAGCAAAATGTAGCCATACATAAGTCCAAAGCATCAATAATAGTCATAGGGTTATTCAGCACAGAAAAAAGTATTTTGGCTCGCCATGTCCATGCCAATCCTTTTGGCCAACTACACTAATCGTATTTGCCCGCATTAGAACTGTATCCTCCTATGTCTTAGCTATTTAAGTATCTGTTTAAATAGCTCTTAAACATGGCATCTGATTTCACAACCTCCTCTGGCAGTGTTTTCTAGATATCGAAAACTCTCTGTGCAGAAAAAAACCAATATATGTCCAATATCCCCTTTAACCGTAACCTTTCACCTTAAGACTATGCCCTCTTGTGTTTGATATTCCCACTATGGAGGGAAAGACTTTCTATCCTATCTATGTCTCTCACAATCGGATATATTTATATCAGCTCTTCCCCTCAGCCTTCTTCACGGCAAGGAAAAAAAAAAGTCCAGTCTATTCAATCTTTTCTCATAATTAATTTCCTCAAATCCAGGCATTATCCTGGTGAATCTCCTTTGTAGCAACCAGAATCGCAAACAATACTTCAAGTGCAGCCTAGCGTTGCAGCATAACATCACAACTATTGTATTCCCTGCTCTGACTATGAGGCCAATATACCATGTCCCTTCTTCACCACCCTTTCCATCTGTGCTGTCATTTTCAGGGGACGAAGGATATCCACCCCTGGTCACATTGTTCATCAACATTATTTAGTGCCTTACCATATATTTTATATCTCTTATCCCTATTTGATTTCTCAAAATTCATTACTCACCTTAAAATTTCCTCTTGCATACTGTACCATAGTAGAGCATGGGATGGAAAATAGCAGGTAAAAAGGAGAATGGTGTTGAGTACACAATGTCACAGTGGGGAGAGGTGGGGGAGGGGGGGGGTCGGGGGGGGGAGGATCAGTAGTTGGGCATCAAAGTCTTAGTTCGTGGGTCAAATCAGGGTCTCAGTAGTAGACTGGGTGTAGTTTAGTTCAGATCGGGGCCTAAGTCAGGGAATGAGCTGGGGAGTAGAGGCTGGAGTCAGGAGTTGGTTGGAACATTGGGCAGGGAAGAAGGTCTATTAACAAGACTCCAGGTTGACTTAGTGGGGGAGGAATCTGGAGGTGCAAGTAAAGGAAACCAATCGACCCAAAACTTAACCTGTTCCTTCTCTCCAGAGATGCTGCCTGTCCCACCGAGTTACTCCACCACTTTGTGTCTACCTTCGATTTAAACCAGCATCTGCAGTCCTTTTCTACACCAAAGTGAAGTTCCTGGGTCTATTCGAGGACCTCCTCATGGAGAAGCATCATTAAGTTAAGTAACTTGTCAAGTCGTCACTTTTATTTCTAGAGCACATTTAAATAACAACCCTCATTGACCAATGTGCTCTACATTGGTGGAGGTACTAACGTTATACAACATTTGTTCATAGATTAAATATATACATAAATACATACATATAGCCCTTCCTCAGAGGACGTCAAGAAAGGCTTAAGAGTAAAGATGAGATTTAATGACTGAAGCCTGAATGAAGGAATAGATGAAGAACTATATACAATAGACTACGCATATATCTCCAATTAAAAATATCTTGCTTTATACTCCACTTATTTTGTTGATTTTCTATTTCTATTTTATTTCTTTTTATTATTTCTCTTTACTATTTTCTTTCTGTTATAAAATAATAAAAAATATAGAAGTATAAATAAGAACGACTGTAAACTTTAAAAATATTAAGAATGTATGTGACGGATAATATATTTTTCTTTTTTGATTTTATGTTATTCCTTCTTAATATGTATTTACTTCTAATAAAAATATTTTACAAAATAAAAGATGAGTTTTAAGTCTCGACTTAAAATAGTCGATGGAGGGGGCAGTTCTGATGGAAAGCGGGATGCTGTTCCACAGTCTAGGAGCTGCAACCGCAAAGGCGCGGTCATCCCTGAGCTTATGCCTATGCTTATGTTCAGTAACCCCAAGTCTGCCGATCTGAGGGACCTGGAGGTGGTGTGGTGGGTAAGCAGACTTTTGATGTAGGTGGGGGCAAGCCCGTTAAGGTCCTTCCTTAAACATAAAGAAGGATCTTGAAATTTATTTGGAATTGCACAGGAAGCCAGTGGAGAGAGGCCAGAATCGGGGTGATGTGGTCCCTTTTTCGGGTGCCCGTCAGGAGTCTCGCTGCGGCGTTTTGGACCAGTTGCAGGCGGGACAGGGAAGATTGGCTGATGCCATTGTAGAGGGAGTTGCAGTAATCGAGGCAGGAGGAGATAAATGTGTGGATAATCTTTTCGAGGTCATCAAACTGGAGGAATTGTTTTATTTTCGCAATCGTCCGAAGCTGGAAGAAGCTAGCTTTTACCACGGCATTGACTTGTTTGTCAAATTTCAATGCTGAGTCAAATATAACGCCAAGGTTTTTGACGTGAGGTTTGAGTAATGGGTTAAGTCTTCCAAGGCTGCCTGCTATCGTTTTGATTGAGTCCGAGGGGCCGAGAAGGATGACCTCAGACTTCAAAATTTTATTTTGGGGTATCAGAGTAAAGGGGGCTGAATACTTTTGCACACTGAGGTCGAGAAGAAGTAGGATTGCACAATTGCCGAAGTGAAACGGTGAGAAGTAGGTCATTATGTACCTTCAACAAGGCAGACTCAGTGCTGTGGTGGGCCATGAAATCTGATTGGAAAGTTTCCAAGATAGTATTTTGGTGAAGGTAAGGCATAAGTTGACTTTAAATTACCTTTTCAAGGGCTTTTGAAAGGAAAGGCAGTTTTGAAATTGGTCTGTAGTTGCTTGGCAAGGAGGGGTCGAGGTTAGGTTTTTTCGGGAGGGGCTGGACCAGCGCATGCTTGAAGCAGGTACGAACAGTGCCAGTGGCCAGAGAACTGTTGAAGATGGCGAGGATGCTGAGACCGGCTATTGTAATGACATCCTTCAGAAGGGCCGACCCCAATGTCGAGGGGTCAGGTAGTAGGTTTCATGGTGGTGACCAGTTTTACAAGGGAGGGTAGAGTAACGGGTTGGAAACAGTCACGGATTTTGAAGAACAGACCAATGAGACAGCCAGGTCATGGATGGGAGGGGAAATATTCGATCTGATGTTCTTAACTTTGCTGGTGAAAAATGTAGTAAATTATTTGCACTTAGCAGTAAGCTGGTGCTGGGGGCAGGACAAATGATAGAGGTGATGGTACTAAAAAGGACCTTAGAGTTATGAGCATTTTTGGAAATAAGGGCGGAAAAGTAATTTGTTCTTGCAGATTTTACTGCTTCCTGGTATTTGTGAAGATTGTTTTTCAGACGTTCAAAGGAAATTTGAAGCATCAGATTTGTACTTCCATTCTGATTTTCTGCACTCTCATCTTAGGGCTCTGGTGGTGTCATTGAGCCACGGCCAGCCCTTAGGCTTAGGCTTTTTCATTTTAAGAGGAGCAGCAGAATCCAGGATGGAAGAGCAAGTAGTATTGAATAAAGAAATGAGGTCGTCGGTGCTGAGATGGAGGGGAGATGCCTCAATAGTGCAGATGTCGGGGGCGGCTGTGAGAGCCTCAGAGAACTTACTGGCAGTCGAGGAGTTTACGTAGTGGGAGTAGCGAGCAGGGAGATGGGATTTTGAGGAAGAGAAAGACAGCGATGCATCGAATATAATTGCACTATGATCAGACAGACAGGCATCAATAATTTCTGTATTACAAATTGGGAGACCAGACAAAAGCACTAGGTCTAGTGTATGGCCAAGCTTGTGTGAGGGTCCAGTGGCTAGTAGAGTCAGATTGAAGGACTCAACCAGGTTCATAAATTCACTCACAAGGGGCTTTGTGGGACAGCAGGCATGAATGTTAAAGTCACCAAGAATCAGGACCCGGTCATATTTGGGCAACAAGCTAGCGATAAGATCACCAAATTGTGAGATAAAGTCCTTATGCGTTTTTGGTGAGCGTTACACAAGAACAATTAAAAGTGGACAGATTAGACCAACTATGATTAGTTGATGTTCAAAACTGGAGAAATGATCAGCGTTAGAAGGCGGCAGTTGAAATGCTTCTTAAACACAGTGGCTAGGCGCCCACCGCGACTGGAGAGCCTAGGCGAGCTGAAAAAGTTACATGTATCAGAACAGAGTTCCACGAGTGGAGCAAGCTCACCAGGATTAAGCCAGATTTCTGTGATCAATAGGAAGTCCAATCCACGTGCGGTGAAGAAGTCATTGAGGATGAAGGGTTTATTCAGCACGGATCTCGCGATGATCAGGGCCACTTTTGCAGGGACAGCAGGTGAGTTGTGATCCGGTAGCAGCTCCCATGCCAGCGGGCGGAGGTTCAGGGAGACCACGCCGCTGCATTTCACAGGTGGCCTGGCTGGGAGCCCGTGGGCCGACAGACCGGGGACCAGGAAAATCGACCAGAGAGAAGCATACCTGGGCTCGAGGGACCGCCGATGGATGGAGCGGTAGGGGGCCTAGACATTAAAACATGATTGTCCATTATTGTCTAATATCAGGCACACCTCAGAACAAAATGACCTCATTTTTCAGACTACACTCAAAAGGTGCCTTACTCAGAGAATTGCAATGTTCCATACGTATGTAAAATGGAAATCATGTCATTAGCGCAAGTAGATTCACAAATGTTTAGAGCAACATAATTCAAACAGGAAATCAATGCAATTGGGTACGATTCTAAATAACCAAGTGCCAAAATAAACCCGATCATGCACATCAACCTCTAGGCCTGTGATCACCTTAAAGCAGTTCCAAGCTGCCTTCGGAAAGCTTCAAATTAAAATAGTATCACATTACAGAGTCACTGCTATCCTCAGGAAAATGCTTCCCTGTAGACAGAAAATGTTTTACTTGTGACCTTGTCAGTGAATCATCACTGTGTCAGTATATGTTCTGAATAAGACTTGTAATTTCTATAGAATTGTAGTTAATAGTCATAAAGAGGCCATCCACATGATGCAATCTTTATTTTAATTACGTTTCTCCACCCATCAGACTCAATCACGCCTTCATGTCATTTTTTTAACCATTAGAAATCAGTGATGAGTCACCACAACTTACGTAACATATATGAAGGAGAATCAAACATGTTTGTTAATTATAAGGTTTTATAAATTTATAACTATGAAAACAAACATTGATTGATTGATGAACATTTATCATTGCTTCAATCTTGGTGCTTCATACTGTCAATGGGGCCAATTCTAATTGTCTTTATTATTGTGGTCATTACTGTTCAATGGGGTTGATTCTAATTGGTTTTATTACTGTAGCTTCAACTTGCATTTTAACAATTGCACATTCTTTTTACCAGATCTTTTAAAATCTCTATTGTACTTCTGTACCTGCCTTTCAAGGAATAAAAGAATTAACCAGTTTCCACACTTTTTATTGAATCTTATATTTAGTCTGCAAGCCTGTTTTACCATTCAGCATATTTTGTTGAGGTCTTTATTTGCTTTTGATTCCACGTTTTTGGCGTTCGCAAATATTCACAGAATTAATTTGCAGAGCACTCCAATGAATGTGCAAGATTAAAGTCTTTGCACAAACTTCAGTCATCATTGAGGTAATGGATGAGGGCTTTACTGTCAACAATAATGTATGGCCAGGACTAATGCCTGGTTCAGGTGAGGGGATGCTTTCAGCTGCAGCAGCACAGCTTCCAACTCGTTGGGAACTGCAGGGCCTTAAAAGGTTACTGCACAGTTGGAGACGGTGTGGAGGTTGAAAGGCTGTGGTGTGTGTGCGTGTGACTGAGGTGTGGGTCAGCTCCAACACAATCCAGCACATTAGAATTTGATCTCCACACGTATTGTGTTTCATACAAGCTGATGAGAATGTAGGCAGCGATTAGAGATGCCATCATAGAAGCAACTAACATTGATAGAGTGGAGGGGAAGCTCGATGGTCTGACAGCGAGTGATTTTTATTATGATACCATGCACAGAATCATGTCCTAATGTACTGGCTTGCATTGAATTTGACCCACACCCACAGACCCAAATCCTTACACTATCTCCACGAGTATACTAATTTTTATAACCATGTCTCTCCCATGAAATTGATCTCTACGATATGTGCTAGACGATACCTCTACGATATGTGCTAAATCCACAGGGTTTCTACAGCTGCAGTGGCTTGCAAAAGTATTCATACCCCTTGAACTTTTCCACATTTTGTCACGTTACAACCACAAACGTAAATTGTGGTTGTAACGTGTTTTATTGGGATTGTATGTGATAGACCAACACAAAGTGGTGCATAATTGTGAAGTGGAAGGAAAATGATACATGGTTTCCAAATTTTATTACAAATAAAAAACTGAAAAGTGTGGGGTGCAAAAGTATTCAGCCCCCCTGAGTCAATACTTTGTAGAACCATCTTTCGCTGCAATTACAGCTGCAAGTCTTTTGGGGTATGTTGCTACCAGCTTTGCACATCTAGAGACTGAAATTTTTGCCCATTCTTCTTTGCAAAATAGCTCAAGCTCAGTCAGATTGGATGGAGAGCGTCTGTGAACAGCAATTTTCAAGTCTTGCCAGAGATTCTCAATTGGATTTAGGTCTGGACTTTGACTGGGCCTTACTAACACATGAATTTGCTTTGATCTAAACCATTCCATTGTAGCTCTGGCTGTATGTTTAGGGTCGTTGTCCTGCTGGAAGGTGAACCTCCGCCCCAGTCTCAAGTCTTTTACAGACTCTAACAGGTTTTCTTCCAAGTTGCCCTGTATTTGGCTCCATCCATCTTCCCATCAACTCTGACCAGCTTCCCTGTCTCTGCTGAAGAAAAGCATCCCCACAGCATGATGCTGCCACCACCATGTTTCACAGTGGGGATGGTGTGTTCAGGGTGATGTGCAGTGTTATTTTTCCGCCACACATAGCGTTTTGCATTTAGGCGAAAAACTTCAATTTTGGTATCATCAGACCAGAGCACCTTCCTCCACATGTTTGCTGTGTCCCCCACATGGCTTGTGGCAAACTGCAAACAGGACTTCTTATGGCTTTGTTTCAACAATGGCTTTCTTCTTGCCACTCTTTCATAAAGGACCGATTTGTGGAGTGCACGACTAATAGTTGTCCTGTGGACAGATTCTCCCACCTGAGCTGTGGATCTCTGCAGCTCCTCCAGAGTTACCATGGGCCTCTTGGATGCTTCTCTGATCAATGTTCTCCTTGCCCGGCCTGGCAGTTTAGGTGGACGGCCATGTCTTGGTAGATTTGCAGTTGTGCCATACTCTTTCCATTTTCAGCTGATGGATTGAACAGTGCTCCGTGAGATGTTCAAAGCTTGGGATTTTTTTTATAACCTAACCCTGCTTTAAACTTCTCCACAACTTTATCCCTGACCTGTCTGGTGTGTTCCTTGGGCTTCATGATGCTGTTTGTTCAAACCTCTGAGGCTTTCACAGAACACTGGATTTTATTTTGGGGTATCAGAGTAAAGGGGGCTGAATAATTTTGCACACTACACTTTACAGTTTTTTATTTGTAAAAAAATTTGAAAACCATGTATAATTTTCCTTCCACTTCACAATTATGCACCACTTTGTGTTGGTCTATCACATACAATCCCAATAAAATACATTTACGTTTGTGGTTGTAACGTGACAAAATGTGGAAAAGTTTAAGGGGTATGAATACTTTTGCAAGCCACTGTATATTAAGTAAATCCAAAGGGTTTCTACAGCTATATTAAGTAAATCCAAAGGGTTTCTACAGCTATATTAATAGCAAAAGGATAACAAGGGATAAAATTGGACCATTAGAGAGCCAGAATGGACAGCTATCTGCAGAGCCAAAAGAGATGGGGGAGATATTGAACAATTTATTTTCTTCGGTATTCACCAAGGAGAAGGATATTGAACTCTGTGAGGTAAGGAAAAAAAGTAGAGTAGCTATGGAAACTATGAGATTCAAAGAGGAGGAAGTACTGACACTTTTGAAAAATATAAACGTGGATTAGTCTCCAGGTCCTAACAAGATATTCCCTAGGACATTGAGGGAAGTTAGTGTAGTGTAGAAATAGCAGGAGCTATGATAGAAATATTTCAAACGTCATTAGAAACGGGAATAGTGCCGGAGGATTGGCGTACTGCGCATGTTGTTCCATTGTTTAAAAAGGGTTCAAAGAATAAACCTAGCAATTATAGACCTGTTAGTTTGACGTCAGTGGTGGGCAAATTAACGGAAAGGATACTTAGAGATAATATATATAAGCATCTGGATAAACAGGGTCTGATCAGGAACAGTCAACATGGATTTGTGCCTGGAAGGTCATGTTTGACAAACCTTCTTGAATTTTTTGAAGCGGTTACTAGGGAAATCGATGAGGGTAAAGCAGTGGATGTTGTCTATATGGATTTCAGTAAGGCCTTTGACAAGGTTCCCCATGGAAGGTTGGTTAAGAAGGTTCAATCTTTGGGTGTTAATGGCGGAGTAGCAAGATGGATTCAACAGTGGCTGAATGGGAGATGTCAGAGAGTAATGGTGGATGGCTGTTTGTCAGGTTGGAAGCCGGTGACTAGTGGGGTGCCTCAGGGATCTGTGTTGGGTCCACTGTTGTTTGTCATATACATCAATGATCTGGATGATGGGGTGGAAAATTGGATAAGTAAGTATGCAGATGATACTAAGATAGGTGGTGTTGTGGATAATGAAGTAGATTTTCAAAGTCTACAGAGAGATTTGGGCCATTTGGAAAAGTGGGCTGAAAGATGGCAGATGGAGTTTAATGCTGATAAGTGTGAAGTGCTACATCTTAGCAGGACAAATCAAAATAGGACGTACATGGTAAATGGTAGGGAATTGAGGAATGCTGTGGAACAGAGAGATCTAGGAATAACTGTGCATAGTTCCCTGAAGGTGGAATCGCATGTAGATAGGGTGGTAAAGAAAGCCTTTGGTGTGCTGGCCTTTATAAATCAGAGCATTGAATATAGGAGTAGGGAAGTAATGTTAAAATTGTACAAGGCATTGGTAAGACCAATTCTGGAGTATGGTGTACAATTTTGATCGCCTAATTATAGGAAGGATGTCAACAAAATAGAGAGAGTACAGAGGAGATTTACTAGAATGTTGCGTGGGTTCCAGCAACTAAGTTACAGAGAAAGGTTGAACAAGTTAGGTCTTTATTCTTTGGAGCGCAGAAGGTTAAGGGGGGACTTGATTGAGGTCTTTAAAATGATGAAAGGGATAGACATAGTTGACATGGATAAGCTTCACCCATTGAGGGTAGGGAAGATTCAAACAAGAGGGCATGACATGAGAATTAAGGGACAGAAGTTTAGGGGTAACGTGAGGGGGAACTTCTTTACTCAGAGGGTGGTGGCTGTGTGGAATGAGCTTCCAGCAGAAGTGGTGGAGGCAGGATCGATTTTAACATTTAAAAGTAAAGTGGATAGGTATATGGACGGGAAGGGAATGGAGGGGTATGGTCTGAGTGCAGGTAAATGGGACTAGGGGAAAACAAATGGTCGGCACGGACTGGAAGGGCCAAGAGGGCCTGTTTCCGTGCTGTAATTGTTATATGGTTATATGGTTATAGACAACACATTATATAGCCACTTAATTGAAGTGCACATTCAATTTATTTCTCAATACTGTTAGTTCGTTTGAGTTGTGGTTTGGATTTGATATCCATGAATTAGTGATGTATCCCTAACAGTAACTAGTTAATGTCACCCAATTCTGCCCCTGCTCAAAAATTGATTATCACAAAACTGCAATGACTGGAAGTATGAAATAAAAGCAGAAAATGATGAAAACACTCAGCACTGTCGAAAAAGACGCAGAGTTAATGTTTCAAATCAACGACTCTACAAAACTGAGAAAATTGGGAAGCAAGTTCGTTTTGAATTGCAGAGAGGATGGAGGAGAAATAAATAGGACAAAGGGATTACAGCTCAGAGGATATACACAAAATACTGGACTAACTCAACGGAACAGGCAGCATCTCTGGAGAGAAGGAATGGGTGACATTTTGGGTCGAGACTGAAAGTCACAGGAAAGGGAAATGAGAGATATAGACAATGACTAGATTAAGTGGGACCCATTGGGTCCCATGTTCACACGGGAGGGCTGGTTCCCCAATGCAATATTCCACCTCTCCACTAATTCCAATATTGGTGGCCAGTGGGGTGGGGCTGGTTTCCAGAGGGCTAGAATGGACATTGTGGGCTGAATGGATTCTTGGGCTGGCAGCACAGGCCTGATGGGCTGGCAGCTCAGTCGTTCAGGCCTGGTGGTCTGGCTGCTCAGTTACTCAGGGCTGGTGGGCTGGCAGCTCAGAAAATGTCAGAAATTCTGCCCTAAACAGGTGAGAGACTCTGTGAGAGAGAAGGGGGAGAATCAATTTTAGACATTTTTCATCTTTTTCTGCATATCACAGCAATGAAGGAGGAAAGTCTATCCTGGCCTGGATTGCACATGGAGCCAATGAAGGGAGGAAGAAAAATAATGGGGTGAGATTTAATACTTGCAGGGGGAATACTTACTGATGGGCCGAAGGGACTTCCTTGGCTAGTACAGGCCAGATGGGCCGAAGGGGCACTTAAAAAAAAAATCTGAGTGAAATCTCAGTGAAAGGCACTTTTCCTGGCCTGGCAAAGGCCTTTTGAGCCAAAATGCTCCTCCTGGGCTAATATGGGCATTTTGGGCAAAAGGGACTGGTTTCTCAGTGAATAGGGACCTTGTGGGCCGAAAGTAGTGGTTTCATGCAAGCCAAACAACTCATTTCATTTCCATTTCAATTTCAAGCACAGGGCAGGCCAAACAACAAATTTAATTTCCAAGCACAGGGCAAGCCAAACAGCTCATTGTATTTTCATTTCATTTCCATTTCCACTGCAGTTTCAAGCACAGGGCTGGCCAAAGACTCATTGCATTTTTATTTCATTTCCATTTCCACTGCTGTTTCAAACACAGGGCAGGCCAAACAGCTCATTGCATTTTTATTTCATTTCCATTTCCACTGCAGTTTCAAGCACAGGTCAGGCCAAGCAGCTCATTGCATTTTCATTAAGGGCTTACAAATCATTTATTGCAAGTACATTGCAGACTCACTGTTTAGTTGATTCACAGCTTAGAATCACAGTTGTGGCCTCTCCCTCACAATCTTCGAGAGTGACTGACTCACATCCAGGCATCCATGGTTTTATAGTCCTGACCCCCCCCCACCCCCCCACAAACCCCCCCCCCCCCCGGAAGGGGCTTTACCTTCATCATGTTGATTGACAGACGAGAGGATCAATCAGCTGATCTCAAGATATTTTAAACACTCATAACTTTTTATTTTAATCGATCGGAAGAATCCTCGGGGCTGCCTCAGCAGAGGAGGAATGTGAATAAGATGGTCAAAAATCATAGCGATATATGGTATCGATTTTTCTCAAATGAATATACAGCACAGACAGGAAGTGGTCAAGATGAGACTTTACGTTATATAGATGTAGAGAGATATAGAACAATGAATGAAAGATGTGCAATAAAGTATTGATGATAAAGGAGCCAAGCCATTGTTATCTGTTTGTTGGGTGAAAACGAGAAGCTGGTGCGACTTGGGTGGGGGAAGGGATGGAGAGAGAGTGAATTATGTGATGCTGTTCTTCCATTTTTTGTTCTATATTAGTTCTATATCTCTCGACATCATCTTGTTTCCCTTTCCCTTGACTTTCAGTCTAAGGAAGAGTCTCGATTCGATTCATCACCCATTCCTTCTCTCCAGAGATGTTGCCTGTCCTGCTGAGTTACTCCAGCTTTTGTGTCTATCTTCCATTTAAACCAGCAGTTCCTTCCTATACAGCTCAGAGGAGGAGGCCAGGTTTCCTGAAACTGCTCTAATTCAGCTACTCTGTTGCTGAAACCACATCCTTGGTTGTATTATCTCTACACTTGACTGTCCTAATATGTTCCTGTTCGGTTTCCACCATTCTACTCTGTGTCTCCGAAAATCTTCGGCAACGCCTTAACTTGTTCACCTGAAAGCCCTGTGACTCTGACTCATACAGGCTCCAGGTTAAGCAATAACTTGAGTGTAATTTTTTTATTGTTAATTTAAGAACTCGTCATAGTCTTGCCCTAGCCATTTCTATAATCTCTTCTGACTCTATGACCCTCCAAGTTATCTATGTACCACAAATACTGGCCTCTTGGGCATCCCTGAATTTGATTGATAACCTTCACTAGCTATGTCACTATTAATAGAAGGAGCAGTTTTCATTCAAGGGTAAGAAACAGTTTGAGTGAGAGGAAAGCACCAGTGGAGCAGAAATGCTGGTGAAAACCAGCTTGGGTGAATGGTATTTTTTTCGTATAATATTTAGCCAAATTTAGACTACCAGGGCTGTGATGTACATGCCTTTACTGTGGCTCCCGTGCAGTTTATGATCTTCCCAAGGCCACCTCGCAAGCTTTTCTTGCACCAATCAATGGGAAGAGCTATGAATGAGGATGCTCATATTACTTTTTTCACGGAGAGACACCACTTTTGGTGCTAGTTGAGAGATTATGGCCTTGCATCAGTAATTCTGCTCCCCCATCTGGTGCTGCCTGACATGTGGATTATCTCCAGAATTTAGAGTCATAGTCATACAGGGTGGAAACAGGGCCTTCGGCCTAACTTGCCCCGCCAACCAACATGCCCCATATTTCTCAATTCTGTTAACCCTTGCTGTCTCCTCCCCTTCCCACCTCTTCCTCAGCCCTCGGGCCCTGGCGTTCCCTCTATCTCTATCTCCCTCCCCCACCCTAGTCGCACTAGCTTCTCATTTTCACACCACAAACAGCTTACAATGGCTTGTTCCCTTTATCATCTATACTTTTTTGCATATCTTTCATTCATTGTTCTTTATCTCTCCACATCACCGTCTATATCTCTCGTTTCCCTGATCCCTGACCAGTCTGAAGAAGGGTCTCGACCTGAAACGTCGCCTATCTCCTTCGCTCCTTAGATGCTGCTGCACCCGCTGAGTTTCTCCAGCTTTTTGTGTATGCCCCATATATACTTGTCTCACCTGTGTGCGTTTTGCAGATTATCAGAGTATATGTCTATGAAAATGTACTTCAAGGCCAGGCATGAAGCCATGGATTTCATTACTAGCATGCCTCTATTCTGAAATTAATCTATTTATATGCATTATGATGGATTGAAGTATATGATGATGCAAAATTCCTGGAATAAAGAGGGCAATATTAAATTTTGCTGAAGGAAATGAGCAGCAATCCCTTAGCAATGTGCTATTACATTAAACAACAATTTGAGATTAAATTATCTTATTGCCAGTCTCTCAAAAGTAGTAACCACAGTATATGCAAACTGCATCTGTATGGTCGGTATAAAATGATTTAGGTTTGAACTGTAACTAAATGAGCAGTATGATGTTCTTTGGACATTCCCCCCCGTTGATGTATCCGGTATTGTGAAGCTATTGTATTTAGTACAGAGAAACTCCAGAGGAACCTCCTGTGGTGGAGTATAAATTATGCATTAAAGCTCACATTGATTTTGAAATGAAAAAGCGGCCAACAACCTTCGGGAAGTTTCATTCTTGTTTCTACAAATTCAGAAACAAGTTACAGCGATGGTGTAACCATCACATTGAAGAATAACAAAGCTGCTTTTAACCATTCTTACAGTTGCTGTGTGAGGCTCCATCAGTTCATACAGAGCGCATTTCATTGTTTCATTCAAAGACTCTTAAACACGAGTGATTAGTAACATGGCATTGTGCCACGTGGAGGAACAAGATGCAGAGATCAATCAATGGCTTATCAGACTCCCAATGACCAAGACAACATCCATATTCTCTGTTTAATGTACTTCAAAATATCCACTCTGTTTAATGTGCTTCAAAATATCCACAGTCTTATTAAAATAAATCATAAGTTAACAGCAATGCCATCACCGACAGGATGATACCTCACTAAGAGTTAATTTACATGGGATAATGTAGAACATAGAATGTGTTGCATGAGAAAGTTGAGAGGTAAACTTGCTTTCAACACATGCACGGACCATTCAACCACATGAAAACTGATGACGTTCCACTCCACCAATTTTCCAGTAGTGATAGTTACCTCTATTGTGTCAAATGTGAGTATCTGCATTGCATTTTATAGATGGTGCACATAGCAACTACAGAGTTCTGATGGTGGTAGAAATGAATGGTAAAGGTGCCATTAGAGTTTCAATCAAATAGCCCGTTTCTTCCTGGATGGTATAGTTTATCAAATATTGATGAAGCTGTATTCATCCAGGTAACCTGAGCGGATTCTATCATGTTCCTGGTCATGAATGTTGAGGGGAAAGTTTTGAATTGTCAGTGGGAGAGCCACACAGCACAGGTTACCCATCCTCGGACCTTCACTTGTAGCTGTCATGTTGTCTGGTTCCATAATCTTTGCTTCACCCAGTATTCTTTACTTCTGTTTTATATTGCCTGCATTAAATCAAATTAGATAGAAAATGGCTCTGTGACAGTGGGTATTTCAGGAGGAAGTTGAAATCGATCATCTGCTTTCCACGTTTAGCTGGGCATCTTGCAAAATCTACAGCTGTCTTTACCACTGATGTGGAGTGGCAAGATGGATGAAATCTGCCAATGCTCTCTCCCATTATTTGTTTGTATGCAACAGGACTGCAAGGCTTTGACTAGATCCATTGATTCTGGGATTGCTTGATATTGTTTATTATGTAGAAGTGTTGCTGTTCACCACACATAAAACTGTTGGGGCTTCACCTGTTTGGCATTTCATTCTTAGTCATTCTGATACTGTTCCCAATGTGCCCATCTACTGTCCTTTTGAACCAGAATTGATCCCAACTTGCTTTTAATGATCCGGATAAGTTTCTCTGACAATCCAATAATTTTATGATCACTATTATTAAGATAGTTGCTGTTCTTTAACAATCCATAGCTGTCATGGTAGGATTTGAATATGTAGGATTTGAATAAGGTTTGTCCAGCCTTGTGAGTCACTGATATGTTAACTAAACCAATATGCCACTACCACCACTTTAATCATTGCACTACCACCTCTGATACAAGTCCACCACCAATTTTCCGGCAATTGGTGGTCCGGCACCTCCTTTAATCTGGACAAAATTACATGAGCGCACATGAAATCTCCCCTGCAAGTCCCTCCCGAAAGTGTGGCGCCTAGGCCGGGTGAGGTGGCCGATCTTGACCTCATCTTGACTTCCGCGGCCAATTAGCAGGACGGAATTGTCCCCTGTTGCCGGGGCTCTGGAAGTTTGGCCTAGCCGGAGCCAGCAGATCCGTTCCCATAGCCGATATCTGTGGTAAATCAGCAGTTCGAATTTGCCCCCTGTGGCCGGGGCTCTGGAAGTTTTGTCTAGCCGGATCCTGCAGTTCCGTTCCCATAGCAGACCTCCAAGACTGACCCTGTGGCTGGCACTCGGCCCCCGCCAACTTAGGCAGACGGTCCGATATTGTTCAACTCCTCTTGGATGGCGTGACCTCGGTTGGTCCAGCAAAACAGATAATCCAGAAAGGTTCTGGAAGCAAGGGGCGGCGGAAAATTGTTGGTGGACCTGTACTCACAAATGTTAGGTTATCGTGTGAGGTGGTAACATCAACGTAGAAGATATTTTCTGGAATATAAAGAGAATATTGTGAACATTTTTTTTTAAAGCCAAAGGTTTTCAGTGCTGACTGGGTGTTTGCTAGCAAGGCTTTGCAGATTTTTACTTTGCTGCAAGGCAATGCATACAACAATGTATTATAATGGCAGCAGGATCTTTTACTGAAGAATCTGTGGTGTCCACTATGAAATAGAAAGCCAGGAAGGTAAACCTTAGTAAAATGTTCGAAGGTTGAAGGTATCTTTCTTTCAGCAGCGTAAAATCAGAATACAATTTAGACACCAATTTAACACTTCAGCATAATGTGAACACTTACAGCCTTCAAAAGCCAGCAGTTTGGAACAAGTAGTCCAAAATTTGTTGGACAGTATAGGACAGTCTATTCATTGCAGTTTCAGGGCAGTGGTTGTGCATTTGAAATGATCTACAAATGAGGAAATTGAATCTACAAATGCAATTGACTTGGTATGGCTGCTGCTTTGAGATCATCCAAATAGATCAAGAAATGTGGTGAATGAGACAGCAGGAGTTTGGAATCTACAGCGCTTATGTTGTTTATGGAGTTACTAAATGTGCTGAATCAAGCTTGCATTAAGCTGGATACCTTGAGGGAGGAATGTATTTCGTTATAGACATAGGCCAAAAGTTATGAAGTTTTGATTATATTGAGCTAGGCCTGGTTTACGAATGGCAATTTTGTCCAATGTGGACAAAGTGCAGCAAGAGAGGCTGGAACTAGATATGGTTGAATTACAAACATTGGAAATACCTCAGCAGGGAAGATTGGTGGCAATGACTTTTCAACTCTAATCAGGGTAGCAGAAAAAATAAACGATTCAGTACTTTCACAGTAACTTGCAAAAATACAACTCACAATGAAAGCAAAGGATAATATTGAAGAGTCCATTGGAATCAAATCATAAAGATATATTTGGGCTAATGGTATTAGTAATAAATTGAACACAATGTATAATCGTAACCACTGTAATTGTTAACAACTATCATTAGTCTATGTTAATTTTAGAGTTATAGTGGATGTATAGAAACGATGTTATATGATTAATTTATAGTTATGCATAGTTAAGGTAACAACTGAAGAATGTGAAGCAAGGTTCATTAGGTATGAAACCTATCTGGAGAAGAGTTTGTTAGAAATTATCAGAAACTGGAAGATACCGCAGAGTGTAAAGTTTATCAATGGATAAAGCTTGTAGTGGATAAGATAGGGTAAAAAAATGAGTAAATACATGTTTGGTTAAAACTAAAAACTAACTCTTTGTAAATAGTTAGCTGCTAGTATAAATTAACACATGGAGAGTTGATGGTTATAGATTTCTAAGGGAATTAATTGTGTGTATATGAATGTGAGTGTACCTTAGAACAATGTAATGGTTTTGATGTGTTCAACACTCAACTATCAGCCTTCACTGTCAGTTGAATGTCGAATAACTTGCATTAAGCCTGTTTCATTGACAGCTCTATTCTATTTGTGCAAGTAGACAACAACACAGAACAGCTGACGGACTTACAAAAACAAACTGGGATTTGCACTTTGTCTCTAAGCTGTAGCTTTAATTAGGGTTGATTTTGTTATACAAGTCTGCCCTCGTGTGGCTTTTAAAATTGTTGCATTCACATTTATCCAGTTATTCTTTTATTATTGGTATATTTTATATATGTTTGTGTGTGTTTATGTATGTATGTGTGTGTCTGTGTGGGTGGGTGTATATGCACACTTGCACTCCATTCAGATGTGCTGATATAGAATATGAACTATATATTAGTTTATTATATATTCTCTTAAAACCTCTGACATGTTCATTGATATTGTTTACTTTAATCATTGGGGTGAAAAAATGGTAGGATAGTATTTTTTATGAATTTCTGTGAAATGTTCTTAATTTTGACCCAACATGTTTGAGGGGTGACAGGCAGAGGGGCAATATTTAAATGGAGGAAATGAGGAACAGTGTGAAGCAGTGTGAAGCATCTCCCATCCACTGTCATGTAGCTCTGCACATAATGGTCTTGAAAGGTAGGATAGGGCTGCCTGCTTTTTTTTAATACTTTTCATGGATCGCTAAACCAGAAAACCTTGGAGGGGAGAAGATATATTTGCCACTTAATGTCTCGTGTCAGCATAACATGTGTGTGTGTGTGTGTGCGCATCTTCATAAGTATTTGTAATGAATCTATGTTGCTGAGCCTGGCTTGCAATCACATCATATCTCCTTGCTATTGGACCATGAACTCACTTCATCAAGCCTGTGTGATAGCTGGTACAAAGGCCATCCCACACTAAAATATTTCGTAATATGTCTACCTGATTTCTTTGGGTACAATCATTTTTTTAATTATCGACTTGACTTACACCAGAAAGGAAATTATAGGCCAATTAATCTGACTTCTGTGGTTGGTAAACATTTTAGAGTCCATTATTAAGGATGAGATTTTGGGGTACTTGGACACACATGATAAAACAGGCTGAAGTCAGCGTAGTTTTATGAAGGGGAGATCCTGCCTGACAAATGTTGAAGTTTTTTGAGGAGGTAACAAGCAGAACAGACAACATCTGGAGTATTGTGTACAGTTTTGGTCTCCTAATTTGAGGAAGGACATCCTTGTGATTGAGGCAGTGCAGCGTAGGTTCACGAGATTGATCCCTGGGATGGCGGGCCTTTGATTATGTTGGTTGCTTTCTTTAGGCAGCATGAAATGTAGATGGAGTCAATGGTGGGGAGTCTGGTCAGTTGGATGGACTGAGCTACAGCCACAATTCTCTGCAATTTGTTGCTAATCAAACTGTGATGCAACCTACCAGTATGCTTTATATAGTGAATCTGTAGCAGTTTGCAGACATACCAAAATTTCTCTTGCGGAAGTAGAGTCGTTGTGCTTTTTTGGATGTCGCATCAATGTGGTTGGTGCAGGACAGATTGTTGTAAATATTTACGCCTAGAAACTTGAAGCTCTCAACCATTTCCATTTTGGCATTGTTGATGCTGATTGGGGCATGTACTCGTCCTTATTTCCTGAGGTCGATAACGAGTTCCTTCATCTAGCTGACATTAAAGGAGAGGTTGTTGTTTTTTCACCGTTAGAAAGCTCTCCATCTTCTTCCTATACTCCGTCACATCATTGTTTGTGAGCTGACCTGCCACCGTGGTGTCATCTCCAAACTTGTAGCTCGAGTTTGAGCAATGTTTTGCAGCACAGTCCCGAGTGTACAGTGAGTATGGCAGAGAATTGGTAACACATCCTTGTGGGGCACCAGTGGTGAGAATTTATTGTGGAGGAGGCGTTGTCATGGATTGTGTTCTACGGGACCGAATTTTGAGGATCCATTGGCAGAGGGTTGTGCCGATTCCTTAATGGCCTTGTAAAAGTTGTAGATAGATTTTTTTTTTGTACCACTCAGTATTGTTTTACATGAACACTGCAGGCTTGGCCTTCATCTGGGAGTGAAAGCAAGCTTGCATGTGCACATCTGTTTGTGATACATGTGTTGGATTTTTGGATTGTGGGAGAATCAAGAATTATAGGTCATAGAAATATAGAAACATAGAAACATAGAAAATTGTGTAGTAGGAGGCCATTCGGGCCTTCGAGACAGCACCACCATTCATTGTGATCATGGCTGATCGTTCCCTATCAATAACACGTGCCTGCCTTCTCCCCATATCCCTTGACTCCACTAGCCCCTAGAGCTCCTTCTAACTCTCTCTTAAATGAGTTTGTTGAGCAGGATTCAGTACTGAGATCACATTAGCGATGGTCTTAATGAATGATGGTGTGAAATAATAGAGCAGACATCAGGCAAAACATAAACTAGGTGACCATTTTGCCAAACACTTGGCTTCTGTCTGCCAAGGCCTGCTGGAGCTCCTGGTTTGTAGCCATTTTAATTCCCCTTCCCATTCCCATACTAACCTTTCTGACCTTGGCTACCTCAACCACCAGAATGAGACCACGTGCAAACTGGAAGAACAGTGCCTCATATTCAGCTTGGATAGCTTGCAACCAAACGGTATGAATAATGAGTTATCTACTTTGAAGTAAAATATCGCAGACTTCCCTTTTCTCTTTGCCCCCACCCCCTCCAACTGTGCATATGTTTCTCCCACCACCCAGTCACTGTTTCTTTCCCCTACTCCCAATCATCTCCCATTCCTCCCTACTCCAAATCCCTAATTTCTGTTTTATCATGTCTCTTTCCCCTCCTCCATGAACCTGCCATGCACATCTCTCCCTCTAGCTTTACTCCTTCTTACTCCTTCTCTTCTTTTTCTTTATCTGACTTTATCTTTATCTGATTTCCATTTCACTATAGCTTTTGTCATTAATCCCACCTATCTGCCAATCACACCCCTCCCCCCTCATCAGTATCAACGTCACTTTCAGGCATTGTCTCATCCCTAACTTCCCTTTCCAGCTTTCTCCCTCAATACGTCTTCATGATGAAGAATGGTGCCAATTTGAAATGTCATCAGTCCATTTCCCTCCACAGATACAGCCTGACCCGCTGAAATCCTCCAGCACTTAGTTTTATGTTTTTCATGGACCACATCTCAGCATTCAGCATCATCATACCTTCCAAACCCATCATCAAACTTGAAGAACTGTGTCTCTGCTCCTGCCTATACAACACAATCCTTGACTTCCATTTCAACAGACCTCAATCGATACAGATTGCCAACATGTCATCCTCACTGACCTTCAGCAATCCTAAGGTCGCATGCTTAGCCCCTAGCTCGACTCTCTCTATACCCAGACACAGCTCCAACACCATCTTTAAAATAACGTCCTTTTAACACTATCATTGGATGAATAACGGGTAGCGACGGGCCTGGAGTTAGGTTGATAATCTGGTTGAGCGATGCCAGGGCAACAATCTTGCTCTCAACAACCAAGCAGCTGATTGTTAGCTTCAGGAAGGGAAAGCCGAGGGACCATGCATCTGGCTTCATCGGTGGTACAGCAGTGTGGAGTCAACAGCCTGAAGAAGGGTCTCGACCCGAAACATTACCCATTCCTCCTCTCCAGAGATGCTGCCTGAGTTACTCCAGCTTTTTGTGTTTATCTTTGGTTAAACCAGCATCTGCAGTCTCTTCCTATACATATCTGATGATCTGTTCTGTGAACAGCACATGGATGCAATCACAAGGGAAGCTCAGCAAACCTCTACTTCTTCAGATGTTTGAGGAGTTTCAGCATGTCGACCAATACTCTATTGAACTTCTGTTAGTGTACAATGGAAATCCTACTGACTGGTTCCATCAATGCCTAGTTCAGAAATCTGAACGCTCAAGAATGAAGGATGCAGCAGGAAGTGGAGTTATCGGCCGGACGATCACTGGTACTGACCTCTCAGCCTTCGCAGAGGTCTACAGGAAGCTGCTTGGATGCAACACCCACGCAACCTCCTCCGTACTTTCTTCTCACTGCTCACTGCTATCACCTCTGAAGATTGAGAACTGTTACCTCCAGGTTCAAGAACAGCTTCTTGTCATCAAAGTTCTTAAACCACCCGGTTTAATCGGTAGTAAAGAAAGCAAATGCAATGTTAGCATTTATTTTGAGAGGGCTTGTATATAAAAACAGGAATATAATGCTGAGGCTCTATAAAGCACTGGTCGTGCCACATTTGGAATTTTGTGAGCAATTCTGAGGAAGAATCTGCTGGCTCTGGAGAGAGTCCAGAGGAGGTTTACAAGAATGATCCCAGGTGTGAGTAGGTTAACATATGATGAGCGTTTGATGGCACTGGGCCTATACTCACTGGAGTTTAGAAGAATGAGGGGGGACGTCATTGAAATGTACAGAATAGTGAAAGGCTTGGATAGAGCGAATGTGGTGACGATGTTTCCACTAGTGGGAGAGTCTAGGACTAGAGGTCATAGCCTCATAATTAAAGGGCGTTCTTTTAGGAAGATGAGGAGGAATTTCTTTAGTCAGAGTGGTGAATCTGTGGAATTCTTTGGCACAGGAGGCTGTGCAGGCAAAGTCAGTGGATATTTTTATATCCTGCGCTTGGTCTCACAGATGTAGAGCAGTTGACACCTGGATGCAATAGATGAGGTTGGAGGAGGTGCACGTGAACCTCTGCCTCACCTGGAATGGTTCACCTGCACCTCCTTGGTGAGACCAAGCGCAGGCTTGGCGATCGCTTCGCCCAACACCTCCGCTCAGTTCGCAATAAGCAACCTGATCTCCTGATGGCTCAGCACTTCAACTCCCCCTCCCATTCTGAATCCAACCTTTCTGTCTGGTCCTCCTACATGGCCAGAGTGAGTCCCACTGCATATTGGAGGAACAGGTCCTCATATTTCGCTTGGGTAGTTTACACCCCAGCGGTATGAACATTGACTTCAACAATTTCTGGTAGTACTTGCTTTCTCATTCCTTCCCCATCCCAGCTCTCCCACAGCCTACTGTCTCTGCCTGTGCCTTTTTTTTCCCGCACCCCCCCCCCCCCCCCCCCGACAACAGTCTGAAGAAGGGTCTCAACCTGAAAAGTTGCCTATTCCTTCGCTCCATAGATGCTGCCTCAACCGCTGAGTTTCTCCAGCTTTTTTTGACTACCTGAGATGCTTTCCTTTGATCCCTACAGGGGAAAGTTAATTTACTATTGGACCCACTTTGAATGCTTATTGCTTTTAATGTCCAATGCATGAATACCAGAGAAGAACTTCATTTCATGATAACATAGAAATTCACACTATATTATTTCATATAAAACCAGATCAAATACACCTATTGTCCATTGTATTATATATTATCTATATTACTCAAAGTCTGATCTTGACCACTTCCTGTTGTTCTGTATATTGATTTTAGTAAACATGCTGCCACTTACGGCTGTGATTTTTGGCCATCTTACTCAGTCCCCCTCCGCTGTGCAGGACAAGAGGATTTTTCCCATCGATTAAAAATAAAAGAGTTATTAGTGTTTAAAAAATGTTCAGATTATTTCTCCTGAAGGCCACGCCTCTTCCGGAGGGACTATAAAACCCGGAGGTGTTGAGTGCCTCAGTCAGTCTCTGCAAGATGGGGGAGCATGAGGGTCACTTCCCCCAGTCTGAGCTGTGAATAACACTGAACACATGATAACTAAACTGTGGGTGCAGTTTTACTGAACTTGAGTGCCCTTAATGTGGTATAAAAATGAAAATGTGGTTGTTTTGAAATAAAGCACAGCAAATGGTTGGTGGTGTTTGGTTTGAAATAAAGCACAGCAAATGGTTGGTGGTGGTTGGTTGAAATAAGGCACAGCAAATGGTTGGTGGTGGTTGTTTGAAATGGCAAATGATTAAAAGTCTAAAGTCTTGACAACTTCCTGTTTGCACTGTACATTGATTTAAGATGAAACACTACCACTTACGGCTGATACCACTTACCACTTGGCCATCTTACTCAGTCCCCTTCCGCTCATCAGGTGCAGAGGATTCTTCCCATCAATGAAAAATTAAAAGTGTTATTAGTGTTTAAAAAATGCTGAGAATCTCTCTCCTGTCAATCACGCCATGAAGGCCATGCCCCTTCCGGTGGGAGGGGGTAGGATTATAAAACCCGGAAGTGTGGGTGTGGCTCAGTCTCTGCAAGATGGGGGAGGGAGAGGTGACGATTCTGTCTGAGCTGTGAATCAACTGAATACACCGAATGTCTACTGAACTGGGTGTGGCGTTTATGTGATGTTTTATGTGGTTTTAAGGTGGTTTTATGGTGGTTTCACCCTGCTTGAAATGGTATGAAACTGCAGTTGATTGTGGTGGCCGTGCACACTGCTTGAAATGGTATGAAACTGTACTTGAGTTTGGTGGACTTGGACCCTGCTTGAAGTGGTATGAAACTGCACTTGAGTTTGGTGGACTTGCACCCTGCTTGAAGTGGCATGAAACTGCGTTTGAATTTGGTGGCCTTGCACCCTGCTTGAAGTGGTATGAAACTGCACTTGAATTTGGTGGCCATGCACCCTGCTTGAAGTGGTAGGAAACTGTACTTGAATTCGGTGGCCTTGCACCCTGCTTCAAGTGGTATGAAACTGCACTTGAATTTAGTGGCCTTGCACCCTGCTTGAAATGGAATTTCTAGGAATAGCCGTGATTCAACTGCCTGCCCACCAGCCGTGAGTGAGTTGCCAGCACATCAGGCTTGAGTGACTGAGCTGCCACCCCAAGAATCCATTTAACCCACAATGTCCTCTGGAAACCAGTCCCTTCAGCCCACAACACCCATACTAATGCTCCAGAAAGCGCCCCCCCCCCCCCCCCCCCCACCACTGGCCACCGGTAGAGATTTACCTCATGATTTCAAAAATCCCCCTCATCCATTATTTCTCACTTAGTCTAGTATATATATACAATATATTATTGTCTATTGATTGTCTGTTTTTAAAACATTGTTTTTTGTTTTTAAGTTTTCTACAATTGTTAAACGGGAAGGTACGTAGAAAATGAAATGGGGGATTGCAGATTGGAGACGAGGCCCCCATTAAAAAAAAATACAGTAGAAGGATAACAAGGATATAAGTGTGTGCAAATCATGGAATATTAACATGTCACCAAATTGTACCAGGAAATAGTTTGGTTTTTAGTTTACAGTGTGGAACCAGGCCCTTCAGCCCATCAAGTCCACGCCGCCCCGCAATCCCCATGCAATCCCCATACAATCCTACACACTAGGGACAATTTTTTTTTTTTCCCCAAAGCCAAATGAGCCTACAAACCTGTACATCATTGCAATGAGCGTGGAAATCAGAGCGCCTGGTGAACACCCACACAGTTATAAACTACCCAAAGTCAGGATCGAACCCTGGGTCTCTGGTGCTGTAAGGCAGCAACTCTACCGTTGCGCCATTTTCAGGTCTGAGGTTAACAGATTTAAAGTATTATGCAGCATGGGGATAGCATACGGAAATAGAGTTTATTCAACATACCAACCATTGTCTAGCGATGGGTCTGATAGCTACAATTTATCTTATTTCATGTCCCCATGTTTAAGTTGTATTAGAAGTGCAAGATAATAATAACAATGTAAAAATCCATGAATTTTAAATATCAGTTTGCAATTAATATTTTTATTTATTGACAATACATCAAAAACTATGTAATCTTAACAAGCCAAAAGTCAAAGAAAAATGAGTCACTTTATCCACATTGACTGACATATTCAATGTGGATATCTGTACAAGAATAATGAACCAATTGTGCCACACAGTTTGTGCTTTCGGTTTTGCACTGATTATAAAGATATAATGTAACTTGAGAGCAAAGTTAATTGAAACACATATAGACAAGTGGAGCAAGATATGTTCCAACTTCTTTAACTTTACAGTAACCACAATCCTTGGTCACAGCTGCAGCTCGTGCAAAGCCAATCTGTCTAGATATAGTAATATACTGACATGAAATATTAACCAATGTTCAAATGGCAGTGTGCGGTGCTTTATGCAGATCTATTAATCAGACGTACTGAGTTTTTTGTAGTCTAAAACCAATATGAAATTGTCAAGATCATTTGAAACTGGCTGCTCTACATCTCCCTCTGCTGATATTGATCTTATGCTGATATCTATTTTTTAATTACATGTAAACTAACACTCCAAGAAAGGTAATTGGTGTATTTTTAATAGGGAATGCTGTTTTATACTTTAGCTCTTTTGCAATAACGTAATTGAAGGAAAATTGGATGGTTCTATTGTTCAGTATATTGACAGTGTGATTGAACATTTATGTTAACATTTGATTTTGGTAATTAAAAAAATAACGTTGAAAACTGTAGAATTATTGGTGTTAGTATTTATTGATTTCAGCACATAATGATATTGCACCAAAATGCCTTAGACGAAGCATCAATATTGCTTAAAAATGAGTGGTTTCAATTATCATACTTTAGTTGAGGCTGCAATTTTGAATGGCAATTTCTGAAAATGTAAGTACTAGCTTTTAATTTATGTTTATTGGGATATTTTGTAAGGTAAAAAAATTCTGTATGTTTGTAAGATGATAGAGAACAGAGAATGTTTGAGGGGTGCTGATGGTAAAGACCAAGTTACAGACTAACAGTTCCACATGTCACAGTTCCTTCTGCCTTTGAAGCTGGAAGTTGAGATTTAGCACTTTATGTTTTCCTTACTTTAAAGACAGAATGCCACCATTTTTGCTCGCAAATAGAGTTGTATTCCTATGGCCTACTTCTTGAGGTTGAGTAACAATCCATTACTGATCTTGCATTGACTCATACATAAAAGCACATCCACATTCAGTTCATGGACATACCGTAACTGTTTAGAGCACCAAAGAAAGGCTTGCTCAAACTTAATGCAATTTGTTGAGTGGGGGCCCATGACTATTTTTTGTTTTGAGGACCTTTGTAAATGTGTAACAGATTACCATTAAACGTAAGCATTTTTGTAGGGGATTGACATTTCAAGGGACAATAATTTTTCTTACGCAGGAACCAGTAAAACCAACATCATTACCATAATAGTTAATTCAAAGCAGTTCATGAAGTTGCCTATCACCATTTTCCTTTCATATGTACATCTATTCACAATGGCTAGAGTCAGATATAATATTAATTGGTCTGTGTATTATTTAACTCTGTTTACACCTTTAAATGGCCTTCCTTCGGTAAACTATACTGAATTTTAGAATCTAAGTCATTGATGTTAAATTAAACCTTGGATCTGGATAAACTTGAATCGGAATTGGGATCATCTTATTGGAAGACATTATTCAAAAAAGAGGAACAGGAGTAAACATCCATTTATATACAGTTTAATCTAACTAAATATGTGCAAAGCATTTAAGTAAAATCCTGTAATAGTACACAATACCTCAGGCATCTCAAGAAAGGACAATTTATTTTGTCCAAAATTTGTTTTGAATAATATTCCAAAGCTGGAAGTTGAGAGGCCAGCTCAGAATCGTGATGTGATATGAGCAGAATTAGACCATTCGGCCCGTCAAATCTACTCCGCCATTCAATCATTCACCATTTTACATGTAATGAAATGTAAAATTACAATTGGGAGTTCTAGGGTTTTGACCAAAGGAGGCTGATCGACTTTAGCCAAGAAAATGCAATTAAAAAGAAATACTATGTGCAAGTTGTTTTAGCTGGAGAATTAAACATCTGCAGAAAGTAGATGTTCGGTGGTGACTGACATTGAATCTGCATCAATCCCTGAAAGGATATGGCCTTTTGCTTCTTCTCTATTACTTGCATTCAATGCTACACGAAGTTTATGCCAAAACAGAGCAGCCCCTTCGGGATGTTGAGTCCACTGCAAATATGTTGTTTTTTTCACAATTTTCCTCATTCTGTGATAAGGGGAGAGTTGATGTGACTGTATATTCTCCAAAAAGACCAAGATCAGTACATCTTTCTGCTCATCAAAAAGCCGAAAGCTCGCCACCTGAATTTCTTTCGAACACCATTCACTCTCTAAATATTTGCGACTTATTACACAAATTGTTTTCCTACTCATATAAATGCTGTCCACAATATTATCAATAATTGCTTTCCCAGGTTCGAAATCGCGATGGTGGAGACATAACTTACATTCATTATTGCCTTCCAGATTTGGCAACAGTTGGTTTAATACCCATTGTTCATCATGGGTGTTATATGAAACAAAGGCATCATACATATATCTTCCATCCTGTCGTCCCTTGTGCTTTTTGTCAGACATGAATGCTAAGAATAGGTAGTAGGCATACACAATATGCCACTTCCAAAAGTGATAGGTTAAACTTACCATTATTGTCATTATTATAACTGAAAATGATGAAATGTAAAGAACAAATCCATAATGTTCAATGCAAGAAGCGGAATTAAAACCAATTAATTTCTTCCCCTTGAGATTAGGTGGGTAAGCACATGTGAAGTGATCAAAGTATATCACTTGGGTCTTATTGTCCAAAAGTGACCAATTTAGAAACCAAGAATTGTCACAAGCACAGAGAAATGGGTTTTCTCGAAGATCCAAAAACGTCAGTGAAGGTACAGCTTCTAAATGTGTTCTGTTTACCAGGCCAATTCGGTTACCCACAGCTCTCAGAAGACTCAATTTGTTCAGTTTTGAATATATCAGAAGATCTAGATTTTCAAGGCCAACTTTGTTGAGATGAAGTTCACTCAGGGCAGGCAAATGCTGAAGCAGATTGGGACTAATGGATTGGAAGTGATTGTTGCCTAAATCCACGTAAGAAATATTCCGCACATAGCGAAAGACACTAGGGCTAATATAACGAAGAGCAGTATTTCCTGCGTGGAGTTCTTTCAAAGAATATAAACCATCGAAAAAATTTGAAGGGATGTTCTGGAGACCGTTCCCAGCCTGACTGTTTATCGCGAGATGGTGCAAGGACCTGAGAAGAGAGAACGGGGCTTTGTCTAGCCTCTGCGAAGACGGGTAGAAGAGATGGTTATCAAATAGTTGAAGTTCCGTCAAGGATTCAACTCCTGAAAACACGTCGAGTCTCAGAATATCGGCCGTAAGTTTGTTAGATCCCAACAGCAAATGTGTTAAATTCGACAGCCCTTGAAAACTTCCGTTCTTTAGGCTGGAAATCTGATTGTCGATCAAGTTAAGGTAATGTAGGTTCTGCAAATAAATGAACGTGTGCACCTCAATAGAGTTCAGTTTGTTACACCTGAGATTAAGAATGTTCAGACTCTTCAGATCTGAAGAGAAGTTGGCTATTGCGAACAAATAATTGTTTCCTAGCTCTAGTTCCCTTAACTGAAAAAGACCAGAAAATGAAAGTGAGCCAATTTTAGTGAGTTGATTTCCAGCGAGAGACAACTGTCTCAGTTTGACGAGAGTATTGAAGTCTTGAGGGTTAATACTGTTAATTTGATTGAAACTGAGATCCAGATTTTCTAAATTGTAGGCATCCAAAATTGCTTTCGGAACCAAAGTAAATTTGTTGCTAGCGAGGGACAGCCTCCTTAAAGAAATTAACCCCTTGAATAAAGAATGTGAAGTCGAGCTTAACTTATTCATTGCCAAATCCAAGTCCTGTAAATTAACGCACGAGGAAAACACGGTGTCGTTTAAAGCACCGAATCCATTTCCTCTCAGATGTAAAGCTGTTAAATTCTGATATAATTTGCAGATTTTCAGCAGGAGGGGATCAGTGGTCTTCAGTTGTAAGTCATTTAGTTCAATGTATTCAAGTGGCGCACCTGTTATGTTTGTCAGAAGCGCCAGTATCTTAGATGGTTGCACGCGAATCCCCCCGAGAGCTAACTTTTTCATTTTTTTAAAAAACACTGCATCTTGGACGTGGAATACGATCGACTCATTGCCTCCCGCAGACGAAAGATCCAGGGAGAGGAGGTTGCCGAGGACTGTTGAAGTTACATTAAATACCACGAAAGGATTTTTTGACAGATCCAGGTCCTTCAGGGTTTCTGGCACACGAGTAATATTCTGCGTGGCGAAACTGAGTAGACCATTGTCCTGTAACTGCAGATTTTCCACAGCAACAGCGTTAAATATATGATTCACATCTGCCAATCGATGCAACTTGTTGGAGGTTAAATTGATCGTCCTTACGTTCACTAAGCCAGCAAAAGCATCAACATCAACCCGTTCAATTAGGTTGTCGTTTAGTAAGAGAGTGCTGAGCTTTCCCAAGCCATCCAGCATGCTCCGGGTTAATATAGTCAGCTTATTATAACCAAGGTTCAAATACTGTAGATTTTTAATAGATGCAAAAGTCTCCTCTGCAATATCGCTGACATCGTTCTTTGAAATGTTCAATACTTGCAATTGAGTCAAATGGTCGAAGCTGGTTTTCTCTAGCCTCACGATTCTGTTTTCAGATAAGTCCAGGTTTTCTGTATTTTTCGGAATGTATCCTGGGACTTTGTCCAACTTCATCTTGTAACACAGTACTTTTAGATTCGTGCCGACAAGCAGGGAACCGTGCACCTGACAATCACACAGCGAGAAACTCGTCACCTGCACATCCAAATAGTGACTTAAAGCTAAAACTAGCAAAAGGTTTTTATGATGCATGGTTATTGTTAGGACCACTGAATAACCAACAATCAGGTTATAACGAACTTCCGCACTTTACACGAAACCACACCCAGCTTAATGCCCACATTTGTTATATTCCTTTCTGCGATGCCTTCCGCATTGAATAAAGTGATACTGAAATTTACATTGAGCAAAACACGAAGTGCTGAAGGAACATTGCGGGTCAGGCAACAACTGTGACAAGGGACTTTTTGGGTCGGGACTTTTCTAGATATCTTTATTATTGAGATTGTGGTGAACTTCACCTAACTAGTTCTTGCTTTTCCTCATACAAGGAGCTCGCCACAAGGGTCCATTCATCGTTCTAAGCCAAAAAGCCTTCATAATTTAAGAGTTTTGTTAAAATAATTCTTAACATGAGCTTTGTGGCTGACGATGATTTCATTTGGTAAAGCACAAAGTGCCGGAGTAACTCAGCAGTCCGGGGGCATCTCTGGAGGTCTTCTGAACAAGAGTCCAGACCCAAAACATTGCCAATCCATAGCTTCCAGAGATACCATGTGACCCGCTGAGTTACTCTAACACTTTGTGTTTTACTCAACATTCCAGCATTGACAGTTTCTTGTGTCTCTGTGTTATTTCCAGAATTGAGGTCTTCTCATGTATGAATTATTATAACATGGGATAGTTAATGATCTCCAGCCAATGAAGGGACTTGACAGGCAAGATGGTTGAGAACTGTTGGAGGTCAGGTTCTCTTGTCTACAGTTAAAACATACACCCATGGACAAGTACATAGATGCCTACTTATACTCTCAACATTTTGACCATACACAGACACACTACCTTCACATACCCGCATAGACAGAAACACGCACTGCTCTTGGTCACACCCCACGCCAGAAATCAATGTCACATTCAGCACCGCGTCCTTTCCCCAAAACAGAAAAAATCTCCTCGGTTTAGGGACCAGAGCAGAGGATGTGATGATAAACCTTGCTGTCTTTCAAAAGGTATGGACTGCTTGACTCTACTAGCACTGCACCCTCTCATGCCATCCCCATTTCACTCTTTGCTTCTGGTCTGTAGCCAGTGGCAGCTTAACACTTGGGTTGTAGTTCCTTACAGTATGAGAATGGGAAGTGGTGTGCAAAGCAAATTAATTTAGGAGCATTCAGTAGTCCTGTGTCTTCAACTATCCTTCTAATTTTGCTATTAAGATGAACACAAACACTATGTTCCTGGAACGTGGAGACCACGTGGAGATCAATTTGCATTGTGTGCGCATGGATGGGGTGGAGGGAACAGTTACAGACACTTTTCAATAAGCAATACAGACTTAGAGAATAAAAATATTACAAAGTGGCAACTTAATGGAAGAACTACAATTAAATGCAAAGAAGAAAAGACGAATAAACAACCATTATGAATAAGGGGTTTGCTTTCAAAGTTAAAAATTGATCAATTAAAAAGAATTGAAATATTAAGAGGACCTGATGACAAGTTTACACTGGGAGAACAAAAAAGTTACAACTTACAAAATCCTCAGTCAGCAAATTAGTTTAGAGCTACAGCATGGAAAAAGGAACTTCGGCCCACCGAGCCCACACAGACTATCATCCGTTTGTTTACACTAGTTATATCTCTTCCACACGCTACACTCTAGGGACACATTTCAGAGGCCAAATTAGCATATAAACCCACATGTCTTTGGCATGTGGGGAGGAAACCAGAGCATTTGGAGGAAACCACAAGGCTCAATGGAGAACGTGCAAACTCCATACAGACAGCATCCGAGGTATGATTGAACACATCTCTGGCGCTGTGAGTAAGCAGCACTACCAGCTGTGATGCTGTGCCACCCTTATCAAGGCAGTTGTGGAATTATATAAAAATGAATTTCAAGTAATCAAAGAAAAAGAACGTGTAGCAGAAATGAAAAGTTCATGAACTTTCTGTGTCAGACATGGCTGCAGAACAATGGTCAAGGCCAATAGCCTGATAAGAGTTGAAGAAACGTGTATCAAGGACTTTCTTGGCCTTGATACACGTTTCTTGCCCAGTTACCAGCTGTTTCCAGTGGAATAAGACTTTATGAAATACATTGTTCAATAGGTTATGAAGTGTCAGTAGAGTTAGAGGGTGAGATGACAAAGCAAATGAGATTAATGACAATTGGGGAAATGCCCTGGGATACCAGTGGGGGGTTGTACAGGAGGAATATACACATGGCAGATAGGAAGAAAGTATTCAAAACAAATTGGACATAATATAACATTATCACAGTAACCTCTGTTTGTCAATTTCTACCACTCCCATGGCACCTCCTCTTTAAGTTTCTCTTTGTGCAGAATTCAAGCTCTATTTGACTCTCATCACGTTCACATAATTGTGGATGATGAACATATATAACATTTTTAAAGTTATGGTGTCATTTGTATGTTATTTGTAGATGTTCATTCTATTTGTTTTGGTGTCCAAGCTGAATTACAATAATGACACAATTGACCAGTCTTCATCCAAGACTGCAAGAAATTGCAGAGAACTGTGGATACAGCCCAGACCATCACACAAACCAAAGTTTCCTTCCATTTACACTTCACGCTGCCTCGGCAAGACCGTCAGCATAATCGAGGACGAGTCTCACCTCAATCATTCGTTCTTCTCTCCTCTCCCATCAGGCAAGATGTGCAGAAGTGTGAAAATGCACACCTCCAGACTCAGGGACAGTTTCTTCCCAGCTGTTATCAGCCAACTGAACCATCCTATCAACAGCTAGAGAACAGTCCTGAGCTACTATCTACCTCGTTGGAGACCCTCGAGCTATCTTTAATAGTAAGATTAAACGAGAACTTACCAGTTGATCGTTATTTTATGAGGTGTAACGATGAGGGATTACGTGAAGAAGCCCCGCCTGGTGCTAGAACGGCATACTTCAAAGCAGCGGCATGAAAAACACAGAACACAATAGCCGGAGTAAGATAGTAAGGCTCATCATAGATTTAGAACTACCAGATGATCATTTATTTTATGAGGGTGTGGAGTGGAGGGCACGTAATCCCTCATCGTTACTCCTCATAAAATAACGATCAAACTTCGAACTGGTAAGTTCTCGTTTAATCTTACTATTTTGCTTCGGAGTCACGTGAGTGACTATGTGAAGATTTTGAAGCTTCTGTGTTTTCCATGTCGTAGAATTCTTCCATACGACAGTCCGGCTAGGTCAACACATACATGAGTAAAAAACCTTTTACCAAACTATTTTTAGTTCTTTCCATAAATCTTTTAATGATAAAAGAACATATAATAACCCCCTTTTTACATCTGAGGGAAACCATTACAAAGTGATAAAAGATATAAGTGATAACATAATTGATAATATCAATCGATAGTGAAACAAAGCAGGTGATTATAGTGAACCCAACACCGCGTGTCCAAAGCCTGTCATTGTGTGAACAGGTTTATTGTAGAACTTTGAAAAAGTTTCTTCTTTACACCACCCTGCGGTTTCTAAAATGTGTTCGAGTGGTACGTCCTGTAACTTTGCCGCGGATGTAGCTGCTGCCCTGGTGGAGTGAGATTTGAACACATCTGTGTCTAATCCTGCTAAAAGTAACACCTGTTTTAACCACCTTGAGATTGTTTGCACTGAAGCTTTTGTGTGTGGTTTCTTATGCGTAATCATTAATGTTTTTTCATCACCTCGAAGAGTTTTGGTAACTTTTACATATTGACTTAAATGTTTAACTACACACAATGTTGGATCAATACGGTAAGCTTGAAACATTACCTTTGCTCCAGTTCTCCCTGGTCTGCTTTGTTTGATCAGTTTGTAAACATAGAACACAATGTTATCTGCAGCCACATGCATACAGTCTAAACGTAGCATTTGTAATGTTTGCACCCTTTGAGCTGAAACCAATGCCATTAACATTACTAATTTAAATGTTAACTCTTCCAATGACAAAACTTCGATTGGAGTCCATTCCCTAAGTAAAGTAAGTACAATGCTGACATCCCAAATTTCTGTATATCTTGGTTTGGGTGGATTTTTGTTAAAGATTCCTTTCATAAATCTGGACATTAATGGATGTGATCCAAATGATTTCTGGTCAGAGATTTGTCCTAAATAAGATGATAAGGCACTACGTGCACTATTAATGGCACTATAACTTAAGTGCTGTTCAAAATGCAACTCGGCAAGGAACTCCAATATGTTTGCAATGTTCACAGTATGATAGGATATATTTGATTGTCTACAAAAAATTTCCCATTTCTTTATATGTGTCATATATTGTCTTGAGTGCAATCTCGCCATGATGCGACTATAATATCCATAGTTCTATCCGACAGTCCAAGCTCTTGTAGTGGTCTGGTCAAAACCTGCAGATTAACAAATTCATATAAGCATGTAATGGATGAATTTCTTTGGTTACTGGTTTTATCAATAAATCACTGCTGCTAGGAATTGACATATATGGTTCTTTAATCATGTTTAACATCAATGGGAACCATGGTTGTGTCGGCCAATTTGGAATCACCAACAATCCTGTGGCAGAATCTTGTTCTATTTTCTTCAGACATTGCTGAACCAGAGCAAATGGCGGAAAGGCATAAAAGAACATATTCCCCCAATGTAGTGAAAAGGCATCTACTGCTACTGCATCTGGATCTGGTTCCCAAGACACATATTTAGGCAATTGATGATTTAATCTTGATGCAAACTGATCAATGTCTGGTAATCCATATTGAATCACAATTTTACTGAAAATTACTGGGTTCAACATCCATTCTGTGTTGTCTTTAAACATCCTTGGTCTATTGTCTGCCACCACATTGTCTTTACCTGGGATGTAATTTGCCGAAATCCAAATTTGGTGCTTAATACACCACTGATTGACCAATCACTTGATACCGATCTGACTCCACCCATGTGATTAATATATGCAACAGCTGTTTTATTGTCTAATTGTATCAGTACATGCAGATTCTTTTTTGTAGAACAATAGGCTTTTAACCCATAAAATGCTCCAAATAATTCTAAACAGTTAATACCATATGTTTGGAGAAACATTTCCTCTTGGACAGTCCATCTGCCCCCACAGCTGGTGAATGAATCTGTCGCCCCCCCCATCCGAGAGCACTAGCATCTGTTTGTAAAATTACTTCAGGCTGTTGTATCAGAATGTTTTTAGCAGCTTGTGGGACATTTTCAATCCACCATTGTAATTCCAATAAAGCTTCTTTTGTTAATTGCATAGGCCTATCAAAATGGCCTGCTCTCTTTTTTAGAGCTCTTATTTTGTCCCTTTGAAGGTTTTGGTAATGTAATGGACCAAATTCTACTGCAGGAAATGCTGCCATTAATTTACCAATAACCTTTGCTACTTCTCGGATGGAGGGATAAGGTTTGTGAATGAGACCCCTACAGGTCATTAAAATATCATCAATCTTATCTGTTGGCAAAGTTACTAACATAGTAACTGAGTTAATCACAAACCCCAAATAGTTAATTGACTGTGCTGGCTGCAGCTGGGACTTAATTGGATGAATCAAGAAACCTAACTTCTCAAATAAAGTTTTAGTTGCTGAAACTGATTTTTCAGCTTTCCTGATTACTATTGATGATTAAAATGTCATCCAGATAAGCCATAATGATGTGCTTTTGTGCTCTTAATTGTGCTAAAGCTGGTTTCAACAGCTTTGTAAAGAGTCTGGGAGCTGAACTTAACCCATTTGGTAAAGCTTTGAATTGCCACAGCTGTCCCAGCCAAATAAATTTTAAATACCTTCGAAAGAACTGATGTATCGGTACTGAATAGTACGCATCCTTTAAATCAATTGTAGCCATATAACAACCTGCTGATATCAAATGTCTTGTAGTGTTGAATGTTTCCATCTTAAAATGTTTATACTCGACAAATTTATTAAAGTTTGTAAGGTCCAGAATAATTCTGCAACCACCATCTTTTTTACTTCTTGGAAATATATTTGACACAAATTGATGTTTATGTTCAACAGTTTTTTCAATAACACCTTTTTTAAACAATTTGTCAATTTCCACATTAATTTCTGCCTCTTCAATTGCAGAAAACATGAAACCATAAGCAGGTTTATTTTGTACCGGAGAGTTAACACCTTCTTTAAATGTAATAGTAGCTCCTGAAACTGTTTGTAAAATAAACCGATCAGATGTGATGGCAAGCCATTCATCATAAAACATTTGTAATCTCCCTCCAACTGGAGATTTGTCCACAGTTTCTTTAAGAATTGAATAAATTTTTTGTACCTCTCCATATGAACGCGGTGGTCTCCTTCTCCCCGTATTAGGCTGTGTCGGATGGTAATATTTTCTTATCATATTCCTGCCTCTGTTTCCAAAATCAAATCCCCTTCTTGACGAAAAATACCTTTTTTGTCCAAAAACGAAAGGTCTCATGTGGCTAATAGATTTAGCCTCTTCATCCATTTCTCTTATTTGCTTAGGCAGGTTCTCTCCAAATAGATAACCAGGAGCTTGAACACCACTTGATCGACACAGACCTGCAAACCTTGGATGAAATATGGGCCGAATCGCAATTTTCCTCATACAATTAATTTCATAGAAGGAATTGCACAGTAAGCCCAAAGTATCTTTTTGGATTTTATCCATTTCCGACCCCTCCATTTGCCTTCCAAAAGCAGTAATGGCAGCTGAAATCAATTTGAGGATTCTTTGAAATCTTATTTCTTGTCCTCTCATGCCTGGAGTCATAGGCGTCCATATAGACAGATTAACCGTAGGTACCTTCAATGAGGTGCAATTTTCCGGTGTTTTATATAATTCTGCTGTTTCAATCATCACAGAATCTTGAAGTTGGTGAGATACCATATAATTAATACTGGCAGCTAGGTTTTCTTCCATAGCCTCACCACTTCCTTCAGGTATAGCAAAATCTTTTGCCATATCAGGCACATCTGGCCTCATCTTTTTTATTCGTGGTGTGCACTCATACTCCACATCACCACTTGCAGGGTCTGTCGTTTGCAGCCCTGATACACTTGGAATTATATCCAATGAGACTTCCTCCGCCCTTAATCCTGGGTCTGGAGTTTCAAATTCCCAATTTGGCACATAGCCATATTCTGTATATTCAAACCCCTCGGGGTCATTTTGGGAAACTTCTGGGTACTGTGACCCTTGTCTCATTATATTTTGGAGTACTTTCTCCATATGTTCCATTTTTAGCCATATAGCTTTATTATCCGGAGGACTTTCATTATCAGAGTCATTATCAGAAACCACGGCCCTCACGGATTTCTTTTTACTTTTTCTAGGAACATTTTCCTCCGTGGTTTGCATTTCTGGAGAAATTATAGTCTCACTAACGGGTGAATCAGCGGCCACCGGTATCGGAACCGGATCTGCAGTAAACTCTTGTCCCGACTCTTTAGCTTCACCCCGGGACGATCTTTTTACCCGCAAAATTTTTCTTTGAGACTTCTCCATTTTCCTTTTTTATTATCTGGCTAAATCAGTACGCCAGCGTGACTCTGATTTTAAATTTTACTTTCTCTTTTGCTGGTTCTACCAGCGTAACGTCTTTTTTAGAACGTCCCCTATTTTCCTTGCACTTACCTGCGGGTCCGTTCCGGCCGCTACGAGGAGCTGCGCTCTGCAGCTCTTGCTTCTGCCGTCAGCGTCGACGTAATGCCGTTCTAGTGCCAGGCGGGGCTTCTTCACGTAGTCACTCACGTGACTCCGAAGTAAAATTGGACTGTACTGGACTTTATCTTGCATTAAACATTTAACCCTCCATCAGCTATCTGTACACTGTGGATTTAATTCATCTTTGATTCAAAAGACAATTGCACCCTGTTAATTTGAGGAAGTGTCACCCTGAATAAAAGCAATTGTGAAATTTAATTAGTGAATTTAAGGAACTTCCTTTATGAAAACCTATGAGTGAAACTGAAGATAAAATCAGCATTTAATACTGAATCAAATTATAATATTATGAGTAATTCACAGAAGGAAAGGAAGCAGCAAGTTGGTAAAATGAGTGTGGGGAATGCACAGATTGCAGTGTTTCATGGAATTTGAAACTCAGGGCAAATTAGACAACGTCACAGATGATACTAAATTAAAGGGAAACATGCAACAAAGGTGGATGGGTGTATAACAGCGTGACAGAAATCATGGATATTTAAATAATTGATTCAGAAGTGGCAAGCTTGAATTTACAAACATTTAATAATATGGAAATTAACACAAACCAGTATAAAATAGGCAGATAGCCTATTTCATGACAGTTGAGATCATAGGGAAATAATGATCTGGCAATCTTAGACTGAATTAATGTTCAAATTTTCTTTTATTTCATACTACAAATTAGATAAATCAGAACAAGGATATACAACTTAAATAGTGCACATATGTAATATATCAGGCAACATCTGCAGAAAGTTTAGTTTAGTTTATTGTCACGTGTACCGAGGTACAGTGAAAAACTTTTTTTTGATCTATAAAACTAAAACTAGAAGAATGAGAGATTATTCCATTGGAACATATGAAATTTACATTGGGCAAGAGGATGTTTTCCTGACTGACAAATTTGAGGATTGAGGTAAAGAGAAATATCATAATTCAAATGATGGTGAATCTTTATAATCCTTAACAAATGGATGGTCAGCTATTGCTGCTCTTTCCTTTTCTGTTCTTGCAGTTGTTATTTGCAGATGCATGGCTAAAGCATGTCTGGACGTTCCCCTCTGATGTAGCCTACTCCCTCCAAAGGCTTTGTGAAACTGATGTCTTGCCAAATAGTTTTGAAATAAATTAAATGCGTAGATTTGATGAAATACTATGCCAATATATATCAGGAAGTGTTTGGTAACATCTTTTCAATATGATGCCCATTTTTAACAAGGTAAAATAATGCTTAATTATCATTTAACAATGTCTTTTATGCTCATTTTTTGGGGTACAAGTTGTAGTTCCTGCCTCACGTCTCTCTCTTAATCCTATCTTTCTGTCTTTATTTTATTTCAGTATATTATTTAATTATTGTAACTTGGACTTCCTGGTTCAGGCTTGGCTCTGTAAAGTTCCTCAATCTGGCTGGTTAAGGAGCAACCCAGTTTAATGTATTTTTTCTGACGTGTGGATTTTTTAATATCTGCAAGTTCCAGAGAATGAATACGTTTATTGGCCAAGTATGTACACATACAAGGAATTTGCCTTGGTGCTAGAGCAAAAGCCCATACAATGACATTGAGCAAGTTATAAATGTGAGGAATGACAAAAGCATTCTGTCACCATTAAAAACCTAAACCATGGATACATGAAGGGCAAACATAATGATGGATTGGAACATCAACACACTCGAAAGGGGATTAGGAAATGCCTCTTCACTGGCAGCCATGGGCCGAATAATTACTGGAGTCAACACACATTCTGTCCAATTAATATTTATTAATGCCAGCCCAGGAGCAGAAGATTCAGTAAAATATCAATGTCACACAAGGTATTTTCTTTCAACTGTTAAATAATATCCAGCGATGTTGAATATTAGAAATGATCTTGTTGTTGTCTGAAATCTTTCCATTTGTTGCAACTTTTCCTAAATATTGGGAATGGCTGCGTTGGGATAGAACTTAGGCTGCATTTGGGATATTGCTTTCTGTGTTGTCCGCCCCCTCCGTCCCCTGCAGGAAAGACGTAGAGGCCTTGGATGAAGGGAGAGGAGGTTTACCATAAAGATGGCTGGATTACAGGGTATTTGCTACAGGGGAGAGGGACAGACCTAGATTAGACTGAGGTTTTGGGGTGACCTGATAGAAGTGTAAAAATCTATGAGAGGTATAGGTATGGTAGACAATCAGAATATTTTTCCCAGAATGGCAATATCAAAGACTAGAGGGCATAGCTATATGATGAGGGGGGCAAAGTTTAAAGGAGATGTATGGGGCAAGTATTTTACACAGAGGGCAGTGAGAGCCTGGAATGTGTTGCTGGGGATGGTGGTGGAGCCAGGTACGACAGTGGCATTTGAGAAACCTTTAGAAAGGCACATGGATATGCAGGGAGTGGTGGGATATGGATTATATGCAGGCAGCTAGGTGTTGGTCTGGCATCATGTTTGGTGCAGACTTTTACGACATATTGTTGCAGATTTATTTTTAATTCAGAGAAACTATGGAGAGGGACCCTGGATGGGCTGATTTTGAAGTTTGCAATAGATATGAATTGATCATAACTCCTTGGTGATACTTGCATTCAGTCACTGACCTAACCCCTTTAAATTCCCATTTGCTGATCTGACAAACCCAACCATTGAGGAAATGGAAGACGTACTCAAGTAAATTCCCTATATTATTGCAGGGTGTGAAATCCGAGGGAAATGCCACAAGTCCTGGAATTTAAACAGTCCCAGAAACTCCTGGAATCAGGACAGGCAGCATTTACACAGAGAAATAATTAACTATTCAGGTCAGTAATGTCTTTTGATAAAATATCACCAACTTAAACTGTTATGTTTGTTCTATTTGCAGACACTTTGAGAAATAGAGAAAGATTTTTTTTAAAAACATGCATTGTATTTTTGATGCAAGCGGAAAGTCGAACATATTTTCCTTGTTGTTCTTTCAAATATTACAAAATTTTCAGATTTAAAAACTCAAGTCTGCAATTTATCCCATCTGATAAAGCATAAATAGAAGTTTGATTTGACACCTAATTCACTTTCATATCTTCAGTATTAAAATAGTTTTGGCCATTTTCATACTCTGAAATTAGCATCTTGTTCCCTATTGCTTTTCCATTGACTTAACTCAAAAGCTGTGATCGAGGACAGTCAAAAGCCCATAACTTTCTTAAAAATTAAGAGAACTGAATGAAATTTTCAGTTATTATAGATTGAAGCATTCTGAAACAAATATGAAACAATCTTACTTAGATGACCTGAAATTAAAGCATATAATTAGTTAGTTAGCTAATTGTAGCTAATTACAAAATTCAATTACTAGATCTAAACATCTATCCATTTCTTAAGAAAAGGTTAACATTTTTAAATAGCCTAAGTGTCCAAATAACATTCACACAAGAATTCACAATAGAACATGATTTTAAAATCTCACTGTCATGCATTTATAGGCCAAATGGAAGGAATTTAGTGTTTAATTCCCATAAATTAATGGGAATTTTAATCATCTTGTGAGTGGGTTTTTGTGGAATGCGATCGATTGGAACGTTGCGGTTGAAGTGAATTCAAACCCCATATTGGAGAAAAACACTGCCAGTTCGTATGGAGCCAAAATCACATTTTGGCCAATGAAAATTGGATTAAAGTCATCCTAAGAAGCAAGTTGAAATAAACGACTTATCTTATGTTTTGTCCCCTACGTGAGATCCGTCCCATTGTAGGCGTTGACGGCGTTAGAAGTAGCTTTTTATTTTACTCCAGGGATTAAATTGTCCCGTGATTTTTTTAAAAAACTTCCAAGAACATAAGTCGGAACGATTTTTCTGCAGTAGCTGAACAGCCTGAGAAAGTTCGACTCCGACAGGCTGGAGAAAACAGCATTTTAATCCTGCCCCCCCCCCCCCTCTCAAAGGCGCCAAAGTCATGCACACGGCCAGTGACAGAACTGCAGCGCCGCTGAAGGTGAGTATTGTAACATCGCTATCAAATGCCTTGAGTTATAGATTAAGGCTATTTAATGGTTGGCAGTTATAGCATTATATAATATAAGCCAACCAATAAGGGAGAAAATGAATATTTTATTTTCAGATCCTAGGCTGTAAGAAAGACATCTGCCTTGCATTGTTTCTGCCTGATAACATATTCAAATGCAGTTTCAGGTAACTATTGAGAAAAACCTGTTGGGCAACATTGGGAAGAATGAAGTATTTAAAACTATAGTCATGCTGAAAGCTCTTTCAATTTGCTGAATGACTTGGATGTTTATGCAAAGTCTGCTATTAACTGAACGTAAGGAACCAGTGCAACCACATTCGAAACGGTAAGTTTTTTTTGCTCTTCCAGCCTGAACCTTTTTATAATATTACTGTCACCATAATTTAGCGATGACATATTTTATGCGCATATAACATTCTTCTTGAAAGAATGAATTGGGCAACAGATCTTCTGCATGTTTGGCTGACCCTTTTTTTATTGAAGTTAGTTAAATAGTAACTAGAGAAACCCATTCACAGGTCCTTTAAGTTTCAAAGACTGCTTTCATTTTTGCTAACATCTAATGCCTGTAAAATCAGAATCATACTACTTTATGTGAAGTTTAAAAAAAAATCTTAAAACTTGCAGTTATTTCATAATGTGATTTGTTAACCAAGGTATCCCACTTCCAGACCCTTTCAATGTTGCACTTTAACGAAACACTTGTTCTTTAATTTAGTTTATTGTCATGTATACTGAAGTACAGTTAAAAGTGTTTTGTTGCACACTGTACAGTTAACAAAAAGTCTATACATGATTACAATGATTCCATCCATGGAGTACAGATAAGGATAAAGGGTATAATATTCAGTGCAAGATAAAGTCCGATTAAAGGTAGTTCAAAGGTCTCCAATGAGGTCAGGATCACACTCTAGCTGGTGAGCGGACGGATGGTTCAGTTGCCTGGTAACAGCTGGGAAGAAACTATCCCTGAATCTGGAGGTTTGCATTTTCAAACTGCTGTACCTCTTGACTGATGAGAGAGGGTAGAAGAGGGAGTGACCGAGGTGAGATTGGTCCTTGATTATGCAGGCGGCCCTTAGTTCCAATGCAGTGTGATGTGTTGATGGCGTCAATGGAAGGGATGTTGGTTTGTGTCTGGGCTATTTGATGATTAGCATGCATTTCTTGAATAAATACCCAAGAGCAGGAACTCACTGGGTAAAAGATTGCCTGACTTGAGTTCTATCTATTGTTGCATTGATTCAGTTTGTTGCCTGACTTTTCGTACTTATTTGAAATCAGGGATTTTTAATTGCATTGAGATACATTCTTACCTATATAATCAATAAACTTTCTAGACCATGATTGCCAGTTGGTTCCTTTGACATCCATCTAAAAATAATAGCCTGGATGTTTTACATTGATTACATGTAAAGGGATATTTAGGATACTTTGATCAGAATCCCTCCCTGCTTTACTGAATGTACACATTATATCAGTGACTTGAGTTTGTAATGCTATTCTGTTTCAGAAAGTTCTGGTTTCAAACTCCATTGCAGTGAGCTTAACATAAAATCTCGGCTGATATTTTAGTACATTACTGAGGGAGTGTTGTTTTGTTAGAGCTGCAGTCTTGCATGTATTCTCAGATGGGCACAAAAAGTTCCATGGCATTACTTTGATCGCTGGAGGTTTCCTCTGAATCCAACAGCTGCTACACTAGCTCAACGGGCCAGTCAGCATCCATGAAGGCAGAGTGATGGTCAAAATTTTGCGTAGGTCATGGATTGCATCAGGATTGAAAGTCTAGAGGGAGGATAGGCAGTACAGAGAAGTGAGAGGAGGGTTGAGATAGGAGCCGGCAAGTGACAGGTAGTTCCAGGTGTGGAGAGGTTGATGGGCAGATGGCGCCAGCTGGGGAGGGAGGGATGGGGATGGAGATAGTGATAGAGGTTGGGACGTGATAGTGAAGACAATAAAGGGCTGCAGGTTATGGTATGAGCTGGACACATACAAGTGGAACCTTGGGGAACTAAACATGTTATAATATGTAGCATGAAATTCAAACCAGGTCTCAGAGTGCAGAAATAGAACCTTTGACCCACCATGCTGATCATCAAGCAGGATTCCATTCCAGTCCTAAGTACCTGCACTCAGTCTAAAGCCTTCCATACCTTAGTGATTCAAGCATTCAAGCAGACAAAAATGCTAGAGAAAGCGGGTGAGGCAGCATCTATGGAGCGAAAGAATAGGTGATGTTTCGAGACCCTTCCTCTGATGTGGGTGTGGGGGGCGGTAAGAAGAAAGGAAGATGCAGAGACAGGAGACTGTGGGAGAGCTGGGAAGGGGAGGGGAGGAGCCTCATCACCTATTCCTTCGCTCCATAGATGCCGCTTCACCAGCTGAGTTTCTCCAGCATTTTTGTCTACCTTCGATTTTTCCAGCATCTGCAGTTCCTTCATAAACAAGCCTTCAAGCAGATACTACTTAAACATTGTTAGAATCTCTGCTTCTACCACCCCTTTGCGCAGTGTATTCAGATCACATCCACCCTCTGACTGAAAAAACTCAACGAGTCCTTTAATTTATTTAATGCCCTTTAGTTTTAGACAAAACGGTGGTACCATTTTGCCAATTAGGTGGTACGGTGGTGCAGCGGTAGAGTCGCTGCCTTACAGCGCTAGCGACCTGGGTTCAATCCTGACTACGGGTGCTGGCTGTACAGAATTTGTATGTTCACACCGTGAGCTGCGTGGGTTTTTTCCAATGCAGTTTTCTCTGCATGGGGTTTCTCCCTGTGATCTGAGTGGGTTTTCTCTGGGATCTCCAGTTTCCTCCTACACTCTAAAGACGTAGAGGTTTGTAGGGTAATTGGTTTGGTAAAATTGTAAATTGTCCCGTGTAAATGTGCGGGGATCGCTGATCAGTGCGGACTCGGTGAGCCAAAGGGCCTGTTTCCACACTATCTCCAAGCTAAATTAAATTAAACTAAACATGAGCACTGAAGTCAACAACTAAAGTCTGGGGGATTGGTTTAAATTCCTGTTTTATTGAGACCAGTTCTGAGGAAGATGAATCCAGTACAAGTCAAGTATGTTAATTTGCAAGCTCAAGGTAGTGTTTCTAATCCTCCAGGCTTTAGTTGTTAACTTCAAATTTGTGTTTAGTTTAGTTTAGCGTAGAGATACAGCGCGGAAACAGAAGACGAGCCCTTATCCAAAACAGACCCTTCAGCCCACCGAGTCTGTGCCGCAGCGATCCCCGCACACTAATGGCCCTGTCTCACGGTGCGAGTCATCCCACGAGTGACCCCAAGTGAAAGAAAAAAAACAGACTCGTGGTTATGTACGAGATTTCAAGTTTATGATCAAGTGTTGAACCGAGTTCCCACGGGTATGTCATTGCTGCGATGTTCCAAGTTCCTCTCCCGATTTACCAAGTTCCTCTCCCGTTACTCTTGAGCCAATCGTGAATGCATGAAGGTAAGTGTGTGAGGGTGTGAGAAGTCCATGCCGGGTGCCGGCCGCAGCCGCTGTTCTTTCACATCAGTTGCACATCAGATTGTTGGGAGACGGAGCTCAGGGTTCGCCTCCTGAGCTGCTTTGGTGCCCAGGCGTAAGTTGAGGTGGAGGGTGGTTGGGGGTGGGGGGTGATAGACAAGGCTCTTGGGTGCTGGGATCATTCTCTGCGGGATGGTTAGTGCGGGAGACATGTGTAGGAGAGGTGTGCTGACTGCAGGCAGACACTTTGGTAGTGATTGCCCACCAGTCTCAAAAGCCGCTGTGTCTCACTGTCCCTATGATAGCAGGGGCAATCAAGCAGCACAATAGCCCCCTCCCCCTTCACGCCAACACAAAGGGCAACGATCCCAAGGCTTTAGGGGCAGAAACAGCGGACAGGCGACAATCACCTGCCATAACGCGAGAGATATCATGCGCTATTGTAGGTCTCCTTTGCACGTCGGTGTTTCTGTATTTCTCCATCTCATTGTTGGCCCTGACTGTCACCAACCCCACCCCCACCCCTCTGCTTCCCGGCCATGTGTGTGACCCCTTCCCTCCCCTCTCCAGCTCCAGCTCCCCGTCCATTGTACCGGGCGCGGGGGCTTCGCACCGTCTTCATGTCGGCGACGATCCCAAGGCTTTGGACGGAAGGCAGACACAACAAGCTGGAGGAACAACGCGGGACAGGTAACATCTCTGGAGAAGGTGACGTTTTGGATAAGGGTTAGTCTTCTGAAGAAGGATCTCGACCCGAAAAGTCACCTATTCCTTCTCTCCAGAGTTGCTGCCTGACCCTCTGAGTTACTCCAGCTTTTTCGTTGAATGGGTGACGTTTCGGGTCGAGACCCTTCTTCGGACTGAAAATAAAACTTGCCTCGCTTGAAGCAGCTTGTAAATTAAAACATAAAATCAAGAAATATTAAAGGTCGACATTTATTTGCTGCTATTCATTCACCTGGCCTATCGCTGTCCTCCCTCGTTCACCGTGAGAGCTGGACAACTCACCGGGTGCAAACCTCCGCTGCATCCCGGGCGGAGGGCGATGATCACCGGACTGACCGGCAAGTAGAGGCGGCGGGTCGGCCAAGCCCGGCTCCCCGCCACCGGGATAGACACCAACTACTGGAGTAAACTCAGCGGGATCTCTGGAGAAGTCTGAAGTAAGGTCTCGACCCGAAATCTCACCCATCCCATCTCTCCAGAGATGCTGCCTGTCCCTCAGAGTTACTCCAACATTGTGTGTGTCTATCTTCGGTGTAAACCAGCATCTGCAGTCCCTTCCCAATCCCACACTCTCGGCCCCGGGGGGTGGATGGAGCATCACACGTGGACACATCCCACCCACCACCCCAGACTTGCCCCTTCGGCAGGTCTTTAACCGCGTCCTCATGAGACAGAGTGACGAATACGAAGCCACGGGGCAGGCGCCTCAGTAATAAAGGACAAGTGGCAGATCATCGCAGAAAGGCCGAAGATAGACACAAAATGCTGGAGTAACTCAGCAGGACAGGCCGCATCTCTGGAGAGAAGGAATGGGTGGCATTTCGGGTAAGTCTGAAGAAGGGTCTCAACTCCATTCCTTCTCTCCAGAGATGCTGCCTGGTCCGCTGAGTTACTCCAGCATTTTGTGTCTATCTTTGGTTCAGTCTTTACTCGAGCAAAAGAACAGATTATTAAAGTTCCCACGGTAGACTCACGAGACACTAAGATAAACGCACGGGCCACTACGTTATTACAACGAGTTTAAATGTTTCCATTTTTAACTTGAACAGTTAATTTGACTCGTGGAAAAAATCAAACATGTTTGATTTTTTTCACGAGTTAACAAGTTTCCCGAGTACCTGCCGTTAGCGCCACGAGTCGATAAGTTGCTCGTGCGAGTTCCGACGTTCCCGCTACGTGATCACCACGAGTGAAAACTCGGGGTCACTCGTGGGCCAACTCGCACAGTGAGACAGGGGTTTTACTATGCACAATTTACAATTTTATTGAAGCCAATTAGCCTACAAACCTCTACATCTTTAGAGTGTAAGAGGAAACTGGAGATCCCAGAGAAAACCCACTCAGGTCATGTGGACAATGTACAAACTCTGTACAGACAGCACCCATAGGCAGCATAAAACCTGGGTCTCTGGTGCTGTAAAGCAGCAACTATACCGCTGCGCCATTGTGCTGTGGTTCATGTTTTCAGATAAGATATAAAAGAGGGATAATAATGAAAAGGTGGAGCAGCATAATGATTCCAGAAAAAGTGTGCATTTCATTTTCTTGATTGTCCTGCTAAGCAATAAAGTTCCCAATAAGTTCAGGGAAACATATCCGAGCCCACACACTGGGATTGCTGAAGGTGAGGAAGAGGAACCGAATGCTTTCCTTAATTAACTAAGGAATGAAACAAAAGGGTAGGGCAATTATGTATATAAATAGCAGCTAAACCACAGGTGAAGTATTGCTTAAGTACTCTTCAGGAGAATTCTGGGGCATTTACAAGAATATTGCCAGAAATTGAGAATTGGACATGATTTATCAGCATGTCTTAAATCTACAAACTCTCCCGTCTGAAAGGACAAGGGGGGCAGCTGGATGCGTGCATCACATCGAATCCTGATGGAAAAATGATCATCATTCTTTCAGTAATGCTGAATCATCTCCATGAATATATCCAAGAGAAAGAATCAAGTCATGATAAGTCAAGTGAGTTTATTGTCATGTGTCCCAGATAGGACAATGACATTCTTGTTTGCTGCAGCACAACAGAATATTTTAGGCATTAATACAGATCAGATCAGATCAGTGTGACCATATACCATAGAATATATATATACACACATAAATACACAGATAACGTGCACGAGGCTGTTATAGTTCATAGTTTGTTTGAAGTTGTTTAATAGTCTGATGGCTGTGGGGAAGAATCTGTTCCTGAACCTGGATGTTGCAGATTTCAGGCTTCTGTACCTTCTACCTGACGGCAGTGGAGAGATGAGTGTGTGGCCAGGATGGTGTGGGTCCTTGATGATGCTGGCAGCCTTTTTGAGGCAGCGACTGCAATAGATCCACTCGATGGTAGGGAGGTCAGAGCCGATGATCAACTGGGCAGTGTTTACAACTTTTTGCAGCCTTTTCCGCTCCTGGAGCTCAGGTTGCCGAACCAAGCCACGATGCAACCGGTCAGCATGCTCTCTACTGTGCACCTGTAGTAGTTCGAGAGAGTCCTCCTTGACATACCGACTCTCTGTAATCTTCTCAGGAAGTAGAGGCGCTGATGTGCTTTCTTTATGATCGTATCAATGTTCTGGGACCAGGAGAGATCTTCGGAAATATGCACGCCCAGGAATTTGAAGTTCTTGACCCTTTCCACCATCGACCCCTTTGATTTAAACGGGACTGTGGGTCCCCATTCTACCCCTTACGAAGCCCACAATCAGTTCCTTGGTTTTGCTGGTGTTGAGAGCCAGGTTATTGTGGTGGCATCATTTGGTCAATCGGTCGATCTCACTTCTATACTCTGACTCGTCCCCATCAGTGATACGTCCCACAACAGTGGTGTCGTAACCCAAACTTCATCTATTGCCCTAAACCTCATCTATGGCATCTGCTGTTCCAGGTGTCAACAGAGAGAAACCCATGCAGGTCACGGAGAAAAAGTATAGACTCTGTACAGGCAGCACCCGTAGTCAGAATCGAACCTGGGTCTCTGGCGCTGTAAGGCAGCAACTCTACTGCTGTGCCACTGTGCCGCCTAGTATTACCTTGGGACAGCCTGTACTTATAATTCTCCTGTTTTTTTATGTACTCTAGAACACATGACCTGGCCTGGATCTGTATTTGCCTCACTTCATTTAGGTTTCTCAGGAAGAAACCTATTTTTGTTTATCAAAAGATCGATTACATTTGTTTCTCGTAAGCTGGATGCAGTGGAATGTGAGACGTCTGAAAGGATAATTGATAAAACACAGGAACAATATTACATTGTGAGACTAGCTGTGGGCTGCAGTCACATTCCATGTTGTTTATTTCCTGAAATAAATCAGCCCCAATGCATAATTGTAAACTACAAAAACACAATGTGAAGAATGAACAGGGCTTTTTAAAGCTGCTGTGTCGCATTCCTGACATATTTTGCAGAATTGTGCAATAAACAAAGTGCATCTACTGTGCAACTCTAATCTCTATATTTGATGTGTGATATGTGGCGCAATTATAAGGAGTGGTCAAAATAGCTTTAGCATTTATGGTCATTTTGAATGATTATATCAATTCAGGAACAAAGTTCCTCTCTGCTCTTCCTGAAACCTAAAGTTATCCTCAAAAAGTAATTATTCTTATTTATTTGCAGATAAAATAAGGCTTTGGAAGCCTTGATTTAAATATACATGAGTACATAAGACACAACCCACACGAACAAACACACACACGCACATCCTTCATAATTATTTTCAGTAAACAGCAATGAGCTGGGACACCTTAAAAAAAAATAAACATGGTGTTTTATAACTGCTTTAAACAACTCTGGTTTGCTTTTGGAGCTGTCTGGTTCTGAGTAATATTAGCCAATGAGAACATGGTTGCAGCCCATTTTGGCAGGGTTTGCAAGCTTGTGGTTGTAACAGGACTCCAGAAGCAATGAGAGTTTCACAGTTTGAAGCAAATGTTGTGCATTAAAAAATGCAATTCATGTTTGGAAATCTGAAATGCGCTTTAAAAAGGTAAGTAAGTGGTTACAAATTATTAATGATTGGTGTAATAGGTTGAATAGGCTTCCTGAAAATTATGATGACTCATGGAGCAGATTAGAACTAGAATGTTCCATGATGGCCTGCAGTAAGCAAACAGATTGTTTATGTTGTCAGTTTGGTCAGGCATGTTTGACTGCCTTATATTCTGTCCAATATAAATCATGTTAGGATTCTTGTTGTGAGTAACACAGTGCGGACGTGGAGTATATTTCAAGGTTTGCAGAAAATTATGATTTACCTGTGCAGTAACAGAGAGATTAGTTTACTGAATTAACAGGCAGAGCTCTGAAAAATAAATCCATAGATTTGAGTTTAAATGTCACCATGGTAGCTGGTAGAATTCAGGTTAAATTAATCTTAGATTTTAAAAAGAATCTGGTGTCAGCCTGATGAAGGGTTTCAACCTATAACGTCACCTGTTCGTCTTCTCCAGAGATGGTGCCTGACCCGCTGAGTTACACCAGCATTTTGTGTCGACCTTTGGTGTCAGTCATGGCAACTCTGAAATTATCAGATTGTGGCGAAAGCCCATCTGCTCCATTAATGTGCACAGAGAAGGATATTTGCTGCCTTGCACATTGCGGCCTACATGAGACTCCAGATCAGCAACGCTTCCTCATTTCAAGTGGAATTAGGGATGCTCAGTAATGCTACACAGTGGTGCAGCGGTAGAGTTGCTACCTTCCAGCACCAGAGACCCGGGTTTGGTCCTGACTACAGATGCTGTCTGCATGGATTTTGTACGTTCTCCCTGTAACCACGTGGGTTTTATCCATGTGCTCCGGTTTCCTCCCACAATCCAAAGACCTACAGGTTTGTAGGTTAATTTGCTTCTGAAAATTATCCCTATTGTATGGGATAAAACTAGTGTAAGGGTGATCATTGGTCGGCGTGGACTCGGTTGGCCGAAATGCCTGTTTTTACACTGTATCACTAAACTAAACTAAACAAAAACAATACCTACGTTGCCAAAAATGTGCATATATCTGAAATGAAAAATAAAAATATCAGATGATGTAAGAGCAGGGTTTAAATTCAATGACAGGATAGATTTTTAATTCTGTTCTGGAGTTCAGGACTATTGACAGGTATCTAATCAGCAATTCTAATTGTGTTTCCTGCACGCACAGTCACCATGGATGGTTTATCGTATTATGAGGAAATTGACAAATTTTCATCACCTGGCAAAATGGAGCAAAAACAAATGAAAGCAATTGAAGAATTAATTACATCGGAAGAACGCTACCTTGCTTTACTACAATTGTGCGCAACAGATATCCGAAACCATTTGCAGTTCAAACAGGTATTCCCACTTAGAAATTATGCATAAATTGATTAAATATTTATGTGACAGGATACATAACACCGTTCAAATGCCGCACCTGCACTCGAGAAGGGACAATGCCTAAGGAAAAGTAGCTTGATATTACAGACATTAATAGTTGTGTGTTATCTCAGAAATAAGACCAGATATATCTATTGCGATAACTTAGAACTCAGTTTATTTTCAAATTTTAATGTTCTCATGGAACATCCAAGGAGGCCATTCCTCCCACTGTGTCTATGTTGATTCTCAAATCATTCACATTCCCCCTTATGTCTTTATTACCCATTCACTAGAAATCATTTCCTTCCTGATTTCCCTACCAATCAGCTATGCTGGATGTAATTCAGAGTGGCTAATTAACCTATCAGCCTATCAATGTGCTACAACTCACAACCGAATCATAACGCAAAATACCTTGTAATTGTATCATGCCTTAAACATAGTAAGGTGTATTAAGACACTTAAAGGAAGATGCTATCAATAGTAAATTTGAGACCGAACCACATAGGTAGAACATAGGATGAATGCCTAAAAGTCTGGTCAAGAAAATAAATGTTGGGAGCATCTTAATAAAATAAGTAGTGAGATGGAGAGTTTTAAGCTGAGATAAGACAATTGAAAACCTGAAATGGCAGCAGAAGAGTAATTAAAATCAGGGATGTCCAGGAATGGAGGTGCTTGGAAAATTATGTAGCATTTGAAGAGATGACAGACTGGGACAATGTAAACCTCTGTAAGGATTGGAAAATAAGGTTGTTCATTTTAAAACTGAGACATTGTAGGTCCAATGGATCGCAGATAAAGGTTTAATGAATGAAGCCCGGTGGATCTTAACTGGCCTTAGATAGAACATAGCACAGGGCAGCCCAGGAATACAATGGCCCACAATGTCCGTGCCATGATGCCAAATTATACTAATCCCTTCTGCCCATACATGACCTATATTAGTCCATTCCCTGCCTGTTTCGTGTGCTTATCTCAATGCTTGTTAAATATCTTGAAGTTTAGTTGAGTAACACATTTTTAAATAGTCAACAATTGCTTACCTGTAAAAAAAATGTCATTAAACACATTTAATATCGTATGGCATTCACAGTCTCTGAATGGCCACATCAATTTGCATGACAGGGCTGGTAACATCTCCAAAGGTGTTGTTAATGCATGTGAAATGCCCAAATGGCAGCTCCCCTTCAACTTTGTTGGCATGGACAGGTGGGCCGAAGGGTCTATTTCAGTGCTTTGCAGCTAGCTCTGAAACTATCAACCTATAACTGCTTGAACACATTAAAAGTACATCATACAAGAGGTGAGGCCTCATCAAAGCTCTATACAATTGAAACTTTATCTCCTTACTATTATAATCAAATTCCCTAGCAATAAACAATAACAATATACTTGTCATCTAATAACTTGCTATAACTGCAAATTGGCCATTTGTAAATCATGCACCATGACATTAAGGTGGCCAAAAATGCTGGAGAAACTCAGTGGGTGAGGCAGTATCTATGGACCTTTCAGGTCAAGAACCTTCTTCAGACTGGTGTGGGGGTGGGGGGGGGGGGGGGTGCGAGAAGAAGAAAGGAAGAGGCGGAGACAGTAGGCTGTGGGAGAGCTGGGAAGGAGGGACAAAGCAAGGACTACCAGAAATTGGAGAAGTCAATGTTCATACCGCTGGGGTGTAAACTAGTACTATCTACTACAAACCCACTGACTCCCATGGCTTTCTGGACTACACTTTTTCCCACCCTGCTTCCTGTAAGGCTCTATCCCCTATTCCAAATTCCTCTGTCTACGTTGTATCTGCAACCAGGATGAGGTGTTCCAATCCAGGGCATCGGCGATGTCCTCATTCTTTAGGGAATGGGCGTTCCCCTCTTCGACTATAGATTAGGCTCTCACCAGGGTCTCTTCTATATCCCGTAGCTCCGCTCTCACACCCCATCCCCCCCTCTCGTAACAAGGACAGAGTCCCCCTTTCCTCACCTTCCACTTACCCAGCCGTCACATACAACACATAATCCTCCAACATTTTCACCACCTCGAACGGGATCCCATCACAGGCCACATCTTCCCATCTCCTCCCCTTTCGGCTTTTCATAGAGACTGCTCCCTCCGTAACTCCCTGGTCAATTTGTCCCTTCCCACCCAAACCAGCCCCTCCCCTGGTACTTTCCCTTGCAACCAGGCACGGAAATCGCTGTCAAAACATGGGGTGGGGGGACACACACACACACACAATTTCTTGACGGCCGCACGAGCGCGCACACACACACACACACACACACACACACACACACACACACACACACACACACACACACACCCACGCACACACACACGCGCACACACACACACACACAGCGCTAAATCCAGCTCAACTCTGCCTGTCTCGCTGGGTTAACCTACAGCCCTGCCTGGACTGACGGAACACCAGTCTGGAGCCGTGGAGCTAGTGCTGCTTCTCCGTGCTGGCTGTACACCTGGGCCGTTGTTCCCGTAAGTCCAGGTTGGGCTGGTGGGTTAACAGGCAGTGTTGAGTTGGATTTAGTGCTGCTTCTCTCAATTGACTGTGGGCCTGGGGTCACCGCTCCCGTCTGACTCCCGATGTCTGTGCCCATCCCCAGGTATGGGTGGGGAGGCACTCTGGTAAGGACGGGAATGGTCTAGTGGTGTTTCGGTATCGATTGCAACACCGGAGACCCGGGATCGATCCTGGCTGCGGGTGAGGTGCAGGTCTGTGTCCAGGGCTGCCAAGAGTACTTTTTGCTTGTGACCTATGACCTGGGCATGGTGAACAGCGCTCGGGCAGACCAAAGAGAGTCTTTCACCGAGTTGATGACCTTCCAGCAGCACCCGATGTCAGTCTCTGAATGCGTCCCTGGGAACAGTCCGTAAATCACAGAGTCCTCTGTGACGGAGCCGTTCGGAATAAACCATGACAGGGACCCTTGCAGACCTCTCCAGACTCTCTTTGCGAATCCACACTCTGCAAAAAGTTGGACAACCGTCTCCTCTCCGTCTCCTCTCCATAACAGTGCAGGAAGGATCTGACTGGGAGGGCTTCCCTCACCGCCAGCCAAGCCCGGTCATGGTGCTTGTTGGTGAGTTCTGGCAATGAGGAATTTTGCCAGACAAGCTGGGCAGTCCACTCTGTGAACCACACCACCGGATCCATTGAGTCCTTTCCCTGCAGTGCCTGCAGGACGTTCCGTGCTGACCACTGCCCGATGGACTTGTGGTCAAAGGTGTTGGTCCGGAAGAACCTTTCCACAAACGACAGATAACCATATAACCATATAACAATTACAGCACGGAAACAGGCCCTCTCGGCCCTTCCAGTCCGTGCCGACCATTTGTTTTCCCCTAGTCCCATCTACCTGCGCTCAGACCTTACCCCTCCATTCCCTTCACGTCCATATACCTATCCACTTTACTCTTAAATGTTAAAATCGATCCTGCCTCCACCACTTCTGCTGGAAGCTCATTCCACACAGCCACCACCCTCTGAGTAAAGAAGTTCCCCCTCACGTTACCTCGAAACCTCTGTCCCTTAATTCTCATGTCATGCCCTCTTGTTTGAATCTTCCCTACCCTCAATGGGAAAAACGTATCCACGTCAACTCTCTCTATCCCTTTCATCATTTTAAAGACCTCAATCAAGTCCCCCCTTAACCTTCTGCGCTCCAAAGAATAAAGACCTAACTTGTTCAACCTTTCTCTGTAACATAGTTGCTGGAACCCTGGCAACATTCTAGTAAATCTCCTCTGTACTCTCTCTATTTTGTTGCCATCCTTCCTATAACTAGGCGACCAAAATTGTACACCATACTCCAGAATTGGTCTTACCAATGCCTTGTACAATTTTAACATTACTTCCCTACTCCTATATTCAATGCTCTGATTTATAAAGGCCAGCACACCAAAGGCTTTCTTTACCACCCTATCTACATGCGATTCCACCTTCAGGGAACTATGCACAGTTATTCCTAGATCCCTCTGTTCCACAGCATTCCTCAATTCCCTACCATTTACCATGTACGTCCTATTTGGATTTGTCCTGCCAAGATGTAGCACTTCACACTTATCAGCATTAAACTCCATCTGCCATCTTTCAGCCCACTTTTCCAAATGGCCCAAATCCCTCTGTAGACTTTGAAAATCTACTTCATTATCCACAACACCACCTATCTTAGTATCATCTGCATACTTACTTATCCAATTTTCCACCCCATCATCCAGATCATTGATGTACATGACAAACAACAGTGGACCCAACACAGATCCCTGAGGCACCCCACTGGTCACCGGCTTCCAACCTGACAAACAGCCATCCACCATTACTCTCTGACATCTCCCATTCAGCCACTGTTGAATACATCTTGCTACTCCGCCATTAACAACCCAAAGATTGAACCTTCTTAACCAACCTTCCATGGGGAACCTTGTCAAAGGCCTTACTGAAATCCATATAGACAACATCCACTGCTTTACCCTCATCAATTTCCCTAGTTACCGCTTCAAAAAATTCAAGAAGGTTTGTCAAACATGACCTTCCAGGCACAAATCCATGTTGACTGTTCCTGATCAGACCCTGTTTATCCAGATGCTTATATATATTATCTCTAAGTATCCTTTCCATTAATTTGTCCACCACTGACGTCAAACTAATAGGTCTATAATTGCTAGGTTTATTCTTTGAACCCTTTTTAAACAATGGAACAACATGCGCAGTACGCCAATCCTCCGGCACTATTCCCGTTTCTAATGACATTTGAAACATTTCTGTCATAGCTCCTGCTATTTCTACACTAACTTCCCTCAATGTCCTAGGGAATATCCTGTCTGGACCTGGAGACTTATCCACTTTTATATTTTTCAAAAGTGTCAGTACTTCCTCCTCTTTGAATCTCATAGTTTCCATAGCTACTCTACTTTTTTCCCCTTAACTCACAGAGTTCAATATCCTTCTCCTTGGTGAATACCGAAGAAAAGAAATTGTTCAATATCTCCCCCATCTCTCTTGGCTCTGCAGATAGCTGTCCATTCTGGTTCTCTAATGGTCCAATTTTATCCCTCGTTATCCTTTTGCTATTAATATAGCTGTAGAAACCCTTTGGGTTTACTTTCACCTTTCTTGCCAAAGCAACCTCATTTCTTCTTTTAGCCTTCCTAATTTATTTCTTAAGATTCTTTTTACATTCTTTATACTCCTCTAGCACCTCATTTACTCCATGCCTCCTATAATTATTGTAGATATCTCTCTTTTTTTGGAAACAAGTGTCCAATTCCCCTTGAAAACCATGGCTCTTTCCAATTTTTACTATTTCCTTTCAACCTAACAGGGACATAAAGCTTCTGTACTCTTACAATTTCCCCTTTAAATGTCCTCCATTTCTCTTCTACATCCTTCCCATGAAACAAAGTGTCCCAATTCACTCCTTTAAAATCCTTACGCATTCCCTCAAAGTTAGCCTTTCTCCAATCAAAAATCTCCACCCTAGGTCCAGTTCTGACTCTCTCCATAATTATATTGAAACTAATGGTATTGTGATCACTGGTCCCGAAGTGCTCACCAACGCATACCTCCGTCACCTGACCTGCCTCATTTCCTAACAGGAGGTCCAGCACTGCCCCTTCTCTGGTCGATACCTCTATGTACTGCTGCAAAAAACTATCCTGCACACATTTTACAAACTCTAAACCATCCAGCCCATTTACAGAATGTGTTTCCCAGTCTATTTTTGGAAAATTGAAATCTCCCACAATCACTACCTTGTGCTTACTACTAATATCTGCTATCTCCTTACATATTTGCTCTTCCAATTCACGCTCCCCATTTGGCGGTCTATAATACACCCCTAAAAGTGTTGCTACACCGTTCCCACTTCTCAGTTCCACCCAAATAGCCTCCCTAGACGAACCCTCTAATCTATCCTGCCAAAGCACTGCTGTAATATCTTCTCTGACAAGCAATGCAACACCTCCCCCTCTGGTCCCTCCAATTCTATCACACCTGAAGCAACGAAATCCTGGAATATTTAGTTTCCAATCACAGCCCTCCTGCAACCACGTTTCACTGATTGCCACAACATCATATTTCCAGGTGTCAATCCAGGCTCTAAGTTCATCCACCTTAATTACAATGCTCCTAGCATTAAAATATACACATTTTAGAAACCCACCATCCCTTATTTTCTGTCTATTATCTTTTTCATCTTTCTCGCCTACATTTTGGATCCGAGTGCTTCCCTTCTCTGCCTCTTGCCCCACACCCTGACCCCTAGCCCCCTCTACCCGAGTCCCTCCCCCCAGCCTTTCTAGTTTAAAGTCTCCCCAGTAGCCTTTGCAAATCTCCCTGCCAGGATATTGGTCCCCCTCGGGCTCAAGTGCAACCCGTCCTTTGTGTACAGATCATGCCTTCCCCAAAAGAGGTCCCAGTGATCAAGAAACTTGAATCCCTGCCCACTGCACCAGTCCCCTCGGCCACGCATTTATCCTCCACCTCATTTCATTCCTACTCTCACTGTCACGCGACACAGGCAGTAATCCTGAAATTGTTACCCTTTTGGTCCTTCTCCTTAACTTTCCCCCCAACTCCCTAAAATCTCCCTTCAGGACCTCGTCACTTTTTCTGCCTATGTCATTGGTACCTATGTGTACCACAACATCAGGCTCCTCTCCCTCCCTTATCAGAATCTTTTGGACACGTTCTGACACATGCGAGACCCTGGCACCAGGGAGGCAAACTACCATCGGGGTCTCCCGACTGCGTCCACAGAATCGCCTATCCGACCCCCTAACTATAGAGTCCTCTATTACAATTGCCCTCCTCTTTTTCTTACCCTTCTGAGCATCAGGGCCGGTCTCTGTGCCGGAGGCCCGGCCGCTGTTGCTGCCCCCAGCTAGGCTGTCCCCCTCCAATCGTACTCAAACCCGAGTACCTATTTTCCAGGTGTACGGTCACAGGGGTACTCTCTAGCCCCTGCCTCTGCCCCTTGCCCTTCCTAACTGTGACCCACTTGTCTGCCTCCTGTGGTTTGGGAGTGACTACCTCCCTGTAGCTCCTTTCTATGACCTCCTCACTCTCCCTGACCAGACGGAGGTCATCGAGCTGCTGCTCCAGGTTCCTAACACAGTCCTTTAGGAGCCCCATCTCAACACACCTGGCGCAGATGTGGATGTCTGGAGGGCTATCAGATTCCCTGACATCTGACATCCAGAACAGTACACTGCCCTGGCCTTCATACTCCCCCCCTTACACAGGATACAATATAAAGTACACAACAAACTGCTGGGATCTGACTGCCAATCAGCTGCTTACCCTGGTCCACTTTCCACCAATCAGCGGCTTCCTCAAAAAAAAAAACCCACTTCTCCAAATGGAATGTTATGGATTTTGGTAAGCTCCTGTGGGCCTCTGAAAAAACAAGCCCCGCGCTTGATTTTAAACCTTACCGGTCGGGTGTCGCTCCTCCCCCTCCTCCTCTTCCAACGGCTCCTGTGGGCCTCTGAAAAAACAAGCCCCGCGCTTGATTTTAAACCTTACCGGTCGGGTGTCGCTCCTCCCCCTCCTCCTCTTCCAACAGCTCCTGTGGGCCTCTGATGGGTCAGCAATGTCCAGATGACTGGCACATTGCATGGCATCTGCACCAGGCCTATCCTTCGCAACACCGGGAACAGGTAGAACCTCAGCAGGTAGTGACACTTGGTGCCCATGTGCCTTGGCTCTACACTCTGCCTGATGCAGCCACACACAAAGGTGGCCATCAGGGTGAGAGCGACGTTGGGCACGCTTTTACCCCCTTTGCCTGCCGACTTGTGCATTGTGGCCCCTCGCACCCGGTCTATCCTTGACCCCCAGATGAACTGGAAGACGGCCTGGGTGATCCCTGTGCGTAGGAGGGAGGGACAGACCACACTTGTGCCAAGTACAGCCAACCTGATCTCCCGATGGCTCAGCACTTCAACTCCCCCTCCCATTCGGAATCCGACCTTCCTGTCCTGGGCCTCCTCCATGGCCAGAGTGAGTCCCACCACAAATTGGAGGAGCAGCACCTCATATTTTGCTTGGGTAGTTTACACCCCAGCGGTATGAAAATTGACTTCTTCAATTTCAGGAAATCCTTGCTTTCTCTCTCCTTACCCTCCCCTTCCGAGCTCTCTCACAGCCTACTGTCTTTGCCTCTTCCCTTCTTCTTTCCACCCCCCCCCCCCCGCACCCCCACATCAGTCTGAAGAAGGGTCTTGACCCGAAACATCACCTATTCCTTCGCTCCATAGATGCTGCCTCACCCGCTAAGTTTATCCAGCATTTTTGTCTACCGTCGATTTTTCCAGCATCTGCAGTTCTTTCTTAAACACCATGACACTAAGATCACTTTCCAATTTAATTTCTCTCATCTCTCTCGATAATGTGTTTTTTTTTGCAAGTTTCCTGCCAAATAGACATTTTTTTATTTTCACCCATTTTATTTTTGAGACCATTTTCCAGTCGTTTGCTCACTTATTTAGCCTGGTTAAATACATTTTGCAGTCTCCTTGTGTAATATTAAAAAAAATACTGTCCTACCTTCTTTTCTTCATCAGCAAATTTAGTGACCACAGCTTTGGTGCTTTCATGCAAGATATTTATATAATTGTCATCCTAGCATCAATCCTTTTGGCACTCATTATATCTTGTCCTGTATAAAAAGACCCATCTCCCCTACATTTCTTGTTAGCCAGGCTCTATCCGTGCCATTATGATTTCCTGCTGCACTGTGGGTTTTCAAGTTCCTCAGAAACCTTTGTTGCAATAACTAATCTATTGCATCTGGAAATATAAACACTTCCCCCTTATCTGCCGCACAGTGAGAACTGATAAATTGACCAAATATAATTTCCCATTCATAAAACCAATTTATATTTCCTTGCTAACTGTGAATTTGCGAAATTACTCTGGTATAATATATTTTAACAGTTTCTGATGTTTTCCCTGTAACTGACATTAAACTAGTTGGTTTCTAATTTCCTGCTCTCTAGCTCCACCCTTTTTTTTAGAAAATGATGTTACATTTGCTAATTTTCACTTTAATGGAATCTTCCCCAAATTTTAGGAATTTTGGGAAATTAAAACGACTGTACTATCTATCTCAATAACCACTTCTTTTAAGACCACAGAACGAGATCTTTGATGACTGGTAGATTTATCAGTCTGGCAGTGCAAATATTCACTCAACACTTCTGGCCTAGCAATTACACTTTTCCTGAGTTACTCCCTCATTTCCAATTCATAATTTACAGCCATTTCTTGCATTGCACAACTGCCACCGAGACTTCAGCATGTGGAAACAAGAGGGATAGAGAAATTAGTCAATAGGAAGAGGAGGATAGACTGATGAGTGGGCCAATCTGTTCCTTCTAGAATTGTTTTAAGAGTCATGCTTTTACCTTAAAAGTCATCCTCCCCTGAAGCAAGCAGTTAATAAGGCATCAGTGATGGAAATCTGATGCCACCTTAAGCTACACCACATTCACACTTGGATTGCATGCCCTCTTAATGTGAAGATTATTGTCATCCTAATCAGGATCATTCAGATGGTAGAAGTGGATCTATGTTCTTTTCACAGTTATCAGCTGATGACTACATTAGTATCACGGGCATCCATCTCTCTCTTTCCTGCTGTAGATGCCAGAAGTTATTGGACAATGTGATAACACATTGCAAACTTTACTTTTGAATCCGAAACACTCCAAAAACACGTGTTCTGCAAAGTCTATCTTTCCCTCATGAATATGTGACAAAGAACAAATCCTTGTGGTTAACCATGCAGCTGAGGTCCTGCTAGAAACTTTCCCTAACCAAGTTCTCCAGAGATGCTGCCTGACCCATTGAGTTACTCCACCAAATACAGGTTAAATCAGCATCTGCAGTTCCTTGTGTCTTCAGAGATAAGCATGCTGCATTTGCTCTGACATAGTTTGCAGTACCTGTCAAACTTCTACTGCTGCATTAGATGGACAAGTGACTCTAGAGGAGTAAAGGCTAAGTCCATTGTCCTCAAATCATCTTTGAAGTGCAGCTCCTCACTAACTGGAGAGCACAGTTATTATTGCAGCTTCAATCACACAGAGTTTAGCTGTAAGAGAAATCTACCACTAGATGCTGTTTTCAAGGTCTTGCATGATATGTTGGTCCGGAAGGTTAGATCATATGGGGCTAGGGTGAGCTAACCAAATGGATACCAAATTGGTATGGTGGTAGGTATCCGAGGGTAGTACTGGAGGGCTGGTTTTTTGATTGGAGGCCTATGACCAACAGTGTGCCATAGGGCAAACAATACAGTAGATGAAACAACGGATACAGTAGATGAGGCTGGAGGAGGTGCAAGAGAACCTCTGCCTAACCTGAAAGGACCGTTGGGGTCCCTGGACAGTCGAGGGAGGAGGTATAGCGACAGGTGTTGCATCTCCTGCGGTTGCAGGGCAAGGTGGTTTGGGTGGGAAGGGATGAGTTAACCAGGTTGTGGGGAGAACGGTCTCTGCGGAAGGAGGAAAGGGGTGGAGATTGAAAAATGTGGCTAGTGGTGGGATCCCGTTGGAGGTAGAATATTGCGTTGTATGCGATGGCTGATGGGGTGAAGGTAAGGACTAGGGGGTCTCTGTCTCTGTTGCAACAAGGGGGAAGGGGGATGAAGGGCGGAGCTGCGGGGTACCGAGGAGAATGACTAAGAGCCTTATTTATGATGGGAGAGGGGACCATGTTCCCTAAAAAATGAGGACATTTCGGATGATCTAGTATGGAACACCTCATCTTGGGCGCAGATGTGGCGTAGACAGAGGAATTGAGAGTAGGGGATAGAGTCTTTGCAGGAAACAGGGTGGGAAGAAGTGTAGTCAAGGGAGTTGTGGGAGTCAGAGGGTTTGTAATAGTCATCAGTCAATAGTCTATTTCTTGTGATGAAGACTGTGAGATCAAGAAAGGGGAGGAAAGTGGCGGAGATGGTTCAAGTAAATATGACTGCAGGATGAAAATTGGTGGTGAAGTGGATGAAGCCCATGAGTTCTGCATGGATGCAGTATTATCCCAGTTGACCAGGCAAATAGTGATGCCACATTCAAGATTGCCAAAACAATTTGAGTTATCACCTCACTGGCGGTGGGATCTTGCTATGCATGTTTTTGTCCAACATTACATATTAAAAAAGTATGCAATTTGAGATTTCCTGAAGGGTTTATAAAAGTAATGGGAAAAGCATTAAAAAAAGCTCTACATGTGATTTACCAACCAGTCCTGTGCTTGCTGGATTATATTGTATGTCTCAAAATTCTTTACAATTCTCATGCTAATTTGCAGTTTAATATACAATAGAATCCACCGGGTGGCGTCGCAGTGGCTGCCTCGCTAACAGTCTGTCTCGTCCTTTTCTTTGTTATTTTTTAGTATGTGTTAAATGTATGTTTTAGTGCTCTTTAGCTTTGTTTTGTATGAGGCGTGGGGGATACTTTTTAAAATCTCTTACCTCCACGGAGATGCCGTATGGTATCACTGTCCGCACTGTGGCCTAACATCGAGGAGCTGGCGGCCTCTTGCTGGAGATCGACTTTGGGAATTTCAACCGCGGGAGCCTGCGGCCTTAACATCGTGGAGCTGGTGGTCCCTGTCGGGAGATCGAGCAAGGTGGAAGTTAGTAGTAAAGTTAATTAAACCAATTAGTTGTGTACAGGCGGAGGAGGCATCCCCAATGCAGTTGTCGATGTAGTGGAGAAAGAGTTGAGGGATGGTGCCAGTGTACATTTGGAACGAGGACTGTTCAATACAATACAATACAATACCGTTTATTGTCATTTGAACCTCATTGAGGTTCAAATGAAATTTAGTTTCTGCAGTCATACAAACAAAAGAACCAATTCACAACACAATTTACACAAACATCCATCACAGTGAATCTCCTCCTCACTGTGATGGAAGGCAAAGTCCCCATTCTCCTCCTGACGTCAGAGTGAGAGCACCCGGCGGGTGATGGTAAATAACTCCCGCGACCGGGCGATGCAAGGCCGCGGGTCTTGATGTTGGAGCATTTGGTGGACACTAGCAAGTCCCACGGCCGTTAAAGCTGCGCCGGTCGATGTAAGGCCCTGCTCCAGGTTATTTTCAACCCCGCATCTCGGGCAGGAGAAGTTGCCGCCGCGGGAGCTCCTAAAAGCGGTCTCCCACCAGGGACCCGCGAGCTCCCGGTGCTATCGTCCACCGGGCCTGCAGCTGGAGCATCCGAATCTCCAGGGTCGGGCAGCAGCAGCACGCCACCACAGCTCGTCCCGTTCCTAACTCGGCCAGCTCCACGACGGTGGGTAGTCCAACGTAAATGACGAACAGGAAGGCATAGCTGGTACCCTTGCGAGTGCTCATGACTACACCTTTAACTTGATGAGAGGAGTCCAAGGAGAAATTGTTTCAGAGGTTGTTCAAGAAGGAACTGCAGATGCTGGAATCTTCAGAGGTTGTTTGTATTTCTTTAGAGAGTTTCAGATATTGTTCTCTTCTTTTCCCTTCACTGGTGTCAGATATGGTAAAGTTGGGCACTAGGGTAGGTATCTTCTTCTTCTTCCTCGATGTTAGTTTGAAAGGAGTAGGAATACCGAGGAGCAGCCTTCTATACCAGATGGTATATTAAAGGGACAGGACAGTATCATTTCTTCTTCATTGTTGGTCTTTGTCTCTGGGGAGCTACCTGGATGGAGATAATGGCTACACATCCTACCTGAGCTGTGTCTTCTGCCCATTCTTAAGGGTCCACATACTCTTTACCTCACTCCCCAGATAGTGGCGTTGTAAGTAACACTGTCCTGCAGGCACAATAACTTTGTAACAAGTTAGTACAATGGCTCCTATCCCTACTCCCGTACCTCCTGCACAATAAATTCATTTCTTCTTTCCCTAGTGCAAGATTAGTTCCCTTCAGTTCTTATCTTTTTTGACACGAGTTCCTCTGTCTCTATTTTTCTTTTGGTGAAGTTTCTCAATCCCAATCAGCTTCCTGGGATTTGAAAGGGGCGGCGTTCTTTCTTGTCCTGATAATTTATTCTTCATGAGGATACCCTCAGATTTCATTTTTTAGGTTTTGAGGCAGGGGTCATCTTAATCTGTCCACACTCTGGACTAGCTGGCAGATCAGGGCTACCGGAATGGATTTGGCTGCCAGAATGCTTGGTCCCCTGCCCCCTAATCTTCTGGCCAGTGTTCTCTTCCTCTGTCTTCAGAGTCCCAAGTATCCCTGTATCCTCTAGAGATCCACTGACTTCTTAGACCCCATGGCCCTCTTCTTTGTCCCCTTCCTCCTCTATGTTCCCTCATAGGGCAAGCTCTGCTCCAGTGTCCCGTTTCCCCACATATGTAACATTGATCGGCCTCCCCAATAAAATTGAGGAAAAGTAGGCTCTCAAATAGGCATGTCCCTAAGGTAATCAGGAGGGATCCATGCCTCGAATTCTTCCTTTTCCTTCGATGTCACTTCCAGTTTCTGTATTCTTAGTACTGGTCTCTGTAGAGATTTAGTTGGTATCGAACCAGGTTGTACTGGAGCGGGGACGTCTGTAGCCTGGGGATAGTCTGCACCTATTGCAGTATCCAATTCTAAAGGTGGAGTAGGCACCTTCCAACTAGGAAATTGTCTACGGGGAATTCGTTCCATTTCCATAATATTGGGGATTTGTTCCGATTTCATAATCTTAGCGATATCAGGATCAGCTATTTCACAGCCCCCTACTGTCTCACCCTCAGAGAAACTGTTCTTTCTGCTAGCAGAATCTCTATACGTTAGGAATGATTCCTCTACTTCTCCAGTTGGTCTTTTAATTAATTTTGGCACCCACTTCTGAGAAACCTTCCTTCTAGCTCCCTGATCTCCACGCTATCCTCTGCTGGTGAAGCAATCATCGGAGCTGGAGAGTCCACTCCCAATTTCACTACTATGGATTTTAATTTAGTGGGTGGAGTCGAAGATGCCGCTGACCCCACCTGAGCGCCCTGTTCACAAGCGGCGCAAGGTGTTTTAGAACTAAGAACATGAGAGGGCTGAGAGGAATGCTGTGACTCTATTCCGAAAAAGTCTGCCCATCCTTTTATTCTCTCCCCTCAAGATCTACGCTAACTGCTGCACTTTTACTAAACTTGATGAGTGTAACTTTTGTTGGCACCTCCCCTTTAAGAGCCATCGTAGTCATCTCCCCTTTAAACGCTGGTGCTCTTTCCTGCTCCTACTGCTGTCTTTCAATGTCTCCCTCTCTCTCTTCCGAAATACCTAGGGAAGGACCAGCTCTCCCTTCCTCAATCCTTATCCCCAGCTTGAACGCTGCCATTCTTAAAGTAGAAAGCAGAACGACTTCTTTAGTTAGCTTCCTTTCAGTAAAAAACATCTTCCATAATTTAATGAGTTCGTTCCCTTCTTCACTATCCCCATATCGCCTAATAATTTTCTCTATGTAGGTTATTCCTGTTACAGACTTTAGCCCACCCATCGGCAAAAGTTTGTTCCCCAAAACTTTATTTAATTTCCCCGGGAATTCCCTTACTCTTTCTGCCTTCTGAGGAATCTTATCACAGATTATTCTCAATGAACTTTCGGTTATATTTGCTAGGTCCTTCTCTAGGCTATTTCCCATCCTCCTACACAATAGACACAATACAGATAAGTTTCAAGGCACTCACACTTCCTCTACACTGACTCCTTCCTTTCAATCTCCAAGGCCACTGAGATCGCTTTCACACACTAGTCAACGTTGGTCTAACAGATTCACACCTTTCTCATACAATTGTACATTCACTTTTATTCAACTGCCAGTCAATCATTCTCAGTTGCTCAGTTCAATCACTCTACTCAATCGCTCTTCAATTGTTCTATTCAATTACCCTTCAATCGTGCACTCGACTTTCTTATCAATTCAATCTTATTCATAATTACTCAATCATTTTTCAGCCTGTAAACAAAACCTTCAGTCTCTCAAACTAAGGCTCTTAATATTTAAATCTTTTAGCAGCAATCTCTCTCACTCAGAACACTTTAAGTTCCCAAAGACAAATAAACCCGAACAATGCAAGCAAAACTATAATCAAACAAGAAACTATTCCCCCAATTACAAGTAGCCAAGACACACCGTAATAAAAAAGTAAAGCATCCACTTATTATGACGATGAATCACGCACTCTAACAAATCCTCCTCGTGGCATACTTGGTCAACAGAACAATTCCTTCTTTGACACAGCGATCGAAAGAATACGACCCATGACCGAACCACCACGAATCGGACTCTAACAATACAATCCCGATTTAAACAAATATTCAATTTAAACTCACTTTTACCCCAATTATCCAACACCCAAAACCCTTAAGCACCCACATAGACAATACAAGTAGAGGTTAACGATCTTAACACACTCTAAATACATTTTACACATTACAGAGTATTTATACAGTTCGGGTCTGATGAAGATATACACTGGAAATTTACAATACACTATAGTAACAACACGCTAGCGCACAATTCACAAACACTTGATTTCTATTTTGCATCACACTCTTCCTCTAATACTGAAGATTTTCCCCTTCCTAGGGTACTCTTTGCTGAGGGGTACTACTTCTTAGTTGACTACTTATCCTCCTTCAGATACTTTCCTCCTGCTATGACTGGACTTCTATTGGGGGACCTCTATCCCTCCACTCTAAGTTTTCAGAATTAGTAGTACTGTTCCCGTCCGGGCACTTTTCACCAAAAAAATCAGGTTCCTTTCTCTCAGTTACTCTTTGCTATCAGGTACTAATCAACGATCGATCAGAGGGTTACTACTCACTGTTGATTAGCCGCTATTCGGGATTGATCTCAAATACGCTATACAAACTTCGAAGTTCTATATACACAGAATTCGAATTCTACGTACAGTCAGAACCTCAATATGAAATTCTGTATTCAGATACTTTAATTCTGCAAATTTAAGTTTGCTCTGTTTGGACCAATCAGTTTTGGTGCATACCACTCAACGTACTCTACGCAAGGAGAACTAAGGCTCAAATTCAAATTTACTTGCTCAATGAAATCTCGAATGGACTAGAGTATTCCCAGCCAATCTATACTCTAGCCACCGAGCCTGGTCCTCCTCCGTCACTTCAGGGAGGGATTCGGATATCTTCACACAGTCGTGGCTTCTAACCAACCTAGGTTTTACCTGCTCAAAAGGATTTCCTTCTCACCTGCTTGGCACCAGTTGTCAGCGCAAAGCCTCTTCGCTGGCAGTCGATGGCGAGTTTCGGAACGCACCTTTCCAATCAGCGCTCCCAGCAATGACAGGTCAAATGCTTCACCACTTTTAATAAATCCTGTTTTTAATATCCCGCCAATCGGATACCAAATCTGGGTAGGGGTTTAAATCCAAGTCTGAATTAATGTTTTTTTGCCAGCAGCTGCAGTCTACCAACTATGACCAAGTTTTGGGCCTCTAACCCAGGAAAGAGCCTCTAACCGAACCCCAGCAGAGCCTCTAACCCCACCCTGATTTTATGGGCCCCTAACCCAATGGAGTGTTATTACCCTCCCCCCCCCCCCCGTACTTGCTAGACTGTTCTACGATCTCGTTGGGACCCTTTCCCAAGCCTGCAAATGATCGATATGCTCCGACTAGCGAAGTGCCGAAAATCAATGAGAAAACCGCACAGTAGCGCCGATTTCTGCACTCGTGATCGGGACAGCTCAGCACCCTTAATCGCAAACTTGTGGTTGGGGGTCCGTCGAGATCCCGGACGAGCCCCCAATGTAAATAGCTCGTTCTAAGTAAAGTGGATAGGTATATGGACGTGAAAGTAAAGTGGACGTGAAAGTAAAATGATCATTAATCATTAGAAAATAAAAACTTTAAAAGTAAAGTGGATAGGTATATGGACGTGAAGGGAATGGAGGGGTATGGTCTGAGTGCAGGTAGATGGGACTAGGGGAAAACAAATGGTCGGCACGGACTGGAAGGGCCGAGAGGGCCTGTTTCCGTGCTGTTATTGTTATATGGTTATATGGTTAAGCTCGCCCCAGTCTAGTTTCAATCAATAAAATGCTGAATCAAGCACAAGCAACTTAACTTTATTTTGGATAACACAGTAACAGTTTCCCTATACATTACCTAACCACCGCAGGTTCGATCCTTGTATCTGCTTGGCTAAGCCCTTCTAGCCTCGTGCAAGCAGAGACACTCCAAAAGATCATGGAGTCCCAAGCGTTCTTCCAGAAGATTGACATCGGACCACGTGGGAACTACCTTTTATAGGTCCCTGAACCATGAGGGGCTGAACCACATGGGGGTGGTATCTATACAGTCCAATAACACATATCGATTACGACAGTACATGATAGACAGTTCCCTAACCCAATAACACAGTAACTATTACATTGTATCTGGCGAAGCTTTGAAATGGAACTTAACACAGATTGACCCAATCAGTTCAATGCAATTTGCACCTCATTGTAAGACACTGCAGATGTCCCATTCTTTCTCTGCAGCTCTTATCTAGGCCACAGACAAAATGGCACCATTCAGCAGCGTGTCCCAGTTCTGCAAAAGTACATTTAACTTGACCAAAAATGGCCTAGCAGCACACAAGGCTTTACTCAATTTTAATGTCCTGGCTGCTCCAATTTAGTCAGGATTAACACTAATATGTAAAGATCGTAGAATAGAAACAATATAAATAAATTGTATAAAATGTAATGGATATCCATCATTAATCATTAGAAAATAAAAACTTTAACATTTGGCTAAATATTCGGGAAACCATCAGGATTCTCAAAGTAAAAAGTACCAAGTTATTCCACTAAATGCGTTAGTTTACTTCTTATTTTAACTAGATGCTGCCTTTCCAGTGTTTCGTATACATTTCAATTTCATCAACATTCTGTTTTATCCTTGGTCTTTTTTTTAAACTTTTTTTTAACTAAACACATAACTTCATGACCAACTAATCGTGGCTGTTTGAAGTACAAAATATTTTACAGCTGTTGCATTTCTTTCTGCTTTTAGGTGCCAGATCTCGATCTGGAAGGCTTGTTTGGAAATATCGATGATGTAATACTCGTGTCCTCTAATCTGCTCAAACATCTGGAAGACACAGCTACTGGAAATTCTGACCGACTTCTCCTGATAAGTAATATTCTTTAAATATTTACTCAGCATTAGCTTTGGTGAGATGACATTTCTGTGTTGTTTAAGAAGGAACTGCAGATGCTGGAAAAATCGAAAGTAGACAAAAAGTGCTGGAGAAATTCAGCGGGTGAGGCAGCATATGTGGAGAAAAGTAGGCGTTTCGGGTCGAGACCCTTCTTCAGACTGATTTCGGGGGGCGGGGGTGGGAAAAAGAAAGGAAGAGTGGAGACAGTAGGCTATGTGGGAGAGCTGGGAAGGGGGAGGAGAAGGAGGGAGAAAGCAAGGACTACCTGAAATTAGAGGTCAATGTTCATACCGCTGGGGTGTGAACTATAATTTCATAAATTCACAACTCTCTGGGTGAAAAGGTTTTTTCTCACCTCAGGCTCAGTCTCCCCTTTATTCAAAGACTGTGGCCCCTGGTTCTGGACTCGCCCAACATTGGGAACATTTTTCATGCATCTAGCTTGTCCAGTCCTTTTATAATTTTATATGTTTCTATAAGATCCCCCCCTCATCCTTCTAAACTCCAGTGAATACAAGCCTATTCTTTTCAATTGTTCCTCATATGACAGTCCCCCCATCCCAGGGATCAATCTCGTGAACCTACGCTGCACTGCCTCAATCACAAAGATGTCCTTCCTCAAATTAGGAGACCAAAACTGTACACAATACTCCAGATGTGGTCTCACCAGAGCCCTATACAACTGCAGAAGAACCTCTTTACTCCTATACTGAAATCCTCTTGTTATGAAGGCCAACATTCCAAGAGCTTTCTTAACTGCCTGCTGTACCTGCACGCCAACTTTCAGTGACCGGTGTACAAGGACACCCAGGTCTCGCTGCACCTCCCCCTTACCTAACCTAACCCCATTGAGATAATAATCTGCCCCCTTGTTTTGCCGCCAAAGTGGATAAGCTCACATTTATCTATATTATACTGCATCTGCCACGTATCTGCCCACTCACTCAACCTGTCCGGGTCACCCTGCAACCTCCTAACATCCTCTTCACAGTTCACACTGCCACCCAGCTTTGTGTCATCCGCAAACTTACTAGTGTTGCTCCTAATTCCCTCTTCCAAATCATTAATATATATGGTAAACAGCTGTGGTCCCAACACCGTGCCTTGCGGCACTCCACTCGCCGCACGCCACTCGCCACTGCTTGCCATTCTGAAAAGGACCCGTTCACTCCTACTCTTTGCTTCCGGTCTGTCAACCAATTTTCTATCCATGTCAACACACGAGTCGAGGGGAGAGGTAAAGCGAGACGTTATTGTGCTCATGTAAGCGGTAATAAAAGTAGCAGCTTCCTTTGTCTTAGGCTCTGCTTTGAATTCACATTGGTCACTGGTGCACATTCCCATGAATTTTATATTTATTTATGGGACATGGGTGTCATAAATCTAGTCTTTATTGAAGGGTATTTGGTGGCCTTGCGTTGATGGATTTCATAAGAAACAAAAATAGGATTAGGCCTTTCAAATCCTCATGTCTGCTCTACCATAAAAGAAAGTCAATACTGACCTTGTACCTCATCGCCACTTTTCTGCTCTAACTTTGATTCCAGTGATTTCCTTAATATGTTTCCATCCATACCCACCACTAACTCCTTATGTTCCTTCTTATGATGCCTGGGAATTAAAATACCACCAACCAATTTTCCTGACTAGTATCCAATACCCAGAAGGGGACTTAAAATTTAGATCTATTGTTCCATGCAAGACATTGCTTTAGATTTGTGCTTTTATTAATGATAGCTGGATAAGTTTTTTGATTTCTCTAACCAGCCTGACTTAATGAACCAAAAGTGCCAGAAGATCAGATGTCGGATTTTTTTTTGACGATTTATTCATGATTCTTTACTGTTACAAACATGGGATATTTATGGCTGGATTTGCTTTACCCATTATTGTTAGGTGATTAAAACTCACCTGGTTCCTTATAGACTGAGTAATGGAAATGGAAATCAGTAATAGCTCGGGGGGCTGAACTACAGGGAGAGGTCGGGCAGGCTAGGGGTGATCTTACAGAGGTGTATTAAATCATGCAGGGAATAGATAGGGTTAATGCACAGTTTTTTTTTCCCAGGGTAGGGGAATCAAAAACAAGTAAGCATAGGATTAAGGTGAGAGATAAACAATTTAATAGGAACCTGAAGGGCAATCTTTTCATACAGAGGGTGGAGCGTATATGGAATATGCTGCAAGAGAACGTAGTTGAGGCAAGTACAATAATAGAACCAGACTGAACATAGAACAGGTCAGCACCTGACTGGCCCTTCAGTCTGACTCTCATTCAGTCTTACTCTAATTATGACTCAATATTTAATATACAACTATCAGGTCTCCCCGTAATCTCTGATGCTCCTGAAAAAAAAATCCAAATCTGTCCAACCATTCCCTGTAGATAACACTTCCTATTCCAGGCATCATTCTGGTAAACATCCTCTTTCCAAAACATCAAAAGTCTCCACATCCTTTCTGTAATGGGGTGACATTTATAAGACATTTGAACAGGCACATGGATATGAAAGGTTTGGAGGGATATCTACCAAACATGAGCAAATAGGTCCATCTTAGATGTGGCACTTTGGTTAGCATGGACAAGTTGGGCTAATATGACCTGTTTCTGTGCTGTGTGACTCTGTAAACCTATGACTTCATACTTCTCATGATGTGGCAAGAGAAATACTCATAGCACCTTCAATTTTTATTTTGCCTCCAGTTGCTTAATCTAAATCTGAAAGGGACATCTTGAAACATAGATATATTTACATGCGTATTGAATGTTAAAGTTATCTTTTTATTTTGCAGTGTATAACAAATAAGTTATGATTTAGAGCCAGAATGTTTAGGCACTAAAAATCTCTGAAATATGCAGGCAAAAAGGTATAATAAAATTACAAGGCACGAAAAAAGCATTTATTGACCAAAAAAGGCATAAAAAGGCATTTATTTCCACCACCAAAATATGGTTAAAAATGATAATTATAAAGGTATACTACATTAAATGACCAAATGGGTTGCCTGGTTGCACATAACTACCAACATTTTTTCAAATTATCTGGTGTTAAACTATGCTGTCTGTCAGACAGAATATGCTAGGTTGTGAAAAACTTATTTCTACCCCAGCTGAGGTCACTGGTGCATACCTGAAACAAGCTACAAACTCTACATTCATGTCGATATCTTGTGCATTCCAACTACCTTTGAGAATTTTAGCTCTGTTTTGTATTTCTTCAGGATCGTTGTTAGCTAAAATCACCCTCTCACATTTTCCTTGTATGTCTTTACCTACATCGCCAGGAACTTTAAGTACAAAGTACAGCAAGTGAAAATGTAAACAACTGAGCAATAGTTGTGCTCTGTGACTTCTCCAATACTTCCGATGTCAAGAAATACTCCTTTGATGGTTGACCTGCCTCCAGTGTACCAATGACTACATTGGCAACAAATCTCCCCACAGCATCAGTTGTCTCATCTAATGAGATCCATATTTTGTTGCATGCAGCTTAATCTCTAATTTTCTACACAACAATGTTGAGGTTGCTGTTAGCATAATTTTTCCCTAATGATGACTCGCTTGGTATATGTTCCTCTGTGTATTTTCCTAAAAAACCTCTGAGAGATTTGTTTTCCAATTTCCACAGTGGAATTCCAGCATCAATGAATGCGTTGCACAGATCACTCAAAAACTCAGATTTGCGACTGGAGCCAGTGGCAAATGCAGTGAGGAGACAAGCTTGCGTATTTCCTATCTTCAGTTTCTCTGCCGCCGACTTGTGTTAGCTGTCTGTACATGCTGGGAGAAGAAATATTTCTTCTCATGATTCACTGCTTTCTTACATGCTTTGCAAAACAGCACACAGTTGTCTGTAGAGAATATATCACTCCCGTACACTCTCACCAAATCGTTCAGTTTTTTTACAAGGCATTGACTTGACTTTAGGCATTTTGACGCTTGCAGGGGTAGATCCTACAGGAGCGGGGAGGTACTCTGAGAAGCTGAGGAGCAAGTTCTCAGCAAATGACTCTTCTTCAGTGTGGAAGGGCTTGCAAGAAATCACAAGCTACAAGAGGAAAACCCCCCGCTCCTTGGACAATCGTCAGCTGACCTACGACCTGAACGAGTTCTACTGCAGGTTTGATATACAGAAACGTAACCCTGGTACCCCCACACCCCATCCCCAACCAACCCTTCACACCTACTCACAGCTTGACTCCAGTTTGAAAAGACTGGACCCTTCCCCACCTACTCCTCCCCAATCACCACTTCACACCTACTTAAAGCATGACTCCAGTTTGCAAAGACTGGACCCTTTCCCACGCACCCCTCTGCAATCACCAATTAACACCCACTTATAGCCGGGTTTCGCCCAGGTGGTGTAAATTTTCTTGTACGTTACGTTAAAAAGGCAAAAAAAAGGCTGATTTAGGCACTCAATTGTGAAAAAGGCATTATCTTCCTGAAATCATTAAAAAAAGGCATGAAAAGGCACGTGGGATTTATGGCAAAATCCTGGCTCTAGTTATGATACATTTCTCGGTACCTTTGTAGGTACTTGCCAAGGTTGAGAGTTGCTGACTTTCATAACTTTCTAGAGGCATAGAGCTTTGTGTGCACAGCATTTGGTCTTCAGGTGAAAACAGATGGTGAAGGGTCTGGTAATACTCAACCTGTGCCAAGAATGCTCCACATAGGTTAGGTCTTCTGTAGTCACCAGGTTGCCTGTCTGAAACTGGCACCAGTCCCATTTTTTACAATAATACCCATTTCAGGCCCCTGTCTACTATTGGCTCAATAATGGTCCCAGCATGTGTTGTGTATGCTGCAGCCAGCTTGCCAATTATCCAAAAGGAACAGAGGTTTCTACTTAATGTCTTCTGACTAGAAAAGCACTGCTGTCTCAAGCACAGTAAAAAACAGCTTAACTGTATTATAGCACTTAATGCGTATAATTTATTTTGCAAATGTTTATCACAGCACCTTCATGAATATTGTAAAGTAATGCATTATAAACATCCAGCAAGGTCATTCATTTTTGTAATTTGAATTCCAATTTAAGATTAGAACCACAAGTGTTGTGATTGCAGCGTTAAGATCATTACATATTTACTGATAATTCACTTTCTAAATTGCGGAATGCACAAAGTTCATTTTCTTTATTTTTAGCTCAGTAATTTGGAAATGAGCATGATCCCCAATTAAATCCAATCTTCACCTCCTCGTTTTCTTTTTCTAAATTGCATTTTCTCCCTCGCACCTGAATGTATAATTTTTCCCACTTAATGAAGAATACAATAATGTCCATTATGAGCTGGAATTTACAATTATTCAGTTTCGTTCCTTGACAAATACTGCCACAAATAAATTAGCACATGAGTCATTCACGCTTCTGGAACTAAACTGAAAAAATACTGTTGGCAATTTTAATGCTGCAAATTGTTCCTGGATGGTTGACATTTAGAAGGGAAAGACATTATAGAAAAGGGGGTAGAGCAATCCTATTTTTTGAGAATGGGATAAGTGCAGTGGAAAGAAAAGATTTTAGTTCAGAAAATCAGCTTGGGTGGAACTAAGAAATAGCAAGGTACTGAATACATTCATGGGGGTTGTATTAAGGTTGTATTAAGGACCATTGAAAATAGTGGTAATGTGCAAATGAGGAGCATTGTATTAATCAAAAATGATGGATACATATAACAGGGAGAATACAATGGTCAAGGGGTTCTATAATGTGCATATAATCAGGGAAAGCCTAATGAGCAAAGCATGGGGGATGAATTGATGGAATTGTTTTTCTTGATCGTTATGTTGAGAAGCCAGTGAGGGAATGGTGATCATCATATGGTAGAAATTTCTGATATAAAAACTGAAAATGATTTAGTTCAATCTGATACTACAGTCAGATCTTAAATCTGAATATAGTAACATTCAAGGGTATGTGTTAACTATCGTAGATTGGGAAAGTATATTAAAAGTATGGCATTAACAGGCAATTGCTGACATTTAAATAGTTACTGTTTTGTTTATAGATAATATATAATTCCTTAAGGCAAAAAACCTTGAAAAAATGTTCCAGCCATGTTTTTTAAGAGAAAGTTAAAAATATTATTGGATCAAAGGAAAAGGTCTGTACGGTCTGTAATGTTGACAAGAAAAGTAGTTAGCCTGAGGGCCAGGAAATTGAGAGAAGAGTAAAGGGGCTGGCTGTCCCATTGCGGCGACCTAATTGATGAGTTTAGAAGAATTTGCCCTCGACTCATACTCGCAGCATGGTCGTCACGAGGTCCTAGGAGGTCTTTGTAACTCTCCTTCATGCTCGAGAGTAGTCCCCGCGTACTCGAGGCCTCAGCTAAGTTGCGGCATGTTTTTCAACATGCTGAAAAATGCCCGCAGGTAAAAAAAGGTCGCCATAGAAAAAAATCAATTTTTTTTGTACTCGTAGGTTTAGTCAAAGTAGGTCATAGTAGGTCGGCATGTTATTCATAGGTAATTGAGGGTAGTCGAAGGTAATCGAAGGTAGTCAAAGGTAGTTGTAGATAGTCTTCAGCATAGTCGAAGGGAGGTCGAAGGAGATCGAAGGAGGTCATCTTCACTCTCCACTATTCAATTTTCCCGAAGCTAGTCGAAGCTAGTTGAAGCTAGTCTACAACATAGTCGAAGGAGGTCGAAGGAGGTCTTCTACATAGTCGAAGGAGGTCTTCAACATGACGCTTTTTCAAACTCTCCTAAATTCTTCTAAACTCACTAATTAGGTCGCCGCAGTGGGACAGCCACTTAAATGAGTGGGTGAATGAAAAATTTAGATACAAAATGAATGACAGGACCCTGGGAGTGTTGTAGAACAGAGAACCTAGGGGTACAAATACATAGTTCCCTGAAAGTGGCAACACAGTTTGACAGCTTGGTGAAGAAGGCATATGGCAAGCTTGGCTTTATTGGGCAGGGCATTGAATACTAGAATTGGGATATCATTTTACAGCTGTATAAAATATTGGTGAGACCGCATCTGGAGTTTTGCACGCAGTTCAGGTTACTTCTTCATAGCAAGGATATGATTATGGACATCATGAGAGTAGGGGAATCAAGAACCGGAGGACATAGCTTTGAGATGAGGGAGGAAAGATTTAATAAGAACCTGAGGGATAACTTTTTTACACAAAGGTTGGTGGATGTATGGACAAGCTGCCGGAGGAAGTAGTTGAGGTAGGTACTATCACAATGTTTAAGAAATATTTATACAGGTACATGGATAGGATAGCTTTAGAGGGATATGGGCCAAAAGCAGGCAGGTGGGACTAGTGTAGATGGGGCATGCTGGTTGATGTAGGTAATTTGGGTCAAAGGGCCTGTTTCCACACTATATGACACTAATATATTAGTTTCAAATGTTGCAATTAATCTCTGTGTCCATATATTTATAAAAAGAAGCATTCAGTATGGTATCTTGTGTCAGAATTGTTTATGACATTGAAATATAAATACAAAATCAAGGATTCATGATCAAGAGATTTCAGTTCCAACCCTGTCATATAGGCTCAAGAATTTAAATGCAGTTAATGAAATAAAATGAAAATATTTATAACGGTAACCGTGTAACTTAAAAAAAAACCCACCTGGTTCCAAATAAATCTGTTGTCTCTTGCCAATCTGGCTGCTATGCAACTCCAGACCCGTGGTTATATGGTTGTACATTTGAAATAAGCCAGAAAACCATTCAGTTCAGGGGACAAAAAGGGCTGGGCAGTAAATACTGTCATAGCAAGCGATGCCTATATCCATTGAGCGAATACAAAAAAATTCAAAACATAATGGTGGTGCAGAGGTAGAGTTGCTGCCTTAAGCACCAGAGAACCGGGTTTGATCTTGACTACGTGTGCTCCCTGTATGGAGTTTGTACATTCTCCCCTTGTGCTACGTGGGTTTTCTCTGGGCACTCCGGTTTCCTCCCACACTCCAAAGACATACAGGTTTGTAGGCTAATTGGTTTGTTATAATTTTAAATTGTCCCTAGCGTGTGTAGGATGGTGTTAGTGTGGAGGGATTGCTGGTCGGTGCAGACTCGGTGTGCCAAAGAGCCTGTTTGTGCACTGTATCTTTAAACTAAACTAAAACTAAACACAAAACGGTGATAAAATCTGGAACGTTTGAAACAACATTTGGACTGTATGAACAGTTCCATGAGTCACCGGCTCATCCCACAGATTCGGCTTCTGTGTTGCAGCTCACTATTCAGCTGGCTCATGCAAGGTGACCTGGTTCCAGGATTTTGAAAGCCTTGCTTTTTTAGTCGGCTGTTAAAAGGCACATCAGAATTGCAAAGCCAATTTATTTTATCAGTTCCTTTGTTTCTATGAACAAACCTCTCACTGTATGAGCCCGGCTAAAATTAGTTACTCATTGTGGAGCAAAGTGGCAAACCCTCACTGAATCACCATGGTGAAAACACTTCAGTACTCCAACGCTGGAATCTCGCACTGCTGTTTAAAAATTTCCATCAACCCTTCACAGTTATAACTGGCTTGGAAATGTAAACATGCTGCATTGGTAAATTATACTGATTTGTCGTGTGCTTGTTGGAAACTTGCTTATTTTATAGTCATGAGAGGAATAGATTGGGTAGACACTCTGAATCTCTTGCCCAGAGTAAGGCAATGGAGAACCAGAGGTTTAAAGTGAAGGGGGAAATAATTTACAGGGGTAACTTTTTCATATAAAGGGTGATGGGTGTATGGAATGAGCTGCTGGGGGAGGTAGTTCCGGCAGGGACTATCGCAACATTTAAAAAGTAATTAGACAGGTACGGGGATAGGACAGGTTTAGAGGGATATGGGCCAAATGCAGGCAAGTGGGACTAGTACAGATGGAACATGTTAGTCGGTGTGGGAAAGTTGGGCGAAGGGCCTGTTTCCACACTGTATGACTATGACTTTAATATATTTCTGCTATTAAAGTATGAAGTTGTACAGTTTCAGAATTATATTAATAATATTACATGTCGACTATAATGACACCGATTTTAGACAAGTACAATTGTTTATTAATCAGTTACTTGCCAAATAAGACTTTATTATATGAATTGAATTTATAGATGGCTTTCATGCCTTGAACTATCCATTATGTATTTACAGAAGTAGAGAATTTCAGAAATGCCTAGTTTATGTGCATTCACTCCTCTATTTCGACTTTATTTTCTGATTCAGAGATTAGTAAATGCCTAAGGTCAAGTACAGGCATGCATATATGAAACCGACACTTGAAATTACCTGTGGGCTTAATACCTTTAATATAGATTATATAATGAGTATATAGTTTAAGCACATTGAACCTTTTTGAGTGACCATCTCTGCATTAGGTGATTCATACTTAGCAATATCAAGCAATTTGGGGAGGCATGGCAGTAGATCTGTGACCCACAGTGGGGACTGTGGATTTCATGATTTCCATTCTAGGTTCCTCTATCCACTTGCTGGAAAATGCATAAAGGGGAGTGACCATGTGCAGAGGCATCCAGTACCAAGATCGCATGACTCAATGCCATTACTGTTTACGTTCATAGCATCTGTGAGGCTTGCTTCTGTGCAAATTAAAAGCAAGCTCCATGAGCAGTTCCAAGCCAAACATCGGTAATCTGAAAGAGTTACCACTCCCTTTAAATTATTTACATACTACCCTTTTTTTTCAAGGTCCCCAATACCCCTAAGGAAATTACAGCCTTTCATTCTCTGTCAATACGGAACTCTTCCTCTTGAATAAAGTGACAGCGTAAGGTTTTTCTGCCCTGGCATACCAGCTTGGAAAATATATGTCAAAATAATTTTCAGGTTGAAGACACATCACCATAATGGAAATCTCAAATCTTTGCAAACTATTCCCAAATGTTGCCAGATCCCAGATTTTATTTTAGAGATACAGTGCGGAAACAGGCCCTTCGGCCCACAGAGTCTGTGCCAACTAGCGACCCCTGTACACTAGCACTATTCTAAACACTAGGGATAATTTACAATCTTTAACGGTCAATTAACCTACAAACCTATACGTCTTTGGAATGTTGGGAGGTCACCGGAGCACCTGGTGAAAACCTACGCGGTCACGGGATAACATACAAACTCCATACAGACAGCACCATAGTGAGAATTGAACCCTAGTCTCTGCCGTTGGAAGGCAGCAACACTACCACCATGCTGGGTATTTTCTAGCACCTTCTGTTTTCATATCAGACAAACCAAATTCACTTTTTAGTTTAGTTTAGAGACACAGCATGGAAACAGGCCCTTTGGCCCACCGGGTCCGTGCCGACCAGCAATCCCTGCACATGAACATTATCCTACACCCACTAGGGACAATTTTTACATTTACCAAGCCAATTAGCCTACAAACCTGTACGTCTTTGGAGTGTGGGAGGAAACCGAAGATCTTGGAGAGAACCGACACAGATCACGGGGAGAATGTACAAACTCCGTACAGACAGCACCCGTAGTCGATATCGAACCCGGGTTTCTAGCGTTGCATTCGCTGTAAGGCAGCAACTCTACCGCTGCACCACCGTGACCAAATGTCTGATTTGATGTCTACTTGAATGTTTGATTTAATTTTACATGTTGTATTATCTTTGATCAGAGAGGGAATTAGTTGTATAGGAATTGGAGTAGTTCATTAAATTGTAAGCTGTAGGTCAATTAGGGCATGGCTGATCTATGCATCAGTTCCACTTGTTTACGGTTGTTCCAATTCTCTTGTCACCTTTTGAGCTCAATATTGAAAGTAATAATCAATGCACTATCGATAGTTTTTTTGGGGAAATGGAACTCCTGCCACTAAGTTTAAATAATATATTTCTCCAGATTATAATATCTATATTACTAAAAGTCTGATCTTGACCACTTCCTGTTGTTTATTGATTTTAGAAAAAACGCTACCACTTATGGCTGTGATTTTTGGCCATCTTACTAGTCCCCCTCCGCTGCGCAGGACAAGAGGATTTTTCCCATTGATGAAAAATAAAAGAATTATTAATGTTTAAAAAATATAAGATTCTCTCTCCTGAAGGCCACGCCCCTTCCGGAGGGACTATAAAACCCGGCAGCTCTCTGCAAGATGGGGTAGCGAGAGGTCGCAATTCTCAGTCTGAGCTGCGAATAACACTGAACACATGTCTATGAAACTGTGAGTGGTTTTACTGACCTGTCAGTGCCCTTAATGTGGTTTGAAAATGTAGTTTGAAAAATGCAAAAGTGTGTTTTGGTTTGAAAGTGATAAAGCTGTGTTGCCTTTGGTTCTGAAAGTGCTAAAGCAGGCAGTGTTGCCTTTGGTTTTGAAAGTGCTAAAGCAAGCTGTGTTGCCTTTGGTTTTGAAAGTGCTAAGGCAAGCTGTGTTGCCTTTGGATTTTAAAGTGCTGAAGCAAGCTGCGTTGCCTTTGGTTTTGAAAGTGCTAAAGCAAGGTGTGTTGCCTTTGGTTTTGAATGTGCTAAAGCGAGCTGCCTTGCCTTTGGTTTTGAAAGTGCTAAAGTGCGCTAATTAGAGCTGCCTTGCCTAATAAGAGCTGCCTTGCCTTCTAGATAATTAAAAGTCTAATCTTGACCACCTGTTTGCGCTTTATATTGATTTTAGAAAAAATGCTACCATGTACGGCTGTGATTTTTGGCCATCTTACTCAGTCCCCCTCCGCTCATCAGATGCCCCAAAGATTTTTCCCATCGATGAAAAATAAAAGAGTTTTTTTTTTTTAAACAGTTTAAAAAAATTTTGAGATTATCTCTCCTGTCGATCACGCCATGAAGGCCATGCCCCTTCTGGTGCGAGGAGGGGAGGGACTATAAACCCGGAAGTGTGGGCGTGGCTCATTCTCCGCAAGATAGGGGAGGGAGAGGTAACGACTAGCTAGATGACAATACAATGGTTTCCTCCCGCCGCCCCCCCCCCCCCCCCCCCCCCCCCACCCCCGGGTTCTGGTTAAAGCAGCTGACAAGTTGTGTTAACCCCCACCCCAAACTCACAGTCATTTTGGGAAGGTGGCCCTAGCTGCCATTACTCCCTCTGGCAGTAATGGCAGCCAGGGCTGTCTATGGAGACCTGCGTTTCCTCCGTTGATTGCAGGGACATGGGGAATCGTGGCACCTTTTTCTCGCTGGAGATCCCGATCCAGTTCTACGACTTGGGTAGGTCCTGCCTCTATCCCCTTCCTCTCTACTCCCCAGAGAGAGAGGGGGTGGGGGAGAGGGGGTGTGGAGGGAGGGAGGGCGAGGGTGTGGAGAGGGAGGGATGGAGAGGGGGGAGGAGAGGGGAGAAGAGGGTCCTTCCTCTCTGGCCCCCCTCTCTGCCACCCTCTCTGCCACCCTCCCTCTCTGCCCCCTTCCTCTCTGTCCCCCCTCCCTCTCTGTCCCCCCTCCCTCTCTGTCCCCCCCTCCCTCTCTGTCCCCCCTCCCTCTCTGCCCCCTCCCTCTCTGCCTCCTCCCTCTCTGCCCCCCTCCCTCTCTGCCCCTTCCTCTCTACCCCCCTTCCTCTCTACCCCCTTCCTGCTCTGCCCCACCCTCTCTGTCCCCCCTCCCTCTCTGCCCCCTCCCTCTCTATAGAATCCCCCTTCTCCCCTACGCCCCTTTCTTCTCTCTTCCTCTCTCCCCCCCTCCCCCCTCTATCCTCACTCCACCTCACCCCTCCCCCTCCCCCTCTCCCCTGCCCTCTCCACTTCCACCCCCCCTTCCCTTCTCTCCCCTACTCTCCCCCAGTCTCCCCTCCCTCCACCCCACTCCTCCTCTCCCACCTCTCCCATCCTCCCTCCCCCCTCTCCCCCACTCTGTCCCACACTCCCCTCCCCCTCCTCTCTCTCCCCCTTCCCCTCCTCTCTCTCCCCCTCCCCCAATATGCACCCCCTCCCCCACTCCCCTCCCCCTCTCTCTCTCCCCTCCCCTCTTCCCTCCCCCTCTCCTCTCCCCTTCCCACTCCTCCTCCCCCCCCCCTCTCTCCCCCTCTCACCCCTTCCTCCCTGTGTGTGGGGGGTGGTTAGTGTGTATGTGATGCTGCAGCCCCCCCCCCCCCCCCCCTCCGCAACTGTGCATTGAGGGGACGGGACCCAACGGGCCCCCCTTGGTCTAGTACTTCTCAATAGAGTGACATCACTTTTGAGGTAGTGCCTACTTGACTTAGGCCCTTTCTCCAGAACATGGAACATAGAGCAGGACAGAACAGAAGCAGGTCCTTTGTCCCACGATGTCTATGCCAATCATGATTCCAAATTAAAGTAACTCCATCTGCCTGCATGTGATTAAGTTGCTCCATTCCCTGCATGTTCATATCCCTGCCTAATTACACAGATCCACTTCCATCATCCTCCCTGACAGCACATTCCAGGCACTGGGTTCCAGGTTCCAGATTGTGTAAAAGACTTTCCTCACATATCTCCTTTAAACTTACCTCCACTCACCTTGCATTCTACTATTTGAAGAAAGAAAATAATATTGCTCTTTAACAATTTGAGATGACTTTTTAATATAATGTATTCACATAAAGGGGAAAAGGAAGACATGAGATATCTTTGGATGCAGAGAAAGCATTTGATCAGGTAGTGTGGCAGTATTTATACATAGTACTCCAAAAATTTAATATGGGAAATAATTATATTAGATGGGTAAAATTATTATATGATAAACCAATGGCAAGAATATTAACTAATAATATGTTGTCTCCAAAATTCCAATTATCACGGGGCAATATGCAGGGATGTGTTTTATCACCCTTGCTATTTGCCCTTATGATAGAGCCTCTGGCTGAAAGGATAAGAACACATTTGAATATTCAGGGATATAATACTTAGGACTCTAATAGCAAAATTTCATTATATGTGGATGATATACTTTTATATATTAGAAATTCAGAAACGAGTATCCCGAATTTACTAAATGTAATAGAGGAATTTTGCTCTTTTTCTGGATATAGAATAAATTGAAGTAAAAGTGAAATTATGTCATTATAGCCCCAGAAAGTGAATCATCTATTAAAATTTCCATTTAAAATTGCAACGGAAAAATTTAAATATTTAGGTATTCAAGTTACTAGAAGATATAAATCATTATTACCCATATCACCCATCTGAGGTATGCTTTTACGAAATTATATTCCCTTCCTTTTTACTGCCAGCAGGGGTAACAGGGGAATATTTTCTTATATTCCCCTTTCTAGCGAACGCCTATGGACTTTACCTGTTTAAACAGCGGGGAATATAGTCTTATATTCCCCTGGTCTCACATCCGGGAACTTGGCAACGTGACGCTGCGTGACGGCAACGTGACGCTGCGTGACGGCAACGTGACGCTGCGTGACGGCAACGTGACGCTGCGTGCGAAATTTAAAATTTATCTTAAAAAAAAAAAATGGCAGCCGGTTGCGAGAAGAGGTTCGCGATTTAAAGGTTCGACCTTCACATTGTCACATAAATGAATTACATAAATTACATAAATGAAACATAAATGTTACATTCTTTTAGTACCCTTATTTACAATGTTGGAATGGTTTTAGTACCCTTATTTACAATGTTGCAATGCATATTGCAAAATGTATAGATACATTCATATCATATGAGATGTTCAGATTTTCCTCTAGATGTCTGATAATGGGTAATAATAACAATATTGACTGTCCTCTTTCGGGAGATACGACATATATTGCCCTCACTAGATCCATATTGCCCTCGTCTTCGACTCGGGCAATATGAATTTACTTCAGGCAATATATGTCGTATCCCCCTCAAGGCCAGTCAATATTCTATTATTATTTAATGCTAATTTTAGTCCTTTGTTAAATAAATTGAATGCTCTGATTAAATTTTGGAAAACACTCCCACTATCATTAATTGACAGAATAAATGCTATAAAAATGATAGTTCTACCACAAATAATATATTTATTTCAATCCGTACCAATATATATACCAAAATATTAAAAAAAAAAACTAGACTCTAATATTACTAATTTTGTATGGGACTACTAAGCACATAGAATTAAAATAAATCATTTGTGTAAACCTAAAGATGTAGGGGGACTCGCACTGCCTATTTTTTTATATTATTATTGGGCAGTGCATATTAAGAATATAATTTATTGGTTGGACTGTCCTTCTCAACAGATGGAATGGATAAGAATGGGGAAAGAGGATTGTTTTCCTTATGATTTAGGAGCGATCCTCTTCTCCCCGATAAAATTGAATAATATATTATATTATATAAGAAGAATCCAATTATATACAATATAATTTGAATTTGGAAACAAATAAAATTAACTTTAAAATTAAGAAACTTATCATCATTAACACCAATAGTGAATAATCCAGTATTTAAACCATCTTTTATGCATAAAACATATAGACAATGGGAAAGATTGGGAATTAAAAATTTGGGTGACATGTATGAAATGGGAAATTTATTTATTATTTATTAAATCAACAATTAAAAACAAAATTTAATCTGAATAATAACCAATACTTTAAATATTTACAGATATGTGACTTTATAAAAAAATATATACTAAGACTACAGAGCATAATGATAGACCCACTGGAAGAATCAATGAATATTAAGGTGGACTCACAAAAATTAATATCATATTTATATAATAGTATTCTTAATTGAGAATTGCCATCAACAGAGGCAATTAGAGAAGACTGGGAAAAAGAATAATGATAAAAATTTCTAAAGAAACATGGGAGAGGTATTTGCTATATATACATAAGTGTTCGATTAATGCTAGACATAATTTAATTCAATTTAAAATATTACACAGATTATATTATTCAAAAGTTAGGTTGAATAAATTGTATTCAAATATTTCTCCCATCTGTGATAAATGTCTTTCTCAAAATGCCAATATCACACATTCTTTCATTTCTTGTACAAAACTTCAAGGATTTTGGTGTGATATAATTTGGTGTTGATATATTCACTGGTTTATTTAAGATAAAAATGGAACCTAGCATGGAAATGAGTATCTTTGGAGTAATAGGAGATGGAAACAAATTAAATATCACAAATTTCATTTTTTAATTATGGTTTAATAACAGCAAATAAACTCATACTTAAATTTTGGAAAAAGGCTACTATACCAACACTCAAAATGTGGATTGGTAATATGTTGGAAACTGCTCATTTGGAAGAACTGAGACTCCTCCTAATAGAAAAAAAAGACAAATTCTTAACGAGTTGGTCTCCATTTATTGACCTTGTGGATTCATGTGGTGCAATAGTATCGTAAAATTAAAAAATTCTGTGTTTGGGTGAAAAATGATTAAGAATATAAAAAAGCATCGACTTATGGCGAGGGAGAATCTCCTTTCTGCTTCACTTTCTCACTTATTTATTTTCTTTACATCACACTCACTAGACTTTCCTTTACTCTTCACTACTTCTTTCTTTCTCATTTTTTTCTAAAAAAAAGGAAAGTTGTACAAAGAATGTTTTAATAATTCTGGGAACCTGTAAAATGGTACCATCAAAATGTAACGTACTTACTTCTAATAAAAAGAAAAAAAAGGAAATAATTTTGCTCCTACCTGACAGATTCCATTATTATTACACACACATCAATTCAATCTATAATAATTTAAGCAAGAAATAAAATACAGGTTTACAATAGATGCCTTCTTTTTGAAACTCAGAAAATAGCGAATTTCTGGTGCATTAGCAAAGACCAGTGTGTTTTTCCCTGAGGTTCGGAGCCCAAAATATAACACATTTCTCCAAATAGGATCTGGTTACGTCTTCACAAAAATAGTGCATAACTTATTCACTTCTAAATTTCAGCAAAATATATGCAACTATCCGTTAATCTTTAAAAGTTATTTTTATACTTAAGGGCCTGTCCCACTTGGGCGTCATTTGCGTGTCACGCAGATGACGCGTGAAGATTTTGTACATCCCAAAATCCTGGGGCGGCGCGCATCACTACCTACGTCACCACGCACCATGCGCGCATCACGTGCGTGCCACGATGCACGTGTCGTGCAACGTGATGCATAAATGATGTTGCGTAAATGACGCGCAAATGACGCCCAAGTGGGACAGGTCCTTTATGCTTTAACTTTGAATAGTTTATGGATTTATATATATATTTATTTATGTATGAACAATATGATTCTGTACTTCATGAATATTTGCCGCACCTATCAAGAAAATATATTGTGTGGATATTTTATTTTTAGATAATTGTTTGTGATTACAAATGACAGTGCGCTTTTAGGTGGCTGATGAGCCAATGTGGGACTGGAGATGCTAGATGGGAAGGACATGTGATTAGTTTGGAATGTCATCCACTCCTGCTCATCTCATTGGGCTTCTGTGTGTTCCAAACAATAATACTTGCAGTTCTCAGTTCTATCGTGCATTTTAGAGTCATACAGTGCTTCGGACATCTTCGGCCAACTTGCCCATGCCAACCAACTTGCCCGATCTACATTAATCCCACTTGTTTGTGTTTGGCCCAAATCTCTCCCAACCTATCCTATCCATATGCCTATCCAAATCTTTCTTAAATGTTGTGATAGTACCTGCCTCAAATACCTACTCTGGCAGCCGGTTCCATATACCCACCTCCCTTTGTGTAAAAAAGTTGCCCCTCAGTTTCCTATTAAATCTTCCCTCCGATTGGAACTGACTGAGTATAATTAGAGTGTTGATGTTGCAGATGTTGCCCGAAGGGAGGACACTGACATTGCTTTGTCCATCCTGTTGGTGGATTTGCAGATTTATTTTGGAGAGCACATTGGCAATACCGCATAAGTGCGTTGTTTCTCCTGCTCTAGGTAGTACATCTCCCAGAGAAATATGTAGCGCTGGGAGAGCTGACGCCTGGCGAACCTTGAGCTTTGTGCTAGTTTGAAGACTTGATCTCCAAACACTTTTTCCGTCAGGTGGGTAAAGGCTTTGTGCAACACTCGAGGCAGTAAGTGTTGAGAGATGGATCCCAAGATAAATGAATTGCCTACGTTTTCCAAGGTTCCACTGTAGACCCTTATGTTTGACGGCAAAGTTATACAGTGGGACAGTTTGGTGGAGGGCCTTTGTTTTCAGGATGTTTAGAGTAAACCCATTCTCTTGTATGCTTGATTGAATGAATGATCAATAACGTGGAACTTGGCTTCAATGTGTCCCTACACAAACATCATCTGAGTTGCTCCGTAACTCAGATTCAATTGATAATTGTTCTGGAGTGTGGGCAATGTAGGTTGAAAAATTATCCATTTATCTTGTAGATTAGATTCTACCCGTGAGAAATTAGACAGAGTGTGGCACTATTAGTAATTGAGGCTTGCCAGTATTAGAGTTTCTGCTTTTTAACTGCTTTCTCTGTTCTCGAAAATATGATGCCAGAACACTCTTGATTCTTGCTGTTCTTTTTGTTGCGTTTTCGTCATGGTGTAGAATGCCAAATGTGGTTGACATTGCATAACCATGAGTTTCTTAATGCTAACTCTTAGACAATAGACAATAGGTGCAGGAGTAGGCCATTCGGCCCTTTGAGTCAGCACCGCCATTCAATGTGATCATGGCTGATCATCCACAATCAGTACCCCGTTCCTGCCTTCTCCCCGTATTCTCTGACTCCGCTATTTTTAAGAGCCCTATTTAGCTCTCTCTTGAAAGCATCCAGAGAACCTGCCTCCACTGCCCTCTGAGGCAAAGAATTCCACATACTCACCATTCTCTGTGAGAAAAAGTGTTTCCTCATCTCCGTTCGAAATGGCTTACTCCTTATTCTTAAACTGTGGCCCCTGATTCTGGACTCCCCCAACATCGAGAACATGTTTTCCTGCCTCTAGCGTGTCCAATCCAATTACGTGTAACAATCTTATATGTTTCAATGAGATCTCCTCTCATCCTTCCAGAGTGACATACAACAGTCCCGCCATCCCGGGAATTAACCTTGTAAACCTACGCTGCACTCCCTCAATAGCAAGAATGTCCTTCCTCAATTTAGGGGACCAAAACTTCACATAATACTCCAGGTATGGTCTCACTAGGGCTCTGTACAACTACAGAAGGACCTCTTTGCTCCTATATTCGATTCATCTTGTTATAAAGGCCAACATGCCATTTGCTTTCTTCACTGCCTGCTGTACCTGCATGCTTACTTTCATAGACTGATGAACAAGGACCCCCAGATCCCATTGTACTTCCCCTTTACCCAACTTGACTCCATTTAGATAGTAATCTGCCTTCCTGTTTTTGCTACTGAAATGGATAACCTCACATTTATCTGCATTAAACTTCATCTGTCATGCATCTGCCCACTCCTCCAACCTGTCCAAGTCACCCTGCATTCTCATAGCATCCTCCTCACAGTTCACACTGCCACCCAGCTTTGTGTCATCTGCAAATTTGCTAATGTTACTTTGAATCCCTTCATCCAAATCATTGATGTATATTGTAAATACTGTAGCTGTGGTCCTAGCACCGAGCCTTGCAGTACCCCACTAGTCACTGCCTGCCATTCTTAAGCAAGAAAAATATTTTAAAATGCTTTTTAAATAGTAGTTCCCACTTAATAAACTATTAAACTCACAGATGCCACATCCACTTTCGGAAGGAAATATTGGTTTGTTCATATTTGGTAATTTTCTTGTGAAAATACAATTGTTCCAATTTTTATAACTCTTCAGACCTCTGCCTTACACATTCGAACCTGTTATCAGAGAACAAAATATTATTTTCCTGCTTCATGTAATATCTTGGAACAATACAATTTAATTGCACACTACCTTTTGTTTTGAAATTGCATAAAGTGGTATTCCACTTAATTGCACAGAGCAATGTAACCAATGCACATTTGTTTTAACAAATCTCACACAAGAGACCTTGGCCCTCGAGGGTCAAATTTTGGTCATATTTTCCTTATAACTGTTGAAACCCATGTTGAAACTTAAAATTTACTTTGTAAATTAAGCTATCAAAAGCATCCACAATCACAGGAATTCGGATAAACGTTCAACCCTGCACCTATGCTCTGCATGTTGGTAGTGGAGATACCAGTTCAGTGCCTCAAGCAAATTGATATCTTCACCACCAGCATGGAGAGACCAGATCCAAAATACTGGGGCAAAAATCTACAGGTGCGAGAATATTTAAAAGAATACACAAAATGCCAGAATTGCTCTGCAGATCAAGCAGCATTTATGGGGAGAAAAATAGAGTGAAATGTGCAGGTTAATGACCGTTCTTCAGAATTGGAATACTGGCAAAATTGAAAGATGCTGGATAGTTCCCCCCAATTACTCAATTGACTTTTTGTAGCCAGCCGTGGAATCATTCAGCACAGGAGATTGTATAGTGCAGTTGTTAAAACCTAAAAAAAGATTTAAGATTGCCTTTTGATGCTACCTGCTTTTATGTTGGGATTTACTGGGGAACAGTAGATTGATGTTAAAGATAAAACGGTTGAAATGAGAATTAACAACCTAGACCAAACACAACGAGATGACAATGAAAAAACACATTATACAGCCAATAGTTAATGCACAAGGGCAGCCTGGCCTCGGTGTGATTCAAGAACTGATTATATGGTTAAGCATGTGACCTAACCATGGAAAATAAGGGAGGAAGTACATTGCAACTGCACGCAGGTTGGAAGTCAGAGGAGGAGTCTATCTCGTCTACTTTGGAAAGTGCGTTTGGCTCAGACTAAATGTGAGCATTGATCACACTCAGAAGCCATTAGCTCAGTTAGTGATTGGAAAACCGAATAGTTTAAAATAATTTGAAATTAGATTAGTTATTTGTGATGGAGCTTTAACAAAATATGAAGCAAGTATAGCAGCACTGGATAAAGTAAATTGGTGAAGGGATCCTAGTTATTTGCCTTATCGCAAGTCAATCCTCTAAGAGACAAAGGGCTAACATTGAAACATAGAAAATAGGTGCAGGAGTAGGCCATTGAGCCCTTCGAGCCGCACTGCCATTCAATATGATCATGGCTGATCATCCAACTCAGTATCCTGTACCTGCCTTCTCTCCATACCCCCTGATCCCTTTAGCCACAAGGACCACATTTAACTTCCTCTTAAATATAGCCAATGAACTGGCCTCAACTACCTTCTGAGGCAGATAATTCCACAGATTCACCACTCTCTGTGTGAAAGATTTATTTCTCATCTCGGTCCTAAAAGACTTCCCCCTTATCCTTAAACTGTGACCCCGTGTTCTGGACTTCCCCAACATCGGGAACAACCTTCATGCATCTAGCCTGTAAAACCCCTTAAGAATTGTTTCTATAAGATTCCCCCTCAATCTTCTAAACTCTGGCGAGTGCAAGCTGAGTCTATCCAGTCTTTCTTCATATGAAAGTCCTAACATCCCAGGAATCAGTCTGGTGAACCTTCTCTGTACTCCCTCTATGGCAAGAATGTATTTCCTCAGATTAGGAAATACTCCAGGTGTGGTCTCACCAAGGCCCTGTACAACTGCAGCAGATCCTCCCTGCTCCTATACTCAAATCCTTTCGCTATGAATGCTAACATACCATTCGCTTTCTTCACTGCCTGCTGCACCTACATGCCTACTTTCAATGACTGGTGTACCATGACACCCAGGTCTCGTTGCATCTCCCCTTTTCCTAAGCGGCCACCATTCAGATAATAGTCTACTTTCCTGTTCTTGCCACCAAAGTGGATAACCTCACATTTATCCACATTGTACTGCATCTGCCATGCATTTGCCCACTCACCCAACCTATCCAAGTCACCTTGCAGTCTCCTAGCATCCTCCTCACAGCTAACACTGCCCCCCAGCTTCGTGTCATCCGCAAACATGGAGATGTTGCATTCAATTCCCTCGTCCAAATCATTAATATATATTGTAAATAGCTGGGGTCCCAGCACTGAGCCTTGCGATACCCCACTAGTCATTGCCTGCCATTCTGAAAAGAGTAGTAAGACTTAATTCCCAAGGCTGACCTTGTAGCTTGCTTGGCCTGACACAGCACTCCCAAATCAAGTACTCTCCTCCAACATCTGAGCTCCATCACAACATGGGATTACCAGGAGGGTAGAAGAAAAGCTTCAATGTGTTCCAATGCTTTGATGCTTCTAGCATCATCAGCACATGTTATGAGATGGAAAACCACTTGACATTGTTATTGAAATGCAAGCTAGACTGTTGTAAAATCATGATACTAAGAGTGTACAAGTACCTACTGAATGTAATGATGTACGAAGGAACAGTTCACAATTCAAAATATCCCTTCATGTCTGAGACTGGCAGTTTTCAGCTTGTGAATCCCAGTAAACACACTACTGTATGAACTAGGAACAGACTAGTAGGCTTCTTGAGCCAGTTCCAACATTTAACAAGATCACAGCTGATTTAATTGTGACCTCAAATTCACATTCCCGTCTACCTGTGGGAACCTTTCACATCGCTGTTTTAAACACATTCAAATATTCTTCGCTATAAGAAATAATTCAAAGGACTCAAGGAAGATCATTTTGGATTAAAACAATGTCTTCTCTGTATTAAATGTGCAATACCATTTTTTAAAAACCACAGCCCCTAGTTCTTATATCTCCCACATCCCGTGCCAATAAGCCCCTTCAGTGTTTCAATCAAATGTCTTCTGCTCTTCTGAATTGCAGTGGATATGTTTAGCCTGTTCAACCCTTCGTCATTGGCCAACCTGTCATTTCTAGCATCACTAGCAGATCTCATCTGGTTTCTAATGCATTAACATTCCTCTTTAAATAAGGTGATCAATACTGTATAAAGTGTTTGAGATGTATTTGTCATCAATGCCCAATCTAAATGAAGCATAGTCTCTTACTTTGAGTTCATTAACATTATAAAGATAAGGATGGCATTCCATTAGGTTTCCTAATTATTTGCTGTACTTGCATACCAACCCGTTGTGAATTATGCATGAGAACACATAGAACCCGCTGCATTTCAAAGCTGTCCAATCTTCCACTGTTTGCATAATAAGCCTCTTTTAAAATTTTAATTGCCAAATGGACAATTTCTCCTAAAAGTGCTGGAGTAACTCAGCAGGTCAGGCAGCATCTCTGGAGAACATGGACAGGTGACCTTTTGAGTCGATACCCTTCTTCAGGTCAATTATAAGGGGGGAGAAGAAAGCTGGAAAAAGGGAGAGGCAGGGCAGAGCATGACAGGTAATAGGTTGACATGGGCAAGGGAGAGTTTTTGATAGGTAGATGATTAGAATAAAGGCCAGTGATAAGAACATAATGTGTGAGACAGGTTTGAAGAGTTGTTGATTGTGAAGCCAGTGGGAGGAAAGTAGGACACAGTGGAAGCATTAGGTGGGGATTGGTGGAGAGGGGGAGGAAGGTGTACGGGAGAAAGGGAGTTGGGTGGGGGGGGGGGGAGGTGTTAGAAAGAGGTGACTTAAGGGCCCGTCCCACTATATGGGTTTACCCAAGAGCTCTCCCGAATTTAAAAAAAAATCAATCTCGGGGTAAGTACGTAGAATGTACGTAGCGGGTACATCGGAGCTCGAGATGTCTCTTAGCGGCTCGTAACGCTAACGGCAGGTACTCGGGAAACACGGTAAGCTCCTGACGTTTTTTCAACATGTGAAAAATGTCCACGAGAGCCCCGAATACCTACGAGCGGCTATTACCGTAATTCTCCGAGTTCGAATCGGGGGAAACTCAGGAGAACTCTTGAATTACCTCGTACAGTGGGACAGGCCCTTTAAAATTAAATAATTCACTCTTCATACCATTGTGTTATAAGCTTATCAAGCTGAATTTGAGGTGCTCTTCCTCCAATTTGTGTGTGCTATCATTCTGGCGATGGAGGAGGATCTGAACAGAAATGTCAGTTTGGAAATGAGAAGGGGAGTTAAAATATTTAGCAACCGGGAGATCCAGTAGGCCCCAGTGAACCGAGGGCAAATGTTCAGTGAATATTTTCCATGTTATACTCCATTCACTCACTTAACCATATCCCTTCGTAGCCTCATTGTATCCTCTTCACAACTTACTTTCCACATTTCATGGTGTCATCAGAAAATGTAGCAATCATGCTTTTGGTGCCTTCATCTAATTTATTGATATAAATTGTAAAAAGTTGAATGCCCAGCACAATCCCTGTGACACACCACTCCTTACATCAAATGAGCCAGAAAATTACCTATCCATGCCTCCTTGTTTTTCTATTTAGTCAGACTATTTTCTCCATGCCAATATGTTATTTCCTGCACATCCAGAGGTCTATTTATTGTACCTCCTTTTATCCATGGCATGTCACAGCTTTAAAGAGCTCCAATAAATTGATTAAACATGATTTTGTTTAAAATCAAATCAAGTCAACATCACTTAAATTCAAATATGATAGTTTCGAATGGCTGACAATGTTTTGTGTTTTTTGAAAAGTAAGAATATAATTGGGGCGGCATGATGGCACAGCAATAAGGTTGCTGCCTTGTAGCACCAGGGACCTATGTTCAATCCTGACTATGGGTGCTGTCTGTACAGAGTTTGTACGTTCTATCCGTGACCGCGTGGGTTTGCTCCGGGAGCTCTGGTTTCCTCCCACATTCCAAATATATACAGGTTTGTAGGGTTATTGGCTTTGATAAAATTGTAAATTGTCCCTAGTGTGCAGGATAATGCTAGTGTACACGGATTGCTGGTCAGCACGGACTTGGTGGGCAAAATGGTCTGCTTCCACACTGTATCTCTAAACTAAACTAAACTGTACAAAAAATGTGTAATTCTTTTAAGTATTACTTTTTGAACTTACATAATTTAAGGCATTGTTTAAGCCCAATATATGCTAACCAAAACTTTACAAAATCCAATACTTGCTCCACTTCCTCTACTTCAGAGCATCTACAATGATCCTAAAGCATTACAGGGATCTGTAATGATTGATATATGTCTTTATTCTGAAAGGTAACGTGTTCCTCACCTTCAAACAAGAACTGGAAGATGTGTACAAAGTGTATTGTGTCAACTATGACAACATCCTGCTACTTGAATCTATTTATAAGAAGAATGAAAATATTCTGAAAGAAATTACAGAATCTGTCAAAACAGTAAAGTAAGAAACGCAAAATTGTATCTAAATATCTATATACTGTTTTAATTCTTTAAATGTGCATAAATCAGTTAAGCTTTTGAACAATGTGTATTTTTGCTGTGAAAAGCTATGGATAATGCGACAGTAAAATAGCCGTCATTCTGCTAACATTGTTGTGGGAGGGAGATTCATCCAACTGCTGTTGAAGCTAGAGATGCTTTCTGTGTCAAGTAAGTGGGGACGCTTACATGTCTGAAATAGCCTGATCATTTTATACATTTTGAAGCAAAACCCTGCATCCCATGGAAGTAGTAGCTAACTGTAGCTTGGTGTTTTAATTAGGAGCCAGGAGGAGCATTACTAGTCTTTGTGTATCATCGATAAGATGCACTCCAGTTAATTATCTCTGCTATTGTGACAACACCTCACAAATCCCTGACAACTACCACCAAGTAGGACAGGTGAACTGATCTCCATGAACCTGAACCATGAAGTCTGAAGAAGGGTCTCGCCCCGAAACTTCGCCTATTCCTCCGCTCCATAGATGCTGCCTCACCCGCTGAGTTTCTCCAGCATTTTTGCCTACCTTCCATGAACCACCATCATCAAGGAATTTTGTAGGATGTTAATAAATGCTGGACCATTTTGTGCATGAAGAAATATATGAGAATAAAATAGTCCTAATCCTGTTCCTGTGCTTTGGATGCTGTTCAATCCCACAAATAAAGCATAGTTCCACACAATGGCCACTAGATGGCTCTTTGTGACAAATGTTTAATTCCACCAGTTATATCGTCATCTTTCTCCTGATTGTGTGCATTTATTCATGATATGTGGCTGATTCATTTATGAATCACTAACATGGTCCAAGGTTTCTAAAAATACTGGTCTCCAATTTCTTCCTTCATCTGCAGGTTTCCGGGGGTTTATAATTATTAATATAATTATTTTCAAACGCAAAAAAATATTAAATATCCTTTTAATTGAACTTCCTCTGAGTGTCATAAATAAAACAGGAAGTATAAAGAATATTCCGTTAATATTATTGTTAGTTACATCCTTTTGAAATGGATGTTAAATCACATGGTTCTATCTTGCCCTTCATGAAATCAACAAAAAAAAATCTGCCTTTCGAATTGTGACATTGAGAAATGCAAGTTAAATAGTTTCCTTACTTTAACTCATTGTTCACAATTGTTTGCTATTCATTTAAAGACATTACTGATATCAATTTTAATTACACTCCTATATATAAGCGTTCGGTATTCCGACTGCGCATGCCCAGGTCAGAGGTCACTCTGCATAAACATTGCTGGAAGCCGTGGAACTATGTACTTATAGACCTTCATTTCATCCATTTTTTCCAGCTTTGAATCATCTAGGTAAGAAAATACTGCTTTCAAACTATGAATTAGTTGCATTTATTGTTCCTTTGTTATTTATTGTTCCTTTGTTCCGGGCCGGGCTTGTAGCTGGCGCAGGGAGGAGGCGTTGGCTCCGCCTCCGGGAGCGCCGTTCCCCAGCGGGCTGGGAACCTGTCTCCTTGTCCAGAGGCTGTTGGTTGCCGGCGGGGGGCTGAAGTTGACGCTTGGGCTGGAGATGGTGCTTCTTCTCTGCGCTGGCTGTGGGCCTGCCGCCGCTGGTGTCCCGTCATTCCGCGGCTGTTGGTTGGCCCAGCGGGACAGGCATAGTTGAGCTGGGGTTCGCGCTTCTCCGCGCTGGCTGTGGGCCTGGGACCATTGGTGTCTTCAATCTGGGGTCGCCCCGCACGTCTCCAGCCACCCCCGGGGATGGGACACTATGGGGTTGGGGGGGGGGTTGGCGGTCCAGTGGCGGTTCGGCTGTGTTTGCGGCACCGGGGACCCGGGTTCGATCCTGGCTGCAGATGAGGCACAGGTCTGTGTGCGCTCTTTCCCCTGTCTCCCACTCGCTCCTCTCTCTCTTGCTGTTACACCCCGCTCTCCTGCTACCTGTTCCTTTTTGGGGATGACAGTTTTACACATAAATTATGAATAAAGAAGAATTTATACACAGTTTCTTCAGCCAGCACATCGTTCGCTTTTTCTTTATGGTGAATGACCTTTAACAAATCCCATGATTCCTTGCGTTTTTCAAAATACTGAACTCGCTTATTGTGATGCCACTCTGATCCCTATCACTAGCTAACAGGCCAGGAGAGGCCAATTCCCAGCATCATTGGTAACCTTGAACCTTGTCAGCTTACTCCCTGTAACCCAGGCTTTCTAACCAGAGGAGAGAAGGGAGAGGATGTGAAAAGAAGCATGAGAGAAAGAGGAAGGTAGAAAGAAGGGAAAAGACAGAGGAAAGTGGGAGGCCTCCCTGTTGGCTCTGTGCCCCTGTCGCTGGTTCGAGGACGATTGAGCCACTGAGATAAACCCAAGACCAGCAGCGCCACTGTGTGGTCAAGACTGAGCTGCCGGGAAGAAGCCCTAGACAGCCAGCAGTCTGTCTAGACTATCAAGGCTAAGACTAAATGGCAGGGGCAAGCCTGAGATGCCAGTGCCTGTTTCTGTCCATGGACAATGAGGGACTGCGCTTACACACAGAGGCAAAGACTGAGCCGCCAGGATAACCCAGTGACCTACAGCACCACCGCTTCAGGCCCAAAACCTAGGTGCCAGGATTAACCTGAAGACACCAGTCCCTCCTCTCGAGGTAAGGGTGAACTGCAGGGAGAAGCCTGAGATTGCCAAGCTTCCGCCTTCGAAGACCAAGACTGGGCTGCCAAGACAACTCGAAGATCGCCAGTGCAACCGTACATGTGCCCTGATGGCGAGAAACAGAGTGTCATGCGGACCTGGACCTTTTTTACCACTATAAATAAAATATATCATGTGTGTTCACCTTACCATGAATGTCGGTGTGGTCCCTGCCAAACCTCGTATCATCCCCAATGCTACAATATATTCTTCCCAGTTGTTATCAGACAACAGAACCATCCTATCATCAACTAGAGAATGGTCCTGACCTACCTTCTACCTCATCGGAGACCTTCAGATTATTTTTAATTGGACTTTACTGTGCGACTGTATATTTTGCACTAAACGTTATCCCCTTTCTCCTGTAACAGTACACTGTGGATGGCTTGTTGTAATCATGTATAGTCTTTTCACTGACTGGATATCACACAACCAAAAGCTTTTCACTGTACCCAATAAACTAATAATGTGACAATAATATCACATGACAATAATAAACTAAACTAAAATAACTGTATATGTAAGATAGACATAAAAAGCTGGAGTAACTCAGCGGGTCATGCAGCATCTCTGAAGAAAAGGAATAGGTGACATTTTGGGTCAGAAATCTTCTTCAGACTATACGGTATATGTATGTGTATTGCAGGTTACAAATACCCTTCATACAAATATGAAATTGAAGAAGTACATTGGGCTTTGACCAGGAATCTTATACTCCAGCAGTGTTTTATTCATTTTTGGGATCTAGGTGTTTCTGGCAAGTTCATCAATTATCGCCCACCTGTAATTGTCCTGGAGAAGGAAGTGGTGAGCTACATCCCTGAACTGCCATAGTCCTTTTGGTGAAGTTCCTTCCATTGAACTGTTGGTAGAAAGTCCCAGCACTGAGACCCAATGACTGAAATACAGAATATAATTTGCCATGTCAGGGTGGTATGCTGATTATATTGAGGAGAACTTGCTGGTGATATAGTCATATGCATATTGTCATATGTGGCAGAGTTAACAACTTGAGAAGTTTTAGTAGATTGGTTTGAGCATGTAGCTGCAGCATGTTTTAAAAGTAGGCATGGTGGCACAGCGGTAGAGTTGCTGCCTTACAGTGCCAGAGACCAAAGTTCAATCCTGACTATGGCTGTTATCTGTACAGAGTTTGTACATTCTCACAGTGACTCCAAGGCTTTTCCTCGAATCCTCCGGTTTCCTCCCACACTCCAAAGCCATACAGGTTTGTACGTTAATTGGCTTTGGTAAAAAATGGTGAATGGTTCCTAGTGTGTGCTAGTGTAAGGGGGATTGCTGGTCAGCAGTGGGCTGAAGGGCCTGTTTCCACACTGCATCTCTAAACTGAACTAAACTAAACTATACACATTGGAGTCACAATGATGGAGATATTTTTTTTTTAAAGTGGTTGATAGAATGTCAATCAAGCAGGGTCCACAGTATTTGCTTCAGGTTTTGACCTGGAGATTGGATAATTTAAATGCTGTAATCCACTGAGGATCAATATCAATGGGAGCTCAGTTTGTGGATGGCATGCCTGCCACTAAATCATGAAATTCAGTAACACCAGAAACAAATCCATGAGTGACAGGATTCTTGATTGATCGTAGTTGATAAATAGGTAAAATTATGTATGAAGAAGGGACAAATGGAACAGTCATGAAGCAATTGCAGGTTTATGAAAAGTTCAATAGAACTACAGAATACTTTCATAGCATTTTGTAGCACTTAGAAAGATCAATAAAAACCCACAAATCTGATGTAAAAAGATTTTGAAAAAAGATGCTGTCTTGAAATCAAGGGCAATTACTTCCACCGCTTGTCAGGAATTCAGCTCTTTCGTACTTGTTTTGTCTAAGCATAGAAGAGGTCTGTAACCAAATGTTCCTGACAGAATCTGAACTGGGCATGGGTCAGTAAATTGTTGGTTAGTAATGCTAGGTATAGTGGTAGTCCAATGAGTTAAATTACCAGGTTAATATTCCAATGTCCTCGTGGAATTTGAAACAAATTCCCGGTGTTCCTCCAATTTGCATGTAGCCTCAATCAGTGGAGGAGGCCCAGAACAGAAAGGTCAGTATGGGAATGGGTGGGGGAGTTAAAATGCTTGGTAACCGAGAGATTGTGTAGGCCAAGGCAGACTGTGCGTAAGTATTCAGCGAAACAATTGCCCAGTCTGCGCTTGGACTCTCCGTTATGCAGGAGCCCATACTGAGAACACCGGAAACAGTAGATGAAGTTGGAGGTGCAAGTGAACCTCTGCCTCATCTGAAAGGACCGTCAGGATCCTTGGATGAAGTCGAGGAAGGAGGTATAGGGGATAAGTGTTGCATCCCCTGTGGTTGCAGGGGAGGTCTATGGGGAGTGGGTGATATGGGTGGGAAGGAATGAATTAACCAGCGAGTTGCGCAGGAAACGGTCTCTGTGGAAAACGGAAAGGGGTGGAGATGGGAAGATGTGACTAGTTGTGGGATCCTAGTTGTTGGAAAGGGAGAACTGGTCATTGAAAGGTGATGTGGAGACGGGGAGCGAGAAAAAGCATTAGATGAAGAGCATATTGAGGAGAATTTAAAATGTCAATTAATGGCACAATCTTCTTGGAGCACAGGACGATGTGGGGTGATCTTATAGAGGTGTACAAAATCAAGAGAGCAATAGATTGTGTGGACACATAAAGTCTCTTCCCCAGAGTAAAGGAATCGAGAACCAGAGGACATAGTTTAAGGAGACAGGGGAAAGACTTAATAGGAACCTGAGGGGTAGGTTTTTCACACAAAGGTTGGTGGGTGTATGGAACGAGATTGGATAGCAAAAGTTTTTCACAACCTTGTCACACGTAACAATAAACTAAACGGTGACTGAGCAGCCAGAGGGGGTAGTTGAGGCAGGTACTACATTTCAGAAACATTTGGACAGATACATGGATAGGGCAGGTTTAGAGGGATATGGACCAAATGCAGGCAGATGGGATAGTGTTGATGGGATATGTAGGTCAGTGTGGGCAAGTTGGGCTGAAGGGCCTGTTTCAACACTGTCTGACTCCAAAAGCCTACCTCCACTCCCCACCGACCACCACGTATTACCTTTTTCCGGCTTTTTGCTGCTCAAGAGTAGTTGGAGAATTGACAATGTTAATGTTATATATTCCTTGAGATCAATGTCCATGGGAGCACAGTTTGTAGTTGGCATGCCTTCTGCATCATGATAAAATTCAGTTATGACATCTTGAAAAGAGAGCAACAAAAAGAGATCCATGAGTGGCAGGAATCACTATCGATCACAGTTGATAAATAGATAAAATTATGTATGGTAGAAAAGACAGACAGAAAAGCCATGAAGCAAGTGCAGGTTTATGAAAAGTTCAATGGAACAACAGAAAGCTTTCATTTTGTATTTGTGAAACATCAATAAAAACCCACAATTGTGACATGAAAGGATTCTGTTAACATGATCATTTAAAATCAGTTACAATGAGACATAAATAACAAGTCCTAGTTTGTTCTCCCCATTTTATTTCTAGGTGGTTTTATTTAAACAGTGGCTGCAGACCTCACTAATGACACTGATGGGAGAAGATAATTAACATGATTATCAATGATGTGGCTTCATGTGGCCACAGTCTAGACTTATAGGGTAGATAAGCCATTAGTGCTTATTTCACTGTTGACTTTTTCAAGTAAATAAATAAATCATTTAATATTCTTTACAATTTACATTTCGAGAAAAAAAAGATTTATACATTTTTTTTCCCACTGCTGAAACTGCAAAAGGGGCTACGGCAACCTAATTGGCAAGCTTAGAAGAGTTTAGGGGAGTTTGTCAAAATGTCATGTTGTACACCTCCTTCGACTATGTAGAAGACCTCCTTCGACCTCCTTCTACCTCCCTTTGACTATGTTGAAGACTATCTACGACTACCTTCGACTACCCCCGATTACCTACGAATAACATGCCGACCTACTATGACCAACTCAACTAAACCTACAATTAAAAAAAGTTCTTGGGCAGAACCACACCCTTGAACTTTGTTCATTTCTCTTCATGAACACCGAGCAAAAGTAAACTACTCAACCATAAAATTAACTTGATCTCAGTACCTTTGCTGGAGACAAAAAGATGCCAGTCCACACATGAATGAAAAATTAAACTACATTTATCAACAAATGTTGTTCCATCAATATAACCAAATGTTGGGAACACTTCAACTTGAAATATAATAACTGAACTCTGAGTCTTAACAAATAATTGTTTGTCATTCATTTATGTTATCCATTAGCTAAACACAATTAATAAACATATGTGTCACGTTAAAGGAGCCAGTACGACAGAGTGTACCATCACAGAAATAGCACTGCCTAATCTTATCAACATGCCCACACATGTCTGAGCCAAGACAGCCACTTGGAACAGAGAAATGGCTAATTTTTAATGCTATGATTTGGAGGAATTATACAATCCTAAATGTAATGTCAAGCCCAATAATCCAATGTTTATGTCACTGGACTAGTCATATGGAGATCAAACCCCACCTAGGAAATAGCAAATGTAAGTTGCTTACATTTGCTATTAAATGTAAGCAACTTACATTTAAATAAAATGTAAGTTGGTACAATGAATTAAATATATTAACTGCAGTAATAAGTAATGGTGAGACTATGTATTATGGCAAACATTCGAATTGGTTCTCCCTCCTTCTCCCACACACACACACACACACACACACACACACACACACACACACACACACACACACACACACACACACACACACACACACACACACACACACACACACACACACACACACACACACACACACACACACACACACACCCGCCCCCCCCACCCCCCCCCCTCCCCCTTGCTGGTTATGGTCTATTTGTCACACTGGTTGTTTAACAGCTGACTAATATTCAAACTATCTGGTTGGTGCGCTACCATGCCTCTAAGGAAGTTCCTAGTTTCCTCCTGAATCGAGCATTGTATCCCGTATAAATATAACAGAGGTAATTCTGTATAAGGTAGATCTGGGAGAACCAGTCTAACAAGGTTTCTGCCAGGAATAGGTGTAGTATTTCTTCCAATCTTGCCAAACCAGATGGTTAAGTGCTAGAAGTAAGTGAATGGTTAACTCTGGCATCATCAGTATCGGTAACAATATTCCAACTAAAAGAAATACAATTTATATGATTGCGAGTGTACTGTCTTTTGGCATAATTTGTTATCCCTATCTTTTCGCATACTTCGTTATGACCAAACTTGTTGCTACACATGAGTGCACAGGAGCAATAGGCTGGAACACAGTAAATACTTTTATCTACACAAGAATGTGTTCAGCCCTGCCTGTGGATCCTGCATGACCCATTGAATCACGACACAGCAATTTTATTTCATACCTACATTACATTTAAAGGGCTATCATTAGTGAGGCTCCATTAAAAAAAAATCAAATTACTAAATGAAAGAGTTTTTTTTTCAGCCTACATTACAGGGTTCTCTTTTAAAAAACAGCAATAAAATTAAATGAACCATTAAATATTGATTCTTTTTCATCTTTTTGAAAGTATTGTAATGTTTCATATCAAAAAGAGCACATGATTTGAATGAATCTTCTGGCATCATTTGCAGAGCATCTTCAGAATACTTCAGTCAGTGAAGTTGCAGTATTCATGTTTTCCAATTAGTAGTAGTGGATGGAAAAGATTTGAAGGAGATTTTCAACGTAACTGAAATCTTCCATAAGTCTCAAAACGTGTCTATTTTTGGCATCAAGATCTCACAAGAAATCATAGAAAATAATATTTCACTCTTGAAATCTTATGATTCAAAATTTGGTACCAACTCATTATGGTATCTTTATATGTGTTTGTTAAGGAGCATTTAGAGAAACCAGTTTTCAATTCATTATCTCTGCTACTGTTGCCCTTAAAATATTGTGGGTTGTCATTAAAGATTGTTTGAAATACTTTGTTTAAATGTGTGGGTAGAAAATAAGATTGCCCAAGAAATATAAAATTATGAGAGGCATAGGATAGACAGAACATTTTTTCCCAGGGTAGAAATGTCACACTCTGACTAATGACATTTCTTCTCATCTCCTTCCCAAAAGAACATTCTTTAATTCTGAGGCTATGACCTCTAATCCTAGACTCTCCCATCAGTGGAAATATCCTCTCCACATCCACTCTATCCAAGCTTTTCACTATTCTGTATGTTTCAATGAGGTCCCCCCTCATTCTTCTAAAGGCCAGCAAGTACAGGCTTAGTACCAACAAATTCTCATCGTATGTTACCCTATTCATTCCTGGGATCATTCTTGTGAACCTCCTCTGGACCCTCTCCAGAGCCAACACATCCTTCCTCAGTTATGGTGCCCAAAATTGCTCACAATATTCAAAATGTGGCCAGACCAGCGCCTTATAGAGCCTCAGCATTCCATCCCTGTTTTTGTATACAAGAGCTCTTGAATTAAACGCTAGCATTGAGTTTGCTGTGAGGGGCACATTTTGTTTACAAAGACTGTGATGGCTGCCTGGAACACGCTGCCGAGGGTGATGGTGGAAGCAGATGTGATAGTGGTGTTTAAGAGGCTTTCAGATAGGCACCAGGATATGCAGAGAATAGAGGGATATGGATCATCTGCAGGCAGATAAGATTAATATATATTGACGTCATGTTCAGCACAGACATTGTGGCCTGAAGGACTTGTTCCTGTGCCATACTTTTCTATGAGTACAGAAATGCTTGAAACAAAAGATCTAGAATTTAAGCTAGGCTTGAGAATGCAGAGAGAGCATGATAAATCAGAACTAACCAGCCCAATGATCACTGCCTCTCGTAGCCTAGTGATTTGCTAGTGCTTGTGTGTCAGAAGAAACACACCTCCATTTGGTATGAAAGACACTTTTTACTTTATAGTCTTTTCGTGAACTATAAAATAATTATATTTATAATAATTATTTCCTCAGATGCTGCCTGACTGCTTTGGGTTTTTTTTGTTTAAGAATATCTTCTGTCAGACTAACAAGTGACCAATGATAAATTCTTCACTAGCCAGGCCTGACTCTTGCTTATCAATAACAGAAGATTATTTCAGTATGTAATAAGGCTCATAGTGAACAAATTTAAACTGCATTTAGTCTGTTTAATGATCAGGATTTAACATAGACTGACTTAATGAACCATTTGCATCTAAAGATACCTATTTTCATCTATAGGCTGGTTCACTAGACAAATCACACTTTTGCTGTCTCAACCATAAAAATATTCCTACTCAAAAGTTTATTATTGTTGATATCTACTACAATAAACATTATAGAAACATAGAAACATAGAACAAAGGTGCAGGAGTAGGCCATTCGGCCCTTCGAGCCTGCACCGCCATTCAATATGATCATGGCTGATCATCCAGCTCAGTATTCCGTACCTGCCTTCTCTCAATACCCCCTGATCCTTTTAGCCACAAGGGCCACATCTAACTCCCTCTTAAATATAGCCAATGAACTGGCCTCAACTACCTTCTGTGGCAGAGAATTCCAGACATTCACCACTCTCTGAATTAAAAATGTTTGTCTCATCTCGGTCCTAAAAGATTTCCCCCTTATCCTTAAACTGTGACCCCTTGTTCTGGACTTCCCCAACATCGGGAACAATCTTCCTGCATCTAGCCTGTCCAACCCCTTAAGAATTGTGTAAGTTTCTATAAGATTCCCCCTCAATCCCCCCTCAATTATACTTTCAAATGAACCAGGTTATTATTAAGGTTTATTAGGATGTCCCAAAAATAGTGAATAATAATAATACAATAGAAAGCTAGGCCCTTTCTTTTGATTAAAGTTCTACAAAGCAAACTGTGAATGTTTCTAGGAGACATAATGTTAATTCAGCATACATGATAAAATTAATATTTCAAGTATTCACCTAAGGATGAAAAATAAATGTCCCATTGAACAATTACATGGGTCTTGCTCCAGGACTGCAGAGACCAAAGGAGGAGCATACAACTTGTGTGGAGATAAATTGGATTCTCTTTAGCTGTTGCACCAGCAGTAATACAACACATTAAAGGAAAAGTTAATCACATATTTGGTTTCTGGGTTTGCCCACAGTTTGGCTCATTGTAATGAATCCCATTGAATAATGATAATCAAAGCCATTCTTATCAGTTGCCCTAAAGGTGCTTTCTTTCCAGATTTGCTCAATCAGTACACAATATATAATTTGACGTTATCTTTTGAAAGACTGTATAAGTGGAATGATAAAGATTATATGAAATAAAGGATCTTAATAATGGTTACATGCCATCATTTATAAATGAAGACCAGTATGTGATTTGTTTTCTGTCTTTTCCCAATAGGTCACACACTGGTGCCATGACATTGACTTTCTACCTGGTGATGCCAGTGCAGAGGATACTTAAATATCCACTGCTTTTAGAAACAATACTGAAAAATACACCCCAGTCTGATGAAGGCTATGAGGCATTAGAGAAAGCTACAAAGGCCATGCAAGAAGTCAATATTAATATCAATGAATACAAGGGACTAAAGGAAGTAGGTATGAAAAGGTCTTTGTACTTTCATTGCATTTATCTCCTAAATGCTTCCACATCCTCATTCGCTCTTATTCTGTTTGCAGTTAATGATAGAAGCAGATCATTTCATTGATAACATTTCCCGTGCATTTTGTGAGTAAGCCATAATGGGAAAAAATTGTCCTTGGTTCAGTAGTACAAGTCACAAAACGTTTTACCAATAAATTGAGAAACTTTCATTTTTTGACAAATGTGCCTTTATTCACACTTGGAAAGGATATTTTCCTGCATTGCAAGGCTTGCAAGAATGCAGACATTCGAAAAGGTTTGCATGCCTCTACAGGTACTGCTGTAGCAATTTCCTGCCATCAGTGTAATACAATTGGCAACTGGTGTGAATGTTTTTTTGGAAGTTACAATTGGTCTTTGGGAAATGTCTCCCACTCCCTACCAAATATCATTCCCCTTAGCAGCAATTGAAAGTATAGTGTGGAAATTACTTTCACAGCCATAAAGGTAGGAAGAAATTTGACCCCTCACGTCCTCACAGTAATGTTACATGAGAGAGCCCATTCACACAGTTTTGGAATAGATGCAAATTATTATTTTTTTCAAAAAGTATAAGGGAGATTATTAACATTAAAGCCAGAAATTGGTGGACATTAAGTACTTAAGGTTTTGGATTGCATGATTAACAGCAGAAGTTGCAGTTGTGAGATTTGCGCTGTTTAAGAACATAGAACATAGAAGATAGAAAAGTACAGCATAGGAAAGTCTTTCAAAGCCACTATCATATCTCCTACCATTACACCTGGCAGTGCATTCTAGGTATCCTCTCTTTATTAAAAAACTTGCCCCTTGCATTTACTTTATAATTTTTCCCTCTCATCTTAAAGCTATGCCCTCTAGTCTTTGACATTTCCACCCAGGAAACAAGGTTCTGATCCATTATTTTATATATTTCTATCAGGTCTCCCCACAGCCTCCGACTATTAAAAAAAAATCCAAGTTTGAACATCCTTTGCTTCTAGATAGTACACTCTAATCTAGGCAGGATTCTGGTAAAACTCTTCTGCACCCTCTACAAAGCCTCCACATCCTCCCAGCAATGGGGCAATCAGAACTGCGCACAATACACCAGTTTGTTTTTCTGCTCTCTCCCCACCACTTCTTGTTTGCTTTGTGATTGTGGCTTCAGTTCCTTCGAGATTATGATGGGTGAAACAATCATATATCAAATCCCCTGAAGACTCTGTGCAAGCCACTGGTAAAATGTTTGCATGCAGTAGAATTCTGGTTCAGACCCTTCTCATGAAGAACAGGAGGGGAGTGGGAGCTGAACTGGATTTTGACTTTGAGAGCAATTTAGGCATTTCTTTTTTTTGCTTCTTGAGATCTGTCGAGCATGATGCAAATCATATTGGGAAGCACCAGTTACTTCCAATTAAAGTTAGTATTCCATATCCTTCCCATCTGTCTCCTACTGCTTAACTGATCTCCTAACTAGATCAACAAATTTCTTTGAATTTGTCAGGCTTATATTCAATCAAACATTTTGTTTGTGGGTGTTTTATATACTACTTCTTAAGGTAAACCAAGGTCCTAAAGTGATATATAAAGAAGGACATTTTGAAATCAGTGAGATGAGAGACTATGGTACCAGGTAAGAAATGACAAAATCCCAAAATTCTATCACCCTCTACAAGACTGAACATATGGCTCGAGTGATATTGATGCAAGGGTGGTATAGATGTCAGCCAAAAAAAGCATAATGAAAGGTAAAGGGGTGATGAAGGAAAGTGTGATGATTATGCATTTAAGGATTTTAAAGGCAAAGTAGATGAAAAAGAAAGTAGAGGCAGTGTGGTGGGGGTGAGACGGTAAGATCAATCTTTTAAGATTGTGGAATTGAATGCAGATTTGAAGGTATGGAATCAATGATTATGGAGAGGTTGATAATGTTTGTAAATATAGGCTGAGGAGAAGTTTGAGTATGGAAAGGGAGAGCATCAAGAGAACAGGCATATGTGATAGTATAGTAATGGGTGGTACAGTGCCTCATTTATTAGAGTCACTGCCTCACAGCCCCAGGGTCTTGGTTCACTACTGACTATGGGTGCTTGGAGTTTGCATGTTCTCGATATAACCGTGTTCCATGGCGCTTCATTTGGAGTGCTCTAGTTTCCTTCCATATCCCAAAGAAATACAGATTGGGAAGTTAATTGCCTACTACAAATTGCCTCTAGTATGTAAGTGAGGAATAAAATCTGAGAGGAGTTGATGAGAATGTGGAGAGATCAAAATATGAGATTAATGCAGGATTTGTGTAAATGAATGGTTGATGGTTGGCATGGACCAGATGTATTGAAGGGGCTGTTTTCATTCAGTTTCACTTTGAATATATGAATTAATGGCTTATGAAGTTTACAAATGCAGAAATAAATTGAATTTGTTACTTAGAAAAATCTGGCACCTGCACAGTTTCCTATTGCTATTGAATCCACCTGCTGTGCAAATGAGTAGACTTGGCACACTAGAATCTGGCAGTGAGGGAAATAAGTTAACGTGGGTGAAGACCTAGTTCTAATGATTTCCGACAATATTCAGATAGCAGATGTTATATTTGGCAAACAGTTGTCTTCAACCAGGTATTAGACCAGTGAGATGCAAATGCTAGAATCTGCTTTGTTATTAATGTTTTATGTTTCTTCCAATTCCAACAGCAAACAAATATATCAGAGCAGAACATCTTTCAATAATGGATTCAATATGCAGAATAAACCCACATTCTATTTCAAAGAAGGCATCCAGGCTTAGTCAAGTTATTAAACATGAAACTGGAATTCTTCCAAAAGTAAGTTGTTGGTCCAGTATTTAATTTTTTTTTTTTTTGCTATGCATACTGCAAGTAAAACTATAATGAATTCCATCAATGGTATTATAATACACTGTGAAGAAGCAACAAATTCAAAGAGCCAGTATGTACTGGAATGAGTTAGACTTTTTCAGAATATTATGAATCTGATTCAATTACCAATCTAGGGAATTTGCATTTCATTGCTTTTCCAAAGGAAACAAAAGACGTGTGTATTAAATTAAATGTCAGATGATTTGTGCCATAATTCCACTTGAACGTTTCTACAGTTAATTTGTATGACTCAGAAATGACCACTGAAGCAAAGTTGTTTTCAAAACTCTCTGAACTGCATACATTTTCTATATTGTCCTGTGAAGGCAGCAAAGATGGGTATGTATGTCTGATCAGTTATAATAATGCCGAGATAAATACAAATAAACATATGACACATGCAACAAAATATGAAATTCTACATCTCGACTATGAAGTTTGATTCTTCATGTCTATTATTTGCCCTTTTAAACAGTTTATTAAAATGAGAATTGGAATAAACAGCAATAATGAATTATTCATATTAGAGAATGCTAGAGTGGATAATACCATAACAAGGTGTAAAAATGTGAGCATAGAAAGCAAAGTGATGCTACCACACAATTACAAGGAAACAAATATTTTCCATCATTGATGGTTTCAAACTCTTTGCTAATAACCTGTTTTTGAGATATTCTATTAAGATGAACAGGTACCTTGGTAGTTGTGATTTGGTACACCAATGATGTTCTCATTGAATACTTCTAAATGCATTTTATAACCCTTTGCAGGAGTAATATAAGTGCATTATGGTGACAGAGAAACAAAGATTGATATTTAATTCCAAGTAGAAGTTGCTGCAACATGTGAACCCTAAGTCATATGGGAACTAATTAATGTTAAACACATTTTTATTTGTGATCTTGAAAGAATTGAGCTCCAAGCAATCAACTTAATCATCCGAATCTTCAATATATTTATGTTATTCTGCCGAACGTGGTCTGATTCTTTTCTGCAATTATTCACTTACTTAGGAATTGAGAATGAAGCACGGAAAATTTGCAAGTTAATGGGGTAGAACCTCATGCGTGGTTGCGTGTGCGTAGGTTACAAATGTCCCCTGACCAGTGGTTCTGAAATCTGAAAGGAAAGTGGAATGTGCATGCAACACCATTGAAAGACGGGTGGGAATGGTTAGCAGATGGAGAAGATAATGAATGCAGGGGCAGAGAAGGCAGTGAACTTTCACTGTGCAGTCTGGAGAAAAGAATGTGGTTACTTTGACTTCAGAATTCATATAGAAACATAGAAACATAGAAATTAGGTGCAGGGAGTAGGCCATTCAGCCCTTCGAGCCTGCACCGCCATTCCAATATGATCATGGCTGATCATCCAACTCAGAATTCATATCTTGGGTCAACTTCTACAGTCCCTGTGAAATGAAGCTCAATTTCAAGTCGAGTTTATTGTCATCTGCACAATTACGCTAAAGTACAGGCACAATGAAAATCTTACTTGTGGATACAAAGATTTAAACAATACAGAAAAACCTAAGTTATATATAAATTACGCATAAATTGCGCAAGACAGTGAAACAAAAACTGCAAAAACAAAAAGACATGAATGTGATTTACATGGATAACCAAGACTTTATTGCATTCTGAGCAAACCTATCTCCAAAGATAGACACAAAAAGCTGGAGTAACTCAGCGGGACAGACAGCGTCTCTGGAGAGCAGGAATGGGTGACGTTTCGGATAGAGACCTTCAGTCTGAAGAAGGTTCTCGACCCAAAGTGCCACCCATTCCTTCTCTCCAGAGATGCTGCCTGTCCTGCTGAGTAACTCCAGCCATTTGTGTCTATCTTCGGTTTAAACCAGCATCTGCGGGTCCTTCTCACACAAACTTATCTCCAAGCTCCAAGCCGTGGACCTCTATACCTCTCTTTCCAACTGGATCCTCGACTTGCCCAACAACAGATCTCATACAGTGTGGATCGCTATCACCACTTTGCTCTTTTTCACTTACACTGTTACAGTGTGGAAGCGGCCCTTTGGCACACCAGCGATCACCCTATACACCAACACTATCACTAGGGACAATTTGACAATTGTACTCTGCCAATTAACCTACAAACCTGTACGTCTTTGGAGTATGGGAGGAAACTGGAGCACCTGGAGAAAACCCACATATTCGCGGAGAACATACAAACTGTACAGACAGCACCCGTAGTCAGTATTGAACTGGGGTCTCTGGCGCTCTAAAGCAGCAACTCTACTACTGCACCACTGTGCTGCCACATAACCATGAACTCAGGTGTACCTCAGGACTGTGTGCTTAGCCCCCTTGCTCTACGCTACGCACAGCTCCAATGCCATCTGCAAACTTGCCAAACATACCAATGTAGTCGGCCGAATCATGGGCAGTGATGAGTCAGCGTACAGGAGTGATATAGAATACCTTGTTGAGTGGTGCTGCAACAACAGACTCTTGCTCAATGTTATCAAAACCAAGGAACTTCCGAAAGGGGAAGTTGGGAGACCATACACCAGTTTTCATGAAGCACATATCCATGACCCCCTACCTTCTTTGAAGTTGAATGTCACTGATAACTTTACAGATGCACTATAGAAAACACAATGACTGGTTGCATCATGGCCTGGTATGGCAGCGCACAGGAATGCAAGAGGCTGCTGAGATTGTGGACTCAGTCCAGTTCTTAGCCACAGACTCTGCCTCAAGAAAGTGGCATTTATTATCAAGGATCCCCATTCTCCTGGCCTTGCTTTCTTCTCAGTGCTACTGTCGGGCTGAATGCAGAGAATCCTGAACTCCCATACCACCAGATTCAGGTGCAGTTACTTTCCTACAGCCATCAAGTTCTTAAACAAGTCTACACAACTTCCATCCTACCTCAACAACAGAACACGATGGAGCACCTCTTACATCTCCAGGTATTGCATAAGATTATAACACATTCAAGTAGAATTAGGCTTTTCGGCCCATCAACTCTTTCCAATCGATCATGGCTGATCTATTTTTCCCTCTCAAACCTATTTCCTGCCATCTCACCACAACCTTTAATGCCCTTACTAATCAATTTCCACTTTAAACATTTGATTCCCATTGTGTTTTTGCAGGAATGTCTTGTTTTGTACAGCCTTTTTCTTTTCATTATCTTGATTTATATATGTATTATATTATGCTCTACGTTTGGTCTGACTCTACATGCATACATCAAAACAAGTTTTTCATTGTACCTGTACCTCGTGCTTCTTTCCTGCTTAGGAGAGTGCGAAAAAAATGGTGACTGCAGAAAGGCAGTTGGTCAGTTGTTTCAAACATTTTAAATATCTGAAGAACAACAAAAACAGTTGCAGGAAGGGAGAGATTTATTTTATAGGTTTGTGTGTACATTATCACAGGAGATCAATGAACAGTTTTTTTATTTGATGAACTCTGTTTTACAGGTTGCAGAAAGAATCGCCACCAGACATCTAACCCCATTGTCTGGCCATAAGCAACTTAAATAGTGAATGCTTGTACTATCCTAGCTGCTTAATTAAAACACACTATCAACTCAATTCAAATATATTGCCTTCATCATTCAGCAGACCTGAATCAGAGCACCATTAACTTTTTGTGGATGTTCAGGTGACAAATTCACCTGTGGTTTGCAGGTGGATCAAGACTGGGCTTCACTCAATGAAAGTGATCTGAAACTTTGATCAATTGAATTATTTTGGAGTTCACATGTTTTTAAAGGAGCATGCTAAACAAAGTGGACAGGATTCATGGTGTATCTTTTTCAAACCTGGAAGTGACAGCAGGACACAGGGACAGAGTGGCAGAACTGTAGTTTGCTGGGATTTGTGGGGAGGGACCAGCTAGTTCCTAAAAATCAGTAGGAAACTCTCCATAATTGCAGTGGACCTCTGCCTAATGGCTGATACCATTGCACAGAGTGTACATGGTGCATCATCTACCCAATTGTTGCTTTAAAAGAACACGTGGAGTCTGTTTGATGCTTTCACACCCCCATGTTTACAAACCCAATAGAAACATAGAAAATAGGTGCAGGAGTAGGCCCTTCGAGCCAGTACCGCCATTCAATTATGATCATGGTCAATCATGCAAAATAAGTACCTCTGTCCTGCTTTCTCCCCATATCCCTTGATTCCGTTAGCCCGAGGAGATATATCTAACTCTCTCTTGAAAACATCCAGTGAATTGGCCTCCACTGCCTTCCGTGGTGGAGAATTCCACAGATTCACAAATCTCTGTGTGAGGCTTCCTCCACCCTTGTATCTGATGAGTGATTGTCCTTCAATTAAATGCCATCAGTATGGATGTTGACAAGTGCTCTTCTTTCCTATTCTGACACAGCAGAGGGATTAAAGAACAAACTCTTTATCATATGAACATTATAATTTAATGTATTAATGAAATGTTGGCAGTCAAGGGAGTAGGCAATTATGTCCTGTTGAGGTGGATTAACAAATTAAACTGATTTTGTGGTTCTTCGACAACACAAAATGGAAAAAAAATGTAATGACTAATGAGGAACCATCAATATATATTTTTTACAATTTATTTTTTATTTATTGGTAGACCAAAGACAAAGATTACGATGGTATGGTAAAGCTTTTCAATACAATAGAAAAGGATGTTACAACACTGAAGAAAAATGCACAACATTACTTAACAAATGTGGAGGTAACAAAACAATTTGTTTTCTTTTTTTATTCTCTTCTTGTCCTTATTGGATATTTTACAAGTTTGTTTCCAACTGCTTTGCCTTTTACTTTTGCTCATACATATTTATTCTTTTTTTCCCCGATTACTTTCTTGTGTCTTTGTTCTATATTATATGTTAACATTAAAGAAGGTGCATTTCATCCTTTAGGAAGTTTGTTTATTTTCTTCAAGTCTACTGAGTGTACATGCCTAGAAGACAGGCCTTGTAGAATCAACCAATACAATGGTTGCCAATGAACAAAACAGTGACACAAGATAAGTCCTGAAAAGCACTGACTCCTGCTGGCTTGGAGGAGAATAACCATGAACTATACACATTCAATAATATATATTACCACATGATGCATTTCTCCCTTCTCCCCAAAAAGCAAATTCAAAATCATTTTACGAAAGCTTTCAAATAGCCTGGAGATCTCCTTTCTCCAGTAGAACATGTGAGTCCACTTGAGGCAGTACAGGATCTTCTGTTTGTAGCGGATTCATGTTGAACCCACATACTTGTTGATCCATCATTAACACTGGGATCTGTATTCCTGTATCAGTAGTCACCTTTTCCACTAGACTGAGAGTATCTGCATTTCACAGTTATTAGTTTCTTCATACGTTTTCAAAGCCATTTTCAAAACCAATGTGGAAGTATTTGAGGTATAATTTCATTTAATGCAGCAGAGAAATCAAAGGTTTGTGATCTGTATAGATAGTGAAGTCATAGTCCTAAAGTGTGGAAACAGGCTCTTTAGCCCAACTTGCCCACACCGGTTATGTTTGGCCCATATCCTTCTAAACCCGTCCTATTCCATGTACCAGTCTAAATGTTTCTTAAATGTTGCGATAGTACCCGCCTCACCTACCCCCACTGGCAGCTATGTTCCATATACCCACCACCCTTTGTGTGAAAACGTTACCCCTGACGTTCCTATTAAATCTTTGCTCCCTCCAAAAGTACACCTTAGGAATTGTGGGACTCTAAGCATGATGGCTAACACTTCATTCTCCAGATGAGACTACTTTCGCTCAGCTGAAATCAGCTCTCTGGACATGAGCCCTTTGGTTTTTCAAAACTATCTTCCATCAATGGGACAATGCAGCACCAATGCCACGTGGTGAAACGTTGCAAGATTAACTCTCTGCCTGTTAAGTAACGAACTAGCACAACGCCATTTTTTGGGAATACTGTTGAACTTCAGTCCAATCTCCGCATCACATCTTTTTACAGCAATTCCTGTCAGCGGAGCAAAGGGCATTATTAGATTTGACAAGGCTTTAATATGGTAATTCAGCATCACTGGTCATGCCGTCAGTTCAGGTACATTATTTGGAGCAGAAACTGGTAATAGCTTTCAGCATCTCTCAAAGTGGTATCCACAGCGCCTCAAGTATTGCACTTCATTTGAAAATTAAAAAAACACCTAGTTATCTTTGAACATAGACCTGCCTTTTCTCGTTTCTAGCTCAAAACTACTTTCAGATTTTACAGGAATCTTTTCAGTCCCCCTATGCACAGACTATTAGGCAAGGGTACATCAACCCTCAGAATGCTCCGCTGCAACTCCTCTTGATTCTCTGAAGGATAACAGGTGCAGAAAAAACTTTGAAGGATAGTTGATTTTTTGTTAACTGGTTTTTGGGTGTATCCACTGTCAAAAACTTCTTAGACTAATCCTTCAATACAATCCACTGTTGTGCCTAATTCCGATTCAGTGTAGAAAACTGACCTCCCTCAGATAAAATTGCAAACAACTGCTCTATTCTTGGAATATGAGCCTGCTCTAAGAACAAGATTCAATTAACACTCAGTTTATAATGTCCATTAATAATGATGGATCCATGGATTCTCCGTGGATTGTCACCTTGTCACGGTGGAGAAGCTTGTGTGGACCTGAGATCCTGAGAACGATGCCGTCTGGAGCTATCCTTATCCATGACGGTAAGGTCGAGGGGGAGGTCTCCGACAAAGAGCAATCCATCAAAGACCTCAATGGTGGAACAGGCGGAGGACAATGGCTGACCTTAGTGGGGCATCACAACGGCTAGGAAGGCGGATGAAGGCTGCAGCAGAAAAGGGTCTTCGGTTGTCTTGGACTCCATGCCACTGGATCCGGACCCAGATCTGTCCAGGACCGTGGGGTGGCTCACAGCCATAAGTGGCAGCGATTTATTTTAATCAATATACAGAACAACAGGAAGTGGTCAAGATCAGACTTTTAGTAATATAGATAGATGTTGTTTGCAGCAAACATATGTAACTGTATCTTGGAATATTTCTCCCTTGACTGGGTTTGAGAGTTAGATGCTGCAGTCAAACCTTTGTCTGAAACTGATGGTTGTTTGACTATGCTTCTCTTTCCATGTTTTCTCATTTGGTCCTACTTTAGTTCGGTCACCAATATAACACATCTTAACATGCCAAACAAGATAGTTTCATCTGTTAGCAGTGGATTTGTTTTCTTCAAGTCCACTGGGTGCATATGTTTGCAGCACCAACCTCACAGAAATCAATCAAAAAAGTGAAAGGCAAAGATCAAAATAGTAACACATACAAGCATCTAAAATAAAATGCTTGATTGGAGAAGAACAACTGCGGACTATATATATCTAATCATATATATTGCTTCATTTCCATTTAGATCTACTTAATCAGATGAAACATATAATACCTTTCCCTTTTCCACGTTATTGTTTTTCTCTTATTTCAATTATAATGCATGAGCTTTGAATGTTTTGAGATGAAAATTAGTGCCGATTTAAAAAAAAATAATAATTTCCAGTGCAAATTCTAATGAGATTCAATGTTCAAATATTTTTTCTTGCTCCTTTAGAATCAAGTATTTTGTGAATAATTTAATTAAAATATATCTATTTAGGCCACCTTTTCCAACGTTTATGTATAGTTGGGCAGGCAACATGTTGGTTTCATTTCCTTACTATAATTTTAGATACTAATGAAGTTTAGCAAGTGGGCAGATAGTTAGAGTCTTAGCCCATTTGGAATAAATGGTTTTATTCATCACACATATTTGTAGTCCACACACTAGTATATCGTAAAGTAAATTCACAGCCTGAAGTAATTTGTCCCTTTATATGATTTTCTTTATGAATATGGAATGTAGCATTTATCTAAAAGTAACGTTTTTTTTTCAATTCAATTCAAATTTAATGTCATTGCACAAGAATCAAGTAGTGGTACAACGAAATGCAGTTTAGTGTCAATACGTAGTGATAGCAATGTTTAGATAAATGAGATAAATAATCAGATGTGGGAATCTATCGGCGGGAACATACCGAGTTCAGCAGTGCGATCGTGTTATTGAAGAATCTACTCCTCATCCTGCTGGTGCGGGACCTGAGGCTCCTGTACCGCCTCCCCCGATGGTAGGAGGGCAAACAGTCCATGGTTAGGGTGGGAGGGGTCCTTGATGATCTTCCCCAGCCCGTCTCAGACACCGTTTCCGGTGGAGGGCATCCAAAGCAGGGAGCGGGGCACCGATGAAGTGCTGGGCGGTTTTCACCACCCGTTTGTAGTGCCTTCCTGTCTGCTACGTGCAACTGCTGTACCATACCGTAACGCAGTGGTCAGGATGGCTTTCGATGGTACAGCGGTAGAAGTTGAGGTCAGGATCTGGGGGGACAGGTGGAGGCATTTTGAGCCTCCTCAGAAATAAAGGCGCTGTTTGCGCCTTTGTTGACAGCTTGGGAGGTGTTGAGGACCAGACAGATCCTCCGAGATGTGTACCCCGAGGAATTTGTAGTTGGAGACGCCGCTCAACACGCTCCCTCAGTCCCGTTTATATGGATGGGTGTGTGTCTGCCCCCTCTGTTCTCAGATAAGTCGACAATGATTCCTTCGTCTTTGGGAGTTAAGGACGAGGTTGTTTTATTGGCACACCAGGTTGTCAGGTGCTGGAACCTCCTCCCTAGGGGGCTGACTCGTCGTTATCCGCTGATCAGTCCTACCACCGTGGTGTCGTCGCAACACTAAATAAACATAAATAATGTATTAAATATAAATTGTTTGTTGGATCATGAGATAACTAACTGTGGCTACACTTTCATTTACTCGTTATCAACATTAAAAGTTCCGAAGCAATATTATTACATGGATGTTTCAAAAAGCATTCTCAACTAAAGTATATCTGTTTTCAATTCAACAAATGCAAAACAGATGTTCCGTATTGGATTAACATGAGATCAGCATGTTCCATATGAAAAAATAATTCTGTTTTTTAGTGTTTTTCACTCTGTTTTCCCTGCAATTTAGAGGTAGGTGTGTGAAGGGCAATTTACAAGATATATTTAGGCTTTTTTTGTAACGGCTTTATTATGGTGCACACAGAAACAGGCATCACAGCATCTCAGTTTAGGATTCACAATTTTACAACTAAGAAGGAATAAAAACGTCAGATCTGCCACATTTAGAAACTTATTTTTATTATTTTTCACTAATGTATATTAATGTATGCTCTTAAAAGTGGCATTGATAGTTTCCACTATGATTTTAGCCATCATGTTCTTCGTGATTGTATCCAGACTCTATTTGAATATTAACATAGCAGATCATTGTGGGCTCCATCTTTCCTTGATCATCTGGCAGTCTTTGATTTGTTCTTTTCATACTTTTCATTCATTTGTTCTTTGCACCTTTTCATATCTCTAGTTTCCCTCTGCCCTGACTCACAGTCTGAAGAAGGGTCTTGACCTGAAACATCATGTATTCCTTTTCTCCAGAGATGCTTGCCTGACCATCGACTCCAGCATTTTGTGTCTATCTTCAGTGTAAATCTGCAATTCCTTCCTACACATCAAGCACCGAACATGTTTACAAACAAATATTTTGCAAGCGCGAGTATAATGCAACGTGATAGTATCACTTATTCTTGACTAATGTGCGGGTGATTTAGCACATGTGCAATGCTCATGGTGTCTACCCTGTGAAATTGATTTACAGTATTCATGATAAAACTAAAACAAAACAAAAAAACTAAACTAACACCTCCAATGTGGGTCCAAACAAAAGAAAATGCGTATTGAATGCTGGGCAAGCTCTACACCTGGTGGAATTTAAAGGATTACATAAACTGATTGTATCATATTACCGTGTTGGATGAGAGATCATTGCATTCATATTGTAATCTGTAGTTGGAAAATTTTGAGTAAATTGGATGATTGCATAGTTCAATTTTTCTCGACTCATAATTGGATAGCCTTAACAGTGAACCTGCAAGGAATCCCTCTCAAATCCACAAGTACAAGTAGGATCAAGGACTACTGCCAAGAAAGGTGAGGGGAGGATCGGTGTCGTCTGGGGGGATGCCCAGCACTCGAGAGACATTCCAGCAGTGCCCCTGCTGTCATTAACTATCTGAAATAGTGAAATATCTCTTGGTAATTAGAGACCAAAATCTTCGCTTTCTGCAGGCCAAAGATGCAGTCACCTGCTTGTACCTGGACAGCACTCACATGTTGGTGGTATCAGTCACTGTCCATTCGGAACCTTTTCGCACACTGGATCATTGCTGACAAAATGCTAACATGTGCAGCTGCTGTTCACCACTGTGTTATAAATGGCATGGATGCCATACTCACTACCATTAAAAAAACGTCCTGATTATGGTCAAGTTGCCTAAAATGCTCTTTGCTGAACTTCAATCACTGGGCCAGGTTCATTCCCTAATATATCCGGTATGGAGCTCCTTTCCATTGGGCTATTTGATATATTGTTTCTAGAAACTGCTGGATGTAATTATCAAATTCTGCTCCATCTAGGCCTCTGGCAGTTGTAGTCAATATTGAGAAGTTAAAATTACCCACAACATTAACCCTATTCATTTTTTAATCAGTTATTTTTTTATTTTGATACAGCATTTTCAACAGTTAAACCCATGTCAAGACTTTTCTGATTTGGTGGATGAACACGTTGCAGCCTGCTATCGAGGCTTCATCGAGAAACTGTACCAACAAGTAATTCCTGAATTTGTAAGTAAAAGTATACAATTGATAGACTGAACACATTGGCTTTTTATTCAGTAGTGTTTATAGAGTTTCAAGAATCTTTTGGAAGGGCACAGTGGCGCAGCAGTAGAGTTGCTGCCTTTCAGCACCAGAGACCCAAGTTCGACCCTGACTACGGGCACTGTCTGTATGAAGTTTGTACGTTCTCCCTGTGATCGTGTGGTGTTTCTCCAGGTGCTCTGGTTTACTCACACACTCCAAAGACATACAGGTTTGTAGGTTAATTGGTTTCGGTAAATTTGTAAATTATCCCTGGTGTGCGTTGGATAGTGCTAATGTACAAGATGGTTGCTGGTCAGTACGGACTCTAAATTTTACTGAAATATTTAAAATAAGTAAGGTAGATTCTGAGAATAGGCTTCCCCAGGCTGAAAGTCAACATAATGGATCACTGTTTCAAAAATAAAGGTCAACCTTATTTGAAGAAGAGACATTTTCACCAAAAGATTGTAAATCTGGAATTCTGTCCTCTAGAGGACCATAGATGCCCCACTGGCTGGTATTTTCAAGAACTAAATCAATAGATTCCCATATACTTCTGGGAATAATGTTTATGGAAATAATGCAGGAAAGTGCAATGAAGGTAGATCAGTAAATATCTTATAGAAGGGTGGCGCAAGATCAAGGGACCAAATTACCTATTTCCAAATGTTATTTCTTGTATTCTTACAAAGTTAAGGAAAAAGGCCCTTCATCCACCATTAACATGCCAACCATTAAGTACCTAACTATAGTAATACCATTCTCCAGCAGACATTGCCTTATGTGATGGTGATTTGAGTGTTTGCCGAGATACTTCTTAAATGTCGAGAGAATCCCCACCTTCATCATCCATCATCTGGTGCATTTGAGATTACAACCACAGTCTTGTTGAAAAGTGTCTAGTTCAGATCCCTTGTAAACCTCTTACCCCTAAATGTGCACCCTCTAGCTCTAGGTATGCTCATTAATATGAATGACTTCATATGGGAATATGTTTGTTCAAAACAGAAGAGAAGATACAAATCCATCATTTATGAACCACTCTGTGTACTCGCAAGTTTGTTCAGTGGTCCACAACAGCTGGTTAGAAAACACAAAGATAAAATACTGGACTATGAAAAAATACAGGAGAAAATAAAGCAAGAAGGTGATGCATCTTATGATGAGAAGACTACCGTGAAGACATACGAAACGTTGCATTCTTTATTACTCACTGAGTTGCCCAGATTTAACAGAATTGTATTACAGCTCCAAGAACAGATTCTACAAGCAATTATCAACATTTATCGTGACTTGGCCAACAATGTCCTTGAATTAATCAATCAGTATCTGCATGAGGTAATAATCTATATTTTGAATTACTCCTATTTCCTGGCAATGAAGACGCACCCCCATTTTGAGTTGCTAAATTTTGAAAAAAGGCTGGTGGAACATACAATTTCTCACTCTCAAAAAAAAAAGAAAAATTAAAATAATTAAATTAACAATTCAATTTGCCCAAGGCTTCCAGATCTCCTCCATTCTGAATGACTGAATGGATGGGGGGTGGAGGGTGACGGCAAGTGGGGAGATGGTGAGGAAAACCGGGAGCACACCGGAACAAGTTGAATCAGTTGTGATCTTATTGAATGACAATACTAGTTCAAGGGACCATTTGGGGGGGAAGAGTTCCTTTCACAGCGTGTGGGGAGTCTGGCCCAGGTCAGCACGGGCAGGAGCGTTGAGAAGGAGGGTTGTCAGGGATCATGCCAGCAACTCACTCACCGCTGCCGCAGCGCTCTGGGCGCAGAGCCACTGCATTGTGGCCGGGGAGGGAAGTAGCTCGGGTGCTGCGAGCGGCTGCAGTTCCTTAAATTCCGACTCCCGCCGGGAGCAGGACATGAACTCACTTGCTGCGCTGGGTGACACTACATGCATTCATTGCCCCGTCCGTGTCTTTCAATGTAGACCGGACAGTGAGGGGACCAGCTCAAGAGCAAAGATCATACAGTGGAGCGGGTCAGCGGGCGATGGATAACAGGACAGCGGGCTGTGGAGCTTACTCCTGTGTCATCGCGATCAAGGGACCAATTGAGGTTACTCGCGCTGACACAGGGGCAGGTCTGGCATCTTAGTAATCCAATGTACAGTGGCTATAGGCAAAATAGAGGCTGGGGTAAAAGAGGAGAGGGAAATGCTTTAATGATTAAGGAGAAAATTGTGGGAGAAGTCCGAGGTGACATTAATGAAGGATCAATCAGTGAGACTATATGGATTGAGCTAAGAAAAAATAAAATCACCATTAGAATTGTACAGTGCACAGAAACATTTCCTCAGGCAGTATGTAGAGTTCCCTACAAGGGAGAGATCAAAGCTTGACCTACTTTCTGGATTTGGACAAGAAAATGGTTGAAATGTCAGTGAGTGAGTCTTTTGGGACCAGTAACCACAATTCTATTAGCTTTAAAATAGTAATGGATAAGGACAGTGATGGTTCACAGGTTAAAGTTCGCAACTGGGGCAAGGCCAACTGTGATGGTATTAGACAGGATCTTGCAAAAGTTAATTGGCTGTTTGCAGGCAAAGGGACACCTGGAAAGTGGGATGCTTTTAAAATGGTCATGGTGAGCATTCATAGTATGCATGTTCCCGTTAGAGTGAAGGTCAAGGCAGATAGGAGTAAGACACCTTGGATGATGAGAGATATTGAGCCCAGTTCAGGAAAATGAAGGAGGCATGGGTCAGATATGGGCAGCTGGAATTCCATGTATCCCTGGAGGTGTTTAGGGGATTTAGGAGCATAATTAAGAAAGGAAACAAGAGGGCAAAAGGGGGTATAAAGTTGGCGAATTTGATTAAGCAAAATTCAAAGAGATTTTATTTTAATATGAAGCAAAAAGGAATAACTAGAGTGAGTGGAGCACCTCAGTAACCAACATCTTGGCCAGTAAGCCTAACATCTTTAGTAAGAAAGTTACTGAGAGGATTACATAGAAACATAGATTCTAAGGGATACGATATACATGCATTTGGAAAGACAAAGGTTCATTAGGGATAGTTGATGTGGTTTAGTGCATGAGAGGACATGTCTCACGAATTTGATGTTTAAAACAAAAATAACCATGAAGATTGACAAGGGTCTCGACCCGAAACGTCACCTATTCCTTCGCTCCATAGATGCTGCCTCACCCGCTGAGTTTCTCCAGCATTTTTATTTACCTATGAAATTGACAAGGTTGACATAGTCTATATGTTCAGCAAGGCCATTGTTAAGGTTCTGCTTGGTAGGCTGATCAGGAAGTTTGGATCACAAGGGATCCAGGGAGAAATAGTTATCATGAATTACGGCATGATCTTGAGCAGTTGGGCAACTGGGCCAAGGAATGGCTAATGGTGTTTAATTCAGATAAGAGTGAGGTATTGCATTTTGGAAAGTCAAACCAGAGCAGGAGCATCATGGTAAGGCTCTTGGGAGTGTTGTATAAGAGTGACGTCTAGAAGTACAAATACCTTGAAAAGGCATAGCAGGTGGATAGGGTGGTGAAGAAAGTTAATGGCATATTGGCCTTCATCAATCAGGGATAAGAGTATAAAAGTCGGTACGTTATGTTACTGTTGAACAAATTGCTAGAGATGCCACACTTAGAGTATTGTGTTCAGTTTTGGTTACCCTTTTCTGAGCTGTATCTCGAAATGAAACGAAACTAAACTAGAGTGAAGAGTGTACAGAGAGGACATACAAAGGTGTTTCTAGGCCTTGAGGGCGTGAGATACAGGGCAAGGTGGGCAGACTAGGACATTATTTTTTGGAGCACAGGGGTGATATTATAGAGGTGCATAAAATCATGAGTGGAATAGAACAGGGTCTTTTTTTTTTAACCAGGGAAGGTTAATTAAAAACTACATGGCATAGATTTAAGTGAAATAAGAAAGATTTATTGGGTACAATAGACAATAGACAGTAGACATTACCTGATGGGGAACATTCTCATACAGAAGGTGGTAGTTATAGGAAATTTGCTGCCAGAGGAAGTTGTTGAGGCAGAACAATAATAGCATTTAATTGACATTTGGACAGGTACACAGATTTGAAGGAACGTGGCAAATACAGGCAAATGGGAACAGCTTACATTGGGTATTTTGGTTGGCATGCACCAGTTGGGCCAAAGGGCCTGTCTCGAATCTGTGTTACTGAATGATCATATGTCTCCAGTTTTGTTGTCAGCATGCAAAAGTACACAGCGTGTAGAAGGCCAACTTGAGTAAGCTACCAACGCAGAAGGGGGATGCTTATTTATATCCAGTTACGTATTTCCACATCCGAGTTTGCAAGAGCAACCAGTTCCCCCAAAAAATCACAACATTGATGAAAAAGACTGTTAATGTGTAGAAAAGAATATTGACATCAATCACTAATTGTTGCATGGTAGTTATATAGATGGAATCAGTCCTTCAATATCTCAGCCAAATATTCATGTGGGTGCTGGCTGGCATTTAAATATAGAGCTCTTCATTTTGTGACCTTTGGGATCTGTATAGCTCTGCTACTCAACATTAAATTTGCTGAGCTGTCAAGAGAAAAATTGGATTTATATATCTATTAAAATGATCTGGTTTGTCATGATTATCCACTCTGTCAGTACAGCATCTTACAAATTACTTTGCCAACTTAATTTTCAACTAAATCGCTATTTTGACAAGTTACAACCAACTTATAGCAAATCATACAGAGTTATTAAAATGTACATATTAACACTGGGACAGAATAATTTACAAAGCTCATACATTTCAGTTTCATGGGAAAGACCATTGAGCCATTTCAATTACATGTAAACACAAGGTGATGCTTCGCATGTACCCATTACTGGGAACAAGAATCATGTCTTGGATGTGCTGAATCTGATCCAGGTCAAGCCTTATTCAAATGAGATCAAAGCAGAAGGAATCTCTCCTCCAGTGTGTGAGGTTTATATCAGCCTTTGTGTCTGGGTATATCTACATATGTATACAATAAGAAAATAAATACCACCAGTAGCAAATTTCTGTAAAACATTGTGCAATTGCTACTTGTCAAACATGTGAACTACTATTTCCTCACCTGGGTAGAGCCATGATCATTAGATAATGCATATGGAGTAATTTCTGAAACTACTTTTGTCTTTTAGTTTCTACCTAACCATGAATACAACTCGCAGCAACAAACAGAAGAAACACTGGAGAAGTCAATAGTAAAGCTGGAAGAATTCAGCCAGATATTTGAATCAATAATGGAACAAATCATAGAACAGGTATGTTGGAGGTAAAAGTCAATTAAAAAGGTAAAATGAATTTTTTGCAGTTGGTCTATGTTTACATTTGTCCAAAAGCTGACTACACAGAAAAAAAAAAATGTAATACAGGATGAAAAAAGCATGACAATTGACTAAAAAGCACATTTGAAAGGGCACCTTCAGCCCTGAAGAAAGGCTAGAGGGACTTTGCAATCATTTTATGAGCAGGAATTTTGACATTTCACATTTAGTTATTGTACATTTATGTCAATCAGATGAAATGATATTACAACTTTATGGCAGCAAGTTATTGAAAATCGCTTCTGGAAGGATGAGTCACACTAATGCCATGGCTGACTTTTTTGTTAATGTTCCTTTCATTGGCTGAGACATTGTTGCAAGTGGCTATAATAAATGACAAAATAGAAGTGCAAAGACTGGAAACTAGAAAACTGAGGCGGGAAATAGGATTGTAATTTACTATATTGAAGGAGAACAATGAAGGAATGGCTGTGCAAAGGTGAGCAGCATCACATCTTTTCCAAACATGCGGATGCAATATGAGTGTTCATGTAAGGCTGTTGGCAAAATGGGCTCCTAATGAAACCAACATCCTGCTGAAACTCTGGAGTGGCTATCTGCATGGTCCAGTAAACAGCCACAAAATGCTTAAAATCCATGTGGCAGAGTTCATAAGTTGTAGGAACAGTATTAGGTCATTCGGCCCATTAAGTCTACGCCATTAAAATATGGTTCTTCTGTCTATCCCTCTCAACCCCATTCTCCCCATAACCTCTCACAGCCGTACTACTCAAGAATCTATCAGTCTTCAGCTTAAAAAGATCCATTGACTTGGCCTTATGGATTCCAAAGATTCACCACCCTCTGACCAAAGAAATTTAATTTATCATTTACGTCATCATCTAGAATTGCTGCAACTTTCTGGCTTCTAAATATGCCCAAATATGAGATTATGAGTTGTGTGAAATGTCCAGAGTGGAATTATTTTGCTAAATTGTCATTTGAGTCTTTTGCCAGTTAATCTTCAATTTATTTTCAGCCTCTCGATCAAGAAAAGCTGAACGTTCTTCTGAAAAAATACAACCCCAGCAAAATATACCAAGTTACCAGTAATATTTCTGGAAGCAAAGATCTTGACCTGACACTTCAAATGGGTGATTTTGTGGCAATTCTTCAAAGCACAGATACAAAAGGAAAGGCAAACAGATGGCTTGTGGATTCAGGAGGTAACAATTTCATTGTCATGAATGCGACAAAAATATAATGTCTTTGTGCATAATCTAGTTTCCACTGTAATTTTCTTTCCACACTCACCCAATTTTCTCCTCCAATTCTGAAGTGGCTTCATGCTTGAGCTAAAGCAATTAGTGACAGGATACCTGCCAATCGTGGGGCATCATAGCCAAATGTTTTTTTGTTATCCTGATGCTTATTTTCCAACATAGCAATAGGGAGTGTTGAAACATTGCTAATTTTTCTCCATGAAGGCGCCCTGAAGATCTTGTAAAATATCTGTGGCAATCCCATTTCAGCAACAGAACAGACTGAAGATTAAATCAGCACTTCTTTTATATTTTAGTCCATTGACTAGAAGCAGCCCATGATATAATATGAGCACAAGATCAAGTTGGGTAATCTGAGGCAAATAACTCCACTCCTGATTCGCGGATGCCTTTTCAGCATCTATAAGGCAGCAGAAGTCAGGAGAACCCTCCACTTGCAACTCCAACAGAATTCAACATGATCCAGAACAAAATACATTCATTGATACCTCACCCACAAAGTGTGTTGCATTTAAGAACTGTGTTACCAAGACTTCAGTTTAATTTATTGTCACGTGTACCGAGGTACAGTGAAAAGCTTTAGTTGTGTGCTTTCCAGTCAGCAGAAAAACAATATATGATTAATATGATGTGTACCATATGTCATGCGTTTGACACATTATTGTTATGCTATTGGTTGTTCTATTGATATCTCTACCTTTGTTGGTTTGTTAAACCAAGTGGCATGCCAAAATGGTCTCTGGACACTGCATGAACATTGAGTCGACGATGTTGCTGTTTCGGGGAAGAATAGGCCAATCATCTACCCTGAAGAAAACAGAAAAATCCAAGAGTAGTTATGATGTTGACTTAGAATGCAGTGACCATGTCAAGAAGCCAGAGTATGAGTGAACCTAGCCATTTGCCTTGTGAATGTAACAAGTAACAAAGTCCCTGTCCATGAAGGATACAGCTAATGGTTTACTGGTTCTTTTTGCATATATTGCATGTTCACATATGCATTGCACAGTGAAATTCTTGCCCCAGTCGCCATATTTTAGCAATATTTACAAAAGAAAAAGTCCAAAGTACAAAGTCTGGCCCACTGGGAGCTATGTCCCAGTCCAGGACATAGGATAGAGAAACTAAGTGGGACACAATAAGTGTAAGGCAATATCATTGCTGGTGGAAGGACTGGAGCATCAGTAAGTTTACAAGCACCATGAACTGCAGATGAGGAGTCTTTCAAGGACATAATCTAAATCTTTAAGAGGCACTTTAACCTGGCACCAGAGATTTTCAAGAACTTACAGATTGGGCAACCAAGGGGAAAAGAAACGGTTGGCAAATATTGAAAAATCTGGCAAAGATGTAATGTCCTGATCGTTTTGGATCTAGCATTGTTTGTGTGGACTGGAGGATGAAAGAATTCAGGCAAAATCACTTAATGCATGGACAATGTTTGAACCAGAATATAGATTGGATACATCTTAATATATAATGTATGACAGTTAAAAACATAAGGCACTTTCACTTAGAGCATGGTTGCAAGGTGCAAGCAGGGAGAAAGCCCACAGGGATAGTAATGTTGGTTCGTTTCAATCTTAATGCCGAAGAATGCTATAAGTGTGTTTGGTGGAAAATTGGTAGGTCACACAAGGATAACATCTTGGAGACCTTGGCATGAGTGTAATACTAGTCCATTCCATGTTTGGCTCCTATAATTTTACTTATCTGAATCAGGTCCTCTCCCAGCCTTATCTGCTTCAGGATAAAGAAACCCAGCCTATCCATGTCCTTTCCATAAGTGAAATGCTTTAACACAGACAATGTCCTGCTAATGATGCAGATCTCAGCACCCCCTCCAGTGCAACCACATTGTTCATGCAGTGCAGAGGCCAGAACTGCACATCACCCTTGGTATGTATCTTTATGTCTGATACCATAGTGGTCCAGCTATGTTAGGCATTAAGAACTACTATGTGGAACAATCCCATTGGGATACAACTTGCACGATGGTCAGATAATGAGACAATGGAATCTATTGCACATCTAAGGAGATTGATCAGGGCTGTACATTTAAGGCCATTTTGTTGACTGAAGAAAAAACTCCAAATATGTGCATCACATCTGCAGTGAATAATTCTCTCATAAATACTTGCATATAAAACACTTCCATCATTCTCTATTGAAGTGGAGAACATAGTGCTAGGTGCATATGCAGCAGGAACCCTTTGCCTTACTGGGGAAGTGAATTGTTGAGCCTCTCTGCGAGATAAACGGAACTAGTCACATGCTGCAGTTACAGGCCATGGCCATTGGAGTAATATGGATTGAGCCATTTAGATTAACAGTGTCTCCTTCCAAAAGGATCAGCATTCAGCAATGAGAGTTTGGAAACATCACTCTTTGGGATACATGTACCTCTCCCCATTGGTGATGTGATGTGTCCCAAAGGATCTGCAGCTAGCAGACACTAGTAGACCATGGTTACAGATTGCAGCTTCAGTGAGATGGCTGCACAAAATGGTAGTTTGATTGTTGCTATGCATCTACCTAAAATGGTGGGTGAAGGTATATCCATGAATTAGCATGCAGCAAATTACAGAGAGTTCCATCCACGAGGCCAAAATACTTTGATTGCATACTAGATGGTATTTGATGACAACCCATCTGACACCACCTGCATGGGATGAGGTAGAGTGTAGGTAAGACTGTGCTCTGCGACAGCATATTTGACTTTGGTACCAAGTAAAACCTAAGGAGAGACATCAGGCATAGAGCCACAAACTGTGGTGAAGCAGCACAGCAGAGAGTGTAAATGCGATATCACCTTAAGTGGATTTGCTTTGAGCGTGGATGATATAAACAAAGGCTGTACCAAGTGATAGAGCATAATGAGGTCATTCTTCAAGATTCATGGATTTGCAGTGTGGACTGTTTGAATTTCTGCCAATATGTTGAAAATATATCTATTTCACTGCAAGTCATCAAATGAAGCGTGCCTTGCATCATCCTGGCTGGGAAATGCAAAGCCAGAAGGTATTGATTCCAGACGCAGCAGTGGAGGCCGTCACAATTTGAACAAGATAGACACAAAACGCTGGAGTAACTCAGCTGGTCAGGCAGAGGAGTTCTGACCGAAATGTCACCTATTCCTTTTTCTTCAGAGATGCTGTCTGACCCGCTGAGTGACTCCAGCAATCTGTGTCTATCTTTGGTATAAATCAGCATCTGCAGTTCCTTCCTACACAAGTTTAAGAAGGATCCCAGCAAAGCAAGTCCAAAAGCTGACGAGAGAAGTAGACCAGAGGAAAGGATAATCTATGTCTTGGGCCAGTGGGAGACAATCAATTGCATGTTACGGTGGTGGTCTGTCATAGACAATGATAGCATTTTTTATTTTATTTTTTATTTTTTTTATTTCAAAATATACTTTATTTGAATGATAAATATATACAATACATTAACCTTGCGGAAAATCCATCCGACATTTTTGGAGGCTGTACAATAGATCAATACAGTTTAGACATTTCTTTCCCCCAAATTTCCACAAATCAGTCCCCCACTCGTGCCACAATGGCGTGGGATACCTTCCCTTATATTGAGGGGCGTCTCCACCATACCGTGCCCCCCATGTCCAGCAGCGGAAGGGCCTTAGACTGTGGCCCTCCCCCACCGAGCCTTGGCGTTGGCTGCACCGTGCTTCAGTGCGTCCCTCAGCACGTACTCCTGCAGTCTGCAGCGGGCCAGTCGGCAACATTCCCTGACGGACATCTCGCTCTGCTGGGTGGTGAACAATGCTCGGGCAGACCAAAGGGCGTCTTTTACCGAGTCGATGACCCTCCAGCAGCACTTGATGTCAGCCTCTGAATGTGTCCCTGGGAACAGTCCGTAAATCACCGAGTCCTCTGTGACGGAGCTGTTCGGGATAAAGCGTACCAGGGACCCTTGCATTTTTCTCCAGACTCTTTTAGCAAACCCACACTCTGTGAAGAGGTGGGCAACCGTAGACAATGATAGCATGATTGTGCAGTCTCATGTCTTGTGGGGATCGAGTGTGGCTCATGAGTCTGATGCATGAGCCACACATACGGGAGCACTTGAAGGCCATTGTGGGGGGATTTAGGGCTGCATGTATTCCTAGTTAAAAGCATTGTTTTGACATAGACCTAGCAATTTCATAACAATGGGGCTATTCACAAAATCAAAGACAAATTAGAGGAAGATGTGATGAATGAAGTGGGGATGGAAAAGAGTCAGCCAGAGGCGGTTGATTGAGTCTGCCAAAGATGATATTGACAGAGTATCAAGTTCTGGGCAAGAGTTCATTGCTTACAAGTGAATAGCCGAATAGCCTGAGTTGGAAGTATTGCAATGTGGGGCACGTTGCAAAGGGTTGAAACCCATCAGACGGATTTAACAATAGGCACAGACTTGCTAACGTCAGCCCAATACAACATAGCTAAAATGCCAGAATAGATGCTGAAAATAGGTGTCAATGCTGTAAGCTTTGAAGATGAACCTTGGAAAAATGTCACAAGTGCAACACAAAGAAATATGACCAATCTGGCCTTCAGGGAGTTAGAGTGGGAATTAGGGTGTGTAATTGGTATGAAAACAGGCATAAAGATAGAAAGTTTTAATAAGCAGCTAAAACAGAGATTGTTGCATCTGTTTTCATGGAATTCAGGATTGTCCAAATGCAATATAAAATAGTAACTACCCCATTGGCTGATTTGAGTTATTAGTCCTCCATTTTAAAGTGGACAGTTCAGTGTATGCAATTGAATACAGTGATTTAGAAAATGTATTACAATGTGTTAGAGTTGTGAAGATACAGTAATTACATTGAAGCATCAGTTGCCGAACAGAATGAGAGACCAGTTGTGCATGAGGTCTGAACTGAAAATGGAGAATGCTGGAAATACACAGTTGGTTGGATAGCACCAATGAAAAGAGGAACAGTGAACATTTTATTAGGCACAATAACATGATATATGAAAAGAGGGAAGGGACAAAAGACAATGCCTCTGCACAGGTGGTGATCAAAAACGACTGGATGACACAAGCTGCAGTGCTGCTGGCTGAGACAGGTTTGAGAAGGATTATTAACCAACATGCGTTCATTTGTGGTGTATGGTGTTATTTAGAGAAGTGATTCCATGTCTGGAGTGGATACTTCAGAGTTATAAAGTGTATCTTGCAATGAAGAGTTTGTTGAATTTAACCAATGGCCAATCCCTCGCCCACAGCTACATTGCGATAAGACATGATTGCCACTGAAACATCAATAAAATAGCAGACTTGGCTCCAGTGACATCATTGACCATCTTTGATGAGGTCACAATGTGCGAGCAGTGATGGCTTCCTCCCCACCATAAGGTTGCAGGTGTGGGCATTCAGCATTCAGTGGCCTGAGAATGAGCAAGTCCAGTGGGGCAGGTCCCCACATAGGTCAAAAGGAGGAGTGCTCCAGGCTAGCACCAGCACACACCCACTCAAGGCAGGATACCTACCCCTGCTGCAATAATTACGTTTAGCATGAATCCATTCATCCCTCTTCCATACTGCTGACTTCCCAGTGCTTTTGCTCAGGATCAGTTGCTGACATGTTACTGATGCCACACCATCATTATTAGCCACAATGCCATTGCTAACCAAGCACTAAACCTATTGGTTAATAATTTTGGTCCATTGCAGATCACTGATTTTTGATCAATCTCCTGGCATTTCGCAGGTGCCAATAGATATGGACACAATGGAACTATTCACATAAGGCTAGTTGTGCAACACAGTATGCAACACAAAATCACCAGTTCTCTCCCTTCAGGAATCAAGCCACCCCTTTGTTTTAATAAGGACAAGCTGAATATCTATGTGTGTCTATTTAGCACACAACATGAAACCCAAATACAGTAGTTGAGTGTCAAAATGATGTTTAACCAGTCTCTCTCTTTAGCCTAATGTCATTAGCTCTCAGGATTTAGTTGAAATGCACAAGGAAGGAAGGAAAGTCATTTATTTCTTTGTTAAAGGTGATATCCTGTTCATGCTTGTTTGTTAGTTTCCACTGTCCTTCTCTGATGCTATCCTTCCTGTGTCAATTCACATGCCCTCTCCATGTTTCTTGTCATCAATTTTATACCGTGCAACCTGACAGTGATTTTTCAAGGTCACCTCTTGCAGGTTTAGTAAAATCAGTGACTAATGCTGTTTTGCAGGAGTAAAAAAAATTGTCATCATTTTCCAGAAGTAGCAGAATAAGGTTTTAATGTTTTGCAATATTCTGACAATAAGACAGCATTACAAGTTGCAGCTACGTTGCTCCTATGGACACCTTAGATGATCTCTCTGTGTCACAGAATGAGGGCTTTCTCTCCATTACCATTCTGGGTGTGCTTGCCTTCTTTACCACCTTCGGCTCTAGTTCTATTTTCTTCATACATGCTCTGGTGGCTCTATCTTGCCCCATTCCCTCAAGGGTCTGCCCACCAGCATGTGACTGCATGCGACGAGCGCAAACTAATGTGGTCGCTTGAGCCGTACGGCCTCGCTGGGCCGGTCCCACTTCGATCACCAGAGCCGTATGGAGTTGTGCGGGACTGGTCCCGACATCGCGAAAAACTGACACTGTTCAAAAATCCCCCGCGACAACGGCCTGTCGGCCCGCAGCCGAATTGAGGCCACACGCAACGGCTCGACGTCGTATGCAGCATCTTGACGGCGTACGCCAAACGCGTGGCATTGCGCGATGATGTCACCGCCCGGCGTGCCGTTGCGTGATGACGTCACCGCCCAACGCCGTGTGATGTCCAAATTCAGTCAGCCCATCTCCTGCCCAGCTGATTCGTGAGTATGATGTCGGGGCCAGCTCCATACGGCTCCGCGGTCGGAAGTGGGACCGGCCCCGCGAGGCCGTCTGCTTCAAGCCACTACGTTTGGTCGTGCTCGCCGCATGCAGTCGCATGCTGGTGGGACAGGCCCATCACTCAAAATCTGTGACCTGGTGCAGACATTGTGTTCCTTTTTTTGTTGTAATCGAGCATCTCCAATTCCTTGTGTCTCAATATTTACTAATAGACGTTTTCACTTGGTGATACATGGCCCTTGAAGTGAAAGTTTGATACTTGATAATGATCTTTTTTAATTCGCTCGATCGATAACAATAGACAATAGACAATAGGTGCAGGAGTAGGCCGTTTGGCCCTTCGAGCCAGCACCACCATTCAATGTGATCATGGCTGATCATCCCCAATCAGTACCCCATTCCTGCCTTCTCCCCATATCCCATGACTCCGCTATTTTTAAGAGCCCTATCTAGCTCTCTCTTGAAAGTATCCAGAGAACCTGTCTCCACCACCCTCTGAGGCAGAAAATTCCACAGACTCACCACTCTCTGTGAGAAAAAGTGTTTCCTCATATCTGTTGAAAATGGCTTACTCCTTAATGCCGCTGTCCCACTTAGGATAACCTGTACGGAAATCCCTGGAGACTTTGCGCCCTACCCAAGGTTTCCGTGCGACCTTTTTTTCACCCAGTTTTATTCCACCAGGGAGGTCTTACCTTCCACTGCCTACAACCTCCGGCAACCACCTTCAATTAGCATCGCAACCGGCTTCGACTAAAAAAATACCGATTTTTAAAACTGCAACCTATTTTTAGTCGCGGCCAGTTTTGAATTTTTAAAAAAATAATCGCCGGAACGTAGAAGAAGCGGAAACCACTTTCGACCATTAGGGAGACTGATAAAAAACTCCGGGAACCGCACAGAAACCTTGGGCGGGGTGAAAAGTCTCCAGAGGTTTCCGTTCAGGTTTCCTAAGTGGGACAGGGGCATTATTCTTAAACTGTGGCCCCTGGTTTCTGGACTCCCACAACATCAGGAACATGTTTCCTGCCTCTAGTGTGTCCAAGCCCTTAACAATCTTATTGGTTTCAATGAGATCCCCTTCATCCTTCTAAACTCCAGTGTACAAGCTCAGTTGCTCCATTCTCTCAGCATATGACAGTCCCGCCATCCCGGGAATTAACCTTGCTGCACTCCCTCAATAGCAATAATGCCCTTCCTCAAATTAGAGGACCAAAACTGCACACAATACTCCAGGTGTGGTCTCACTAGGGCTCTGTACAACTGCAGAAGGACCTATTTGCTCCTATATTCGATTCCTCTTGTTATAAAGGCCAACATGTCATTCGCTTTCTTCACTGCCTGCTGTACCTGCATGCTTCCTTTCATAGACTGATGTACAAGGACCCCCAGATCCCGTTGTTCTTCCCCTTTTCCCAACTTGACGCCATTTAGATAGTAACTTGATGCCATTTTGATACTAACCTGACGCCATTTAGATAGTAGCAGCTAGCAGGAGGCTTGCTGATTAGGGATAGATAGTCCTGCACCTTTGGCTTTTGGTGTCCTCCATGGCTAAACTGTGTTGCAGACCGATTCATGGCTGCACTACAACACTCACCAAGCAGACCATTGGAGTCCCAAAGCAACTGTGTACCAATGCCATAAGAGAATCTGAGGGGTTCGTGGAATGTGGCTGGCGCAGTTGGCTGCACAATATTTTAATGAGGCAATTTTTAATGAGAACCTTCAGCACACTTTTGCATGTTCTCCGCGTCAGTTTCTTCCAGGTGTTCTGATTTTCTCCCACATCCCAAAGACGTGTGGTATGTTGACCGCTGCAAATTGGCTCTAGAGTGCTGGGAGTGGACGCAAAAGCAAAAATGGGCAATCGATGGTCGCCATGGAATCAGTGGGCCGAAGGGCCTGTTTTCATGCTGTATCTCTAAACCTATAAAACTAAAACAATGAAGGAGTGACTTTGATAGTTTAAGAATGGGGAAGATACAGACTTGTTTCAGTGGATACCCACATTTGCCTCTCCGACTGAAGGCCAATTCAGGCGAACAATTTCTATTCTGCTGAATTAAATTTCTAATTGATTATTGTACCCTTATGTAAACTTTTAGTGATTCTTTAGACATCCTTTGAACACGTTGACACCTTTTAATCTGTTAATCTTTCAACTTAAAAAAAATATCCCTTCTTTCTATTTTTCCAACGGAAGTAGAAAATATTTTCACTCATTTTGTGAGACATTTTTTCACATCATATTCCTCGCACATTCTGTAACCTGTCCATATCCCCCTGAAGCTTCTTGGAATCCTCTACCTAATTCATATTGCTACTGAGTTTTGTATCATCAGCAACCCCAGATATATTACACTTCACCTCCTATTCGGAATTATTGATACAACTGTAGCCCCAGCATTGACACCCTATTCATTTATTGGCATATTCTATTATATATCTACTAACATATTCAGTCCATAATTTATATATATATATGCTCTCAATAACCCCTGCTCTCATTTTATTTAATAATTTCATATGTGGATCTTATCAAAGGCCTTCTGAACAAGTACATTAATCGATTTATTTTTATCTATCCTGCTAGTTGCAACTTCAAAATTCTCTAAAAGATTTGTTAAACATGATTTGCCTCTCATAAATCCATGTTGCCATTGCCCAATCCTCTTGTTGTTTTCTATCGCCAAGCTCCTAACGGTAGATTAAAGTCCCTTATCTTCCATTAATGTTAGTCTAGTTGGTCAATGGTTCCCTATTTTTTCTCTTTTTGTTTTAAATTATGTTTTTTACATAACATATGCCACTTCTCAGACCTCTTCTGGTAACAAAACCCCTTTTCTGCAATCAGAAATATCAGGGATAAACCTGAGATTTGTCATGGGAAATGGAGCTCACTTCATTGTAACTGCTACATGAGGGCTGCATCGTGGCACATCTGGTGGAGCTGCTGCCTCACAGCGCCAGTGATCCGAGTTCGATCCGGACCTCGGGATCTGTGTGACTAGTGTGCTCATTCTTCCTGTGACCGCATGGGTTTCCTCCAGGTGCACTGACTTCCTCCCACATCTCAAAGACGCATGGGTTTGGAGGTTAATTGGTCTCTAAATTAACCCTAGTTTGTAGGGAGGCGAAAGTACGATAACACAAAACTGGCATGATTAAGTGATCTATGTTCAGCATGGACTTGGTGGGCAGAAGGGTCAATTTGCATGCTACATCTCTAAATGAAACTCAATCGCCCTTTAATGCAAAAGGGTGGGAATTTTTTCCACATTTTTCAGTCCATTATATTGTCAGCTCTGCAACACCCAGACATACTCTTTCCTGCTACATCTCTAAATGAAACTCAATCGCCCTTTAATGCAGAAGGGTGGAAATTTTTCCACATTTTTCAGTCCATTATATTGTCAGCTGTGCAACACCCAGACATACTCTTTCCTGATTCCAACCATGCCTAAGTGACAAGATGCAAGATTTAATATTACAATCACAAATATCATGAATTATCAAGCAGAAATGGGTTTCCCTGAAAGACTTAACTTTTGTTGCTAACTGTGTAGATAGAATAAGTGAAGCTGTATTTTATTTTTTGCAGGTAGAAAAAAAGTATCTATAAAGGTAGATTTGACCACAGGTATCCTAAAAGACACATTGCATGGTCCTGCCCAAAATAGACTGGCAGAGCAACTTTGATTTAATCATGATCTGCTCTCTTTGACAAAACAACCTTGTCAATAAATTAAGAGCATTTTTGCAGCATTTTGCAATTGAAAATTGATCTAATTTTCCTCCAGAGTGAAAAGGGATAGTAATAATTTCCAGTTGTATCTCGCCATTCTGGAATTTCACCCAAAACCTCCAGGCATGAGTCACCTATATACTCTAATATGACGCCCATATCAGATTACACAACTATCTTCCTTTTAAAGAATTGCGTGGGAACTGAACAAGAAGGAACCATCATGACTTGGACAACCTGGTCTTCGTAGAGCAGCGTGAGACTGCACCCCGTGTCAAGGAAATCCTGCTTCTATGAATTTACACAACAATCTGGATCACAGTGCAGGCCCAGTCATGAACCTAACTGCAGAGTGGAGGACCGAGTAGCCAATTTTCTATTTCCTTATAGCAGTGGTGTGGGGGTAGGTATAAGAAAAATACTGAAACAGTTGTCTTTTCCACATTGCCACATTTAACTCATCTTTTCAGATGCCCTGCAATTCTTTGTTTTTTTGTTGTTTTTTTTGGTTTTGTTTTTTTTTTTTTAATTAGTAGTAATGTACAGTAGTATAAGCCAGAAATAGCATAATACATTTCATGTACCACTTCTTGTTTTAATCTTTAATAATAGGAAAGTAACAGAAGAAAGAAAAAGAGAAATAGGGAAGGTTAGATAAGATAGTAAGTACGTGAGAAAGTGAAAAGAAATAGCCTGTATAGACGTAGAGCGCGAGGAAGAATTAAAAAATAAATAAATAAATAAATAAAGGGAAATATAAGAAAGTAAGATAAGATAAGATAAAAGGGATGTACCTACTTCATATTTTTACACACTCCTCACCAGGTCCTGAAACCGTTTATTTCCAAAGTTATGTTGCACCCTATGCTTATAATAAGTCGATAAATGGAGACCAGATCTTTAAGAATTGGTCTGATTTGCCTGCTAGGATGAATCACATGTCTTCGAGGTGTGACATATTTGAAATCCACATTTTTACCGTTGTTGTGGGTGCATTTTTGCAAAATTTAAGTATGAATTTTTTTGCCGTTACTAAACCATAATTAAGGAAACTATTGGAACAAAGTCAGCTCAAAACCGACTTCCATTGTTCCAACAATAATCAATTCTGCGTTCGGTTTCAATTTTATTAAATAATTTTGTAAAAATTTCAAAGATTTCATTCCAAAACTGTAATTCTTTGTTATCTGCACATTGATTTATTCGTAATAATTTCATACCGTGTGAATCCCCACCCTCCCTATAATAACCTTATGTTATAAAGGCAAGTGCAGTTGGAAACATGCATATATGTTCTCACTCAGTTAGGTCTGTGGCTCTCACAGATCAAATAATGTTTATGCTGTAAACGTTAATCCTTTTCTATCGAGACCATCCACTTGAGGCATGTCTCAGCTGGATGCAAATTGGAAGTTCTCTTGCTGTATCCCAACCATCTGTCTAAGGCCCAAACTCAGAAGTTCATTCACCATTGCATCAGTGGGACCCTTTCCAATACAAACTAGTTTAGAATGGAACCGCTGATGCTGGTTTACAAAAATAGACACAGAGTTCTGGAATAACTCAACGGGTCATGCAGCATCTCTGGAGAAAAAGGATAGGTAATGTTTTGGGTCGAAACTCTTCTTCAGAACTAGTTTAAACCTGTTGAAATGCACTTCAAATAGAACTTTAATATTCAGGAAAAGGAAGATGATTGAAATGCGGATGGACTATTTAATACAATACACACTGCAGATTCTCAACATTAATTAATTTTCCTTTAAAGATGCACAGTAAAATATTTCACATGGGGACAGAAGATATTTCACAAGATTTGTCATGATATATAGAAAACAGACCTCCTCTTACTTTCAACGTGGTCTTTTACATTCATTTTATTTATTTTAGTTTCATTTAAATCATATTTTATGCTTAATTACAATTTGTAAATTCTGCTGCCAAATACCCATCATTTACCAAGAATTAAATGATGATTAAATTGATGGCTGAAACATTTGTTAGATTGTTCTAAAACAAAATGGCAACCAGACGGAAAACTCATTATTTCCTGACACTTTTTTTTGGCAACAGCCCTCAATTAACAGCAGATATTGCACATCAAATCAAAATAGCCTGTAACATACAAATGTTTGGACAATCTGTATTCAGACACATCATGAATTGTTAGGAGGGAGATGTGTTGCCTGGGTGATTTGCATAAGTATATATTCAGCTAAATAATGTTTTGAAAGTCAGAGCATATTTTTGTATGTTTGCTAATTTTAGCATTAGAAGGAATAAAATATTTTCCCCCACTTTAAATTCATGCCTGCAGTCATAAGGTACTAAATAGGAGCATGACTAAAATGTTTTTTTTAAACGGATTCCAACTGTTTTTAGAAAATAAACACAAGTTTTCTCTCCTAATTATCTATAATTAAGAGAGCATATGTGTGAGCTTAAATATACCACTGCAGGAATAATAGGTTGGAGTGCCCTTTTGTAACCTCCTGTAATGAAAGGGTAAAAATGAGTGACATTCATGAATGAAAAGTAAAATAATAACAATAATTGCAAATATAAAAAATGTAAATTAACAGACCAAAGTGACAATTAAAATTAATATAAAAGTACCCATCACCCAAGGAAAGTGAATCACTGTTCGTTTTAAAACTTGGCAATAATTTTGTGTGGTGCAGATCCTTTAAAGTAAATTGAAATCAGATCTATCTTCCTGCTTTTACAAGGACCACATTTTTGTTTACGGTAGGCACGTAACCACTAACAGTTTATAATCCGTGGCAGGATGTACCCGTTTAGTCCGTGCAGAATTTGCAGCTACAAATCACAATTGTGTTGCTGATACATAATACCCATGATCAATACCAAGGGAGATCTATTCATCAATTAAAATTATCTGTGTAAACAAAGGATCGAAACAATCAAGAAATGAAGATTACTGTGAGTGAGATTCCCTGTGGATTAGGAAATATGAATGAAGGAAATCAAATATACAAATAAAAAATGCATTTATCCTGAACATCTAGTGTTGATGAAAGAATGCAAACCAGGCTGCATGTACATTTCAGCTGAATATTCAGAGCCGTGCTAATGATTCCTACAATCTTTCAGAGCTGACTTATATTGGTTCCAGTTGTTCTGATATAAAAAAAATCATTGTTTTCATTAAATTCATTTGTACTCCATGGATTTTTTGCATCATTAGTAATTTTATTAACATAATAAAACAATGAATACTAAGGGTAATTTGCTTGCATAACCAAGAGTTGGAAATATTTCAATTTTAGCAAACAAACCTGTACTTAGTTCCACTGAATTAAAGAATGCTGCTTTTGAAGCTGTAACACTTTCTTTTGTAAGGTCGTAGAGGATTTGTCCCTGCTGGAAAATTGAGTCCGTATCAGCCTGAAAAAGAACCTGGTGGAAATAAAGATTTATTAGGTTCATCACTTGCTGATATTGGCGATGGAACAAATTCCAGAAGAAGATCTTGTCACTTGCCTGAAACGCCTCTTTCCTTGCAGCCAAGGACAATGCGATATCAAGTAAGGGGTTTACAAATAAATGATTCATATAATTACAATGTTCTAAAATTCATACTCATAGAATCATAAGTGCAGAGACAGGTCATCCAGCTCAACGCATCTATGCCGACCATGTTTGCTTGCTGAGTTAGTGCCATTTTCCTGTGTTTGACCCATATCCTTGTAAACCTATCCTATCCAAGTATCTGTCCAAATATAGTTGTCCCATATACGCAACCATGAAATAATCATCCCCTGCATGAAAGAATCGTCCCTCAAGTCTCTTTTACATCTTTTTCCTCTCCCCTTAAACCTATGCCCTCCAGTTTTATACTGTTTCACCTTGGTGTAAAAAGGCAATGACCACTTATATTATCTATGTTTCTCATGATTTTGTATATCCCTATATCCTTCATCCTCCTACGTGAAGAAATTTCCATCCTATTTATCATATCCTATCAACTCAAGCTCTCATGACCTGGTAACAACCTGCCAAATCTTTTCTGCATCCTTTCCAGCATAATGATATCCTTCCTATAGCAGTATTGCACATAATGCTCCAAATGTATAGTCCAATGTCATGTCCAACTGCTGCATGTTGCCCCAATTCCTCTCAATAAACTTACCGATGAGGGCAAGTGTGCCATATGCCTGCTTCACCACCCTATTTACCTATTGCTCCATTTTCAGAGAGCGATGCATCTGTACACCTCAGACTCTTTGCTTTACAACACTCTTAGGGGCCCTAACATTTACTGTGTAAGTCCTGTCCTGGTTTGACATATTAAAATACATTTGGATTTCTTATTTAATATACTAAAATGCATTAGAAGATTATGAAGATTAATTTGATATTTTTCTCCCACAGATGTATAATACTGAGTGATCTGCTCAAAAAGCACATTCAAATCATGTGGCTACTTGAAACACACTGCAAACATCAAACTGTCATATCCAAAATATAATATTTTGCTTAAGAAGGAACTGCAGATGCTGGAAAATCGAAGGTAGACAAAAATGCTGGAGAAACTCAGCGGGTGAGGCAATATCTTTGGAGCGAAGGAAATAGGCAACGTTTCCGTCTGAAGAAGGGTTTTGGCCCGAAACATTGCCTACTTCCTTCGCTCCACAAATGCTGCCTCACCCGCTGAGTTTCTCCAGCATTTTTGTCTACCTCCAAAATATGATATACTGATCTTTCCGAGAAGTCAAACCTCTATCATTAATTGTGAATCTTTCTTGAAATCCTTGTTAAAATTTGTTGCAGATTTCTTCTGGTTTTACAAATTTTAAATGGATATCGTGAAACAACAAAAACATTAGAATTGCTAATGCATTCAGTAATTAATTGACCCTATCCTATTCTACCGATTCATATTTGACTGGCAGATTAAGCCGCCCTTTGTATTTTCTCGCTGGATGTTAGGAAGAGATAGAACATTCAGTTCTACAGCAATATTGACAATTCATTGATCTTATTTTAAAGTAAACAGCCCTTTGATATCTCCTTCCACTAATATCGAATGACCATGTCGTAATAAACTCCTTTCCCAGTCCAAAACAAAATAGCCAAGATTATGATGGTGGAAGTTAAAAAAAGAGTTCCAGATAAAATGGTACAGAGCTATTGCTTCCAAGGGGAAATGCACAGATGAGAAGTACTCAACTAGGACCTTCAATGGGAATACTACAAGATAAGCTTTCCTTTGCATTCTTTGTAAATGGGTTTATCATATGGTTAACATACACAGAGAGGAAGTGTCTCCCTACTATCGTTTCTACCTGGACGGTGAGAATGAATGCAATTTTGCATTGCATTTAACTAGCAATGAATGCAAATACGAACTCCATTGTTCCGTTTCGGTACATATGACAATAAAACATTGTGACTCTTGATGTTCCACAGCTTCAAGGCACAACTCTGCGATTACTGGAATGTAACATGTGTCCAAAGAAAAACTTTGCTTACATCTGATATTTTACTGTGTGTGCAGGTTATTGCAGCTTACCACTTTGCAGCAAGAGGACCCCATGAAGCCAATTTACAGCCTGGAGAGGCAGTGACCATACTGGAAGCACATGATAAGAGAGGAAGCACTGAATGGTACCTTGTTGAAGTAAATGGACAGAAGGGATATGTGCCTTCAAATTATTTAACAAAAGTTTCTGTGACAGGTGGAAGGAACTCCTTTGCACTGTAAATCCTGCTCCGATCATTTGTGAAGGTTTTGTGAAAAGTTGCACTAAATTGTCTTGAATACATTAGATGTAGCAAATAGCCTTGAAGAATTGTGAATCATTAAATTTGATGTTACCAAATGGGTATTACAACATGTGAACAATTTAGGTGGTAAAACAATTTCTGTGACAAATATATGATATATTATTTTAAAAGAGTAGATGTTATTTTTGTTTAGATGCAATATAATTACAAACAATTAAGAGATTTTTTGATATTTTATCCAGTATTCAGTTTTTAATATATGGTTAATTCTTGTGCACCTTAATACTATATGCTTATGAATTTTACATTTGACACTTTCAAATGTAAAATGTTCAATTTGACATGCACTTTTTATCTTACATTCAGATTAAACAAAGAAAAACCTGGTGATTTATGATTATATCCATATGAATTCTTACTGTCAGTATCAAATGAGTCATTCTGCATTTGTTAATTTTCAGCAAGGTACATGAACAAAAACTATTTGGATATATCCAAAATGTCTAGATAGAACTTCTGGAACAGTTCACATGAAGAAATTATCCATAAAAAGTGAAATAGACATGTGTTAAAATAATATAGTGGAAGCTTTCCATGTTAAATTAACTTTTGTTCCAAGTGATAAGATGTATTCCATTTCCAAACATTAGCATTTTAAAAATTGTTTTTTTTTTAGAAATAAATATTAATTAGTTGGGATTGGAACAAACATATAAATGTTACACTCCACAATAATTTACCAACAGTAGGCATTGGGAATATTGTATTTATGATTAATTTGAACTTTCTGCATATATCTTTGGCATATGTTGCATTTAAATAGGTTTGGAAATAGACTGTAAAAATATTACGTAAAATGCATCCACACTTCAAAGTATTGACTTGCTAAAAGGTGGTAGGTGAACTATATGCTGTTAGAATTGAATGATAATTGAAAAGCAAAAACCTACAGTTTAGTTTAGTTTAGAAATACAGCGTGGAAACAGGCCCTTCGGCCCACCAGGTCCGTGCCAACCAGCGATCCCCGCATATTAACACTATCCTACACACACTAGGGACAATTTTTACATTTACCAAGCCAATTAACCTACATACCTGTACTTACAATGGAAAATGGTCATGATATTCATCTGGCCAGACAGTGTCAGAGGAGAGAGAAGCAAAGTTTCAGTACATGACTATCAACCTGAAAGGTCAATTCTGTACTTCTCTACAGAAGCCTCCTAGCCAACGGAGAATCTCTTCTATCTGTTTTTTAATAGAATTGAATTTCTAAAAAATTGACAGTATTGTGTCATAAATAAACCGATTTAACTTTAACCAAGTTTCTTGTGAAGTTTTTCCACTAATATTTGCCAATCAGCATGGAGTAAGCTATTTTGTTTTAAATAGACTCATTCGGAACAGTATATTTGTTAAAATAGCTCACATTTGAGCTACAGTATTTAATCCAATTGTTTTATGTAACATTCCATCAATCTGCTTTACCAACTTTGATTTTATCCCCCTTGAAGATTTCCCATCTTTTAATTTCAGTATCTAATTCTTATTCCTTTGTTGCTATAAACACACGTGATAAATGTGGCTGTTTATCATAATTACAACGTTGTCACTGAAAAATGCTTTTATCTATCTTTATTTTCAAGTTATAAATTTTACTAAATGTTGTATTGACTTGTGCAAAATAAAAATGTTCATGAACAATGTTTATATTTGTGCTGGCCTTTTTGTTTGAAATGCAGATCAGAAGTAATTTATTTCCAGAATTTGCAGTGACAGCAGTGCTCGTTGTTTCAGCAGAGGCAATCTGACAGCAGTTTATGTACTGGAGCAGTCGAACCCACACCATGAATATCAGGCTCCTCACTAATTGCACTTGTTCTGTCTTCTACATAGTTGGTGAATTGACAAGAGTTTCAATCTTCGCCAATTATTCACACTGGAGGAAAGTGAAAATCCCTTGCCTTATTGAATGAGGTTTTACCGAGTTACTAACAGTTAATAATAATAGTTAGTGGGTGGAACGGTGGAGCAGCAGTAGAGTTAATGCCTTACAGCGTCAGAGACCTGGGTTCAATCCTGACTATGGGTGCAGTCTGTAAGGATTTTGTGCATTCTCCCCGTGACCTGCATGGTACATGGTACAGGTTTGTAGGCTAATTGGCTTGGTGAAGTTGTAAATTGTCCCGACTGTGTGAGGATAGAGTTAGTGTGCAGGAATTGCTGGCCCGCGGGGACTTGGTGGGCCGAAAGACCTGTTTCTGTGCTATATCTCTAAAATAAAAATCTAAACATAAAACTCTATTGCCCATAAAAAATAAATGTTTCATAATGCTTGGATTGCCATTCCTTCAGAATTCCATGGTTGTCAAAATAAAACATAAATGTGTAAAGTGGGTTTAAAATTGAGTCCATCTATTGTAATTGAATCCAAATGTTCCAATATATATTTCATTAACTGTTAAAAAATTTCAAATGATAATTAAAAATGAGTATAGATGCAAAAACTCTGGAGTAACAGGCAGCATCTTTGGAGAGAAGGAATGGGTAACGTTTTGCGTCGAGACCCTTCTTCTAACTGTTCTTTGAGTGTTCTTTGACATGATATTTTTTTTAACTGTGAGTATTTGTCACAGTGATTTGCTTTTAATGTTGGCATCTAATAGAACAGGTGCCTGAAAGAGTGTAGTAACGGGAAAGAAAAATTCATGGTGTTCCAAATGCCAAATATTTGCATACAGCCCTCTTTGAAGTTGTTGACAAAACAACTAAAAGCTGGGCTATTATGTTCATTTACAAATCTGTAATCAATTCTCTGCATTTTGATGGAAACATATTGGGATTAATTGATAATATGGTTACATTGGAATTTTATTAGTGTAGGCAAGTTGTTCAGAGCAAGGTAACAATACCAACAGTTATTGGGATGTCTTTTATGATGAATCTAGGGAACTGATAAACCATATTCTATTCTGAAACCTTCAAAAATAGGTAGAACCAAGTGTAGTACTAGAAATATATTGGCACAATCTGACAACAACATGGTAGTGAACCTAAACTCAATGGTTAATATGACAACTTTATCTGATCAGACATTTCTATGACAGGCAATGGCAATAAAGCCCAGCAAACAACCATTCTGCAATTTTAATTCTGATTTAACATTCAATAGGCATTTACCTCTGTGGTGATGGAATCCTCATCCCATCCATTTGTTTGCTCCATTAGCAAGCCACAAGTCTAGCAAGTGACCTATCCACATGAAATGGGATTATGTCGTAATGCAATAACACACGACAACTCAGTGACTTAGCTGGTAGGGCTGCTGCCTCGCAGTGCCAGAGATGTGGGTTCAATCCTGACCTTGGGTACTGTCTGTGTGGAATTTGCACGTTCCACCTGTGATTGCGTAGGATTACTGAGCACCCAGCCCCGGTTACCTCCAACACCCCAAAAATACGCAGGTTTGTAGATTAATTGGCCTCAGTAAATGGCCCCAGTACATTCAAAAGTGTATGGGTGTAAACAGGTGATCGATGGTTGGCATGGAATCGGTAGGTCGAGGGTCCTGTGTCCGTACTATACATATCTTAAACTAAAATGAAAACTAAAACTATCTGACCTATGTAAAATCAGGGGAAGGACTGTGCCATATAAAGATATAGCTAACACAAGTATATAACTGGATTAATTCAACAAGGTTTAGACAGAAAATTTGTTAACATGACATCTTTATCTTATCAAACATTTCTATGAAAGGCATTTAAAGTCCAAAGTAAATGTCCCATCAGCTGAAAAGTAGACTTATTAATAAGCTTGCAACATAAAAGAGACGCACTTCATCCATGCATTGATTTTCTGAATACATGGTACAAAAATAAGATTCACAATAAAACATTTATATAAATTTATTCATCTGATTGAAGTGGTGAACTTGAAGTATGATTGTTGTCATACAATTTTACTTCGGAGTCACGTCAGTGACTACGTGAAGAAGCCCCGCCAGGCGCATGCACGCCATTTCGTCCGCGCATGTCGCACTGAACGGGCTGGAGAGCACAGCTCTACCAGCAGGTAAGTAGGAACTTCTAAGGTAAGTGTTTTAAAAAGTTTACTTAGAAGTATTTCCATTCCGTAAAGCTGGCTCGAGCAATCAGTAGGAGTGGAGAGTTGCAGCTGTCACTTCCGAAGATCCGTCTTAGCGTGGGTCCAGGGATTCAATAATTTGATCGGGTCGGGAGATAAGCGCGGCAATGCCGGTTCCGATGCCGGGTGCCGTTTTACTGGCAGCAGTTTAAAATAGCGCGCTAATTTTACCCAGTAGCTCCATAGACAAAAGGCAGGCCAACTGAAATTTGCTTCAGAATGAGCCTGGTCCATCTGTTTATTTCCAAGGGTGCTAGCAGACTGAGGCTGCTCCTAGCCATGAAAAGGCAAATATAAAGTCACAGACCTGGGTTCTCTGACAACAATGGTGACTCTTCCCCTGATCATACAAGACTGTGGGGGAGGTTGGGAACATGCAGCTGATGTTCCAACCTTCATTACATAAGGGTCCAAGGGCCAGTAATGTCCAAGAGGGCCATACCAAGACCAACATATGGAGGGTCCGTATATTGGGGTTCCTTCTAGCGCCTTGTTTAGGACTGGAGGATGCCTCCCTACTATATGATTTGGGAGAAGCGGGCAGATTGCAGCTGACCCTGATGCTGGTGTCCCTGCTTATGTGCAAACACCAGCGCGCACAAGAGCCACGCTCCGGGTGTCTCGGAAATGGCACTGCGTTGCTATTCCAGAGGGCACTGGTGAGTCAATGGAACAATCCCTTGGCCAGCAGTATCAATTATGTAGTACCTCACCAGTTCCAGCAAGATATGATGCAAGTGACTGCAAACAAATATGAGACACCTGTTTAATGTGCATTACTGAAAGTGCCTATGGTGACCCAGGTTCTGGGCACCCATGAGTCCTTCTTTGACGGGACAGGAGGTTTGGTGTTAACACGTCCTCCAACTGGTGGCTGCAGCAATTACTGCATTTGACACTATGGTCCAAGGGACAATCATTCCTCAAACTCACAACAGATATGTTGGGCATTTTATGCAATGCATTTTTCAGGAAATTTCATCAGGGAATATCGGCATCAGGCCAACACTAAACCAAAAATTTGCTGTTCTATGTAGGGCGACTAATGTAAAAACACCTGAAATATTGTTTGGAATGGACCTTGTCATGAAAATTCGTGAAATTCATGATGAGGCCAAAGCAATTGGCTTAATGTAGTCAAGCAATTCGAGGCCACCTATTCGCAACCCTGGGTTAATACTGAAGGTCTGATCCAGGTGCTGGGCCCAACAGGGGCAGGCCAGTGGGGCAACGAAGGTACCCACCGAGACAGACCGGCTACAATCCCAATATGAGCAGACAACAGCTTTACAGGTCAACCGTAGAGATACAGGGACTTTTCTTAACGATAAAGTTCTGGTGGCCAATCTCCTATTGGAGGTTGATTACAAATGTTTTCTAATGAATGGTGCTGTATAATGTATGATATGTTTATGCTAAATACTGTCTCACGTCTCCCATTGAGTTTATCTCAGGGATAGATACACCTCAACAGCACAAGCCTAATAAAATGTGGTGTTTTCTGCTCAAGAGCCTGAACAGATAGATAATGGTGATTGATAAAGCCATTAATCATCCTCCACAATTTTGTCTAATATTTCCCCAGATCTCAAAAAGATGGGTGTTGTAGAGTAATTCTCATCCTCAATCACTTCAATTCGTTACTGCTAAACACCTGCTATCACAGGGCTGTTATGTGGCAACTATTGGTTTGCAAGATGTGTATTATTCACTGCCAATTCATGCTCATTATCGCAGGTACTTGAAATTTAATTGGATGGCACAGCTGTGGCAATACAAAGCATTGACTCCTGGATTAAGTTCAGCACCCAGGCTATTTATTAATTTGTTAAAACCTGTGCTGGTGCTATTCAGCCCATCATCACATTGTAATTGCTCATTTAGCTGATATCTTAATTATCAGCAACACTAATGAGTCAGCTGAAGAATTGGTGATTGAGTCATTAGGGGTTGCTCCATCCAACTAAGTCCAAATTACAGCCAACCCAAAATATTGAGTATTTGGAGTTTCTTATTAAATCCATTGCTATAACGGTAACATTATCAACAGGCAAGGTTGTCAATGATGATGATGATGTCTGTACTTGCCTCCCACAAAACTTTATCCCTCCATCCGAGAATACGCTACGGTCATTGGTAAATGGGGAGCAGGTTTCTGCAGTACATTCAGGCCTTTGCATTATCAACATTTGCAGAGAACATGCGAACTAGCACTAAAATCGAATGCAGGCCATTTTCATTGGGTTATCCAGTTACCAACCACAGCTATCGCAGAATTGCAGTAGTGCATTGTTAATGTTAATCTAGCTACCAATAACATTTTGGGTACTAGACTCTTCCCTAATCTTCCAGACTGATGTCAGCGCTCTCGGATTGGGGGCTACGGACACCGAGTCTAGCTGTGGGGGTAGCTGGCATGAACACGAAGGGTTGATTCGCCACACACACAGGATAAATTCTTTCGCATTATTGGGGGCATTTTATGGGTAAAGGCATATTGCTCCTCAATGAAGGATTTACACATTCAACCCCAGATTGATAACACCACAGCAGTGGCATATATTAATCTTATGTGAGGAGCACGATCAGTATCATGTACCGTCATGTGGCATTGGTGTATGTCAACGCATATCTGCGTTTCAGCCATTTATTCACCACCTATAGCTAATGTGGTGGCCGACCATAGGTCACGTATGTTTCATGCCAATATAGAGTGGATGTTGAATTCTAAACTTTGTCACACAATTGTCACTCGATTTGGGTTTCCAGCCATTGATCTGTTCCATCCAGATTACATCACCAGTTGCCTAAATATGTTTCATGGGAGCCAGATCCAGGTGCAGTTGCCGTGGATGCAGTCTCGTTACATTGGGGGCACTAAAATTTTATGCAATTCCTCCATTTTTTCATCCTGAACTGTCTCACCACAATAGAGCAAGACTCCGCCACAGGTGTTTTGGTGGTCCCAGATTGGCCAACACAACCATGGTTCCCTTAGTGTTTTCAATGATGGTTCAGTCATTCATGATGATTCCCAGCTGCAGTAATTTCTTGGTGCATCCGGTTACATGAGAAAGTCACCCTTTACATGACGGTATTAATTGTTGGTCTGCAGGTTCTGACCAGACAATTTCCAAGGACTTGGATTATCGAAAGGGCCATGGTGGTTCTCACTGCAGGCTGGCGAAATAGCATAGAAATGGGAACTGTTTTCTGTATCATAATGCCTCTAAGTTGCATTTTGATGAGCACCTGTGTTATAGTGACATTACCAGCGCTCGGAGTGCGTTGTCCTCTTATTGCGGGCAGTCTTCAGAACAACATCCTATTGGGTCTCATCTGTTAGTATCCCGATTTATCCCGAGGAATTTTTAATAAAAACCCTCCGAAACCTCGCTATACAGAAATCTGGGACATCACTCCTGTTCTCACAATGCTTCGGCAATGGGCTCCCAATTACTTCATTATTATACGCAGAGATTAACTCTTGCTGTGGTTATGCTAATAGCGCTGGTTTCAGCACAACGTGTACAAACATTACAATTCTTACGAATACCTTGTATGCATTTGTCTGTCAATGACATTAACTTCTATGTTTATGATTTAATCAAACAAAGCAGGCCCGGTCTGGCTGGAATCAAGGTGACGTTTAAAGCCTATCTTGTTGACCAAATGTTATATGCAGTTACACCATATAACTTAAGCCAATATATTAAGGTAACAAGGAGTCTCAGAGGTTCTGAGACAGGACTGCTCATTAGTCACAAAAAGACATATAAAAGAGTGTCAGCACAAACGATTTCTATATGGTTGAAACAGATTCTCAATTATGCTGGAGTCGACATTCCTGTCTTTAACTCACACTCCACCAGGGCGGCATCGATCTCCGCGGCGAAGGCTCAGGACGTGCCGTTAGACCAAATCTTCGAGGCCGCAGGATGGTCTCGAGAAGCAACATTTTCTCAATTTTCTGACAAACCTGTACAGACCGTGCCACGGTTTGGACGTGCTGTTTTGGGTCACATTTAATTCATTTGCTTTGTTTTCTATCATTGTTTGTAATTTCCCTGAGACAGATGGGTTATTCCTGTGTTTATTATTGTTAACAATAGTTATTGAATAATTCGAATGTTCAATATATTATTTATTCCCTACTGTGTCAACCGAAGCAGATTGTCGTATGGTGTGCATCTACGGTATGAAAATACAGAGCTTTGAAATCTTCACGTAGTCACTCACGTGACTCCGAAGTAAAATAGTAAGATTAAACGAGAACTTCCCAGTTCGAAGATTGATCCTTATTTTATGAGGAGTGACGTTGAGGGAATATGTGCCCTCCGCTCCCACCCTCATAATCTAAGAGATCAGCTGGTAGTTCTAGTCTTCTATGAGTCTTACTATGTTACTTCGGCTATTTGTTTTCTGAGTTTTCACGCCGCTGCTTTGAAGTATGACGCGCATGCGCCTGGCGGGGCTTCTTCACGTAATCCCTTAACGTCACTCCTCATAAAATAAGGATCAAACTTCAAACTGGTAAGTTCTCGTTTAATCTTACTATTAATGAAGGATGCCATACAAATTTGTACTTAAGTGAATCTTTCTAATCAATACTACTTTCCTTCTATAATAAACAACGATAATTATAGTTAACAGGGTGAATAATTTGTCATTTTTTAAGGTTAAAATTGATATAAGGATAAAATAGAAAAAAAAACAATTTGAAAAGACATATACATTCATATAAATACAAAAAGTGTTTTGGTCGTATACATAGCAATTTAAGGAAGACTATTCATTTTATTGAGAGGCAATCATACTCTTCATATTTCCATAAATGCAATAGTAAGAGGACCTTTCTTCAATACTCTGTAAATGAACACCTGAGCATTCTGAAGTGTCTCTTCCCAAAACGTCACCCATTCCTTCTCTCCAGAGATGCTGCCTGTTCTGCTGAGTTAATCCAGCATTTTGTGTATACCTTCGTTTTAAACCAGTATCTGTAGTTCTTTCCTACATCCTGAGTTTTTTATCATTCTTGTTGGAATAATTATGAAGGTTCTGTTCGTTTGTGTAACAAACTGAATGCTTCACTTCCCTTTCCAGTATATTGGCACAGAACAGTCATATTCAAACAAGTTTCTCCTTTTCTAATGCTGTCTGTGACCAAATTTTTCCCTCAGCGAAGTAGAGTCTTCTTAATTTCACAGTTGACCTTCACCGTTATCTTGCAGTATTTTAGTTCCATCTACCAAAAGACCAATTGAAGGTTCCCATCCAGTGAATCAGGAATAACGAGATCAATGAAAAATTTCAGCTCCTTTTTCCCCTTTTACACCCACAAATTTATTCTTGCATAATAGATTGTACTATCGCCTTCAGTGTCATAAAGATTCTGGTCACCGGAAGCGGAAATATTCACTTGTTCACCTTGAGTAGGCTTCTGTTGTTGTACCCGAGGAGCATATCTACACCTTGCTGCTGGCCTATTATGGAAAACAAATCCCAGTTTAGCATCATGACACAACACTGGCATTCTTTTCCTTAATAAATACCGTTTGGCATAAAAGTAAAAGGCAGCAACAACAGGTGTGCACGAACTCAAGACATAGATCAAATATATACATGTTGTTGGTATAAGAGGGCGGCACGGTGGAGCAGTGGTAGAGTTGCTGCCTTATAGCGCCGGAGACCCGGGTTTGATCCTGACCACGGGTGCTGTCTGTAAGGAGTTTGCATGTTCTCCCCGTGACCATGTGGTTTTTCTCTGAGATCTTCAGTTTCCTCCCACATTCCAAAGCCATACAGGTTTTCAGGTTAATTTGCTTGGTATAAGTGTAAATTGTCCCTAGTGTGTGTATGAAACATAGAAACATAGAAAATAGGTGCAGGAGGAGGCCATTCGGCCCTTCATGCCAGCACCACCATTTGTTGTGATCATGGCTGATCGTTCCCAATCAATAACCCGTGCCTGCCTTCTCCCCATATACCTTGATTCCACTAGTCCCTAGAGCTCTATCTCTCTTAAATCCATCTAGCAATGAGGCCTCCACTGCCCTCTGTGGCAGGGAATTCCACAAATTCACAACTCTCGGCGTGAAAAAGTTTTTTCTCCCTCAGAAAGGCCTCCCCTTCATTCTAAGTCTGTGACCACTGGTTCTGGACTCGCCCAACATTGGGAACATTTTTCGTGCATCCAGCTTGTCCAGTCCTTTTATAATTTTATATGTTTCTATAAGATACCCCCTCATCCTTCTAAACTCCAGTGAATACAAGCCTAGTCTTTTCAATCTTTCCTCATATGATAGTCCCGCCATCCCAGGGATCAATCTCGTGAACCTATGCTGCACTGCCTCAATCACAAGGATGTCCTTCCTCAAATTAGGAGATCAAAACTGTATGCAATACTCCAAATGTGTACTCACCAGAGCCCTATATAACTGCAGAAGAACCTCTTTACTCCTATACTGAAATCCTCTTGTTATGAAGGCCAACATTCCATTAGCTTTCTTCACTGCCAGCTGTATCAGCAAGCCAACTTTCAGTGATCGGTGTACAAGGACACCCAGGTCTCGCTGTACCTCCCCATTATCTAACCTAACCCCATTGAGATAATAATCTGCTCCCTTGTTTTTGCCACCAAAGTGGATAAGCTCACATTTATCTATATTATACTGCATCTGCCACACATCTGCCCACTCCCTCAACCTGTCCAGGTCACCCTGCAACCTCCTAACATCCTCTTCACAGTTCACACTGCCACCCAACTTTGCGTCATCCGCAAACTTGCTAGTGTTGCTCCTAATTCCCTTTTCCAAATCATTAACATATATGGTAAACAGTTGTGGCCCCAACACCGAGCCTTGTGGGCCTCCACTCGCCACTGCCTGCCATTCTGAAAAGGGCCCGTTCACTCCTACTCTTTGCTTCCTGTCTGCCAACCAATTTTCTATCCACGTCAACACCCTACCCCCAATACCATGAGCTCTAATTTTAGTCACCAGTCTCCCGTGCGGGACCTTATCAAAGGCTTTCTGAAAGTCCAGATACACTACATCCACTGGCTCCGCTTCATCCATTTTACTTGTCACATCCTCAAAAAATTCCAGAAGATTAGTCAACCATGATTTTCCTTTCTTAAATCCATGCTGACTTGGACTAATCCTTTTACTGATATCCAAATGCCCCATTATTACCTCTTTAATAATTGACTCCAGCATCTTTCCCACCACCGAAGTCAGGCTAACTGGTCTGTATTTCCCCGTTTTCTCTCTCGCACCTTTCTTGAAAAGTGGGATAACATTAGCTATCCTCCAATCCACAGGAACTGATCCTGAATCTATTGAACATTGGAAAATGATCACTAATGCATCCACTATTTCTAGAGCCACCTCCCTGAGGACCCTGGGATGCAGACCATCAGGCCCAGGGGATTTATCATCCTTCAGTCCCATTAGCCTACCCAATACTATTTCTCGCCTAATGAAAATTTATTTCAGTTCCTCGACCCCCTTAGATCCTCTGTCTTCCCTTACTTCTGGGAGATTGTTTGTGTCTTCCTTAGTGAAGACAGTCCTGAAGTACCTGTTCAACTCTTCTGCCATTTCCTTGTTCCCCATAACAATTTCACCTTTGTCTGCCTTCAAAGGACCCACATTTGACTTTGGTATTCATTTTCCCTTAACATATCTAAAGAAGCTTTTACTGTCCTTCTTTACATTCCTGGCCAGCTTCCCCTCGTACTCCATCTTTTCAGCCCGTATTGCTCGTTTTGTTTCCTTCTGTTGCCCTATGAATGTTTCCCAATCCTCTGGCTTCCGGCTACTCTTTGCTGTGTTATACATCTTTTCTTTTAGTTTTATTCTATTCCTCTTCTCTTGTCAGCCACAGTTGCCTCCTACTCCCCTTAGAATCTTTCTTCCTTTTTGGAATGAAATAATCCTGCGTCTTCCGTATTATGCCCAGAAATTCCTGTCATTGCTGTTCCACCGCCATTCCTGCTAGTATCCCTTTCCAGTCTACATTGGCCAGTTCCTCTCTCATGCCTTTGTTCAACTACTTCACTGACACTTTTGATTCTCCTTCTCAAATTGCAGTTTAAAACTAATCATATTATGATCACTACCTCCAAGCGGTTCCTTTACCTCGAGTTCTCTTATCAAATCTGGTTCATTGGTCAACACTAAATCCAGAATTGCCTTTTCTCTGGCCGGCTCCATTACAAGCTGCTCTAAGAATTCATCTCGGAGGCACTCTACAAACTCTCTTTCTTGAACCAACCTCACTTTCCCGGTCTACCTGCATATTGAAATCCCCCACCAACACAGTGGTATTACTTTTGTTGCATGCCAGTTTTAACTCCTGCTGCAACTTACACCCTACATCCGGGCTACTATTTGGGGGTCTGTAGATAACACCAATTAGTGTCTTCTTGCCTTTACAATTCCATATAAATAACCATATAACCATATAACAATTACAGCACGGAAACAGGCCCTCTCGGCCCTTCCAGTCCGTGCCGACCATTTGTTTTCCCCTAGTCCCATCTACCTGCACTCAGACCATACCCCTCCATTCCCTTCACGTCCATATACCTATCCACTTTACTCTTAAATGTTAAAATCGATCCTGCCTCCACCACTTCTGCTGGAAGCTCATTCCACACAGCCACCACCCTCTCAGTAAAGAAGTTCCCCCTCACGTTACCCCAAAACCTCTGTCCCTTAATTCTCATGTCATGCCCTCTTGTTTGAATCTTCCCTACCCTCAATGGGAAAAAACGTATCCACGTCAACTCTGTCTATCCCTTTCATCATTTTAAAGACCTCAATCAAGTCCCCCCTTAACCTTCTGCGCTCCAAAGAATAAAGACCTAACTTGTTCAACCTTTCTCTGTAACATAGTTGCTGGATCCCTGGCAACATTCTAGTAAATCTCCTCTGTACTCTCTCTATTTTGTTGACATCCTTCCTATGACTAGGCGACCAAAATTGTACACCATACTCCAGAATTGGTCTTACCAATGCCTTGTACAATTTTAACATTACTTCCCTACTCCTATATTCAATGCTCTGATTTATAAAGGCCAGCACACCAAAGGCTTTCTTTACCACCCTATCTACATGCGATTCCACCTTCAGGGAACTATGCACAGTTATTCCTAGATCTCTCTGTTCCACAGCATTCCTCAATTCCCTACCATTTACCATGTACGTCCTATTTTGATTTGTCCTGCCAAGATGTAGCACTTCACACTTATCAGCATTAAACTCCATCTGCCATCTTTCAGCCCACGTTTCCAAATGGCCCAAATCTCTCTGTAGACTTTGAAAATCTACTTCATTATCCACAACACCACCTATCATAGTATCATCTGCATACTTACTTATCCAATTTTCCACCCCATCATCCAGATCATTGATGTACATGACAAACAACAGTGGACCCAACACAGATCCCTGAGGCACCCCATTCCTCAACTCAATCCACAGTGACTCTACCTCGTCAGTCCCTACGTCTTCCCTTGCAAGGAACTGAATTCCATTCCTCACCAGAAGAGCTACCCCCCCCCCCCTCCTCTGCCCACCTGCCTGTCCTTTCTACAGGATGTATAACCCTGAATATTAAGTTCCCATGCCCGATCCTCCTGTAGCCACGTTTCAGTAATCCCCACAATGTCATATTTACCAACCTCTAACTGAATCTCAAGCTCATCTACTTTACTTCTTATACTTCGCGCATTCAAATACAATACTTTTAAAAACCTTACGCATCTCACCATTCACATCGATTCCTATTAAACTTGGCCATACCCTCCTATCCCTTGGTGAGCTTTTTTTCCTGTTAATTCTGGGGTAATTAACTATCCCTTTACTCCCTTTCCCTTTAAAACCACCTATGTCGCAGTGGCAAACCTGCCTGCCAGAATGCTGGTCCCCCACCCATTAAGGTGCAATCCGTCCCTTTTGTACAGATCCCCCTTACTCCAAAACAGATCCCAGTGATCTAAGAATCTAAATCCCTGCCCCCTGCACCAGTTCCTGAGCGACACATTCAGGTCCTGTATCTCCCTGTTCCTGCTCTGTCCAGCACAAGGAACTGGAAGCAAGCCAGAGATAACCACCCTGGAGGTCCTGCTTTTCAGCACTTTTCCAAGCTCTCTAAAGTCACGCTTCAGAATATTCATCCCCATTCTTTCCGACATCGTTTGTGCCATCATGCACTACAACTTCCGGCTGTTCACCTTCGCCCTTGAGGATTTTCTGCACTCTGTCCGTGATATCCTGGATCCTGGCACCAGGGAGGCAGCACACCATCCTCGAATCCCGTCTGTTAAAGCAGAAATCCTTGTCCGTACCTCTCACAATGGAGTCTCCAACTACCACGGCGTTGCCTGATGTCAGCCTCTTTGGGTTTTGGGTTAACAGCACTTTTTGCTTCACAAGCCAGTGCGACGCTCAATGCGTTAACGTCTTCTGTCCCGACAGCTTCTAAGGGGGTGAACCTGTTCACAAGAGGTACAACACCCGGGGTCCTTTGCATTCCACGTTTACTTCCCTTTCTCACCGTCACCCACCTTCCCTCTTCCAGTACCTTAGGTGTAACAATCTTGCTGTAGGACTCGTCGAGGAACGACTCAGCTTCTCAGATGAACCTGAGGTCATCCACTTGCTTCTCCAGTTCCCCAACACGGTCCTTCAGATGCTGGACCTGGATGCACTTCTCACATTTGTAGCAGCCAGAGGCACCAGCGGTGTCATTGACTTCCCACATACTGCAAGCATTGCATTGAATCAGCTTGCTTGACAGGGCAGCGTCAATGTGCGGGGATCGCTGGTCAGCGCGGACTTGGTGGGCCGATGGGCCTGTTTCCGTGCTGTATCTTTAAACTAAACTAAGTTGCTGCCTTGCAGTGACAGAGACCAGTGTTCATTCTTGACTCGCGGTGCTGTCGTTTGGAAGTTTGTACGTTTTTCCTGTGACTATGTGGATTTTCTTTGGTTGCTCCAGTTTCCTCCCACATTCCAAAGACGTACAGTTTTGTAGATTAATTGGCTTCTGTAAATTGTCCCTAGTATGTAGGATAGAATTAGTATACGGATGATCGCTGATCGGCGTGGCCCCAGTGGGGTGAAGGACATGTGTCCACGCTGTATCTCTAAATTAACCTAAACTGCGAAATGTCTGATTTCCACCAACTGGCCTCCAATTTAATATTGATATAGTAATATTCAGCATGATCTTAATATGTTCAAGCTCCTTAATCAAGAGAGTGAAGGTTGAACTGTACTTTAGGAATCACCACCAAGATCAGAAGAAACCCTACATGTTAGATATGTTGTTTTTAACCAACTGTGATCGACAATGCTTTGTGCTTGGAATTTGATTTCAGATATCAACAATATATTTATTTGTAATCTACTTTAAAGATGGCAGACTGAAAGAAACATTAGCAACATTATTGTGTGGGACAAAATAGTTTGGCTGCAAGTGCTTTCAAAATGTAAATGTTTTGGTTCTTTCAGGTTGGGAAATAAAAAAGTTAGAGTCCTCCTGCACCTGTCATCATTTTAACTTTGTGCAGTCAGAACTTGAAGAGAGGATCTAGACTGCATTCCTTGGTTTAAAAATAGCTTTACCACCTTTTAATGATGTTAAAATGGCATTGGGGGGGTTACCATCACTATAAAGTTCCAATAATTCTTAATTTGTGAGGTTCAGAACAGTACTGTCAGATTTGCAATGTAATGCTGAGTTGTGTCAAATTCACATAGAGCATTTATCAATGAGGAGTGCTTGCATCCAACAGAGCTTACCCTAAAGGTTGTGATCTTGGCAGCCAGCTCTTAAAGAGGAATACTACATCACAGGAAGCACAAAATAAGCTGCAAGGGAGTGCTGCTCCCTTTCTGAATGAAAACTGAAATTATAAGAAGCTTTGGGAGTCTGCTCCAATGAATCAGGGGAGCCTGGGCAGGCTGCTGAAGGCAGTATCTGCAAGAAACAATTTCTGAGTGCAAGGGCAGTATGAAAAACATTTAGGGCTACAGGCAGATGCACCTGGAAGAGTTGCTGCCTTACAGCGAATGAGGCGCCGGAGACCCGTTTCGATCCTGACTACGGGTGCTGTCTGAACGGAGTTTGTACATTCTCCCCGTGATCTACGTGGCTTCTCTCCGAGAACTTTGGTTTCCTCTCACACTCCAAAGACGTACAGGTTTGTAGGTTAATTGGCTTGGTAAATGTAAAAATTGTCCCTAGTGGGTGTAGGATAGTGTTAATGTGTGGGGATCGCTGGTCGGCGCGGACCTGGTGGGCCGAAGAGCCTGTTTCCGCTCTGTATCTCTAAATTAAATTAAACATAGAAACATAGAAACATAGAAATTAGGTGCAGGAGTAGGCCATTCAGCCCTTCGAGCCTGCACCGCCATTCAATATGATCATGGCTGATCATCCAACTCAGTATCCCGTACCTGCCTTCTCTCCATACCCTCTGATCCCCTTAGCCACAAGGGCCACATCCAACTCACTCTTAAATATAGCCAATGAACTGGCCTCAACTACCCTCTGTGGCAGAGAGTTCCAGAGACTCACCACTCTCTGTGTGAAGAAAGTCTTTCTCATCTCGGTCTTAAAGGATTTCCCCCTTATCCTTAAGCTGTGACCCCTTGTCCTGGACTTCCCCAACATCGGGAACAATCTTCCTGCATCTAGCCTGTCCAACCCCTTAAGAATTTTGTAAGTTTCTATAAGATCCCCTCTTAATCTCCTAAATTCCAGAGAGTATAAACCGAGCCTATCCAGTCTTTCTTCATAAGACAGTCCTGACATCCCAGGAATCAGTCTGGTGAACCTTCTCTGCACTCCCTCTATGGCAATAATGTCCTTCCTAAGTAATACTGTAGCCAAATCCCTTTCTCACAAGTTCACAAGTTATAGGAGCAGAAGTAGGCTCATCGAATCGACTCCGCCATTCAATCATGGCTGATCTCTGCCACCTAATCCCATTTTCCTGCCTTCTCCCTATAACCCTTGACACCTGTTCTAATCAAGAATTTGGCTATCTCTGCCTTAAAAATATTCACTGACTTGGCCATCACAGCCCCCTGTGGCCATGATTTCCACAGATTAACTCTAGAGTCACCCTCTGACTAGTGAGATGAAGCAAAACTACATAAAGTTTACTTTCTTGAGTATAAAGTTCACCATAAACTGTGAGAATGCACCATCAGAGGCAACAGCCTGTAGAAGTTCAAGACGTTCAGAGCAACCTTGACCTTGAGCTTCATGGGCAATTCAATCCAGGCACGTATCTGAGGCACTTTTTAAGATTGCAAAATGACACAGATCTCAGTGAAGTCAATGAACGCACTTTGAGGATTAACCGCTGAAACAGCACAGTGGGCGGCAAAATGGTGCAGAGGTAGAGCCGTTGCCTCATTGCGCAAGAGACCCAGGTTCGATCCTGACTACGGGTGCTGTTGGTGTGGAGTTTGCATCTTCTCATTGTTACCATGTGGGTTTTCTGTGGCTCCTCCTGTTTCCTCCTCCTACCAAGACATGCAGGTTCATAGAGGGAGTCCAGATCGACTATGACAAGGCCATCAAAAAGGCTAAAAGGGACTTTTGCTCTAACTGGAAGATGAGATGGATGTTCAGCAGCTGAGGCAGGGCTTGCATGCCATCACTTCTTACAAGGCAAATCCAGGGGCAAGCGACAGTGAAGCATCACACCCAGATTAACTCAATACCATACGCATGCTTAGATAGAGAGAACACTGATGTGCTTTCCTGGGCTCCCAGAGCCCTCGATGGTATTATAATCTCAGTCACAGCATGAAATTTTGAGATGGACAATGGCCTAATTCTGATCCTATTTCTTACTTAGAATCAAGATGAAGGGACCACATGCAATGTATCTGTGAAATAGACAAGAAATAGAAGAAAACATCTATAGTGAGCAAACAGATATAAACAAGCTAAGCGAGTCCATAAAAATGCAGCAGATGGACTATATTGTGGAAAAGTGATATTAGCCTTTTTTATATCAGGTATGTAAAGTGGAGAATTTTTAAATATTCAAGACCATTAAACATTAGTGTTCATACAAATCTAGTTGTCCTCCAAGAAAGTAACAGGCAAGTCGAGCAAAGGGTGGTGGGTGTATGGAACGAGCTGCCAGAGGAGTTAGTTGAGGCAGGTGCAACTGGACAGGTACATGAATAGTACAGTTTGGAGGGATATGGACCAAACGTAGGCAGGTGGGACTAGTGTAGCTTGGACATGTTGGCCGGTGTGAAAAAGTTGGGCCGAAGGGCCTGTTCCACATTGTAACACTATGACTCTATAACTCTCTGTTTAGGAAGGCAAATGGAATAAGTGGAACTTACTGGAAAGAGAATTGAGGGCAAAATAAATGAAGCTTGTTCGGGTCTTTCATTAGACCAGATTTGGTTTCTTTATTTATAAAAGGATATTCTTGTCTTGCAGACGGTGCAGTGAAGGTTTATCAGATGGATCCCAGAGGGAAGATAGACACAAAATGCTGGAGTAACTCAGCGGGACAGGCAGCATCTCTGGAGAGAAGGAATGGGTGATATTTCGGGTCGAGACCCTTCTTCAGACTGATGTCAGGGTAGAGGGAGGGACATAGATAAGGAAACGTGAGGCGTGAAAACAGGACAAAGGGAATGGAGATCAAGGAACTTGTAGAATAAATCATTGTTAGCTGGGAGAAGGTAACATCAAGATACAAGATACAAGATACAAGATACATTTATTTGTTGCATGTGCCAGTTGGCACAGTGAAATGTGTTCACCATACAGCCATACAATAAAAATAAAGAACACAACACACGATAGTGTTCAACATAAAACATCCCCACACAGCAGAATCAAACTTTCTGTGAGGGAAGGCACCAAAGTCAGTCATCTTCCTCTAATGTTCCTGATGTTCACCTGTGGTTGGGGCCTCCGGAGCCCTCCGCAGTCGCTGTCAAGGGCAGCCTGAATCTCTGGTCCGGTCCCCGGTCTCCGGTAGGAAAGGCCGCTCCAATCCAGTGGTAGGCCGCGAGGAAGGGGGCGAGGACGCGACTTGGACAAATAGTCCCATCCCCGCCAGGAAGTGACTGGGAAGCGGTTTCCCCCTTACCCTCCCCCCTTCCCCAACATAGAAAAACTAAAGTATTCCCAAAACAAACTGTTTAGACAAACTAAAATTTAAAGAAGATGGAAAAAAACGGACAGACTGTAGGCAGAGGCGCCTTCAATGCGGCACCCCTAGTAGAGTTGAAGATAGTAAGACTGGTCGGAGAACTGGAAAGGGGGAGGGATCCCAGAGGGAGTTATCTTATAAAGCAAGACAAGCAAATTGAGTCAATACTTTCTGGAATTTAGATGGATGAAAAGGGATCATATTGAAATGTATAGTTTCAGAGGGATCTTGACAGGCTAGTTGTTTCCTAGTTGGATATTGTCTCAGGATAAGAGTTTAGCAGTTTAAGACCTTGAAGCAGGTAAGCCGTTAAGCAAAAACAAAGCTGAGACAGATTTTTGAATGTTAAGGGAATCAAGTGTTAAGGGGATTGGGCAGGGAAGTGGAATTGAGGCCAAATTCAGATCAGCCAAGATTTAATTAAATGGCAGAGCATGCTCAAGATCCTGGTTGACCTACTTATCCTCTTATTGAAGTTACTATGAATGTGGGGTTTTGATATAAAACACACCCTACAAAATATGGATTATTTTGAAGGATTAATCATTCACAATTTGTTCCTGAAGCTCAATCTCTTGATTAAAAATAACTGTCATATATTCACTTTACAGAGGCAATGTCTGTGGTTCAAGTTACCTTCTGTGTTAAATGAAAAGAGCTCCCAAACATCACAATGTAATAAGATTCTTATTCACTGCCATCAATGATGCTAAAAGCAGCTTTTTGGCTGTCAGTTGTCATGTCTTTGTGGGATAACGTTATTTACTACCTGAAAGCTGTTATTATTCTGGTATTTAATACTGTAGCTATAGAAACAAAATCCTAGTCAAAGCTGCCATTATCTATGTGCCCCGTTTCTAATTTTAGTAAACTGTGCCTCTTGCTTTGTAATGAAAGTATTTTCTCCGCTTCTCACTAATGCCTTAATTGATCCAAGCCTCCAACTCCAATCTGCTCTTACCATCCATAAGTGCTCTCTATTTCTACATTTGTACAACATCCTATATCCCCCATTTTGTGCTCAATATTTCTTTCCCTGATCCTGTTTATTAAAACATCAATTTCATGTATATTATTACCATCTTCTTGAACTATATGCCAATGAGCATATTTATAAATCCAAGGATATGAAATCCACAATCTCATTCCCACGTAGTAAATATTAATCTACCAATGATTCACCTGAAACTTAAAATTATAGCAATAAAGTAATATAAGATGATCTGGTTCATTATTACAAATAAACAAAATGCATTTTCGATTGGAATGTATTGGATGGATACTCTAATAAAATTCATAATGATTGCAATGAAATTCAAGACATTGTGCGAAAGAATTTGGTCGACGTGCAGAGATAAGTTAAAACAATTGCTGCACAGCCCAACAAAAAACAGTTTGGGGAAGGGCCCCAACCCGAAACCTCATCAATACATTCTCTCTACAGATGCTGCGCTAACCCACTGAGTTACTTACTCCAGCACATTGCATTTTGCTCAGGATTCCAGCATCTGCAGTTTCTTGTGTCTCCAATGAAAATATTTTGCTTAAGATAGACACAAAATGCTGCAGTAACTCAGTGGGTCAGGCAGTATCTCTAGAGAAAAAGGAATGGTGACCTTTCAGTCGGGTCTCTTCTTCAGACCCGAAATGTCGGCCATCCTTTTTCTCCAAAGATGCTGCCTGACCCGTTGAGTTCTTGAACCACCACAGTTCTTGAGGTATAGTTATATCCACTATGACATTAGGGAGATAGTTCCAAGGTTTTGACCCAGTGATGGTAAAATAATTGGTGTTTCCAAGTCAGGATGGTGTTTAGATTGGAGAACAACTTCCAGATGGAGGTGTTCAAATGCTTTTGCTGCCCTTGTCCTGCGAGCTGCTGGAAGTCATGGGCAGGACAAAATAGCACTGAACCAGGCCTTATAAGCACCAAGGTCTGTCTTTGCAACAATATATACTGATACAAAAATGGAAGGGGTGACATATGGGTGTATTACACCGCCTCACTGCTACAGTCCAAGCTCCTCCATGCATTACCAGATCCCGATGCAGGCAAAGAGGATTAGTGCGGATGAATATGGTTGGTATGGACTTGGTGGGTTGAATAGCCATTTTACTTCGGAGTCACGTGAGTGACTACGTGAAGAAGCCCCACCTGGCGCTGGAACGGCATGACGTCGACGCTGACGGCAGAGCATGAGCTGCAGAGGCAGCTCCTCGACAGCGGTAGGTACGGGCCCGCAGGTAAGTGCAGTGGAAAACACTTTCAGGATCTAAAAAACTCCGTGGCTGGTATTGAACACCAGGATTTAAAACTAATTTAAAAGTAAAAAATAAGTAAAAGTTAAAATAAAAGGAAATACTTTATATAAAAAACAACGGAGTTTTAAAAGAACGTCCTAAGGGAAGCGATCGGAACGGGAGATTACGGAGCCGGTTCCGATACCGGTGGCCGTCAAAATTACTTCCGGTGGCGCTATGGAGTAGTAAGCCACAGCACCAGCCAGCTCCGTAAAAATTCTGTAAAAAAACGGGGATTTAAACAGATTTAAAAATACTTACCGATCGATGCTTTCACTATCTGCCGCCTCAACATCGACGGTACTGGCTGACGTCATCAGCCCTGCGACGAATTATGACGGCACGGAGCCCTACCGAGAAAACGAAGGGTCGAAAAACCCGGGCGAGACCGGGAGAAGGCCTGGGAGAAGCCTCGGACTCGAGTAGGGCCAGCTCCGTGGAAGACGTTTCCAGGAAAGCAGACACAGGAGGTGAGGACTTGAAAATTTTTATTTCTCATCAGATGGCTGATTTAAAACGTGAAATGAAAGATATAAAGAAAGAAATGAAAGTAATACAGGAAGATATAAAGGAAGAAATATCTCAAATCAATAATCAGATGGACTTGATGAAAAATCAATGGCGTGAATTTCAAAAAGATATAAAGACGCAAATTGATAATAAGTTCAAGAGAGACTCAGAAATATTGAAGAATGAAATCATTGATATGATTAATAACTTGGAACGCAAGATGGAGGGTAAACTTGAAAATGTTAAAAAAGACTTTAAACATAAGATTGACCCTATTGCAAAAGTGGTCGAACAACAAGTTGACGGCATTAAAAACCTTGAAAAGATAGCGGAGGCTAGTACTGTGTCTACAGCAAAGCTGATAACAGAACAAGAACGTCTACTGGAGTTGTTATCCAAAGTAACAGATAAATGCACGCAGCTGGAAGGCTATCAAAGAAGGCAGAACTTGAGGATTGCAGGGATTCCTGAAGGTTTAGAGAAACACGAAGACACTCGAGAATTCACTGCTAAATTACTGCAAGCTGCTTTATCTTTGGATGATATGCCTGTTTTAGCTCGTGCACACCGAGTCGGCAGAAGACAGACCAGTACAAATGCCCCACCAAGACAAATCATTGTCAAGTTACAATATGATTACACCCTCGAGGACATTATGCAAAGAGCCTCGAGAACAAAGAATCTGATGTTTCAAGGACAAAGAATCAGTATCTATCGAGACTATCCCCCAGAGGTTGCCAGAAAACGAAAAGCGTTTAACGAAGCCAAAAACCTTATGAGGGGTGTAGAAAACTTGAGATACGGTCTGAATTACCCCGCCATCTTACGAGTTACTTATAACAACGTGGAACACTTTTTCAAGACTCCAGCAGAAGCAATGGAATTTGCAAAGCAGTTTGACACTTGAAAACCATCTACAAGCAAATATACTGCCTTTTTCTATTTTTTAAAGACCTAGCACGGTCTCTTGACATTTTATGAAACTCTATACGACAACATGGAATTAGAAGAAATCAGAAGGAATGGACAATGTCGTATGGAACGAAAGACCTAGCACAGTCTCTTGACATTTTATGAAACTTTATACGACAATATGGAATTAGAAGAAATCAGAAGGAATGGACAATGTCGTATGGAACGAAATGTTTTCCCAGATTGGAAGAAGCTCACTGAACTAACATAAACAAATAACACACCTACTAAAATGATAACGCGGTTTTATTATTACTATGACTGTTATTAACCAAGACTCTGCACCATCGCTAACTAATACTACTAATAATTAATATCTTATGTCCTGTTACATATGGGGATATCCCTTCCTCAATATATTTCTCCCTTTTTTAATAATGACTTCTATTTTTTGCATTTTTATAGTATGTTTTACATTTTTAACTGTGGCTTTATAATTGGATTTTTTTTTTTTTTTTTTTTTAAACTAACCTTAGATATATATACATTTATGATGTTTAATATTACTCTTTTCATTTCTTTAATACTATATTCCCGTTAAAATATTACTATGGAATAATAATTCCTTAAAATTAGGAGCTGGCTAAACTAATAACATCAATGCCGGAAGCCTTTAGATTAATGGCCAACACAACTTGGCTTTCACAAACTACAAATATTTTATTTGTAGTTCTTCTATTCTTTAATACACCTTTCTAAGCTTTTTATTCACTTCTCACCATGTTTTTATGTTTACTATATCTTTCAGTTTGAATGGAGTTATATACTGGAACAATGGAGATACACTCGTGAAGCACATAAGAAAGATCTAAAATTCATCTACTCGGTGTTCGGGTGTAAGGTTAAGTCTACTGCGCGGACCTTGGACCCTATTCTAGATTCCCACAAATCTAAAATGCAGGATTTAAAAAGAAATATGGGGAACGAGGATTAACCTTTTGCAGTTGGAATGTTAAAGGTATCAATGAACCAATAAAAAGAGGAAAAATAATTGACACATTTAAAGGCAATGAAAGCTGATGTAATTTACATCAAGAAACTCACCTAAAGAAAGACGCTGAAAACAGGCTGAAAGCTAAATGGATAGATAAAATATACCACTCTTCCTTTACACACAAATCAAGAGGCGTAGCAATATTATTTCCGTAAAGGTACTTTATTTAAGCATATATCTTACTATATCTGATAAAGATGGCAGATACATTATTGTAATAGGAGAAATAAATAGGGAAAAAATGATTTTTGTTAACATCTATGGTCCAAATTTTGATAGTCCTTTATTCTTTAAGAAAGTACTTAATAATATTCCAGAATTAACACACTACAATTTGATAATTGGAGGAGATTTTAATTGTACATTAGACCCTTATTTAGATAGATCTTCAAAACAAAGGAAAACTAAATCGCACTCTAGTGATTTATTAAACGCATACATTCAAAACGTCTAACATTAAAGATGTTTGGAGAACAGAAAATCCTACTGGTCGAGAATATTCCTTCTACTCGCCAGTACATAAAAACCTATTCAAGAATAGATTACTTCTTAGTAGATGCAAAGCTTATTTCACTTACTTATGAATCCAAATATCATAATATTATAATTTCAGATCACGCACCATTAACATTTAAAATTAAAATAAATGGTAAAACAGGAAATCTAGGACAATGGAAACTTAATCCACAAATTTTAAAAAATAAAAACAACTCAGGAATACATCATAACCCAGATTAAGATGTTTTTTGAAATAAATGATCAACCAGAAATATCTCGCTCTTTATTATGGGAAACATTTAAAGCATATCTTCGAGGAATTATGATTTCTTCACAAGCATTCCATAATAAGAAGATTCGGAAGGAACAACATGACTTAGAAAGGGAGATCAAACAATTAGATATACAGAATGCAACAAAATCAGATATAATAATACATAATAAAATTGTAGCATTGAAGTATAAATTAAATAAAATATATACTGATCAAGTTCTAAAATATTACCAACATACTAAACAATTGTTGTTTGAATTTGGAGACAAACCACAAAAACTATTGGCTCGACAATTAAGGAAAATTGAAGCGGAAAAAAATTATACATAGGATTAAATCACAAAACGGTGAATTATTAATACAACCCAAGGATATTAATGAAAGATTTATGCAATATTATAAAAATTTGTATACTGGTAACACAACGGTAAATAAAACAGAAATAGATGCCTTTTTAAATGGATGTAACTTAAAAGAATTAGATTTACAAAATAGAGAATTTTTAAATGCCGATATTTCAATAAAAGAAATCCAAGAATCTATTAAATCTTTAAAAAATGGTAAAACTCCAGGACCAGATGGTATAGGCTCGGAATTTTATAAAATTTTTCATGCCCAAATGGTCCCATATTTTAAAATCATTATATGAACAGATATATATACAAGAGAAATTACCAGACACACTGAACGAATCTATTATAACACTTATACCCAAAATAAATAAAGACTTGGATGATCCAGGATCGTATAGAGCAATTGCTTTATTAAATACTGATCAAAAAATTTTAACAAAAATTCTTGCACAAAGACTAAGTAAAATTGTTAATGAATTAATTCATCCTGATCAAACAGGATTTATACCTAAAAGATATTCTTCATATAATTTAAGACGGTTATTTAATATTATATACTCGAAAAGAAGTGATAAAAAAGATTTAGTAGTTATCTCGTTGGATGCAGAAAAAGCTTTTGACCAGGTGGAATGGCCTTATCTATTTTCGGTGATGGAAGCATTTAAGCTTGGTGATAAGTTTACTACTTGGATTAAATTATTATACGCAAATCCAACAGCTAGAATAATAACAAATTATATGTTATCAACTAAGTTTAGTTTATCTCGAGGTTGTAGACAAGGCTGTCCTTTATCACCATTACTGTTTGCATTAGCAATCGAACCCCTTGCTCAAAGGGTAAGACTACATCCAGAAATATATGGATACGATACTAAAGATACTAAGAATAAAATCTCGTTATATGCGGACGATATACTACTTTATATTACAAAACCGGAAATAAGTATCTGTAATTTGTTAAAACTAATAACGGAATTTGGTTTTAATTTCAGGATATAGCATCAATTGGAATAAAAGTGAACTTATGCCAATAACCATGAATAATTTACAGATATTACAACAATTTCCTTTCAAGATAACAAATGAAAATATTAAATATCTTGTATTTTTGTTACAAAAAGATTTGACTCTTTATTTAAATCTAATTTCCCGTTATTATTGAATAAATTAAATAAAAATATCTTATATTGGAAAAGCTTACCTATCTCAATGTTAGGTAAAATAAACGCAATAAAAATGATTTTCCTCCCACAATTATTATATTTATTTCAATCAATCCCGATATACCTTTCTAAAAATTTCTTTAAAAAAGTAGACTCAATAGTCACTAACTTTATTTGGGACTACAAAAATCATAGAATAAATAAAAAACATTTATGTAAAGCTAAAATAAACGGGGGTTTAGCTTTACCAAATTTTATGTTCTATTATTGGGCAGTTAATATTAGAAATATGAATTTTTGGTTAGGAGAAATAGATAATAAACCAAATTGGTTAAAAATGGAAAGAGAAGACTGTTTTCCATTTGAAATTAGCTCTATAATATTTGCTAATATTAATGTACCTAAGAAAACTTATAGCGAAAATCTGATAATAGAAAGTGGAATACGTATTTGGAAACAAATAAAGAAAACACTAAAACTAAAATTTATACCGCTAGCTCTTACAATTGCCAATAATTTTACGTTTAAACCGTCAATGATGGATAAAGCTTTTACACAATGGAAAAATAAAGGAATTCTAAACATAGGGGATCTCTATAAGGATAATTCATTTCTTTTCATTTCAAGAATTACAACAAACTTACGGGCTTCATAATAATGAATATTTCAGATATTTACAAATCAGAAACTATATTTCCGCAAATACACAAGAACTTAGAAATAGAAAGAGTGAAATTTTAGATGAATGCTTGAATAAACACCCAAATACAGAAAAAATGATATCATACATTTATAACATTTTGTTGGAAAGTGATATCCCATCATCGGAAATACATAGACAGCGCTGGGAAAATGAACTAAGTCAAATAATAAGTCCAGAAAATATGGAAGAAAGCCTACAACATATACATTATTGCTCTTTAAACGCTAAACATGCACTTATACAGTTTAAAATCTTACATAGATTACATTATTCTAAATCTAAACTACATAATATATTTCCAAAACTATCACCTATATGTGATAAATGTCAAATCATGGAAGCAACTCTGTCGCATTCATTTACTAATTGCACGAAGATTTTACAATATTGGAATGAAATATTCAAAACAATCTCGAAAGTTATTAATATTACTATGATTTACGACCCAAAGTTAATCATACTTGGAATACCGGAAATGGAACAAATAATTACAAGGAATCATAGAACTTTTATCGACTATTCTTTAATAATTGGGAAAAAAATTATATTAAAATTTTGGAAAGGCCCTGTATCCCCAACAATTAAAATGTGGAATACAGAAATGACGGAGACACTTCACTTGGAGAGATTGAGACTTGTCCTTATGGACAGGTTAGATCTCTTCAAGGAGATATGGTCTCCCTATATTAAATATCTACAGGGTCACAATGGTTCGGCGCAGGGACTTGACTGAGGCCTGAATATCTGAGTGGATGAAGAAATACACATAACAAATCATGAATGTATCTCCAAGATTGGATTACTTAGTAATACTTTAATCTCCATCAAACTTTTCATACCTTCTTTTCTATTTTCTATTCCTTTTTTTTCTATCTATCTATCTCTAATTAAGGAAAAAATTATAGAAAACATACTATATAAATTTTTAACATGTACACACTTATCTCTGTTTGTATGAAAAAGATTATAGATGTCTTAAACTTGTAATTATATAAAACTATGTACTTTCAATTATACAATAACTATGAAATATAAAATTAACAATAATACAAACATTATTAATACTTTGATAACATTATGAATATTAAAAAAAATGTTGTTTAAGATTGGGTATTACGTAGTTTAAATTAGCGGGATTTCTATTTGGTAATTAGAAGAATATCTATGTTTTAAGAAATCTAAGTGTATTACTTCTATTAGGAATATACTACATATACCCCAATTATATAAAATAAATAATAACGGAATGTATAATGGATAATACTACAATTATCACAAATAGTACTAATTAATAATCAATACGTTATAATTTTATACATTGTATAAATCTCAATGTTGTATAAGAGTGTACTTGGTATATACTGTTTTACAATAAAAAAAATTAAAAAAAAAAAAAAAAAAAAAAAAAAAAAAAAAATTACGTTAGGAAGACATTTTAGTCGTTCCACAAACTTTTGGCAGGGGGGGGGGGGGGGTGGAAATTTTATAAAGTCAGAAAGGCCATAATTTAAAATTTTCAATAAAAGGCCTTCAGACTAAAAAAGCTTTATGGCTTGAAAAAATAATGGAAAAAAGATTCCAAAAAATAAAAATAAAATAAATAAAGAATTCAAGCCAAAAAGGGTAAAAGGCCCCAAAACATTCCCTAACCTACCCTAAGGGGGTTTCATATATTAATATATATGATGAAATATTGTGGGAATATCTACCTCAGATATGTTTGAAGGTAGTCTCCTTGTGGGAAAAACTCAGGAGTAACAAGGGCAGTAAAAATAAAATGGAAACTGACCCTAAAAGTGCACTGATAGTGGTGGCTGGTCATGAAGTACCCACCACAGCACAAAAAAAAAAAATATATATATATATATATATATATGTACAGGTGTAGGAACAACTCCTGAATAAGAAGTGAGGCCATGGAAAATAACCATGGAAACCAAAATTAGTTGGTCTCTCACTAAAGCTGTTATGGTTAAAACAGCAGAATAATAATAAAACTTATGTTTTATTCAAGTACACTTCAGCACAAAATATATATAGAGGTGTACTAGGTACGATACCCGAATGAATGAGTGAGGCCATGAAAAGTAAAACATGGAAATTAAAAATTAATTGGTCTCACCAAAGCTGTTATGATTGAAACAGCAGAATATGATAAAACTGTTATGTTTTATAAATATATTAACGGTGAATCCGTTTATGATAGCCATGTCTCAATTATATGAGATATAAGGAAATACGATTTCAAAGTATTTCAAACTGGTGCATGGCATTACTATTCAATGGAAAACAAATAAAACATTGTGCAAATAACCAATACATTTAAAATAAAAATAAATTGCCTTCAGTTTGTGGAGCTCAATGGGACCAAATCTGCACTCTAGATTTGCAATTCAATACAAATCAGGTTATGTTAAACTCTTGATTATTAAGGAATAAAACCTGCCTTATGATAAATCAAAAATATTGGTTACAAAAAAACAGACTATTGGTCTTTAAACTGTGGGGGGAAAAATATGATCCAATATAAAGATTTAATAATGGATCAAAACAAAGGCAGAAGTATGATAAATAAATATAATCCAACATAGCCTTATCCGAACCCATATAATTGGGAAAAGAAGGCTTGAAGTACGTTGAAGAGGTGCAAACAACTTGTTACAAAATAAGTTCATGAAATCTCCGATTGTGGGGGATTACAGGTGTATTATGATCATTAATTTAAAATTAATTTAATATAACTAAGGACTACAAAAAATTGTAGAAGGGATTGGTTCACCTGTATAAGAAAACCTAAAAAATTGATTTTAGGTTTGCACCCAAAGTAACTCCAATAAAGGAGTACGTACATATATATTATAAAATTACCTCAGTGTAAAGATGTGATGATATAAACCATATAAAACATCATTTTATATACACTTTCACAGTGTAAAAACATTTTATTAAAATGGAAACATCTTCAACATTGAAATACAGTTTTTATTAACAAATTGTTAATCAAATATTACAGGTGCTTGAAATTAATTGAAATGGGTCAAGCGGTGCAAGTCAAAACATTGTCTAAAGGAATAAAACCAGTTCAAGGCTGTTAAACAGAATACTGGAAGAACAATTGTACTGATAAAAAGATCAGCACTTGCACTAATGAGGACATGGTCATGGTTTATCTTGATCACATTTAAATTGGAAGGTTATAAAGAGTCAGCTGCAAATTAGTGCTGCAATTACAAGCCTGTTGAAAGGCAAGGACCTGACCCATCACATAAAGCCTATGTTTTAGGCATGCATAAATATTCATAAATTACCATTCTGGATTTAGGAGTAATTCAGCACCATAAGAGATGGAAAATTGTTCCATGATACAAATATGTCTCATTGCTTTGTTGACATACTTTGTCCCTCCATTAGAAAAGGAGCCTAGGTAAAGAGTAAATAAAGTTCCAAAAGAAGGAATACAGAAGCTTATAAGAATATGTATGCCTTTGTGAGAGGCTTATGCAAATACCAAATGATACATTATCATTATTAAAGTAATGGATTAAAAAAAAAAAAAAGGTTCACAAGCTGCTTCAACTATAAGCTTAGCAGCTGTTGCAAGCTGAAGCAAGTATTAACAGATGATGGACAGCTTCTGTGAATATTTGGGTAAGATAAGAATATTATCTATTCTTATAAAAATAATTGATACGTCTCTTGTTGGGACTATGGACAATAATACCAGGTAATTGCAAATGGATTGTCCTAAGAAATTTCTCCAAACATTTGTATTAATTATTGAAGTATAAGGAGTTATGGATTAAATATTGATTGTTCTATTATGGAAGTGTCCCATGTCCGGAAGTGGCGGCGCTGCGTGGCAGCTGCGGCTCACCTGCAGTCCGTCTGTTTTTTTTTTTTTTTTTTCGTCCTTTTGTGTCTGTTTTTAGTTAGAATTTTGGTTTATTAGGCTGTGTTTGTGTGGGGGTGGGGGGGGGGGGGGGGGGGGAGGGTGGGAGAAACAAGGTTTTAGTCTCTCCCTTCGGGGGGATGCGACCTTTTCTTGTCGTGTCCCCCGTCACCGTCTCCGTCTGTGCTGAGGCCTAATGGCGGAGCTGGTGGCCTCGGAGCTGTGGCGAGCGTTCAGAGCTCCAGTGTTCCAGCGGCGGCGGCGGCCCGGCTTCGGGGCTTCGGCGCTCCAGCAGTTGCTCCAGCGGTGCTCCAACAGCGGCCCGGCATTGGCGCTCCGGCGGCTCTCCAGCGGGTGTGCTCCAGCGACGGCCCGGCTTCGGCGCTCCGGCGGCTCTCCAGCGGCTCTCCAGCGGCTCTCCAGCAGGTGCTCCAGCGGCGGCCCGGCTTCGGCGCTCCGGCGGCTCCGGCGGCTCCGGCGGCTCTCCAGCGGCTCTCCAGCGGGTGCTCCAGCGGCGGCCCGGCTTCGGCGCTCCGGCGGCTCTCCAGCGGCTCTCCAGCGGGTGCTCCAGCGGGTGCTCCAGCGGCGGCCCGGCTTCGGCGCTCCGGCGGCTCCGGCGGCTCTCCAGCGGCTCTCCAGCAGGTGCTCCAGCGGCGGCCCGGCTTCGGCGCTCCGGCGGCTCTCCAGCGGCTCTCCAGCAGGTGCTCCAGCGGCGGCCCGGCTTCAGAGCTCCGGCGGCTCCAGCGTTCCCGTGGTCGATCCTGGCTGGGGGCTGTGGTGGTGTTCCGGCGGCGGCGGCGGTGGCGGCCTGGCTTCGGAGGCTCGGCCGCGGGCCTGGTGGACGATGACATCGAAGGCCTGGATTGCCTCAGTACAGAGGGGGAACAAGTAGGGGAAAATGACAAAGACTTTAAGATTTTTGCCTTCCACCACAGTGAGGAGGTGCTTGGTGAACTCACTGTGGTGGATGTTAAATTATGTGTTTATTGTGTGTTTTGTTTTAATTTATTACATGTTATGACTGCAAGGTAACAAATTTCGTTCAGACCGAAAGGTCTGAATGACAATAAAGGAATCTGAATCTGAATCTGATATCAAGGTGAACAATACCACGGCTGTGGCATATATTAAATCACAAAAGATAAGTAAAATAATAATCATGGGGTTATCTGAGTAAACAGATGTGGCATATTCTAAAATGTTTTAGTCCAGCTGTTTATCTCTAAGAAAGAGACAATGTTATCGGAGACAACAAATAAGGGGGGGAAATACATTTGCCATTAATATGGATTACTTACGATTAATCTGGTTGTATACAGATTAAATCACCAATCTTTCAAATGTTCTCGTGGGTAAACCAAGAACAGGAAAGGTGGATGCTTTTCTCTCAATTACATGAGGAAAGATGTTCTTTTATATTCCTCATTTTTGTCTGATAGGGCAGTGTCTGATGAAAATATAGCAGGACACTGCCAGAGGCATTTTGGTGGCCAAAACAGATCCTTCATGGTTTCATAAATATTGAGTGATGTTGAACCACTTGTGATGATTCATAGTTGCAGTAATTTATTGTTGTACAAAGGCATCCATGATATGAAAATATGAATTTGACTATCTGCAGGTTGACCAGACCATTACAACAGTTTGATGGTCAAAGAAGTCTATGAATGTTTAACTAATATAACAACATAACAATAAAATAATTATGTATAAAAGAAGTGTTATATCTGCAATTTGCAGAAATAAGTTTAAAAAACAATATTTTGTTATGAGAAATTGGAAGTCTGTGTAGACAGTAAAGTTATTTGTCATATTAGATATATGTGAGTTCCTTGTGGATTGCATTTTTTCTGAGTATCTAATTGATAGAGCCAATAATAGGGCTCAGGGTGTTTATCGTCCTATTTACGGACAATATACTAACCAAGAAGTTATCGGGTTCATTCGTAATATCCCGCTATGGAAAGGGATATATATGTAGATATAAATATAAATATATATATGTGTATATATATATATAATCTGTCCAAAATTGCAATACATAAGTCGGGAGATCAATATAGTCCTGAATTGCCTTAGGCAATGGACTCCAATTCTATCAATGATTCAAAAAAGTTAACATTGAAAGTAATAATGCTGATGACTTTAGTATCAACATAAGACTGCAAACATTGCAAATATTACGTTATAATTGCATGTGGATACAGATTACATTATCATATATGTTTATGAATTTACCAAACAAAGCAGACCAAGAAGAGCTGAAACCAAGGTAAACCTATAAGCATATCCTGTCAGCCTTAAATTGTGTGTGTGTGTGTGTGTGAACATTGATGAAATATGTTGAAGTAGGTAAGAGTCTCTGTGGTGATGAGACAGCACTACTTATTACACACAAAAAAACACATTAGGTTTCAGTAAAAACTGATGGTTCTAGAGAAATGTATTCTAGATGGTTAAAAATTGAATAACACTCAGTGGAACTAGACACTGAAATGTGGAAAATCACTCTGTTAAGGAGGTAGATACATTCACAGGAATGGCACAGGATGAGCCGCTCAAGCAAAGATGCAAGGCCACAGGAGGGTGTAAAATAAATATTAAATTAAATGGAACCAGTCATGGTGTCAGGATTGGACACGGAGTGTTGGGTTCTCTATAATTGTTGCTTTGTTCATACCATCAAATTATATATATCAATTGATATTTTGTGATAAACTTACCTTTCAATGGAAATTGAAAGGTAAGAAGGGCATTACTTTTATTCTTTTATAACATGAAATAATTTATCACATAACTTGAGGCAATGTTTGGAGGAAAAAATGTGTTATTTTTGCTCATTACTGTGTTGAATGAGCCAGAGTGTCGTATGGAATGAGTCTACGACATAAAAAACACAGAAAGCTTCAAAATCTTCACATAGTCACTCACGTGACTCCGAAGTAAAATAGTAAGATTAAACGAGAACTTACCAGTTCGAAGTTTGATCGTTATTTTATGAGGAGTAACGATGAGGGATTACGTGCCCTTCACTCCCGACCCTCATAAAATAAATGATCATCTGGTAGTTCTAAATCTATGTTGAGCCTTACTATCTTACTCTGGCTATTATGCTCTGTGTTTTTCATGCCGCTGCTTTGAAGTATGCCGTTCCAGCGCCAGGTGGGGCTTCTTCACGTAATCCCTCATCGTTACTCCTCATAAAATAACGATCAAACTTCGAACTGGTAAGTTCTCGTTTAATCTTCCTATTTCTGTGCTGTACAGATCTATGACGCTATGACCTAGAAGGAAATTGGTAGACCATGTTACTCACAAAGTCCACAATTTCTCTTAGTATTTTAACATTTCCATAAAGTTGAGGTACACTATGCAAAAATAAGGGATATTCAATCCTTATCTCTATGATATGTTTTTATTATTTCAGTCATACATTATTTGAACATAGCACGTAGAACAGTATAGGTCATGAACAGACCCTTTGGCCCACAATGTCTGTGCCAAACATGGTGTCAAGACCAACTCCCATGTGATATGTACATAATCCACATCCCTCTATTCCCTGCATATCCATATGCCTACCCAAAAGTCTCTTAAATGCCACTATCGTATCTGCCTCAACCATCAACTCTGGCAGTGAATTCTAAGCACTTGGCACCATCTGTGTAAAAAACTTTATAGCTCCTGTACATTTTGCACCTCTTGCCTTAAAGTTATGCCCTCTTGAATTTGATATATCCATCCTGGGAAGAAGGTTCTGATTGGTTATCCTGTCTATGCCTCTCATATTTTCTCATTTTCTATCATGTCTCCCACAAGCTCTGCCATTCCAGAGAAAACCATCCAGGTCTGTCCAACCTCTCCATGTAGCTAATACCCCTCCATACCCATACCCTTTCCAAAAGCTCCACATCCTTCCTATAATGGGGAACCCAAACTCCAAATGCAGCCTAACCAAAACCCATTTGTTCCACTTTCTGCAACTCTTTTTAGCCAATAGGCTAACAAATACATCACAGCTTCCAGAATTTCAGTCAGCAGCATGTCTGAAAAGCCCAAGGTACTTACAAAAGAACTTTCATGGTGACTACCTACATGCAATAAAATTATAATTTTGTTAGTGTGCCCTACCTTTAAAATAAATGTATTGTATTGGAAAGTGAGGAATCTTTTTATTATACATCCTGAACTTCACATGGAGTTCAATAGCAGTGTTCAATCTTACTGAACCTACCATCCACGGGTGGTGTCTGATCTGTTTTGTTCTTTCAGCAGATTGTTTGCTGCTCTAGATTCCATCATTATCAGTTTCTTGTGTCACCAATCTTCATAAAATTCCTCAACATTTACACTAAGGAACCTCCTCCCAGACCCTGTCCCAAATTAGACTTCTTGCAGGATCCACGGTCACCTTGATTTCAATCAAGGTCATAGACGTGCAAAGGAAAAAAGAAAATAACAAGATATAGGACACGAAGTGTAGGAGTACTTCTGTAGGTCAAGCAGCATCTCTGGAGAACATGGCAAAGTGCGTTTCGGGTCGAGAACCCTCTTCAGACACTTCTTTATACCAACTGGCAATGGCTAATTGGTAAAAAGGAGCAAGAAATATATTCTTTTTACATTCAATGTGTAATTATGTTTTATTTCATAATGATAAATTTTACATTGAAATAAAGTAATTTATTGATACATCACTGGCCTCATCTTGCAAATATTTGAAATGTCTATCTTTAGAGAATGAAGATTTAAATGGGTAAGATAGAAATAAAAAGGCAAGGCACAATAGTCTATTATTATAAATGTAGAGTTAGACCAATGTACAAACATAGTTGAACATCGCAATGACCTCTAGCAAAGCAAAGTGAAAGGTTCAGACCACTTGTGGATGCAATTAAAGCTTGAAGTGGAAAATTCATCATTGATAGACAAATATATAACCGTGATAAAAGAAGATAAAATAACTCAATTGTTAAAATGCCAATATTAGCTGAAGATTGTAGTCTTTGGCACGACAAAATATTTGAATCATTCAGTACACTGTCTGCTAAGTATGCCACGTGATTTGTGCATCTTGTCCTACTTTAAAAAAAAGCCTGCAATTGACAGCTGAAAGGAGAGGGCAGTAATTAGCTATGTTCTAATGATTCTTACAATAGTCATTGTAAAGTGATCACGCTTATCTTCTTTTCAGTGTACTTCTTTTGCTTAAGCACGCCAATAAAGTTCTTCTTAATATGGGGAGTGAGTCGCTGTTGGCTGTCCTTTGCATGGAAATAATAGCTAATTGAAATACATTTTCAGAAGCATGTGATTCTGTTGTACAAATTTACTTCTTTTTCCCTCGAAGTTACTTAGTATTAATCTATGACTCATTGCAATTTGAATTGTGCAATAAAACAGTTGAAGCTCCATATATTATATGCACGAGATCTGCAATGCACCACTCTGAAACAATGATGGGGACAAGAATTAAATGATATTACTGCAGCCTGGGGGAGTCAGTAGATATAACTTCCCCTTACTGCAATTAAGTGATTTGTTTCAATGACTTATGTTGCATAGGGTAAATAATTGCTAACATTAATCTGATAATATTTTAGATGACAACAATGTTGGAATGTATTAAATAATATTTGATATACATCTCAAAAATGACAACTGTTATATGATACATGAAATATGATGTGGCTCAGCTTTACATGACATAGGTATAAGCTTTGGCTAATATCATACAGTAAAACTGGAGGTATACTAGGGTTTCTTATTAAAATATAATTTTACACCACTGCCTATTAAGGACTAAATGGACATTTAATTACCCAATACAGAAATTATAGAACTATATATTGCAAAAATTAATGATTCCAGCCAACTATTCTATTTCAGACCTTTAACAGTATAATTGAAATGATGCAGAAGTAGAAAATAAATAGGTTTCAAATTAAAGGACACAAAGTGCTGGAGTAACTCACTCCAGGAAGCATCTCAGTAGAACATGGGTAGGTGACACTTTGGGTCAAGCAGCATCTCTGTAGAACATGGATAAGTGATGTTTGGGATCTGGACCATTCTTCAGACTGATTGTGGGGGGGGGGGGGGGCAGAAAGCGGTCTGGAAGAGCGTTCCGGGCAGGACAAAGTCTGACAAGTGATAGGTGGATACAGAGGACGGGGGTTTTGATAAGTAGATGGTTGGACAATGTCCAGAGATGAAGAGACAAAGTGTGTCACCTATCCATATTCTCCAGAAATGCTGCCTAACCTACTGAGTTACTCCAGCACTTTGTGTCTTTTATTTTTGTAAATAAGCATCTGCAGTTCCTCGTGTCTCAGGTTTAAAATTAGTTAGGTAAAAGCAAATCAGAAAACTATAGTTATAAGTGCTCATTCAGAAATTTGAGCACATATAGCATGCTTTTGAATGAATGCTACCCTTATTTAGATGGGACATTAATAAGGGATCCGACCTGCCAATTTAGGAGCTTGCAAAAGTTCCTGTGGCAGAGAGCGAAAGAATTCTACCACTGTCCTAACCAGTTGTTACTCCTTAAATTCACTACAATCAGTTTATGATCATTATCTCACTGCTATTTTCATGGGATGCTGCAATTCTGACACCAAAGCACAATATCTGCACTAAGGGTGTACAATAACCTGTTCACCAAAGTCCAGTTTGGATTTCCACTTGGCTCCTGATTCACCACAGCCTAGGTTCAAACGTAGTACAGAGAACTGAATTCTAGAGGTGGAGTGGGATGGGAGTGACTGGCCATAACAAAAAGGCAGCATTTGACCGACTATGGCATAAAGGGGAAAATAGTCCCATGGTTGGAGTTATAACTCACACCGATAGTTCTGGTTATTGGAGAGCAATCATCCAGGCTCCAGTGTGCAGGAAGGAACTGCAGAAGATGGTTTAAACCGAACATAGACACAAAAAGCAGGAGTAACTCAGGCAGCATCTCTGGAGAGAAGGAACAGGTGACGCTTCAGGTCAAGACATAGAAAATAGGTACAGGAGTAGGCCATCAGCCCTTCAAGCCAGCACCGCCATTCAATATGATCATTGCTGATCATCCAAAATCAGTACACCATTCCTGTTTTTTCCCATATCCCTTGATTCCATTAGCCATATGAGCTAAATCTAACTGGCTCTTGAAAACATCCAGTGAATTGGCCTCCACTGCCTTTTGTGACAAGGAATTCCACAGATTCACAACTCTCTGAGTGAAAACGTTTTTCCTCATCTCCGTACTAAATAGCCTACCTTATTCTTAAACTGTGCCCCTGGACACCCTTAACACCAGGAACATTTTTCCTGCATCTAGCCTGTCCAATCCCTTAAGAATTGTATATGTTTCTGTAAGATCCCCTCTTATCCTTCAAAATTCCAGTGAATACAAGTCCAGTCGACCCATTCTTTCATCATATGTCAGTCCCGCCATCCCGGGAATTAAACTGGTGAACCTGCACTGCACTCCCTCAATAGCAAGAAAGTCCTTTCTCAAATTAGGAGATCAAAACTGCACACAATACTCCAGGTGCGGTCTTACCAGGGCCCCGTATAACTGCATTAGGACCTCCTTGCTCCTATACTCATATCCTCTCGCTTTGAGACACTTCTTCAGACTGGGCTCAGGCTCCAGTATTTCACTCTAGGCCCATCCATCTTCAGTAGCTTCATCCATAACATTATTTCCACCATAACATCAGAAATGGGAATGACCTTTGCTGACTGCACAAAGACCAATTACATTTGCAGTTCTTCAACAAATGAAGTAATCTATGCAAGACAACATTCAGACTTGGGCTGGAAAGTCGCGAGTAATGTTTATGCCACAAATGTGCCATATAATGACCACCTCCACCGATAAAGTATCTAACCATCTATCTCTGACGTGCAGTGAGATTACAGTTGCCCCAAAACCCAACTAAAACTCTGAGGGTGTCACAGTGGCGCAGCGGTAGAGTTGCTGCCTTTCAGAGCCAGAGATCCAGGATCGATCCTGACTATGGGTGCTGTCTGTATAGAGTTTGTTCGTTCTCCCTCAGACCTGTGCATGTTTTCCCCGGAAGCTCCAGTTTCCTCTCAAACTCCAAAGACGTACAGGTGTGTAGGTTAATTGGCTTGGTATAATTGTACATTGTCCCTAGTCTGTGAAGGATAGTCTTAATGTGCGGGGATTGCTGGTCAGCCAAAGGACCTGTTTTTGGGTTCTATCTCTAAAACTAGAACTAAAAGATACTGCAGCTACAAAAGTAGATCAGAGGGTAGGTATCTAGCAGTGAGTGACTTGACACACAACCCCAAAGCCTTTCAACCACAAATCAGGAATGCTGTAGAATACTTTTAATTTATTTGGATATTTTAATCTCCAACAACTTTCAAAAAGCTTGACATGCTCCAGTAATCATCTGCGCCAGTAGTACAACCACCAGTCTAAGGGATCATTCACTCCACCACTGATGTAGAGTTGCTGCATTGTGTTCCAACCTCAAAATGCACCACTGTTACAATATTAGCCTACTCCGAGAGCACCTCTTAAATCCACAACCGGTATCAACAAGACGGACACGGGCATGAATTGTATGGGAACACCACCGCCACCCACGGACTCCTCTCCAAGATGCACATCAACCTGATTTGGAAGCATCTTGCTTTTCTTTACCATTGCTGGCCCCATATGGTGGAACTCCCTGCCCAGCAACACTGTGGAAGTACTGTCACTGAAAAAGCTGCTGTGGTTCAAGAAAGCAACTCACTATCATCTCAAGGGCTATTAGGGATTGACAATAAATGCTGGCTCAAGCAAAGATCTGAAAATATAAAGAAAATCCCTACATGAATATGATGCTGCATAAGTAACATCTGATTAATGACGTGACTGTTATGACTATTGTCAGCTACACTGTTACAGGGAATAACATTGGTAAATATTCTATTCTTCAACATCATGCTCCACTTGCTAGCATTTGTCCTGCCTTGGTGACTCACCAAGTGGCAGTTCATTTTCAGTCCTATAGTATTTGTCTTCTGTGAGTGTTTCTACGCTGTGCGAGAGTAGAAGTGGCCAGTGAGTGAAGGTCTGCAATATGTCCAGCTGTCACCTGCCTGACATCAGGTCTTCTTCAACTGCTCCGTTACTTTATTTGCTGATACTGATTAACAAATCAATAATTATCACTGCTCTATTGATGTGGGTGGGTATATTTATTAGGTTTGGTTGCTGCTTGAGTCAAATATTTCATTAAACTTCATTGGGGGCGGCAAAGTGGTGCAGCGGTGGAGTTGCTGCCTTACAGCATCAGAGACCCAGGTTCGATCCTGACTAAGGGTGCAGTCTGTACGGAGTTTGCACATTATTCTAGTGACCGTGTGTGTTTTCTCCGGGTGCACTGGTTTCCTTCCACATTCCAAAATCGTGTGGGTTTGTGGGTTAATCAGCCACTGTAAATTGTAAATTGTCCCTAGCGTGTAGGGTAGTGGTAGAGTACAGTGTGTATAATAGTGTGTAGGATGGAACAAGTGTATGGGTGATCGTTGTTTGGCGTGCACTTGGTGGGCCAAATGGTCTGTCCACGTTGTATCTCTAAACTAAACTTCAGGTTTATGTTTTCAGTTTGATCATTCTTCCCTCTCATGATCCTATGTATTCACATGTTTGCTTGTGATTGCAACATAGAAACATAGAAAATAGGTGCAGGAGTAGGCCAATCTGCCCTTCGAGCCTGCACCGTCATTCAATATAATCATGGCTGATCATCCAACTGAGTATCCTGTACCTGCCTTCTCTCCATACCCCCTGATCCCTTTAGCCACAAGGGCCACATCTAACTCCCTCTTAAATATAGCCAATGTACTGGCCTCAACTACCTTCTATGGCAGAGAATTCCAGAGACTCACCACTCTCTGTGTGAAAAATGTTTTCCTCATCTTGGTCCTAAAGGAATTCCCCCTTATCCTTAGACTGTGACCCCTTGTTCTGGACCACCCCAACATCGGGAACAATCTTCCTGCACCTAGCCTATCCAACCCCTTAAGAATTTTGTAAGTTTCTATAAGATCCCCCCTCAGTCTTCTAAATTCTAGCGAGTACAAGCCAAGTCTATCCAATCTTTCCTCATATGGAAGTCCTGACATCCCAGGAATCAGTCTGGTGAACCTTCTCTGTAGCCCCTCTATGGCAAGAATATCTTTCCTTAGATTTGGAGACCAAAACTGTACGCAATACTCCAGGTGTGGTCTCACCAAAACCCTGTACAACTGCAGTAGAACCTCCCTGCTCCTATGCTCAAATCGTTTCGCTATGAATGCTAACATACCATTTGCTTTCTTCACTGCCTGCTGCACCTGCATGCCTACTTTCAATGATTGGTGTACCATGACACCCAGGTCTCGCTGCATCTCCCCTTTTCCTAATTTGCCACCATTCAGATAATAGTCTACCCTCCTGTATTTGCCACCAAACTGGATAACCTCACAATACTCTCCGGGATTTGCTGCGTTTCCTCCAGCTATTGGTGTAGTGACTCTCTACCAAGGGTCACTCTCCCTGAAGCCTGGTTTATCATGATAGACTGGTCTAGTCTATCATGAAGAAGCCATAATTGGAACTGGTAATAGCACTTATGCAGTTCCATTTCAATCAGTGACTAGATTTTAAAACAGTGAAGTTAAACAATTACTTTGACAAGGAGGAGGGCAGCATGCTAACAAAGGTGGGTCCATGTCAGAAGGGCATGGAGCACTGTAGATTACTACAGAGATGGTACTGGAGTAGGGAGGAAGCGTTGGGGATTCAGCACAATGTCTTAAATTCAATCCAGAGAAAAGGAATGGAGAGCTGCTCCTACTGTCCTAATTACAGTTCAGTTAGGTTAAAACAACATTAAATTAACTGTTGATTGGAAACTTCCAGTGGTCCCTTTTACGGAGAACTGTTTTCTTTTTCTCCTGCAAGCATGACTTCATTCAATAGTGAGTTGCCAGTGAATGTCATCACAGGGTTGATCCTTGATTTTCATCAGATGGTTTAGAGCTATTCTCAGTGCTTTTGGATTATTACAGGACTTTAACTAATACAATATGTGCATCATCTTGAGTATGGACTGCACACACAAAGCACGCACTATATATGTTGCAACCACAGCAGTTTTCAGCCTGAGAAGCTACGGCACTTCCACACAATGGTATTTCATTGAAGTAATTTTTTTTCAGATGACTTTGTGTTACATAGATGGCAAAATTTGTGTCATCTACATTCCACATTGTTCAGTTATTGAATAAATATTTCCTTTTACGGGTTTTACTGGCACCACGTGCCTTAGGTCACAACTAAATACTGAACAAGATTGTCTTAAGTATTTAGATTATGCTATATGTGAGATATATTTTGTGCTCACAATCACTACTCAGAGACTAAATCGTGGAAACAAGAAATGCTTTATTTGTGAGTCTGCAGAATCGGGTGCATCTCCAAGTTGAGACACACCAAGGTCAGGAAAGTAAAGCCCCTTTATACACACAATTCTGCTGGTTTAACCTCCCCTTCTGGCTCTTCCCAATCAGAGCACTGAGGTGCACAGTCCACAGGTACGTCCCCCCAGTACCTCGCACATCATACATCGCATGTTCATGGTAATGAGCAGTTTCTCGACCAGGGGCGTGTAAGTAATATTGATTTATTTCATTAAGCATGCTCAGTTGCTATTGACCTGGCCTAGTTACTTGTGTTTTAATTGCAAAGCTAGTCTCTGGTGATTATGGCCGCATCCCTCATCCCTGTCTGCTGCTATACAATGCTATCAGTGGTGCTCAAGGACGATGCTGGTTACCTCATTCACAACGATGTTAGAATCCACACCCGGACCTTCACAACAGTGGGGGTTTAATCACTTTATCCCTCACACTATATCACGACCTATTATCTAAATGTATATGTTTTCTGTCATTCCTTTCAGAAATCATTGGCAATGCCACAGAGAAAATGTTAACCGTGCTTCCTTTACAATATGGATCTCTGCATCGCACCACAACTTGGTGAACTTTTTGAAGGGCAGTTATGGTTAGGCAAGACTGATCCTTCCAAGGATACTAACTCCCCACAATTACCTTTTTTTAAACTCTTAACATATAAACATAGAAACATAGAAAATAGGTGCAGGAGTAGGCCATGCGGCCATTCAATATGATCATGGCTGATCATCCAACTCAGTATCCTGTACCTGCCTTCTCTCCATACCCCCTGATCCCTTTAGCCACAAGGGCCTCATCTAACTCCCTCTTAAATATAGGCAATGAACTGGCCTCAACTACATTCTGTGGCAGAGAATTCCAGAGACTCACCACTCTCTGTGAAAAATGTATTCCTCATCTCGATCCTAAAGGAATTCCCCCTTATCCTTAGACTGTGACCCCTTGTTCTGGACCTCCCCAACATCGGGAACAATCATCCTGCACTTAGCCTATCCAACCCCTTAAGAATTTTGTAAGTTTCTACAAGATCCCCCCTCAGTCTTCTAAATTCTAGCGAGTACAAGCCAAGTCTATCCAGTCTTTCCTCATATGAAAGTCCTGACATCCCAGGAATCAGTCTGGTGAACCTTCTCTGTACCCTCTCTATGGCAAGAATGTATTTTCTCAGATTTGGAGACCAAAACTATATGCAATACTCCAGGTGTGGCTCACCAAAACCCTGTACATCTGTAGTAGAACCTCCCTGCTCCTATACTCAAATCCTTTCGCTATGAATGCTAACATACCATTTGCTTTCTTCACTGCCTGCTGCACCTGCATGCCTACTTTCAATGATTGGTGTACCATGACACCCAGGTCTCATTGCATCTCCTCTTTTCCTAATTTGCCACCATTCAGATAATAGTCTACCCTCCTGTTTTTGCCACCAAAGTGGATAACCTCACGTTTATCCACATTATACTGCATCTGCCATGCATCTGCCCACTCATCCAGCCTATCCAAGTCACCTTGCAGCCTCCTAGCATCCTCCTCACACCTAACACTATCCCCCAGCATAGTGTCATCCGCAAACTTGGAGATGTTGCATTCAATTCCCTCGTCCAAATCATTGATATATATTGTATATAGCTGGGGCACTGAGCCTTGCGGTACCCCACTAGTCACTGCCTGCCATTCTGAAAATGACCTGTTTACTCCTACCCTTTGCTTCCTGTCTGCCAGCCAGTTCTCTATCCACATCAATACTGAACCCCCAATACCGTGTGCTTTAAGTTTGTATACTAATCTCTTATGTGGGACCTTGTCGAAAGCCTTCTGAAAGTCTAGATATAACACATCCACTGGTTCTCCCTTATCCACTCTGCTAGTTACATCCTCGAAAAATTCTATAAGATTCGTCAGACATGGTTTACCTTTCGTAAATCCATGCTGACTTTGTCGAATGATTTCACCACTTTCCAAATGTACTGCTATCCCATCTTTAATAACTGACTCTAGCAGTTTCCCCACTACCGATGTTAGACTAACTGGTCTGTAATTCCCCGTTTTCTCTCTCCCTCCTTTTTTAAAAAAGGAGGTTACATTAGCTACCCTCCAATCCTCAGGAAGTACTCCAGAATCTAAGTAGTTTTGAAAAATTATCACTGATGCATCCACTATTTCTGTGGTTACTTCCTTGAGTACTCTGGGATGCAAACTATCTGGCCCTGGGGATTTATCGGTCCTCAATCATTCAATTTACCCAACACCACTTCCCGGCTAACCTGGATTTTACTCAGTTCCTCCACCTTATTTGACCCCCGGTCCCCTGCCATTTCCGGCAGATTATTTATGTCTTCGTTAGTGAAGACAGAACCAAAGTAGTTATTCAATTGGTCTGCCATGTCCTTGTTCCCCATGATCAATTCACCTGTTTCTGACTGCAAGGGACCTACATTTGTTTTAACTAATCTCTTTCTCTTCACATATCTATAAAAACTTTGCAGTCAGTTTTTATGTTCCCTGCCAGTTTTCTTTCTTAATCTATTTTCCCTTTCCTAATTAAGCCCTTTGTCCTCATCTGCTGAACTCTGAATTTCTCCCAGTCCTCTGGTAGGCTGTTTTTCCTGGCTAATGTGTATGTTTCATCTTTTGTTTTTATACTATCCCTGATTTCCCTTGTTATCCATGGATGCACTACCTTCCCTGTTTTATTATTTTGCCAAACTGGGATGAACAATTGTTGTAGTTCATCCATGCAGTCTTTAAATACCTTCCTTTGCACATCCACTGTCAACCCTTTAAGAATCACTTGCCAGTCTATCTTGGCCAATTCACGTCTCAACATCTTGGTTATTACCACTTCCTCTCATTGCAAAGTTTAAGTATCATCAGAACTGGAATTAAATAAACAATCAACAATTTATTGAATTGTTTATCCAACTCAAAAAACTATTAGAGTTTATTAACCCCAATAAACACAATTTTATTGGAGTTTGCTCCGATAAAGAGACTCTAGGGAATCGTCTCTTCTTATTGGAAACAAACTACGGTTCGACCCACTAAACCATGTAGTTCTAGGTCTCTAACAAAGGATACACGTGAGTGATATTTCAATGTTTTTATGCTTTGTGAATGCCTACCTATCTGTTTTGGTGCTTCACAGCATTGCTGAGATGCATTGCTGCCCAATCTGTTCCCTGACAATCAGTGTGTCACACCTATTAATATTGAATCATGTTTTGCCTGGTACAGAATGGATCGGGTGCAAGTAGGATAACAGTTCAAGTTTACTCATTGCACCAAAACAAGATAAATCTGATTTATAACTATCCAAAACAAAAAACAAAATACTGCTCATACACAACACGACAGCTCATACAGCTCAAACTTATACACCAATATAAGTGAAATGGGTATTTAAATGTTCTCATTAAGAAAGCTAAGATTTGGATTATATCACACCTTAAAAAATAATCGAGGAACACTTCAAAGATGTTTCTGCTTTAAATACTTGTGTTATGCAGGTCAGAATGCAGCCTGATATTGGTTTACCATTTAAGGACTCCTTGTTTTTATAGATGCCATGCTTTGCAAGTCCAAGTTCTGCCAGCTGCTATTAACATTCTTCGGCACTAGTACTGAATGTAATGACAATGTCTGGCATTCAAAGCTGAGATTGATAAATGCTCTTGCATAATATATAAACAACTAGCTTCAAAAGGGACCACTGTATATGTCAATTGATTATGTTTCATCCACTTGGGAGTACAGAAATATCAGGCATTCAGAATTCCTTTTGCCAGGCTCAATTGCGAACTGTTGAATGGCAGCACGTAGATGAGAATTGTAGGGGAACTCAAGGATAGATCCCCGAGGACTCGAGGTAATGTCATCAGTGGTGGAAGAAACACAATTGCATGTGATTCTCTGGCTTGTTGGGGATGGAATCTGCTGTCTGCAGTCCGATTCAGTTGGGCAGAGGAGGGCTCTTGGAGAATATTAAGAAAAAGTTGTAGAAAGTTGGAAAAGGCCAAAGAAAGATTGTCTATCACAGTTTCGGTCAGAGGGGATGGCATAGGTAGCTTTGAAAATAATTACTGCAGTGCTGTAACAGGGATGGGAAGTCATTGGAAGAATTCATAGGGCTGCACAGTGGCACAGGTGGTGGAGCTGCTGCCTCACAGTGCCAGAGACCTGGATTTGATCCTGACCTCGGGTGCCCTCTCTGTGGAGTTTGAGTAGGTTTCCTTCTGGTGCTCCTGTTTCTATTCTGCTTTAGATGTTAGGCTTCCCAATATTTGCAATACAAAGTTTTTGACATGCCCATCATTTAGATATAAGATCTGCTTCCTGAGAGTGAGTTTACTTGCATCCTCCTCCTCCCTCGACACCTCCTTACCCAGCATCATGTCATACCTTTTTAGGAGGCAGTGGTTGGTGGGTGTTCCTGGAGCTGATTTTATTTTCCATTTGGACTTTTCAGACATTCCAAATCTACTGAGATTCTGACTGAGATTCATAATCAAATGTTTTTATTCTGGACTTAGCAGCTGAAAAACTTGTTGACGAACAATATAATACAAGAACGTGACAGTTTCACCCTTAATTAAAATGGGAATAACTCCTTTAAAGCTCATATAGCAGGAGTACATGCTGCGGGACACACTGAAGTTTGGTGCAGCCAACACCAAGGCTCTATGGGGGAGGACCACAGTCTTGGGTCCTTCCACTGCTGCACATTGAGGGGCAGGGTTTGGTGGAGATGCCCCTCAAACGAGGGAAGGGATATCATCCCAGGAGGGCCACATGAGTGACAAGAGTGCCAGGTATAATGATATTTATGTCACCACCACCAAATACAACGGAAATGAATGTACGTAGCGCGGCTGAGAATGTCGGAAGACATTGTTTAGTATATATTTTTAATGCTGAATAAAGTTTCTTGATTTTTTTTTTAATGATCCTGATCTTAGATACATTGCTTTTCCTTTCATGATGACAACAGTGGTAGGTGAAGGGGAAAGTCGGCGGCTGTGAGCGGTCCACAAACTGACCCCCAGAGCCCTTGGAGAGAGCCCCAAATGTTCCCTGGTCAGCTTGGGAAGCAGGGCCTTGGTGTACGATGACAGAAGGGGCAGTGGAAACACTGAATCAGGGGGAATACATTCAGGAATAGGTTAATGTGTTGGGGGAAACAGCAGTGGGGATCAAGCATCATGGTGTTGGCAGAACCGGCCCTACAACAGCTGGATTAGCAAGTGGATAGCGCATGGAGCAAGGGTGGAATGAGACAAAGGCATCATGCTAGGTCAGGCTAAATCCAATGCCGCCAGGACACTGAGGCCATTAAGAAATAAGAAGTGTCCTCGGATCAGTCTGTTCAGAAGTTGTAAGTTCTAAGATTGCGACAGAAAACATGAGCTCTTGCATGCTGTTCCAAAAGAAATCTATTGTATTAATGTGTAGTATGATTTGATTGGTAAGCTCTCACCATTATCTCGGCACGATAAACACAATTAGGCATATATGTTGTTTCAGTTCAGGTTTGAATTGATGTATTAAATGCACCCTCCATAAATTCATTAATTTTTGGTTGTTCCCCAAATTGGGGAAACAACCAAAGAATGGACATACACCAATATATGATATACTGATGTTATCAATTCAAATTGAACTGAACAAAATGCTCCATAATTCGTGTACATGTGTTTAGAGATAAAGAGCTTGTTCGCATGATCAAATCATACTACACATTAATACAATAGATTCTCTTTTGGAACAGCATGCAGAAGTCATGTTCTGCTTAAACTTACAACTTTGACTGACCTAGTGTTAGAAGTGTAACTTATTCTCTTACTCTAATGGCCCGCATTGGATTCCTGAATGCATGATGCCTTTGTCTTTCACCCTTCTCCATGTGCTATCCACTTGCTAATTGGTACCTAATCAGTTTGCAGCAGGAATAATACTGAGGAGATACTTTCAATGTCCAAAGACATTGATGTCATGTCATGCTTGAATTTAATCTTGTGCCATTTAATTTCAAGTTAGAACTGATAGTCATCATGAAAAAAAACACCAAACCCAAACAGCCCCTACCCTAGTTGCAGGAGATTACACCACACTGCAGGAATGGTATGGTTAGATTTTGGTGCCCTTCAGAAGCCTTCCAATTTCCTATTAATTGAGATGGGTTTAGCAGAATGATTTTACATTGCCATGGCTTGGATTATCATGCACTCACTGACTGAATTTAATATTGATTTGATCTGAAGAAGAACCATTTGTCGAACATGTGAAAATATTTGGTTTGCAGCTCGTAGATATTTATTTTGCAGCAATATCACAATTGCTAAAATCAGTCAATTAATATAAAATAGTTGACAAAATGGTAAACTGTTTCATGACCTTTAATTGTACTCAGATGATATTCCAGGATACAGCTTAATGCCAAGTCTGGAATTAACTTGTTCTTCAGTTGTCAATTTACATTGCCTCCATTTCATTGCCTGGTTCTCTGCCACAATTATAGTATGGTGGGTAATTATGCAAGAAGGCAAATTGTCGATATGTTGCAATTTACTTATTGATAGGCTGCTGTTGGTTTAGAGTTTATTTGGTCTGAATTTCTGTGTCATCCATCATATGATATACTTATTAAAACTCTGATCATGTGTTCATTGAGTCACTTCGCAGTATCAGCTGATTTCATCCAATATTTCACATTATTCATGATTAAAGCTTTAAAAATGCCAACTTACACAAGTTTTTACATATTCTGATTCACATTTTCCCCCTCTAGGCAGAGATCACCTTCACTGAACATTTTATGCTTTATTTCTCGACTTATTACTGATTAAAATTAAAAAATCTAAATCCTTTGAATTAAAAATGACCAGCTTCAACTGATGGCATCACAATGGCTTGGCTAGCAGTGCTTAGCTTCACTGAAGATTTCATTATATTTCACGTTATTCACGATTAAAGCTTTAAAAATGCCAAATTTCACAAGATTTTTACTGTTAAAATCATTTCTACCAGCTTCCAACACACTTTGATCCATTGTTGTGACACAGGAACATTTCGCTTCACAGGAGGGGGAGGGTGAATTATTGTTGCAACACATAGGGCAAGTGCAATTGGGGGCTAGGGGAGAGAACGGGTGCATTGGGGGAGCAGACCCAATTGGACTGCACCTGGTCTAGTCCTTATTAAAATTCTGATCTTGTACGTGTGTATATATGTATGTATATGTATATGTATGTGTGTATGTATATGTGTGGGTATATATGGTTGTCTTTACATCTTTCCAAAAACACTACATGGTAATTATTACATTTTTACATATTCTGATTGACATTTTTACCCTCGAGGCAGAGAACACCTTCACTGAACATTTTATGCTTTATTTCTCGACTTATTCTCGATTCATTACATTAAAAGTTATTTTAAAAATCAAAATACTTTGAATTTAAAACGATCACCTTCAACTGATGATGTCACAATGGCTCGGCTAGCAGTAATCAGCTTCACTGAAGATTCCATCCTATCTTTGACAAGTTATTTGTGATTAAAGCTTTAAAAATGCCAAATTTCACAAGATTTTTATATATTCTAATTCACATGTTTCTCCTCTCGGCAGAGAACAGCTTCACGGAACATTTTATGCTTTATTTCTCGACTTATTACTTATTAAAGTAAAAAAAAATCAAATGACTTTGAATTTAAAATGACCATCTTCGACTGATGATGTCACAATGGCTTGGCAAGCAGTGATAAGCTTCACTGATGATTTCATCCTGTATTTCACAAGTTATTCGCGATTACATTTTAAAAAATGTCAACTTTAACAAGATTTTTACTGTTGAAATCCTTCCTCCCAGCTTCCACACACTTTGATACAAAGTTGCAAGACAGAAATACTCTGAACTTTTCACCTCAATGGGATTTTTCAACAGGAGGGGAAGGGCCAATTGGTATTGCAGTTGGAACATCTGCGGCAGGCAGCGGAAGTGCAATTGGATTTTTTTTTAAGTCCACTGCTGAAGGTGGCAGGGGATTGCTGGAATCTTACTTTCAGGAATGGGTTAAGTTGTGTTGGGGGAAACAGCTGAGTGGTGGAATATTGTGTTGGGAGACCATACTCTTTGGGGAGCAGACATCATCTGATTCACATTTTTCATTAAAATCATTCCTGCCAGCTTCCAACACTCGGAACTTTTCACCTCACAGGAGGGGGAGGACAAATTTTTATTGCAACATGCAGTGGAAGTGTAATTGGAATTTTTTTTAAACCCCACTGCTGAGGGAGGCAGGGGAGCGCTGGAATCTTACATTCGGGAATGGCTTGAGTTGGAGGAGCATGCCTCCTGTGGGGGCTACGGGTAGCGAACAGGCGCATTGGGGGAGCACTGCACTTGGTCTAGTGTATAACTAAACCTATGATCTTGTTATCTTCTGGTTTGCATTGTTTTTCTATTTGCGCAGAAACCGTACATGACAGCGATACGATGTTTCACCACCATTCTCACCATTCTCATGTGCTGCAAGTGCCGCAAGTTTTGTTCTGATCAACGATATATTTTTAAAGTTATTAAGGTTTAACAATCTTAAAAATCATGCATGCACAGGTTGATCTCCTCTCCTGTCAGTCACCGCCATGCAGATTGGTCTCCTCTCCCGGTAGTCACTGCCTTGGCTGGGACGGCGCCACCCTTTCCTGCACCATCACCACACTGATTGGCCGTGTCCGCTGTCAGTCACCGGTGGTGCCCGCATTGCCCGGCACCTCAGTCAGTCAGCAGCAGCCAGCGGGGATGGTCACAGTTGCTGGAGGATGCAGCACTCAACGAGGAGAGGAGAGGTGAGGGATGGATTTGGGGGGGGGGGGGGAGAGGAGAGGGGAAAGAAGAGGGAGGGTGAAGAAGAGGATGGGGAGGAGAATAGAGGGAAAGGAGGGGGGAGTGGGGGAGTTAGGGAGTGGGGAATAGAGGGAGAGGAGGGCAGAGGGGGAGGTCAGGAGGGATAGTGGGGGGATAGGATGAGATGAGGAGTGGGGGAGGTGGGGAATAGAGCTGGATAGGAGGGGGGTAGGGAGGGGAGAGGAGTTATGAAGGGAGGGAGGGGGGAGGGAGTGACTAAGGTTAGGGGGAAAGGAAAGGGAGGGAGAGGTGATGGAGGGATTGGGAGAGGGGAGGAGGAGAGGGGAGAGAAGAGGGAGGATGAAGAGGAGGGGGAGGGAGTGCTGGGGGATGAGTGGAAATCAGCTGCTCCTGCGCAGTTTGGGGCTATGGGTGAGTGGTGTAATATTGCGTTGGGGGAACGGGATGCATTAGAGGAACAGGTGAATGGTGCAATATTGCTTTGTGTGAGACCAATATTGTGAGACCAACGGGTCTGCACTTTATCTAGTATGACAATAAAACACTCTTGACTCTTGACTAACTAGATGGGCCTAGATAGAGAGGAAGTGAAGAGGATGTTTCTAGTAGTGAGAGAGTCACGGACAAGAGGGCACAGCCTCAGAATAAACAGACATACCTTTAGAATTGAGATGTGGACGAATCTCTTTTGCCTAAGTGTGGTGAATCTGTGGAATTTATTGCCACAGATGGCTGTGGAGGCCAAGTCATTGGGTGTTTTTAAAAGTGGTGATTGATAGGTTCTTGATTAGTAAGGGTGTCAAAGGTTACAGAGGGAAGGCAGGAGAATAACGTTGAGTGGGCTAAATTGATCAGCCATGATTGAATAGCAGGGCAGCCATGATTGAATAGCAGAGCAGAGTTGATAGGCTATTGACTATTCCTGCTATCTTACTGTTCTGAGTTGCTGCCTTACAGTGCTAGAGACCCGGATTCAATCCTGATGACGAGTGCTGTCTGTCTGGTGTTTGTATGTTCTCCCCGTGACTGCATGGGGTTTCTCTGGGTGCTCCAGTTTCCTCCCACACTCCAATGACGTAGAGGTTTATAGGATAATTGGATTCTCTAAATTGCCCCTAGTGCGTAGGATAGTGCTAGTATACGGGGTGATTGCTGGTCAGCGCGGACTTGGTGGGCTGAAGGGTCGGTCTCCATGCTGTATCTCTGAAGTCTAAAGCCTGAAGACTTGTTTCCATGCTGCATCTCTAAACATAAAAAATGTTTTTTCTCTATTGTTTAGTTTTAAATAATGTAAAATGTTTCCGGACATTTGTGCGTAAAATTGATTGATTATTCCGCAATTAAGTAATCTCATTGAATTCATACTTATAGTAAAGTAAAACCCGAGATCCAATTTGTCATTGAATCTGACCCACCTCCCAAGAATATTCACCTCTGCAGTAACACATAAATTTACCAGATCTACAACTTTACTTCACAGTCTACAACAACTTCACCACTGATTTTATATTTTACTTCGGAGTCACGTGAGTGACTACGTGAATAGAAGCCCGTACAGCCGTTGGTGCGTCATGACGTCAGACGTTGGTGCAGTCGCGGTTGGAGCAGCAGCGCTCCTCCGAGCGGTAAGTTTAAAAACGGAGGTAAGATTGTTGAAGTTTTTACCATAGGTCATTTCTGCGACGGTTTGAAGGAGATATGTTGCAGAAAGTAAAGAAGGTGTCGGCGAGGCGCTCCGCAGGTAGAAAGGAGAATGACCAGGAGAGTGTTGGGGAAGGAGGCCCGTCTGGTACACCTGGTCCGGTGCTGGCTACACAGCCAGTGGTTGCGGACCCACTGCCTGGGGGCAGTGAAGGCTTGCCAGTAGGGCGGAAGGCCACTGGCAAGTCTGTCAGGCCCATAGATGAGTCGGGCCAGGAGGTTATACCCTCCATTGGAGAGTCCGTTTGCTCACGGCTCTCCCAAGTCGAGATTTTATTACAAAGAATACTCGACAGGGACCAGCTCCGTGAGGAGGAGTGGTGCCCAAGCCAGGCTGATGGAGAGCTTGTGCTAGCAGCACCTGTTTCAGGGCTGCAGAACTATCCTGCCTGTGAGGAGGATGTTCCATCAGTGCAGTTTGCTGACACTGAGTCTATGCTGGGGGAGAGCAGTAAAGAAGTTTGGTTGGAGGTAATCCCGAACATTGCTGGTAAGTTTGCTGAGCCTAGCGAGGCAGGAGAGGCGATTGATGGGGAATTGGCTGAAGCCATTCAGTATATGCTCTCCCACCAGTTACAAGAGCTAGCTCTGGATGAAGCAGCAAAAAAACTATAAGGCTCCTGTTAATTGTGATCTCCTGAAGGTACCGGTGGTTTATCACCAAATTTGGTCACAGATGGGTATGCCTGCTAGGGCCCAGGAGATGAAGTTCCAAAAAGTGCTTAAACTGTTGTCAGCAGGTATTACAGCTGTGGTGAAAGTGATTAATCCAAGCAATGTGGTTGACGCACACCAGGATGGACTGGGATTCCTTTGTAATGCGTTTTTTGAAATCAATAACATCAGGAGGGCCGCTATTAGGCCAGTGCTTAATCCGAGTTTGGCAAGTTTGTGCAAACCAACCAGTGTACCACCACAAAATCTGTTGTTTGGAGGTAACCTTGCGAAAAGAGTCAAAGAATGTCATGAAGATGTTAAAACTATGGCCCTCATTAAGCCGGCTGGTAAGCAGGGCAAAAGGTTTTCTCCATATTGGAAAGGAACTAATGTGGATGCAGGAGAAGGAACGAGCCGTTCAGGTTTCCAATTTCGGAACTGGCAGGCTGCCAGCATGAAGGGGAAGGTGCCTTTCTCCACAAGAGGTCGAGGACAACAAGGTCCGCAAGGAAAGATGCAGGTAAGGAAAACATCAACAGACGATGAATTAATTGATGTTCCTGTTCAAATTGGGGGAAGGTTAAAATTGTTTCTCAAACAATGGCAGCAGTTGACATCTGATTTGTTCATACTTAGTAGTATTGAAGGGGTGAAAATTGAATTTTACTCTAAGGACAGTCTACCTAATCAACATTTTCCCAGTCATAAACTTGTTTTTTCAGATGAAGAAAATGTGCTTATTCAAGCAGAGATTCAGTCGTTACATAAGAAAGGGGTAATTGAGCCTTCTGTCTATCAAAGTTGACAATTTGTGTCAAATATATTTCCCAGATCTAAAAAGACTGGGGGGTGTAGAATTATTTTGGATTTATCGAGTTTGAACAAGTTTGTTTGTTATAGGCATTTCAAAATGGAAACCTTTATCACGGCCAAACATCTAGTGTCCAAAGGGTGTTATATCACAAGCCGATTTCAAGGCTCGGGATGTTTGCTGATTCTGTTTTGAGTGCTGTTACACTTTCCCCCTGAGTTAGAGGGGTTTGTTATGATTTGTTTGTAAATAAACTGTTATTCATTTAACAAATGTGTTAATGATGCATGATTGATTGTTAACGACTTTTGAGTCAATCCAGGCAGTGTGAACGGCGGATTTCGATCTGCGGCGTGAATTCACAGTGCTTTGAAGTCTTCACGTAGTCACTCACGTGACTCCGAAGTAAAATAGTAAGATTAAACGAGAACTTACCAGTTTGAAGTTTGATCTTTATTTTATGAGGAGTCGAGTTGAGGGACTACGTGCCCTCCGCTCCCACCCTCATAGATCTCATCTGGTAGTTCTAGTTTTATCATCTTACCATTATACTTCAGTCATTGTTAGCTGTGAATTCATTCCGCTGCTTTGAAGATTGACGCACCAACGGCTGTACGGGCTTCTATTCACGTAGTCCCTCAACTCGACTCTCATAAAATAAAGATCAAACTTCAAACTGGTAAGTTCTCGTTTAATCTTACTATTCCATAGCCTTGCAATATATTTCCATTTCATGCTTCACTGAGCCTTTATTATGAAATTGTGGAATACTTAACATTAATGTTCTTCATCAGTTACTATAGTTTTTCAAACTATTTTCTCTGGTCTGGTGCTTTGTGATTTGTGGAAAGTGCATCGATTCCAGAAAAAGTTATGATATTGGTTATGGACCCCTGAAAGTTAAAAATACTATATTCATATAAAACAGAGAATATTTAGCATAACGATGCTACAATCAGAACGACAAGTAGTTATCAAGGTGCACCCTAAATTGGCGGAGAAACATCGAAAGATTGCAGCTGTGTTAATGGCAAGAGACCAATTTGCTGAAAAGAAAATGCTTGCTTTTAATTGTAAACTGCAAAAGTCAGTAAATGTATTCAATTTGGTGGGTAAAAACAGCTTAAAATATATGAACACATAATACTTTAAACCATTTATTCTGTGTCATTAAATCATTCCTGGAGTATTTTTACTTTTATGACTATTGTTTTTATTTCCATTACATATTGCTTGATATCCAGAAGTCCACATCTCCAATTCAGGGATGCGATTGGTTTGGTTCACAGGTTCTCCAGCGAAAATGTGGTGATTTTGGAATATTCTGGAAGAAACATAGAAACATAGAAAATAGGTGCAGGAGTAGGCCATTTGGTCCTTCGAGCCAGTACCGCCATTCAATATGATCATGGCTGGGTTTAAACTAAATAGCGGAGGGGAGGGGTTGACAAATTGGGAGTATAAGGATGGCGTTAAAGGGGAAGAAAGTACAGGAAAAGTTACTAAAGACACCAAATTAATGGGACAGAAAGTTCAAGAAGGGATAAGAGAATAAGGTCAGGTGAAATAGGAACCGGTGTGAGAGGCGAGGAGAATACCGGATTAATAGTATTAGAAGTATAAAAAGTAAAGTGGATGAGCTAGAGGCTCAGTTAGAAATTGGTAAGTATGATGTTGTGGGAATTACAGAGACATGGCTGCAAGAGGATCAGAGCTGGGAACTGAATATTCAAGGGTATACATCCTATCGAAAAGACAGGAGGGTGGGCAGAGAGGGTGGGGTGGCTCTGTTGGTAAGGAAACAAATTCAGTCCCTTGAGAGGGGTGACATAGCATCAGAAGATGTGGAGTCATTGTGGATAGAACTGAGAAATTGTAAGGGTAGAAAGACCCTAATGGGAGTTATCTACAGGCCCCCAAACAGCAGTCTGGAAATAGGGTGCAAGTTGCATCAGGAGTTAAAATATGCATGTAACAAAGTGAATGCTATGGTGGTTATCGGGGATTTCAACATGCAGGGAGACTGGGAAAACCAGGTTGGTACTGGACCCCAAGAAAGGGAGTTTGTAGAGTGTCTCTGAGATGTATTCTTAGAGCAGCTTGTAATGGAGCCTACCAAGGAGAAGACAATTCTGGAATTAGTGTTGTGTAATGAACTGGATTTGATAGGGCAACTCAAGATGAAGGAACCATTAGAAGGTAGTGACCATAATATGATAAGTTTTAATCAGCAATTTGAGAAGGAGAAGGTAAAATCGGAAGTGTCAGTATTACAGGTGAACAAGGGGGACTATGGAGGCATGAGGGAATAGCTGGCCACAGTTGACTGGAAAGGGACCCTAGCAGGGATGATGGTGGAACAGCATTGGCAGGTATTTCTGGGAATAATCCAGAAGATGCAGGATCATTTTATTCCAAAGAGGAAGAAAGATTCTATGAGGAGTAAGAGTCGACTGTGGTTGACAAGGGAAGTCAAGGACAGTATAAAAATAAAGGAGAAGATGTATAACATAGCAAAGATGAGCAGGAAGCCAGAGGATTGGGAAACTTTTAAAGATCAATAAAAGGTAACGAAAAAGGCAATATGGGAAGAAAAGATGAAGTACGAAGGTAAGCTAGCCAAGGAGGATAAAAAAAAAGCTTCTTTAGGTATGTGAAGAGAAAAAAAATAGTTAAGCCAAATGTGGATCCCTTGAGGACAGAAACAGGTGAATTTATTATGGGGAACATGGAAATGGCAGATGAGTGGAACAGGTACTTTGGGCCTGTCTTCACTAAAGAAGACACAAACAACCTTTCAGATTTACCTAGGGTGATGGAGGAACTGGAGGAAATTCACATTAGTCAGGAAATGGTGTTGGTTAGACTGATGCTACTGAAGGCTTATAAATCCCCAGGGACTGATGATCTGCATCCCAGGGTACTCAAGGAGGTGGCTCTATTTATCGTGGATGAATTGATGATCATTTTCCAATGTTCTATAGATTCTGGATCGTTCTGGATTGGAGGGTAGCTAATGTAATCCCACTTTTCAAGAATGGAGAAAGCAGGGAATTATAGAGTAGGGATTAACGGACCCCTTTCAGAACGGCACGTAGTGACTAGTGGGGTGTCACAAGGCTCGGTGCTGGAACCGCAGCTATTTACCATATACATTAATGATTTAGATGAAAGAATTAAAAGTAACATCTGCAAATTTGCAGATGACACAAAGCTTGGTGGCAGTGTGAACTGTGAGGAGGATGCTATGAGGATGCAGGGTGACTTGGATTGGTTGGGTGAGTGGGCAGATGGATGGCAGATGCAGTATAATGTGGATAAATGTGAGTTATCCACTTCGGTGGCGAGAATGGGAAAGCAGATTATTATCTGAATGCTGTCAGGTTTGGAAAAGGGGAAGTACAACAAAACCTTTTCACACAGAGAGTTGTGAATTTGTGGAATTCTCTGCCTCAGAAGGCAGTGAAGGCCGATTAACTGGATTCATTCAAAAGATAGAGTTCTTAGGGCTAGCGGAATCAAGGGGTATGGGGAGAAGGCAGGAACGGGGCATGATTGTGGATGATCAGCCATGATCTAATTGAATGGTGGTGCTGGCTCTAAGGGCCGAATGGCCTCCTCCTGTATCTCTTGTCCTATATATCTATGTATCTATGGCTGATCATCCAAGATCAGTACCCCTGTTCCTGCCTCCTCCACATATCCCTTGATTCCTTTAGTCCTCAGAGCTAAATTTAACTCTCTCTTGAAAACATCCAGTGAATTGGCCTCCACTACCTTCTGTGGCAGAGAATTCCACAGATTCAAAACTCTCTGGGTGAAAATGTTTTTCTCAGTCCTAAATGGCCTTCCCCTTACTCTTTAACTGTGATCCCTGGTTCCCCCAACATTGGGAACATTTTTTCTACATCTAGCCTATCCAATCCGTTAAGAATTTTATGTGTTTCTATAAGATCCCCTCTCATTCTAAATTCCAGTGAAAACAAGCCCAGTCAACCCATTCTTTCATCATACATCATTCCTGCCATCCCGGGCATTAACCTGGTGAACCTACGCTGCACTCACTCAATATCAATAATGTCCTTCCTCAAATTTGGAGACCAAAACCGCACACAATGCTACAGGTGCGGTCTCACCAGGGCCCTGTACAACTGAAGTAGGACCTCCTTGCTCCTAAATGATTCTGGAAAGTTCACAGAGTGGAATTGGCCACAAGGGAAGTCAAGAGCTTGGGAGTGGTTGTGATCGAAGCCATAGATCCCACAAAATAGGAGCATAAGTCTTACCATCTTGAGCTTTGCAGAGGGGCTAGAAATTACGAAACAAGGGAACCCACAATTTAGGTATTTTCTTTCTCTGGAATGCTGGAGGTTGAGGGGAGACCTAATGGAAGTATATAAAATTGTGAGGCATGAATAGGGTAGGTAGTGAGAACCACTTCCCCAGATGGAAATGTCAAAGGCTAGAAAAGCATAGCTTTAATGTGAGAGGGGCAAAGTTCAAAGGAGATGTGTGGGGCACTTTTTCTTTTACATAGAGTGTGGGGGGTGCCTGGAACGTGCTGTCAGGGGTGGTAATGGAAGGAGAGTGGCGTTTAAGAGGCTTTTCGGAGGCACATGGATATGCAGAAATGGAGGGATATGGATCATTTGCAGGCAGATGAGAGCAGTTCATCTGGGCATTGTGATTGGCATGGACATTGTGGTGCAAAGTGCTTGTTCCTGTGCTGTATTTTTTATATATTGTATTTATTACAATTCAGAATTAAATATAAACATATAAAATGTGAGTTTTCTAGTAGTGAGAATGTTGATATTGTCCCTCCCAGTACTTGAAATCCAAGGGAATTGCAAGTCCTAATAATTAAAAGATAATAGTATACTATTCATTTCTATTTTAAAGTCTTCGGGCGTAAAGCTGACTTGTTTGCGCCCAACCAGAATGATTGCTGGCAAGTGGCTAGTAAAGATTGTGCCATAAATTGCCTGCAAAAACCATCAGTAACAAGATGGTATCAGTCTGAAGAAGGGTCTCGACCCGGAAGGGTCTGAAAATGGGTCTTATCCTGAAGTGCCATCTATCCATGTTCTCCAAATATGCTGCCTGACCTGCCGAGTTATTCCAACACTGTCCATGATGGAATCTAACTCTTAACTCCTGACACTCAAATATATTACCATCACCAGATTCCCCAGCATCTCCAATTTGGAGTTCAACAACGATCTGAAACAGGGCTGTACACATATATAGTAATCATAAAAGTAAGTTAAAGGTTAATGGTAATTCAAATCTCACTGCACCAATTGGAGCATGTGATAATAAATGTAACTTGAACTTGAACTTGAAGGTTGGGTATTCTGCAATGAGTGACAGCTGATGATTCCCTACAAGCCATTCTACCCCCTACAAGTCATAAGTTGAGGATGCAATATGATGGAATACTGTCCACTTACCTCCATTCGTTCGACTCGTGCAGTGTCAATTCAAGGCAGAATCATTACAGGCCATTTGTCAGTAATACTTGATTGGTATTCATTCTGGGTGATGAATCTATAGAAATCATTGTGGAGGCCAAGTCAATGGGTATTTTTGAAGCAGAGATTGATAGGTTCTTGATTAATAATGGGCGTCAAAGATGGGGAGAATGGGATAGAGAGGGAAAAAAAGATAGCAGAGCAAACATGATGAGCCAAATCATCTAATTCTTTTTATATGTCTTATGATCTAAAGAACACACATGCATTCCAGAGCAACAAGAGAAAGGAGCCTGATTGATAGAATCCTGACCTCCTCAATATAAGCATACTATTCCATTCTAACTCTATGACTAGTTCATTCCGTCTATAAGGTGCTTAGTTAAGTTTAGAGCTACAGTGCAGAAACAGACCCTTCGGCCCACCGAGTCAGGCCGACCAGCGATCCCCGTACACTAACCCCATCCTACACACTAGGGACAATTTACAGAAGCAAAATTAACCTACAAACCTGTACATCTTTGGAGTGTGGGAGGAAACCAGAACACCTGGTGAAAACCACTCGGTTACAGGGAGAACATATAAACTCCATGCAGACAGCACCCGTAGTCAGGATCAAACCCAGGTCTCTGGCGTTGCAGGGCAGCTGTAGGGCAACTCTACTGCTGTGCCACCGTGCCACCCTTGTGCTTATAAAATCACCTCTGAAGCATATGACTTTGATTGCCGAGGAGGATAGCAAATACAATAACCCCAGCTATTTCTCATCAAGTCAAAATCATCTTAACCTGAAAATATATTGTCATTTTGTGACTGAATCAATATCTAGGAAATCTCTTCCTAGCACCACTGAGGGAACACTTACATGACACAAATTAGATTACTTCCCCAAGAAGATAGTTAAACACCACACTCAAGGACAAATAAGGTTGTTTTTTTACAGGTAGCACCAAATTTGTGGAATTTGAAAATACTTGGGAGAGTTTGTTTGCATATCATTTTGTCTTTCGGAATAATCTCCTTCCACAGTCAGAAAGAGAGAGATGGGATCATTTCCAAAATGACAGAAGAGGAATGAGTAGGACATGGTACAATAGAAGGAAGTTGAACATGTAGTGACCGTAGCCATGATGACCAATATGTTCCATTCCAGATGGCAAAGTTGCAGATGGAATCTTGCTACTCCAGTGGGGCGCCGTCCTGTACGGGTATGGCTGCCCAGCCTGCAGCTGTCCATATTTTCTCCCTTTTTTTTGTTTTCAGTTAGTTGAGTTTTTCTGTTTTTCGGAGTCCTAGCCTTTTTTATGTGGGGGTGGGGGAGGGGAAGGGGGGAAAACTGCTTTCTAGGGTCCCTACCTGGTCGGAGAGGCAGCTTTTCTCCAGGCTGCACCGTCGACCCGTCCTCGCGGCCTACTAGCGGGCCTGGAGCAGCGTTTCCTGAGGGGACCGCCCAGAGCCACGGCTTCGGCAGCAGCACAGCGCTGGAGCACCATCGTGGAGCGGAGCGGGCGATACCTTGCCTGGGTCGCACTGCTGGAGCTCCAGTGAGCTGAAGACTGCAGGTGAACATCGCGGAGCTGCGGGGTGGCCGGCCGCGGGCGGCGGCGCTGAACTTTAAATCGGGAGCCTGGGATCTCTCGACGAGATCGCCAGTTGTGGAGCTCCATCCAGCGCGGCCTGTTGGCGTCGGAAGCTGCGGTCTCCAGCAAGGAAGCGACCGTTACAGGCACCCCGAGCCGCTGAGAGGGTTCACCTGCCGCCGGAGCACCATCACCCGGCGAAGAAGGGCCTAGAACATCGGCCCCCATAGCGGCGACTGTGAGGGCCTCAATAGGCCTATCTATGGGTGAACTGGGGATGGGGCCTGGACTTTGTGCTTTCCCTCATAATGGGAACCATTGTGGGGGGACTTTTTTTATGTTTTATGTTAAATCCTTTAATGTTATGTCTTATCTTTATCTATGTGCTGCATGGCAAGACAAATTTCACTACACCAATTGGTGTATGTGACAATAAATGTCCTTTGTCCTTTTGTCCTTTGTCCATTGGTGATCTGTTCAAGAAGGAACTGCAGATGCTGGAGAATCGAGGGTACACAAAAGGCTGGAGAAACTCAGCGGGTGCAGCAGCATTTGTGGAGAGATAAAGAACAATGAATGAAAGATATGCAAAAAAGTATCGATGATAAAGGGAACAAGCCATTGTAAGCTGTTTGTGGTGTGAAAATGAGAAGCTAGTGCGACTAGGGTGGGGGAGGGAGATAGAGATAGAGGGAATGCCAGGGCCAGAGGGTTGAGGGAAAGGTGGGAAGGGGAGGAGACAGCAAGGGTTAACAGAATTGAGAAAATTCAATGTTCAAGTCCAGAGGATGCAGACTCCCCAAGCGGAATATGAGGTGCTGTTCCTCCAACTTGCGGTGTTGCTCACTCTGGCCGTGGAGGAGGCCCAGGACCGAGAGGTCGGATACAGAATGGGAGTGGGAGTTGAAGTGCTGAGCCACCGGGAGGTCGGCTTGGTTATTGCGGACTCTCCACATCACCGTCTATATCTCTCGTTTCCCTGATCCCTGACCAGTCTGAAGAAGGGTCTCGACCCGAAACGTCGCCTATCTCCTTCGCTCCTTGGATGCTGCTGCACCCGCTGAGTTTCTCCAGCCTTTTGTGTACCCTCCATTGGTGATCTGTTACTTTGTAGTTCAAGTGAAAGGGAAGCATTTTGGAAGATTTTGAGTGTGTGAAATACAGTTTGTGGAATGAATTGGATGATGATCAGCTTCCTTATCATTATTCTGGCAAGGCCATTAAATTTCTTTCAATATTGCAGCTACACGTTAAGTGCCAAGTTCTTAGCCTAAAGGGATTCAGCAAGTTCTTCTCACATCACATAAGGTCATAAGGAATTGGAGTAGAATTAGGACATTCGGCTCATCAAGTCTACTCCGCCATTCAATCATGGCTGATCTACCTCTCCCTCCTAATCCTATCCTCCTGCCTTCTCCCCATAACCTCTGACCCCTGTACTAATCAAGAATCTATCTATTTCTGAAGAGATCTCTGAAGAGATGTAGATATATCTGGTCACCATTAGGGGGAGGCAGTGAGTAAATCTACGCCTTCTCTCCACTGCTTTCACAATAGCTATTGAGTAGAGAGTCATAATGTCATACAGCACAGAAACAGACCCTTTGGCCCAACTCATCTATGCCGACCAGGATGCCCCATTTAAGCTAGACCCATTTGCCTGCATTTATTCATATTCCCCTAAACCTTTCCAATCCATGTATCTGTATAAGTGTCTTTTAAATGATAATATTGCACCTACCTCAATATATTTTCTGGAAATGTTGCCCCTCAGATTTCTATTAAATCTTTCCCCTCTCACCTTAAACTTATGCTCTCTGGTTTGTGATCCCCAACCCTGGGTAAAATATTCTGTGCATTCACCCTATCCATTCCTCTCATGATTTTATACACCCCTGAAAGACTGCTGCACTCCAATGAATAAAGTCCCAGCATGAAGAATCTCTCCCTGTAGCTCAGTCCCTCGTGTGCTGGCAACATCCTTGTAACTTGTCTTTGCACTCCTTCCAGCTTAATGACATCCTTCCTAGAAAAGGATTTGGTCTCACCATTATCTTGGACAACTGTAACAGTACATCCCAACTTCTATACTCAATACCCTGAATAATGAGGGCCAATGTACCAAAAGCTTTCTTTATCACCCTTTGTGTAACATGTGAGAATCTGGGAGTCCACTTAACAGCCATTTCTTCAGAACTAATTTTATTCTGCTGTACAGGTAAAATATTTCTCTATTCTTAAGATGCTATATTCTTAAGATTTGGTGCTACCTGTAAAAAACAACCTTATTTGTCCTTGAGTGTGGTGTTTAACCATCTTTTTGGGGAAGCAATCTAATTTGTGTCATGTAAGTGTTCCCACAGTGCTGTTGAGTTGGTCGGTGGGGGCGCTGCGAGTCGGCTGCCCTGCTAGCAGCGTGTTTGTTATTTCAACTTTTTTTTTGGTGTGTCTAATGTCATTTTAGGTGTGTCTTGGTGTGACTTGTGTGGGGGGTGGTGGGGGGTAAAGGGAGGAACTGCTTTTGGTTGCCTCCTCAACAGAGAGGCGACTTTTTCCATGTCACCTCCCTCGCGGCCGAACAGCATGGATAGGAGCGGCCTTTCCCGGAATCGGGCCCAGAGCATCAGCAGCAGGTGCAGCATGGACATTTCCATAGCGGAGTGGGATGAACCCTTGCCGGGGGGCATCAGAGAGGAGTGCTCCGATCTCTGGCCTGATGACTTTGGCATCATGGGGCTGTGGTCTGCGGAGATTCTAGCCACGGGCGGGGCATGGACTTACTATCCGGAGTCTGGGATCCCTTGCTGGGAATCGCCAGAGAAGAGCTCTGACCGCCGGCCTTGGGCCTGTAACATCCTGAAGCCGCGGTCTCCGGTAGGAAAGTGCCGATTCGGGACCTCCAAGCCGCGGAGTGTGTTTGACCGCTCCGACATCGGAGTTTTGATCATCCCGATGAGAGGGCCTGTACATCCAGCCGTCCGTAGCGGTGACTACAGAGGGTTTATGGTACCATCCACGGGTGAAAAAAGGAGGAGGACTGGGTGAACTTTGTTGCCTTCCACCACAGTGAAGAATGCTGTGGTGGATGTTTGTGTTTAATCTTATTGTGTATTGTGTGTTCTTTTTAAGTGTATCGCTGCTGGCAAATTCATTTCACTGCACCTTTAGGTGCTTGTGACGAATAAAATTGACTTTGACTTTGCCTACTATTCAATGATATCACAACATAACAACATTTCTGCCTTCCCTGGATGGAGAGAAAGTTTTCTCTGGATGAGGAGACCAACTCGGACCATATAGGAAAAGGCTGATTGGGATTAATTAGTGGAAAATCTTAGAGGAAATGGTAGACTAATTAGAACTAAATTGAAGCGAAATGGCTTCATCCAGATGGTGGCAAGTCTTTGGAATTTTCTATCTGAGAATGTAGTGGAAGTTCAGTTTCCAAGTTAATTTAAAAAAGTGATATGAAAATACTTGATAGTAAGGGACTCAATGGATATGGGAATGGGCTGGAACAACAACCTTGCTCTCAGCATCAGTAAAAAGAAGAAACTGATTGCTGACATTGGAAGAGGAAGGTCGAGGATCCACAAACCTGGCTGCATCGATTGGACAGTGGTGGAGAGAGTCAAAGACTTCAAATTCCTGTGTGTGAATGCCTCTAAAGACCTGTCCTGGACCCAGCACATAGATGCAATCATAAAGAAAGTCCATCAATGCCTCTACTTCCTTAGAAGACTGAGGAGATTTGGAATGTTGATGAATACTCTCTTGAATCTATAGGTGTACAGGTGTACAATAGAGAGCAGACTGGTTACATCACATCCTGCTTTGGCAACTCAAACACGTAGGAACGAAGAAGACTGCACTAAGTGGTGAAGACTGCACAAAGACCCCACCATCGAAGGGTTCTATAGGAGTCGCTGCATCAAAAAGGCAACTAGCACCATCAGAGACCCACATCACCATGACTACACTTGTTGCACTCCTACCATAGGGAAGAAGGTATGGGAGCCAAAAACTGTAACATCCAGGATCTTCCCTAGAACCATCAGGTCATTAAAGACTTTAATGTCCAAACAAACTCTGAACTGCAAATACTTGGGAGCATTGTTATTACCTTGCATTGTTATTGTTTATACATATATGTATATACTGAGTAAGTAAGAATGTCACTTTCGTTTTGAGATATTTGACAATTAAAAAACACTCGTGAATCGTGACTCGATTCTTGAATGGGAAGAGGAAAATAGGAATGAAAATAGAAAATGAGTCATGATCTTCATGAAATCTGGAGGAGGCTCATAGGGATGGAAGGCCAGTGTGGTGCATGATGGACCTGTCTATAGTAGAAATGTAGAAACAAGGAACTGCAGATGCTGGTTTACAAAAAATAACACAAAGTGTTGGAGGAACTCAGTGGGCCAGTTAGCATCGCTGGAGAACATGCACTGGTGGCGTTTCGGGTCACGACCCTTCTTCAGACCCAAGGTCCTGACCCGAAATGTCACCTAACCATGTTCTCCCAGAGCTGCTGCCTGACTCATTGAGTTATGCCAGCACATTGTGGTCCTTGTTTGGCTATAGCAGAATTTGCAGGCCAGATGAATTACCTGAGCTGCCACCTACAGTGGGGTGAAAAATTATTGATGGATCCGAGTAAATTTTTGGAGCCATACCAAAAATAAAACCATTGACTAAATAGGATTAGAATAGTAGGATGATAGGTAAATATTGATATACTGCAAAGAGCCGACTCCCAGCTTCTAATTAATACATTACTGGGTTACATTTGATAATACAAATTACAAGCAATTGGGTGTTTCCATTCCTCCTCCAAAAATGGATTATACTTTGCATCAACTTGACACCGACTGAAGTGTAATGGTTACCTGCAGCAGTTTATTTTAATTAGTGTTGTAGCTTCTCCTCCTGAACCGGCTAATCGATACACCATGACAACAATATCCATGGCGTACAAAGGTCATAATAATCCTGCACCAGTTAACCTAGTCTAATTATTGGCATTGGGCAAATGACATTAAACAATCGCATTCTTTCCCAAATAAAACTGGTAGATTGCGAAGTCTCGTCTGTCACTAGACTCCAGCCTGGAAATGAAAATTAAATAAAGGATTCCAAGATAGTAGCACATTGAGAATATCACATTAATAAACCACTCAAGCGTTGTTCTTGCAGGTCTTGATGCTAACTCAGTCACAAATACACAGGTGCACTTAATACAATGCAGACACAGGCATTTTGTTGCTCATTATATTAAGTTACACGAGTGGTTTGTGGCTACCTCGGAACACAATTGTTGTGTGCCTTTTGTTTTTGTGGTCTTAAGTTTCCATTAGCTCATTCAACCAACACCAATCTCGATAAAAAAAGCTTAAACATGCAATATCAAGTAATGCCTTCTCAAATGCTTGCTTGGGATAATATTTGGAACTGATGCTCTGCATGGCAGTTTCCATGTAACTCCATATTAAGCTGTCCTTTGCCAAGAGTTACAAATGCAGCCTGTTGAATAAGGAATTAGCCAAGCTGCTAACTGTAGAATCGGCGATCAGAATTTAAATCCTTTGCATGTTCTATATTACTCATTTTTGAAATGTAGCAGAGGCTACATTACAAAACCTGAGAAACCATTGCATTGCATCTGGCTAGATTCAACAATAGAGGAACCATGAAAACAAATGTATGTTGATTTTACAGTAAACAAAGAACATAGAAAAGTACAGCACACAAATAGACTTTTCTGCCCATAATGTCTGTGCCAAAAATGATGCCAAGCCAAACCAAAGGAGATCACCTTTGCCTGCACTTGATCTGTACCTCATCGATCCCTGAAGATGGAACCATGTGCCTATCAAAATACTTCTTGAACACCACAATCATATCCGATTCCACCATGACCCATGGCAGTGCATTCCAGGCATCCACGGCCCTCCATGTACATTTTGTATTATATATTTTCAGAATTTTGCATTTAGTTCCATATAATGTAACACACCAATTAATTTCTTATTAATGGAGAAATGATCATCTTTAACACAATGGCGGCTTGGTGACGCAGCGGTTTAGTTGCTGCCTTACAGCGCCAGAGACCCGGGTTCTTTCCTGTCTATGGGTGCTTGTCTGTACAGAGTTTGTACATACTCCCCATGATCTTTTTGGGTTTTCTCCGGGATCTCCGGTTTTCTTCCACACTCCAAAGACATACAGGTTTGTAGGTTAATAGGCTTGGTATAGTTGTAAAATGTCCCTAGTGTGTAGGATAGTCTGAGTGTGGGGGGGATCGCTGGCCCGCGCGGACACGGTGGGCTGAAAGGCCTGTTTGCGCACTGTATCTCTAAACTAAAAATTAAACTAGACGATGCCTGGCCAGCTGTAGTGTTTTAATTGCTTGTATTAAAACTTCAATATCCAAGACAGTGATGAGTGGAAAATGCAGGCACGTTATTTGGTCTTCTCTCAGAGGAATTGGCACAGACTTCCATCCATTTGTTACAACTGAGCCCATTGGAATGTTGCATTATATTTTTGTCTTCCTTCGTATAAATTGTGAAGCAAATGTCTGATGTGGAGGGTATTCCCACGGTGCTTGATCTCTGATGTACATTATTAACAATTCATTTCACTTACGTATTTACCTCGAATTGAAACTAAATTGGTCTGGTTCAGTGTAACAGCATAAAGTTCTGCAGATGTCACAAAAATAAATTTGTTCTAAAATTAGCTTCCTGCTTAACTCTATTTATGTCAGGAACAGACTGCTTTGTGTTCATCAAAAGCTGCACGATATGCAGTACATACAGAAAGATGCTTCAGGGCAGTGGGAGACAAATAAAGCACCTCATAACAGACTGAATGCTTTTCTAAGAAAATTATAATTATGTAAAGATCACCAACAATAATGTTTTGACTACCACCATCTAAACAATAATAATAATAGCAATGGTTCTCTATTGCCACGTATACACAGCACAGTGAAATTATTTTGCACAATTAAGGGCGGCACGGTGGCGCAGCGGTTGAGTTACTGCCTTCCAGCGTCAGAGACCCAGATTCGATCCTGACTACAGGAGCTGTCTGTACAGAGTTTATACGTTCTCCCAGTGAACACATGGGTTTCCCCTGGGAGCTCCGGTTTCCATGCACACTCTAAAGATGTACATGTTTTTAGGCTAATTGGCTCGGTAAAATTGTAAATTGTCCCTAGTGTGTGCGGGATAGTGTTAATGTGCAGGGATCGTTGGTCAGCGTGGACTCAGTGGGTTGTAGGGCCTGTTTCTGCGCTCTATCTCTAAATTAAACAAAATTAAACCCAGAAATACACAGTCGCCCAGTGACATGCGGTCAGGTCAATGGCTGGGGAGGCACTGGCTTCTACCCCATCCTAACTAAGTTGTGTGAGTGTGTTAGTTGTCTGTGCATGATGTCTGTGTGTGTTAGTTGTCTGTGTATGATGTGTCTGGGAGGAAAGGAGAGAAGGGAGGAAAGGAGAGAAGGGAGGGAGGGAGAGAAGGGAGGGAGGGAAGTTGAGAAAGAAGGGAGGGAGCGAAGGAGAGAAAGGAGGGAGGGAAGGAGCGAAGGGAAAAGAGAGAGAGGAAGGAGGGAGGGAAGGAGAGAAGGGAGGGAGGGAAGAAGGGAAGGGAGGGAGGGAAGGGAAGGAGAGAAGGGAGGGAGAGGGCCGGCGGTGGGAGTGGATGTCGGAGTCCCAAGCCGAGGGTAGATTACTCGAGCGTGGGGCCCAATTGGGAGCTCTCAGCGGCCCAGAGCCTCCAAATCGGCTGCTACAAATCAACAAATCAACCTACCAGTCAGCGCCGCTCGCTGCTGAAGTGCAGTGCTGCGCCGCCGGTGCTGAAGCTAGCTAACGTGGAGGGAGAGCGAGGCAGCGTCAATTACGCGAGCCTACGTAAATTATTTTCATTGGGAGTATGACAGGTGAGGCTCTGCCTCCCCTGCCCGCATGTCCCTGCAGTTGCCATATTTTAATGCCGTTTAACTGTAAAACTATCTATGAAAAGCTAATTTTCAAGATTCCTCCATTGTCATCCCAGATTTTGCCTTGTTCCACCAGGAAAGAACAAGTGGAATTGGGGAAATCCTTCAATGTTAGATAGCAGAAGCCCTGAAAGTGATCAATATTTTGCTCTGTCAGGTCAGATACAGCAAGAAAATGTACCATAGAGAAATAGAGTGACACAGTGTGGAAACAGGCTCTTCGGCCCAACTTGCCCACACCGGCCAACATGTCCCAGCTACACTAGTCCCACCTGCCTGTGTTTGGTCCCTATTCTTCCAAAGTTGTCCTATCCATGTGCCTGTCTAACTGTTTCGAAAACATTAGGATAGTCCCAGCCTCAATTAACTCCTTTGGCAGCTTGTTCCATACACCCATACACCTATACACCCACCCATACACCCTATGTGTGAAACAGTTACCCCTCAGATTCCTATTAAATCTTTTCTCATTCAACTTGAACCTATGTCCTCGATTCCCCCACTCTGGGCAAGATACAGTGCTATTTGCAATATATATATTAATGATCTGGACGAGGGAATTGAATGCAACATCTCCAACTTTGTGGATGACACTAAGCTGGGGGGTAGTGTTAGGTGTGAGGAGGATGCTAGGAGAATTTGAGTATAGGAGCAGGGAGGTTCTACTGCAGTTGTACAGGGTTTTGCTGAGACCACACCTGGAGTATTGCGTACAGTTTTGGTCTCCAAATCTGAGGAAAGATATTCTTGCCATAGAGGGGGTACAGAGAATGTTCACCAGACTCATTCCTGGGATGTCATATGGGGAAAGATTGGATAGACTCGGCTTGTACTCGTTAGAATTTAGAAGACTGAGGGGGGATCTTATAGAAACTTACAAAATTCTTAAGGGATTGAACAGGCTAGATGCAGGAAGATTGTTCCCGATGTTGGGGAAGTCCAGAACAAGGGGTCACAGTCTAAGGGGGAATTCCTTTAGGACCGAGATGAGGAAAACATTTTTCATGCAGAGTGGTAAATCTGTGGAATTCTCTGCCACAGAAGGTAGTTGAGGCCAGTTCATTGGCTATATTTAAGAGGGAGTTAGATGTGGCCCTTGTGGCTAAAGGGATCAGGGGGTATGGAGAGATGGCAGGTACAGGATACTGAGTTGGATGATCAGCCATGATCATATTGAATGGCGGTGCAGGCTCGAAGGGCCGAATGGCCAACTCCTGCACCTAGTTTCTATGGTACATGGATGTAATCATGTATTATTGTGCCATCAAGCACTACCATCAAATTACATGGTACTATTAAATCGATGTAATCATATAATACCATTGTACCACTACCATCAAATTCTATGAGGCAGTGGGTTCCAGAACTCGATCATCTTCCGGATTTTAAAATTCATCACCACCCCTCCGTTCCTTTTACATTGTACTTTACATCTGACTTCTAATCCATCAGCTAAGAAATACATTTTTCCAAATATTCTATGTGGATTTACACTTCAATTAAGTCTTTCCTCAGCCTCCTCTGTTACAAAGAAAATAACCCTAGTGTATGAAACTTTTCCTCATTGCTAAAACTGTCCTATCTTGGCAGCATCCCCATAAATCTCCCTTGCCAGTGTGATCACATATTTTATGTAATGTGCTGACCAGAAAGATACAGTCAGTTCTCAAGCTGTGAATTCACAAATGTTAGGTGTTCCAAATTCATGCTAATAGGTTAACTGACTACTGTGAATTATCTCCTGGTGGCCAAAATATCATACTGTAGGTAGAAGTTAGTGAGCATATGTCAGAGACTAAATTGCAAGGTTACAGGGGACTAAACTAAAGTTGAACAGGACTGATAGATGTGCCCTGCTGGGATCCAGCTTGGCTCAAAGGGCCATCTGTGGCCATAAGTCATGTTTGTGTATACAATTATTTTTATTTCACTTTAGTCTTTGTTGCTTTTATGTATACACAAATAAAACACAAATATAATAATGAAACATACAACAATGCAGTGAAACGTACAACAGTGTAGCGGGGGGTTCAGTTTACAATTAATGATGCACTATACAGAACTATTTTCTTATTAAAACATTTTCCAATAACTTACATTAATGTCAATAAAGTTATAGTGTTGATGTTTTTATTTCTATACCTAATCCATTTTCTGTTAAACTCGTCTTCTTTCACTCTTAGAGAAAATGTTATTTTCTCCATGACAAACATTTCCTGTACTATGTCTCACCATTGTCTAAGTCTGGGTGTGTCCGATGCAAGCCATTTTCTTGTAATTGCCTTTCTGCCAGCTGTGAGAAGGATTTTAATCAAGTAATGATCTTCCTTCAGCACCACTGTATTTATATTACCCAGGTATGAAATGGAACACTTCTTGGAGACTATATACCCTAATACCTCCTTTAATTCTGAATTCACTCTATCCCAAAATGGTTCTATTTTTGGGCAACTCCAGAGATATGTGCATGATTTGCATCTGTTTGGCCACATTGCATCCAGCACATTTGCTGCCTTCGAATTTGCTTGCTTTTTATGTTAGGCGTAATAAAGAAATGAATCAAAAAATTCCAATTAAATTCTCTCCATTTTTGTGAATTAGTGGATGTCTGTAGTGTTACACACATATGATGCCATTCTTCTTCTGAGATTGTGATGTTCAATTCCTTTTCCCACTTAAATTTTACATAAAACGTAGTTTTAGCCTGACATTCCATTAAACTATGGTAAAGTTTAGAAATAATCCTTAATGTTTTTTGATGATATGCATTAACTGTCACTTCATTCTTTTCTAGTGCCTTTTACTTTTTTACTATTGTTACTTTTTTATTGTAATAATCTCTCAGTTCGAGGTATTTAAACAAGTCTTGGTTCCGAAGTACAAATCTATCCTTCAAATCTTGAAAACCTCTTAGGTCTCCATTTTCAGTTACAGTACAAAATGCAGTCATTGCATTCTTCAACCACTCTTTAAATGTTGAGTCATACATCCCTGGTTTAAATTCATTATCCACAGCTATCCATCTTAAAACTTTTTGTCCTTTATTCAGTTTAAGTTGTCTGGTGAGAGTGAACCAGGTTTCTAAAGTAGATATCGTTATTGGATCGATTATACTCCTGATATATCCAGGAAGCACTTTTTTCTCCAAGAGTGTTTGGATGTGGAAGTCAGGGATATATATGTCTTCATCTCTTTCCACCTAGATATAAAGGTGTCCTCACACCAATTAATTAGTGTATACAATTCTAACATTGCCTCCCTGTTTCTACAATCTGTGCTTTGGTAAATAAAATATCCTTGGTGAAAGCATTCTCCTATTTATATTTTAAAATGTCTTGCTAACAATTAGGAATCTGGGGACGCACTCTTGAAGTCCCTCTTTTCCTCCACTCTCCTCAATATCTTCCCATACATTATGTAATTCCTTGCGTTTTTGCATCTCCTGACCATCTTATAAAGTGTTTTACACCATACTATCTTTGGGTTGAATTCCCTTTGGTCCATTATACCTATACTTTCTCTAAAATGTTAAAATGATCCGTAATTGATTCCAAGACCATCTTATAACTGCACTGAATCTTCCTACCCTCAATTCAATCTTCCTCTCTGTTAACACAAAGTCAATTTTTGTATCACCTAGAAACTAGTATGTAGTTTACTATGCCCTCACATCTGAGTCTATATCTTAGTATAAAGGCCAGCACACCAAAAGGCTTTCCTCAATATAAAGTGAGGGTTCCCAGCAATAGTTCTGAGCTATGTGCAATGGTACTAGGGTGGCACAGTGACCCAGCAGTAGAGCTGCTGCCTTACAGCGCCAGAGACCCGGGTTCGATTCTGCCGACGGGCGCGGTCTGTATGAAGTTTGCACGTTCTCCCTGGGATCATGTGGGTTTTCCCCAGGTGCTTCGGTTTCCTCCCACACTCCAAAGATGTACATATTAGTAGGTTGATTGACTTCCGTAAAGATTGTAAGTTGTCCCTAGTGTGTCGGATAGTGACAATGTATAGGGATCGCTGGTCGGCACGGACTCGGTGGGCCGAAGGGCCCGTTTCTGTGCTGTATCTCTAAACTAAGCTTAACAACCCGCACATCAATATTTTATTGCATATCTTTCATTGATTTGTTCTATATGGTTCTATATCACCGTCTATATTTCTCGTTTCCCTTTCCCTTGACGCTCTGAAGAAGGGTCTCGACCAGAAACGTCACCTATTCCTTTTCTCCAGAGCTGCTGTCTGACTTGCTTAGTTACTCCAGCTTTTTGTATCTATCTTTGGTTTAAACCAGCATTTGCAGTTCCTTCCTAAACAACCCCACTGGTAACAGCCTTCCAGTCACAAATCCCTCCAGCCTGCCTTTTGGGGATTTATCTAAACGTTTCCTGAAATCCATGATGATACATTCATTTCCAATGCATATAGAGGTGGTACTTAGTTTTTTGGCCTTCACCTCATTCAATTGCCTTCTGTAATTTCTGTTGAATATTCACAGCCACGTGATAGATCCACTCAAGTAGGTAACCAGACTGGAGAAGGGTCCCGACTCAAAACATTGCCTGTCCATTGCCCACCACAGATGCTGACAGACTCATTGAGTTCCTCCATCTGCTTGATTTTTTTTAAACTTAGCTCTCTGTTCCCTTTGTTTGCTGATTTCTTGGGGACCCCAAAGGAAGGGTGACAAGGGAAATAAAGGCAATGTCATTGCCAATGGAAATGAAGTAGGATTAAAATAACAACATTTCCATTTTATTTTTCAGTGTCAATATTTACTAGTCATTCATCCAGAGTTACATGCAAAGGAAGTGGCTTATGTAAAATACACAGTCTTGTTTATACTGAAACATCCAGTAAGTATAGGAAGTAAGCGCAAGGTGGAATAAAAAGAATAGATGCCCTATATGATACACATAATTACTTTGGCAGTTGCTTTAGTTTGTAAAGCCTGGCTTGGATTACACACATGCATTGTTTTATAACCAGGAAACTGCAAAATCAGTTGGGATTTAATTACTGGAAACATTTCACAAAAACAAGAGGTCTTGGGAATGGTAGGAATGGCTTCTACACATTACACCCAGACTGTTCTTGCGCTGAAAGCTGATTTACTTGCAATTGGCCAAGATTTAAGAAAAATCAATCAGGGTAAGAGCATCATGACATCCGGGCGCTACGGTGATTTTTCTTTCTTCTTCTCCTCAGTTTGATAAAACCAGCATGCAGGCAAAGCTGCAAAGCGTTACAGAAAGAATAGCAAAACATCAAACACATAGATCTGCTTTTCAAAGCAAATTACTGTAAGAGTGGAATAAAAAATAAATCTGTCGGATGCTGCGATGTGATAGAGCAGTTATGTACCATAATAATGTTTCAAATGTTCATACTTAGAAACATAAACACCATTTACAGTGCGGTTATACTGTGGCTCAGAATCTCATGATTGTAGCCACAGTGCCCATTTACATCCTGCTGTACCTTATTTGCCTGCAATTGACATAGTCACTATTCCAAGAAATAAATGGTAATAGCACTTGCATCGTAGCAAATCATTGCTAGATGCTTCATAGGAGTATTATCAAACAAAATCTGATGCCATGACAATGGACCAGATTATTCCGACGAATACTGCAGTCTCTGGCTTTTTCACCACTTAATCATGTCTGGGACCAGATGGGAAGTTCAGTCCTGCTGAGAAGCCCCTGCATTTCAGGTAGAGCATTGCTAGAATGACAAGGATCCTACACCAGGTTACGTCTACAGAGCATCCCAGATCCCATTGAATTGTTGAGCTGTGAATTAGGGAGCCAACAGATGAAGTTTGTTTTGGTGTTTTGTTCTTAACTATTTTATATATTTTTTTAGGCATTGTAATTAAGAGTAAGTTAATTATGACAGATTATTAAAACTAACTCTTCACTGCTTCCAACATTAACATCTTTTGATAAATAAGACCATTACTGTACCCAGTATTGTGAGATCATGCTTCACTTATATAGAGCATTTGTGAAATGCGTTCATAAATGCCCTAGATAAATGTATATTCTCTATACATTCGTATCAGTTCCCTTCACAATAAAGGATAATATTATATTAGTTTTCCAAAATTAACTTTATCTACATGTTAGCGTTTCACAAATGAGGTACTGGGTCACTCAGATCCCTCTGCTCTCTCTCATTACCAATTACATTGAATAATTATTTTTAGTTTTTCCTGACAAAAAAGACAATTTCACACTTTCCCATATTATACTCCAATTTCCAATTATTTATTTTTTTAAATCTTTATCCATTTGTAACCTTACTTCCACAACTATCTTTGGGTTATAAGCACATTTACCCACCACACCTCGAGTGCCTTCATCCAAGTCATTTACGTAAATTGAAAAAGGCTTATTCCATTGTGTTATTTTCTGCTGGTGTGCCAATCTTCTATCCATTTCCGCATCTTATCTCCTACACCATAAACTTCCATTTTCCGCAATAACTGATCTGACAGTTTATCAAATCTATGTATATAAATCCATTGGTTCTTTTTATATACATGTTAATTTTAGGTGTAAAAATCAAGTGTTGCCCAGAATGCAAGGACAATCACTTTCAACCCATTCTCTGGAATTTAGCTCTTGAGTTATTTTTGAAACAGGGCTATATAGAGATCTGAAGCCAACTACTTCTGACAGACTTCAGACTGAGGATTACTGGTAAGTGCTGCTTAAAAACACAGTTTGCAACATCTCTCTTCTTTTTACCAATGATTAGGAATTCATTTATGAGGTTCCAATTGGCTGGATTGGATTTGTTCTTTGATGTTGAAGCAAATTTACCTGAAATGTTCCAATACTTTAGAGTTGTAGCTTTTCTAAACAGCTTAACACCAGACTGACCTTGCAGCACAGGTTTTCAGCACTATACCTTTGAAAATAGCAAATGAAAAATCCTGTAGGTTCTGGAAATTTGCAACAGAAACAGAAAATGATGGAAAAACTCAGTAGATCAGGCATCATCTGTGGAAAAAGAATCTTTATCTTTATTTCGAACGATTAAAAAAAAAGATAAATGAATAAATAAGGAAAATTATATACACACGTATATATACACATATACATACACATAACATATATGTACATACATAAATTAAAAAAACAAAAGCCAATTTCAACATAATACACATTAGATTCGTTCGAAAAGGGATAGGAAGAAGCATTACTGTACTTTTCAAGGATATCTTTTGCACATTTTTTTAAATTGCATTATATTCATACTTTGTTTAATCGTTTCGTCAAGACCATTCCACAAAATCACCCCACAAATGGAAATACACATACTTTTAAATGGGTCCAAGCATAATGCTGTTTCAAGTTTAGTTTCCCTCTAAAGTTATAACCCCCCTCTGTCTTTGAACAGTTTTTGTATGTTTACAGGTAGCAGTTTATTTTTCGCTTTATAAATTATTTGTGCAGTCTTAAATTCTACCAGATCCTTAATCTTTAAGGTGTGTAATTTTAAATACAGTATATTGGTGTGGTCATTATATCCTACATTGTTCACTATATGAATAGCTCTTTTTTGTAGTGTGCTTACTGATTGTAAGGTGGTTTTGTAGGTGCTGCCCCATACTTCCACACAGTAATCTAGATACGGTAACACAAGTGAGCTGTACAGAATATACAGTGCTCTCTCATTCAAAACATGCCTTGCTTTCCCCCATCACTCCAATACTCCGTGCTACTTTTGCTCTCACATGGGGTTTCCAGCAGATTTTATGATCAAGAATCACACCCAGAAATTTATTTTCATACACTCTTTATTTCAAAATTACTTATCATTACTTTTACTTGTGTATTTATTTTGCATTTTCCAAACAGCACAAGTTTGGTTTTGTTTAAATTTAATGATAATCTATTCAAATCAAACCATGCTTTTAGTTTACTCATTGCTGCTGTGACCACCTCCAAAAGCTGCTGCAAATTGTCCCCATCACAGAAAATATTAGTGTCATCTGCAAATAACACAAATTTCAAGAGGTTTGACACCCTACATATATCATTAATATACAAAATAAATAATTTGGGGGCCAAAACCGACCCCTGTGGGACTGCATGTTGATTTGCAGTCCCCTAGTTGCACAAACTGATTTCATTTACTTATGTAGCTTCTCATCCACTTTAGTACAACCCCTCTGATTACATACTTTTCCAGTTTTTTGATTAGCAAATGATGATCAATTGTATCGAATGCTTTTTTCAAATCTATAAATACACCCACTGCATATTTCTTGTTATCTATAGAATTGGTAATGTCTTTCAATTAACTCCATTAATGCCATGGATGTCGATCTGTTTGACCTGAATCCATATTGACTATCAACTAGCAATTCGTGCTTCTCGATAAAATGATCTATTCTACTTATACAGTTTTTCTAATATTTTTGAGAACTGAGAGTGTAACGACACCGGCCTGTAATTTGTAAATTGATTTCTATCTCCAGCTTTGTATAGTGGGATGACTTTGGCAGTTTTCATTTTACATTGAAATACACCAGTTTTGAAAGATAAATTGCAAATATAAGTTAAGGGTTTTACAATTACACCAATGACTACCTTGATTAAAGCCATATCAATGTCATTCCAGTCTGTAATCCTTTTATTCTTACAATTACTAACAATGTCAATAATCTCCTTTTCATCAGCTGCATTTTACGCACGCTTTGATAGGGAGAACACCGATGTGCCTTCCCGAGCCCCCATTCACTGTGATGGTATTTCAGTCTCAGTCACAGAGGCCGACGTCAGGAAATCCTCGAAAAGCATCTGGACCTGATGGCATACCTGGTCGTGTTTTAAAAACCTGTGCGGACCAACTGGCTGGAGTTTTTATGGTCATTTTCAACCTGTCACTTCTGAGGTCTGAGGTTCCCACCTGCCTCAAAAGGGCATCAATAATACCGGTGCCCAAGAAGAGTAAGGTGACGTGCCTCAATGACTATCGACCTGTGGCACTAACGCCTGTGGTGATAAAGTGCTTCGAGAGGTTGATCATGGCGCAAATCAACTCCTACCGTGACAAAAATCTGGACCCACTGCAGTTCGCTTACCGCCACAACAGATCAACGGTGGACACGATCTCACTGGCCCTCCACTCCGCTCTGGACCACTTGGACAACAAAAACTCATATGTCAGGCTGTTATTCATCGACTACAGCTCGGCATGTAACACAATCATCCCCTCCAAGCTGGTTACCAAACACGCAGAACTGGGTCTCTGCGCATCCCTCTGCAATTGGATCCTCGACTTCCTCATTCACAGACCACAGTCTGTTCATACTGGTGGAAATGTGTCAGACTCTATAACAATCAGCACGGGAGCACCTCAAGGCTGCGTGCTCAGCCCCCTGCTGTACGCACTCTACACTCATGACTGCATAGCCGGTCACAGTGCGAACTCCATAATCAAGTTTGCTGATGACACCACTGTAGTGGGACGTATCACTGATGGGGATGAGTTGGAGCACAGAAGAGACATCAAGTGACTGTCCATATAGCTGTCCATATAGATGTCCATATAGAAGAGACATCAAGTGACTGTTCAGGAATAGCTACTTCCCCACCGCCATCAGGCTATTTAAACCTGGCTCGGACAAAACTCTGAACATTAATACCCCTCCATCTGTTATTTGCACTTTATTAAATTATTAATTAATGTGTGTATTTAAGTATACAACTGTAGTCAATACCTACTATGTTCTGTTGTGCTATGCAAAGAAAGAATTTCATTGTCCTGTCAGGAACACATGACAATAAACTCTTTTGACTTTGCTTTCAAAAACATTGAGTTTGGGTTGCTGTCTAACTAATCCACAACCTTCCCCTCTGCTTCTTCTGACTGGATTATCAATTTCTTCTGCCAGTTTTGGTCCCACACTTACAAAAAAATTTGTTAAACCCATTAACCACATCATTCATATCGCTTACAGTTGTATCATTATCTTTAAAATACTGAGGGTAGTTTATATTCATTGATCCATTCCTGATAATATTATTTAACACATTCCATATGCCCTTGATATTATTTTTATTATCGTTTAATATTTTATTATAATAATCTTTCTTACATATCCTCATAATACTAGTCAATGTGTTTTTGTATCTTTTGTATTTAGTCAACACTTCAGGTTTTGATACTATTGTCAGCTCCAGAGTGTTGATGTCTACAGTGCCTTAACTCTATCAAATTTAACAAAATATTTCTTTATAACTTGTGAATAATTTTAATTGGCTAAAGATAGGCAACAATGGTGGATGACATTTCAACAAAAGGCCAAGATGGACAACCCGTGGCTCATGGCCAAAGGCGCTTTGGTGCACCCATTAATGAGGCTTTCCCCTGCTATTAATTGTTTCATTGCCTACCACTATTCATGGTTAGATGTGACAGAGCTACATTGTTTTGATGTGCCAATTTATTTCTGGGATGGTATGTTTTGTTTTAATATCTTTAATTCTTTTCATTTCTTTTCTAGACGGCAGGAAAAAGAACCCCCATTGCTCACTATTCAGACGGAGGTTACCCAAGGCACAGACTTGGTCAAATATGTTCAGTCAAGCAACCCTAAGGATTTGCATATAATTTTACTTCAGAGTCACGCGAGTGATTCCGTGAAGAAGCCCCGCCAGTGCGCATGTGCGTCATTACGTCAGACACATGGTGCACCGATGGGCTGGAGAGCGCAGCTCCACTAGCGGTAAGTTACAAACCGGCAGGTAAGTGAATTAAAACTGTACTCCTGTTTATTTGGCTTCTGTAAGGCTGGTTACAGGAACCAGCAGGAGCGACCTTAGGTGTAAGTCGGGTATTGGTTTTTTCAAGACCAGAAACACTACAGGTGAATGATGACATTGGGATTTTATATCAAAAAGGGGTAATTGAAAGGACGGCATATCAGCCTCTACAATGTGTCCAATATATTCCCCAGGCAAAAGAAGGATGGTGGGTGTCGAGTCGGACCTAACCCGAATTAACTCTTATGTCCTGTATAAACATTTAAAAATGGAAACTTTCAGTACTGCTAAGCAACTGGTATCAAAAGGGTGTTATATGGCAACCATAGATCTGAAAGGTGCATATTATTCAGTACCAATTCATCAGCAGTACTGTAGATACTTGAAATTTAGTTGGATGGGACAGCTGTGGCAATTTAAAGCTTTGCGCAATGGGTTAACCTCAGCCCCAAGGTTATTTACAAAATTGTTGAGACCAGTATTAGGGCTACTCCGCGCTCAGAATCACATTGTGATGGCATACTTGGATGATGTTCTGATCATAGGCAAAACTCAGGAGGCAGCTGAGAAATCGGTTTCAGTGACCAAACACCTGTTTGATAGGTTAGGTTTCCTCATCCATCCAACTAAATCCAAATTAGTACCATCTAGAATGATTGACTATTTGGGGTTCGTCATTGATTCAACTAACATGTCAGTGACTTTGCCTATGGCCAAAACTGTTGAAATTATGGAGGCCTGTAGCAATCAGGTAGATGAACAACAACCCTCCATCCTGCAAGTAGCCAGTCTTATTGGTAAATTAGTGGTGGCTTTCCCTGGAGTTCGGACCTCTGCACTATCAGAGTGTGCATCGAGCTAAAGAACAAGCACTGAAAGAACATGCAGGTCATTTTGATAGACCAATGCAGTTGCCAGCCGAAGTTATCACCAAGTTGCAATGGTGGATAATTAATGTCTCACGATGTACTAGAGCCATTCTGAGCCAACTAGAGACATTTAAAGACTGCATGGATGAACTACAAAAATTGTTCATCCCAGTTTGGCAAAAGAATAAATCGGGGAAGGTAGTGCATCCGTGGATAACAAGGGAAATCAGGGATAGTATCAAAGCAAAGGATGATGCGTACAAAGTAGCCAGAAAAAGCAGCATACCAGAGGACTGGGAGAAATTCAGAGACCAGCAGAGGAGGACAAAGGGCTTAATTAGGAAAGGAAAAATAGATTATGAAAGGAAACTGGCAGGGAACATAAAAACTGACTGCAAAAGTTTTTATAGATATGTGAAGAGAAAGAGGTTAGTTAAAACAAATGTAGGTCCCTTGCAGTCAGAAACAGGTGAGTTGATCATGGGGAACAAGGATATGGCGGACCAATTGAATAACTACTTTGGTTCCGTCTTCACTAAGGAAGACATAAATAATCTGCCTGAAATAGCAGGGGACTGTGGGTCAAAGGAGGAATTGAGTGAAATCCAGGTCAGTCGGGAAGTGGTGTTGGGTAAATTGAATAGATTAAAAGGTCGATAAATCCCCAGGGCCAGATAGGCTGCATCCCAGAGTACTTAAGGAAGTAGCTCAGGAAATAGTGGATGCATTAGTGATAATCTTTCAAAACTCTTTAGATTCTGGAGTAGTTCCTGAGGATTGGCGGGTAGCAAATGTAACCCCTCTTTTTAAGAAGGGAGGGAGAGAGAAAACGGGGAATTACAGACCAGTTAGTGTAACATCGGTAGTGGGGAAACTGCTAGAGTCAGTTATTAAAGATGGGATAGCAGCACATTTGGAAAGTGGTGAAATCATTGGACAAAGTCAGCATGGATTTACGAAAGGTAAATCATGTCTGACAAATCTTGTGGAATTTTTTCGAGGATGTAACTAGTAGCGTGGATAAGGGAGAACCAGTGGATGTGGTATATCTGGACTTCCAGAAGGCTTTCGACAAGGTCCCACATAAGAGATTAGTATACAAACTTAAAGCATATGGTATTAGGGGTTCAGTATTGATGTGGATAGAGAACTGGCTGGCAAACAGGAAGCAAAGAGTAGGAGTAAACGGGTCCTTTTCACAATGGCAGGCAGTAACTAGTGGGGTACCGCAGGGCTCAGTGCTGGGACCCCAGCTATTTACAATATATATTAATGATCTGGATGAGGGAATTGAAGGCAATATCTCCAAGTTTGCGGATGACACTAAACTGGGGGGCAGTGTTCGCTGTGAGGAGGATGCTAGGAGACTGCAAGGTGACTTGGATAGGCTGGGTGAGTGGGCAAATGTTTGGCAGATGCAGTATAATGTGGATAAATGTGAGGTTATCCACTTTGGTGGAAAAAACAGGAAAGCAGACTATTATTTAAATGGTGGCCGATTAGGAAAAGGGGAGATGCAGCGAGACCTGGGTGTCATGGTACACCAGTCATTGAAAGTAGGCATGCAGGTGCAGCAGGCAGTGAAAAAAGCAAATGGTATGTTAGCTTTCATAGCAAAAGGATTTGAGTACAGGAGCAGGGAGGTTCTACTTCAGTTGTACAGGGTCTTGGTGAGACCACACCTGGAGTATTGCGTACAGTTTTGGTCTCCAAATCTGAGGAAGGACATTATTGCCATAGAGGGAGTGCAGAGAAGGTTCACCAGACTGATTCCTGGGATGTCAGGACTGTCTTATGAAGAAAGACTGGATAGACTCAGTTTATACTCTCTGGAATTTAGGAGATTGAGAGGGGATCTTATAGAAACTTACAAAATTCTTAAGGGGTTGGACAGGCTAGATGCAGGAAGATTGTTCCCGATGTTGGGGAAGTCCAGGACAAGGGGTCACAGCTTAAGGATAAGGGGGAAATCCTTTAAGACCGAGATGAGAAAGACTTTTTTCACACAGAGAGTGGTGAGTCTCTGGAACTCTCTGCCACAGAGGGTAGTTGAGGCCAGTTCATTGGCTATATTTAAGAGTGAGTTGGATGTGGCCCTTGTGGCTAAGGGGATCAGAGGGTATGGAGAGAAGGCAGGTACGGGATACTGAGTTGGATGATCAGCCATGATCATATTGAATGGCGGTGCAGGCTCGAAGGGCTGAATGGCCTACTCCTGCACCTAATTTCTATGTTTCTATGTTTCAACAACCTTCAGTTATTTTACAAAACTGATGTGAGTGCTTCGGGATGGGGAGCCACTGATACCGAGTCTAGCTGTGGCGGCAGATGGAGTGTGCAAGAGGCATTAATCCTGCAGAGGCATTGGATAACCTACTTAGAATTGCTGGGTGCATGCTATGGCCTAAAAGCATATTGTTCAACAATGCATGATTCACATGTTCAGCTCCAGATTGACAATACCACAGCTGTTGCATATATCAATCACACGGGAGGAATTAGGTCAGTATCATGTGATAATCTGGCTAACCTCATTTGGAACTGGTGCATTACGAGAAACATCTGGGTCTCGGCTTTCTACCTACCAGGTAGAGATAACGTGGTGGCAGACACCAGGTCATGCAAATTTAATGACAACACAGAATGGATGCTGAATCCAAAAGTTTTCAAAATGATTGCAGCCGGTATGGATTGCCAGACATAGATCTGTTTGCATCCAGGTTAAATCACCAGTTACCTAAATACGCCTCATGGGAACCGCATCCAGGGGCAGTAGCGGTGCATTCTCGCTACATTGGGGACGTACGTTCTTTTACGGACATGTTTGGTTTACAGTCAGATATATCTTATCATACTGCAGGCATACTGGATGTATTGGAGTTCCTTGCAACATTGCATCTTGACGAGCAATTGAGCTATAGTGCCATTAATAGCGCTCGGTGTGCTTTGTCCTCCCATTTAGGGCAAGGATTGGGACAACATTCTGTTGGATCTCATCCTTTAGCGTCCCGATTCATGAGAGGTATTTTTAACAAAAACCTTCCCAGGCCTAGATATGGAAATCTGGGAAGCGAGCATAGTTCTCACAATGCTTTGGCAATGGGCTCCAATTACATATTTCTGTCTTTTCAGAAGTTAACGCTCAAATTGGTCATGCTCATGGCGCTAGTGTTAGCGCAACGGGCACAGACATTGCAAAAGCTGCGGCTGGACAGCATGCATTCTTCTGTAGATAATATTACTTTTCATGTATATGATTTAATCAAATAAAGCAGGCCAGGGACAGCTGGAACCAAAATAAGCTTTAAAGTATACCCCATTGACATGAGGCTATGTGTAGTTACGCACCCGAGTCAATACATCGAGGTCACCAAGAGTCAGAGGCTCTGAAACAACGATGCTCATCAGCCACAAAAAAACCTCATAAAAAGGTGTCAGTACAAACTATTTCTAGGTGGCTGAAACAGGTTTTGGATTGTACTGGAGTAGACACTGATGTGTTTAAATCTCACTCCACCAGGGCGGCGTCAACATCCACAGCGAAGGTGCAGGACGTGCCTTTAGACCAAATCCTCAGGGCTGCAGGATGGTCTAGTGAATGACCTTTTTCACGATTTTATGATAAACCTGTCCTTGCAGTGGAAGGATTTGGGCATGCTTTTGGGTTCTGTTTGAGTTTTCATTTGCAATTTCCCCCTGGGAGAGAGGGGTTATTGCTGTTCTTTTATTATTAAAAACATTCATTGTATAATTTCAACAATGTTCAATACATTATTTGTTTATCCTGTATCAACCGAAGCAGTGTGTCGTATGGAACTGGATCTACGGCATGAAATCACAGAGCTTTGAAATCTTCACAGAATCACTTACGTGGCTCCGAAGTAAAATAGTAAGATTAAACGAGAACTTACCAGTTTGAAGTTTGATCTTTATTTTATGGGGAGTTAATGTGAGCAATTACGTGCCCTCCGCTCCTGGCCCTCATAATCGCAAAGATAATCTGGTAGTTCTAGTCTTCTGAGTCTTACTATATCACGTCGACTGTAGTTAAAAAAACGGAGAATCCTCTATCACAGCAATCAACACTTTCTAAGGCTTTTCCTGCAATTGCTACACATGAACGTCCATTCATCTCACATTTGAGGCAAATAACCATGGGTTAATAACAGCTCCCAAGATCTGTGTTCAAATGTTCTATATTGATGTTCTTTCATAGCACTGATGCTGGAAACCTTGACTTTTGGAGAAGAATACTATAAGAAATTATTACTTTTTAAAAATATTGTATTCAATGCAGTATTATGTGCAAGCCTGCTGTCTTGTCATTATGTATCTGTCAAGATATCTGGCCCACACATTAGGTGAGACTAGCTGATCCTTTATTTCAGGCAGTTAATAATGATCACATAGCATTAGTTCAAGAACAACAAGTTCTCATGTTTTCTGGTCCGATATTCTCAAATTAACATCACTTAAATTGAGGTATCTCTCTATTCCAGTTTATTTTTATGGTCTCTTTTTTTGGCATTATTTGTCTAAATAGCAACAGTTACTATAGTAATTGAGTCATATAGCATGGAAACAGTCTCTTTGGTCCAACATGCCCATGCCAATCTAGATCCCCATCTCCACTAGTCCAACCTGCTTGCATATGGCCCGCAAACCCTTTCCTAACCATGTATCTGTCCAAATGTCATTTAAATGTTGATATAAAAGTAATTTATACTTTTATAACAACATCAACGACGGATTAATGAGTAATATTCCATTCTCCATCAAACTTTTCATACTCTTTTTTTCTATTTTCTCATACATATAAAAAATTAGAAAAAAGTATAGAAACACATTATCTTAAATTCTTAATATCAGTACGAATATAAATATCACTAACTCCATGAAAATATTATTAGTATCGTGTATTTTCAATTATATAAAATTGTGTATTTTCAATTATATAATCATTTTAAATTTAAAATCAATGATAATACAAATATTGTTAACATTATGAAAATATAATGAATATCATAAAAGTTTTACTAGTATTACGTATTATTACCCATATCACCCATCTGAGGTATGCTTTTACGAAATTGTATTCCCTTCCTTTTTACTGCCAGCAGCGCTAACAGGGGAATATTTTCTTATATTCCCCTTTCTAGCGAACGCCTATGGACTTTACCTGTTTAAACAGCGGGGAATATAGTCTTATATTCCCCTGGTCTCACATCCGGGAACTTGGCAACGTGACGCTGCGTGACGGCAACGTGACGCTGCGTGCGAAATTTAAAATTTATTCTCAAAACAAACAAAATGGCAGCCGGTTGCGAGAAGAGGTTCGCGATTTAAAAGTTCAACCTTCACATTGTCACATAAATGAATTACATAAATTACATAAATGAAACATAAATGTTACATTGTTTATTGCAAAATGTATAGATACATTCATATCATATGAGATGTTCAGATTTTCCTCTAGATGTCTGATAATGGGTAATAATAACAATATTGACTGTCCTCTTTCGGGAGATACGACATATATTGCCCTCACTAGATCCATATTGCCCATTCGGCAATATGAATCTACTTCAGGCAATATATGTCGTATCCCCCTCAAGGCCAGTCAATATTCTATTATTATTAATTACATAAAATTTGGTCCTATATTTAAAAATCAGAGACAATACAAATATTATTAACAGTACGAGTATATTGCTAATACTATGAATGTATCATTAATACCATGTATTCTCAATTATATAAAATATACAACCTTGAAATTTATAATTAATAATACAAATAATATCAATAGTATGAATTTATCATTAATATCATGTATTTTCATTATTGTAAAATAATGTACTTTGTTATTATTTTGTTTCTATAATAAAAAAAAAATAAATAAAAAGTAATTTAATCAAGTTTTGAACTAGAGTTCAAAAGGAATAGCCTCGTGGTTGTTTTAATTGATATTTTAACGTAGGAAAAAAATCTCCTTTAGCAAAATACTGCAGTGACATAAATTCTGAGATAAAACAAAATATGCTGGAAAAACACAACAGATCAGATCACATCTGTTAAGAGGGAAAGAGAGTTAACCTTACGTTATCACACCTTATTGCCCTGGCCTGTCAACTCTCATTTTCACTGCACGCATGCTGCCTGATTTGCTGAATGTTTCCAATATATTTTATTTATGATTTCTTCTTTTGAAACCCTTTTTTGAAAATATACTTGACATAAACCTTCACCAAAATAGGCCAATATAATGCAGTATTTTGTTTAATACCAGCCATAGCAGTTGAAAAATAATGAACTGTTTGCAATGTGTTTCCTGATATTCACAATAACCTTTTTCTAAATGTAAATTTAACTGGTATAAACCTGTGCCCTTTTCTTTCATTGAAATGTCTTGTCTTCTTTTTTCGTGTGGCGTGCACAGCCTAACGTTGGACAACTTGTTCTATTTGATCTTCCGTTTGTACACATCGAGTTGATTGCATTAGTCGAACAGGGCGGGCCACGTGAAGGTTGCAATCTTCCACCCCATGTCTTGTCTTGAAGTTGAGCTATGGGATTGAACTTCCATGCCGATTCAAATCAGAATATTCCTTTCCTGGCCAAACTTGGCCTTTCATTCAAACAAGCCTTCTAATCGGCATAATTTAAATTTCCCTCAAAAATGTATTTGGGATATTAATACACGGGGGTACAGCTTCGATTGAATCTGAATGATGAGACAGTGGCAAGGTCAGCAGAAGTTCTGCAACTCAATGTTCATTTCTAGTTTACAAGCTCAGTATTTCTAGTCAGTGACCTTTAAATGGAATATTCATCATCCTGAAATATTAACTTCATTTCTCCTGCTACTGTTGACACGAGACCTGACAAATACTTCCTGCTATTTTTACTTCAGATTTCCACCAAGGTGTATTTTGCTTTTGTAACTTTTTTCAGGCCCGATTCGGAATTAAAAAATGTTTGTTTCTTCAAGGCCTACAAAGAAACCTTGGCCATTTCATGCTTCTGGCTCCCATACTCTTGACCAAAGTCCCTTCTCGAAACCTGCTTGGGCAGGAACATGAATGTCAGACTGAATCTTGCAGACAATTCTTTAGCCTCTTTGGTCAGGAAAGGCAGTAAGTGGCATGCCAATGAACTCCAGCGATTAAGTCTAGCCAAGACTCTTTGCCGCTTCAACCAGAATAGCATGCTCCAATCCTGTCCATTTTTTATGCTGCAGTATCCGATAATGAGTCTCAGTATTCTACTTGATTTTACCTTCCACGACCCATCAGGGTTTGAATTTCTCTTTGCCCCAATAAATGTTCCATAATCCTAAAGCTGCATGCAATATTTAATTGTTAGTTAAGGGAACTCTACAATCTCAGAAAGGTGATCACAGCTATACTATTCTAATTCAATAATTGATTGCTCGGACAGGACTAAATGTACTGCCAACTTTTATATCAATCCTATAATTCTTTCATTGTTAACCTAAGCTACTTCAACACCATTTGCAGAATGTGTACATTGCCCAGTATACTTCCTTTTATAACATGAACTTATTCATACTGAATTTAACTGCCACTCTTTCACCCCTAACAATATCGGAAAAAAGCATTGGAAAGTTGGAGATAAAACGAAATAAATTAGACCAAAACGAAGGCAATAAATTAGACCAAATTATTTTGAAGCAGAGGTTGAAATAATTTTGAAAATGTATACATTGAACTATTCTTGCTGTTTATTATGGTGCTTACAGATATTATGCGTTTAGATATCTATTGTGTGGCTGCAAGTGAGAATTTCATTGTTCTACTTTGGGACATTAATTTTGTTACAATTACATTGTGTTCTTCAAAATGTTATGATAAATATATTCCCTTTTTGACAGGCTGTTGATATGAATAATCCAGACCAATCAACCAACAGGGAATAGGGGGAGGGCAGGGGAGGGTAAGGATTGTGAAGGTCAGTAAAATTCACATCCATGAGCCACAAAAAATTAGTGCAGTCTCAGAATTTGGGAGATGCGTGGTGGTGGGTGGAGTGGGGACTAAGCTGGAGTATGTGGGCATGGTGTGGGGCAGATTGGATCAATGGTAGGGTGAGTGGGGGATTTGGCCAATAATGCTCATCAAATCCATTTCAAAATGCCTAGATTATTATGTCCATCTGAATGGCTTAATATCTCTTTGGAAGAATATACCTCATGGTAAACAGCACTCTCTCAACATGCACTCCATGTTGTTACTGTGCCGATCTCTATTGTACTACATTGTCAAGCACCAGCATGCATTCCCACAGCAATCACTCTTCCTTCCTGACTCATCCCTCTCCAATTTATTTCTTTGCCAGTCACTATCTTTAGGAGCTCTGTTCCACATCAGTATGAGGACAGGTGGGTGAGCTGCTTTGAAACTCCTTTCCAAAATCAGGTGAACCATGAAATACATTAGAGGAGACTGTTGACTCACAACCCGATTCATTTTATTACTTACAAGAGTTCCTTCATTCCAAATCCTACTTTGACAGCTCATACTATTGAAAAGCAAAATAATAATCTATAAAATAATCTCAATTTTCAAGGAGAGTTGATGTAGGTGCCAATATTTTGTACCTAAATCATTAATCACACGGAAAGATTCAGGTGTTGATTCGGATAAATAATGTTGTGTACATAAGCATTTCACAATCATTTATTTCAATGTGATTTTGAGATTGTGAATGAATATTTTAAAAGGCTAGCCATATATGTAGTTTACCTTCTGCGTGACCTTATGCGCCATTAACTAGAGCAAAGAATGTTAGCTATCTAAAATTACAGTGTGTTCCATAAAAGCTTATTGCAAAATTGCAAGTGAAAGTATGAGCGGTCTGGCCGCTAATCAGTTCCTGAGTTGCCACAGCCAGGAAGAATGCAAGGATAAGAATAGTTGCTCCTGGAATCTAAAGTAGGAGTTTAAATATTGTGCTACTGAATTCCATTCACAGTGCAGCTACATGTTTGACAGCAGGAGATATATCTGCCAAATACACTAACCGAGTGGTTCAATCCTGACAAAACACCGGTAATAAAAAAAAAAAAAAAAAAAAAAATCCTCCTCCCCCTCCTGCTTTTTGCAAAATCTTTTCCTACACACTGCTGAAGGATATTCTAAGTATAAGCCAGTTTCACATAGCCATTCATTGTCACACTTTCCTCACATTTTGTTGAGTTTACTATCTGATTCTCATGTCAGCCTTTTCATTGCAAAAGAAAAAAGATTAAATACAAGAAAATAATGTTTGGGGCAACACCTCTGATCCTGAAAGAGCCTTGAGTTACCCCGTTTTCAGTCTTTGAAATACACTTACATTTAAACCTGCAGCAACTTGAAAACGTTGCGCAGAAGCCAAATTGCAATCCTTAAACAATTTTAATTGCTGGTCTAAAATGAGTGAAACCAACAGTGAACAGAAGATAGACACAAAAAGCTGGAGTATCTCAGCGGGACAGGCAGCATCTCTCCAGAGAAGGAATGGGTGATGTTTTGGGTCAAGACCCTTCTTCAGACTGGTTAGGGATAGGGAAACGATAGATATAGATGGTGATGTGGATAGATAAAGAACAATGAATGAAAGATATGCAAAAAAGTAATGATGATAAAGGGAAGGCCATTGTTAACTGTTTGTAGGGTGAAAATGAGAAGCTAGTGCGATTTTCTCTCCAGACATGCTGCCTGTCCCACTGAGTTCATCCAGCTTTTTGTGTCTATCTTCAATTGAAACCAGCATCTGCAGTTCCTTCTTACACAGCGAACAGAATTGTTTAACCTCCATTGCGGGTGGTAATTGGAGAAGGCTTTCAATGTCAGCTGAGTCATAACAGTAAAATGTGTACAACTGTGAAAAGGACATTGATGAAACCAATGGCACATTTCTTTCCCTTGTGTCACTTAGAGAATGTGTTGATTGACATCTTTGAAAGTGGAGCAGACACAGAGAAAGAGCAATTGACCAACGGGTGAAAATAACAGATGTGTTTCATTCATTGGATGTTCACCAAAATGTAATATTTCTTTTATTGACATAAATGTTTCTTGGAAACACTTAGGAGGAAAATATCTGATTCTGTTACATTCACTTCTCATAAATTCTTCACTCCATAGAGACTTTCAAAGTGTCATTTTCAAATGACATGAAGTGGCCTGGAAACTAGGCTAGGTTTGATATTGGAAAGACAAGGGGGTTTTGTTATAAAGCTAGCACTTGGTATTGCTATTTAAAGTAAGTATTCGATGAATTGCAGTACCTCGATAGCAAAATGCCTGTTTCACTGTTTCTCTCCAGTCAGGAGAGTGACATTGATATCAGGTTTAGAAATGGTTAACCAGTAAATATAACCATATAACAATTACATCACGGAAACAGGCCCTCTTGGCCCTTCCAGTCCGTGCCGACCATTTGTAACATGATTAAAGAAAAAACTATAAATAAGAAACATATCTCTTGAATGTAACTTCCAAATACTACTCACAGCTTACAACTGCTTAAACTTTAAAAACATAAAGATGTACGATTAGGTTTAACTGTGTCAAACTAAACTTCAGACCAGAGGTAGGTATTTTGTTGACGACTCAACCAACTCTTTTAGCTTTTCAGCCTCATGATAGAGGTAGAAATAAAGGTCATCATTTCATTAAATAATGCATTGTGTTCACTCTTGCATGGCTGCATTACTTTCAACTTCGCTGTTGATTTTTGGATGCCCTAAAACACAATCCTATCCAGAGATTCCAAATGGCGCCCATACATTCATCATGGCTGAGCTCACCAGAAATAGCACAACTGAGAATTTCATGGACAAAAAATAAAATGCTGGAGGAACTCAGTTGATAAGGCAGCATCTGTGGAAGGAAAAGGACTGATGTCCCTTTGGGTCAGGACCTTTTGTCAGTCTGAAGAAGAAGGGTCTTAACCTTAAGCATTAAATGTCCACTTCCTACCATATATATTGCCTGATACCTTTAGTTCAGTTTTTGCTGAAGATCCAGCATCTGCAATCTCTTGTGTTTCCTTGAGAATTCCACAGGTTTCTTAAATGTAGGAATTAAGGAATTCTTTATTCCTTGCTTTGGACAAAGAAAATGGAAGTTCCGGTCAAAGTCAAATCAGAAATTCCCATCTGATTACATGCAAAGTAATAATAAAATTGGTTCAATTCAATACTAACTGCAGGGGAACACTAGCGAGTCTCTTGTGCCTGTTCTCCATCCATTGCTATTGCTTTTAAGTTCCTTTCTGGTACCTATTGTTACTGATTAAAATATAATCACTTCTCTGACTTTTAAATTACCAATTATGTTTTAATTAACTTTGTGACGTTTTTCATTTGGAAAGGGCAATAGCACATTAGTAAAGGTTGAAAAATATGCAAGTATTTGTGGTCTTGAATCTTTCAACAGAGAAACATAGTAAACTTTCAGAAAGCAGATAAAACCAAACACTCTAGTCTTCATACTTAATATTTTCTTCTACAAATTTATAATTTATCTTCATTCAATCGCGGATGACAGTCCTTGTTGACGTGCAGAATGATTACGTGTTACATAGATACATCCACAATAGATAATCTTTATTGTCATTATAACATGTGAACATGTACAACAAAATTAAAATGCCAACCAGTCAGTGCACCATTCACACATTTCTAAAAGCTAACGATACGTAAGCATACACACACCACCATAAAATAAGCATAAACACACAACCATACATTCTTCTGTCGATTTCACAATCCATTTGGTATGTAGCGCACATGCGCTCATTTGGTGGCTACATTAAGTGTAGTTATTGCTGTGGGATAAAAACTGTTTTTTAGTCTTTGTCCTTGTCCTCATTGATCTGTACTGTCTGCCTGACGACAACAGTTCAAACAAGGAGTGGCCGGGGTGGGAAATGTCCTTTATAATGTCCTGGGATTTCTTGAGACAGTGGGAACTGTGTAGGTCCTCCAAAGTGAGGAGAGGGCAGCTGACAATCTTCTGGGTGTTGTCAATAGCCCTCTGGAGCGCTTTCCTCTGGGCCGCTGTGCAGCTGGTGTACCACACACATACACAGTATGATAGGATGCTCTCTATGGAGCACCGATAAAAGGACAGCAGGAGTCTCTTGGTGATGTTGTTCTTCCTGAGCACCCTCAGGAAGTGCAGTCTCTGCTGGACTATTTTCAGCAGCGCAGAGGTGTTCACGCTCCATGTCAGGTCCTCAATGTGGATTCCCAGGAAGCGGAAATCCGCCACCCTCTCCACACAGTCCCCTCTGATGATTAGTGGTGTAATGTCCGTTTTCTTCTTCCTGTAGTCTATTATGAGCTCCTTTGTTTTTGAGATGTTGAGGAGCAGGTTATTCTCTCCACACCACACTGTCAGCTGCTCCACCTCATCCCTAAAAAGCGTGCTCATCCCCCCCAGAGATGAGCCCCACCACCGTGGTGTCATCTGCAAATTTGACAATGGTGTTACTATGGTGGGCGGGGGTGCAGACATACGTGTAGATAGTGTAAAGCAGGGGGCTCAGCATGGAGAGCTGGTACTGAGGCTGAGGGCCGTGGATGTGTGATGGCCCATTCTGACTCTCTGGCTGCGACCCGACAGGAAGCTATTTATCCACATGCAGGTGAAGTGTGGAAGTCCCAGGTGCCCCAGTTTGTTCACCAGTTTGTGGGGAAGGATGGTGTTAAAAGCAGAGCTATAGTCCACAAAGAGCATCCGCACGTAGCTCCCCCGCTGCTCCAGGTGGGAGAGTGCAGCATGGAGGGCTGTGGCTACAGTGTCCTCTGTGGATCTGTTCACTCTATACGCAAACTGGTGGGGGTCAAAGCTTCGGGGCAGGAGTGATGTGATGTGACCCCGGACCAGTTTTTCAAAGCACTTCATCGCCACTGGTGTGAGTGTGACTGGCTGGTAGTCGTTGAGGCTGGAAATGTGGGGTTTTTTTTGGCAAGGGGACTATGGTGGAGGACTTCAGACAGGGTGAGACAGTGGACTGAGCCGGAGACTGGTTGAAGATCCTCGTAAATACTCCAGCCAGCTGGTCTGCGCAGTCCTTCAGCATGCGTCCAGAGACGCCGTCGGGTCCAGCACCCAATAAGTGCAGGAGTAGACCATTCGGCCCTTCGAGCCAGCACCGCCATTCAATGTGATAATGGTTGATCATCCACAATCAGTACCCCGTTCCTGCCTTCTCCCCATACCCCTTGATTCTGCTAGCCCTAAGAGCTCTAACTCTCTTTTGAATGCATCCTGTGAATCGGACTTCACTGCCTTCTGAGGCAGAGAATTCCACAAATTCACAACTTTGTGTGTGAAAAAGTTTCTCCTCATCTCAGTTCTAAATGGCCTACCCTTTATTCTTAAACTGTGGCCCCTGGTTCTGGACTCCTCCAACATTAGGAACATGTTTCCTGCATCTAGCGTGTCCAATCCCTCAATAATTTTATATGTTTCTATAAGAACCCCTCTCATCCTAAATTCCAGTGAATACAAGCCCATTCGCTCCATTCTTTCATCATATGACAGTCCCGCCATCCTGGGAATTAACCTCATGCACCTACGCTGCACTCCCTCAATAACAACAATGTCCTTCCTCAAATCAGGAGACCAAAACTGCACACAATACACCAGTTGTGGTCTCACCAGGGCCCTGTACAACTGCAGAAGGAACACTTCGCTCCTATACACAACTCCTCTCATTATGAAGGCCAACATGCCATTAGCTTTCTTCAATGCCTATTGTAGGTGTATGCTTACTTTCAGTGATTGATGTGCAAGTACCCCCAGGTCTCGTTGCACTTCCTCATTTCCTAACCTGACATCATTCAAATAATAATCTGCCTTCCCGTTCTTGCCACCAAAGTGGATAACCTCACATTTATCCACATTTTACTTCGGAATCACGCGAGTGACTATGTGAAGAAGAACCCCATCCAGCCACACGTGCGTCCATTACGTCAGACGCATTGTGCAGGTCGACCGGAAGGAGCAGTGGAGCTCCTCCAGCGGTAAGTTCAGGTATGTGGTGTTCTTACCTGTTTTAGGTCTCCTGCAGGAACCTCGGTTTTCAGAGCTTTTTGCCGGATGTTTTGCGACGGCCGACGAGGGAACCAGCTAAGGGAAAACCGCCAAGGAGCTGGCAAAACGATCTAAGTCACTGGTCAGTGACTCTAGACGTTGGGTTCCCGGGGGAGGGGGCATTTCCCCAGGAGATGGGGCGACCTGAACGGTCAGCCCTGGGTTCCCCGTTAAAACTGACCCTAAACTTCCCGGGGACTTCCCGAGGGGAAATCCAGCAGCAATGCGGTTCCCAAACTGCAGTCATCCCCAGGATATGGGGACAACTGACAAAAATGGTCAGTACAATAAAAAAAGATGTTGGGAGGTTTCCCCTCTGGGAATGTGAATGTTAAGACACTCCTACAGTTGGACCAGTGCGGATCAATGTGAGAGCCCGCGCCAGCTGTAAAGCCCGCGCCAGCAGTGTCAGCCTATTGGAGAGGCTGTGCCAGCAGCACCTTTGTTTGGGGCTGCTTCATGGGGATGCCAAGTTATGGCAGGCTGACGTATTGGAGAGGCTGTGCCAGCAGCACCTTTGCTCAGGGCTGCTTCATGGGGATGCCAAGTTATGGCAGGCTAGTCTATTGGAGAGGCAGTGCCAACAGTACCTTTGCTCAGGGCTGTTTCATGAGAACACCAAATCTATGGCAAATACTGGCCTATAGGAAAGCCATGCCAGCAGCACCTTTGCTCAGGGCTGCTTCATAGGAATAGGCTGCTTAGTAGGGTATTCCCATTTATAGTGATCATGGGGGATGAGGAGGTATTGCTAGGATAAGGCAATATAACAGAATGATGACAAAAAAGCATTCAAAGACTACTCAGAGTTAAAAAACACTGGTTATGTATGTGCAAAAATCCACTGTTTAAGTCTCAAACTATATTTGAGAAATTGGGCTTCTCTATACAGTTAAGATTAAGATGCTATCAAATAGACTTGTAGGACATTGGGACTTACCTTCAGCTATTCAATTGGCAGTTGACGCCAGCCTGGGCAACAGATTGCAGTCAATAGACTCCTGTAACAGCCTTGTTGTTATAAAGCAGCCTTCTATTCATTAGACTAATTGGCAATAGTATAGATGGGATTCAGCTGTGCAAGTAGGGGAACTGTCATCCTGTTAAATGGTAAACTATAAAGTGCCATGTAGGTCATTGTTAACACAACTTGTTATCACCAGCTGAAGTTACTAAAGTCACAATGATGGACAAACAATATTCATTGCTGCTCCAGTAGTTGTTAGGTAAATATTTCATTATATTGCAAAATGGTGCTTATGGCCCTAAAAATGGGGAATTGTGCCAGCAGCACCTTGTAGCGGGTCTGCTTAATGTCTCCCTCATATAGGAGGAGAGCATGCCGCGTCAGTATTAGTCGGACGCCGGGTCCATGGCAAAGTTGGCGTATTGCTGAAGCCGCACCAGCAGCGCTTTATAGCAGGGCTGCTTAATGTCTCCCTCATGTAAGATGGGAACATGCCGGGTCAGTATAATCTAACGCTAAGTCTGCGGGTATAGCCGTGGAGCATGCCCAAGGGATGAAGGCACATGCCAGACATACCATGCTTGGTAGCAAGGTTGCCATTCAAACACATATGCAGTGAACACTGCTATCAGGAGGACAATAGAGCCAGCTGCCAAATCTTTTATTCAGGTAAGACCTGCTTCATAGGTGATACCTGGAGGATGAAGCACAAGCTATTAAATGAGTAAGGCTTCATAGTTTGGCAGTAGCGGTTCACTGAAGCTGGTGGCAGCATGAAAGTTGGCCAGAGGTTTGATGCATATTACTGTTACTCTATAACTAAGGGGCCACTTACAATTTGGTAAGATGTACACTTGGTTCGATAATACAAATGATTGAGACATTATCATCTACTTGAGGGGTCTAACCATGTAAAACTGGACTATACTAGCATTCCAAGCAGGTTATAATTGAGCAGGCTCAGTATTAGGGCCAGGATTGTCTTGCAAGACTGGCTCAGAAATCGAGCCACAGTTGCCGTTCACGGCAGACACTAAATTGTGAATATCATCTCAAGTTTGGAGGGGGAACAGATTTGCATGACTTACTGATTCTTCATTTATTGGTATCAACTATCTATAGACCCTATGGACATTGTATGGGTTAAAGAGTGATTGAGCGAATATGCATATCTGCATGCTCAACTTCATGTTGATGCATTATGATGGTGGCATTTGTTAGTCACATGGGTGCAATCAATTAAAGACTCCTGTAATGGTACACAATCTCATTTGCCACAGGAGAATCATCAAGTATAGGTCAATGGCAACACAGAATTGGTGTTGAATCACACCGTATTATGAAACTCTGGTTCCATAGAACACCAAATATAGATATGTTTGTTTTTTATGCTTACACAGGTTGCAAAATATGTGCATAACAGTGGCGAGACATACATTCTTGCTACAAGGAGAAGGAAGGTCTTTTATGTCTTCCTCCATTTGCTTCATCAATCGGGGCTTCAAATAAAGTCATTAAGAGCCCGTTTTAGGTCCCATTGTGTGATTGGTTTATGCAATGTTGATTCTCGATTTGTTGGGAATAATAATACAACCTTATATTGTTGTTTTAAACGTAACTTTGCTGGTTCAGCCTGAGGCTTGGGAAATCAGCCGTTGCACGATAAATCAAATTATGTTCTGCAGATTCAATAAACTGCGCCAAGGCTTGGGTTGTTACATCTATCCTTCTATGTATTACGAGTGCTTGAATAGCACCAAAAAGCAGGGGTTTTTCGTTTCTAGGAGATGAAAAGAGTTAATTTAATGCTCATGTTACATTGAAAACGGTATAGATTACAGTCATTTGGAATGCATGTTAAATGATCTTTTGTCAATAATTAAGTTGTATGGCCATTAACTGTGCCAACATGCCTTCTCATTGAATTGGCTGTATCAAACAAGACCCGCTCTGTCAGGTTCACCCCGGATATCAAGTTATAAGGATATCTTAACACAAGGTCTTCCAGGACCAGTACAATGCCATATGGGAGGTTGATATTTATGAAAACTATTCACCAGCTCCAGCTACATGCTTGACTTTGACCGGAGCTCATTAGGTAGTTATCCTTCTGCCATTGGTTAGCGCAGCAGGTTCAGTCGCTACATAATTGCGACAGTACAGGATGATTACATCTGTAAATCATAATATATAATATTTTATGTTTATAAATACTTGAGCAGAGCAGAAGGGGTGTCAGGTCTCAAAATAGTTACAGGCATGCCGGGGTCCTTTGTAACGTAAGAACACAAATATACAACAATATGTCTAGGTCACCAAGAACCTTAGAGGTTCTGAACTAGCAATATTTGTTAGTCACAAAAAACTTAGAAGAACGTATCTGTTCAGGCCACTCCAGATGATAAAACAGAGTTTGCGTTATGTAGGAATGGATTCTGATTCTAGATCTCATTCTACCAGGGCTGCTACAGCATCAGTAGCAAGGGTATTTATGTTCCATTAGACCACATCCTTACGGCTGCAGCGTGGTCCAACGAACAAATCTCCAAACATATATAATGATCTATTGCAAGATCAAGGGTATTTGTCAACTCTATTTTATGTTCTAGTTATACTTTGCATCTGGGTGAGATGTGAATATTATTATTTCATTTAAACAGCATCAGCATGTTTTAAATCTGTCATGACTGTATGCATTATGAATGTTTTCCTTCATTTGTCAATGAAGCAGTTATGGTGTGTAGACTCGTTTCTCACGGCATGAAATCACAGAGCTTTGAAGTCTTCACATAGTCACTCACATGACTCCGAAGTAAAATAGTAAGATTAAATGAGAACTTACCAGTTTTAAGTTTGATCTTTATTTTTTGAGGAGTTACGATGAGGGATTATGTGCCCTCCGCTCCCAACCCTCATAAATGTCATCTGGTAGTTCTAGTCTTCTGTTATCTTACTATTATACTTCAGTCACTATTACCTGTGATTTCACACCGCTGCTTTGAAGATTGACACACTTGCGGCTGGATGGGGTTCTTCTTCACGTAATCCCTCATCATAACTCATCAAATAAAGATCAAACTTAATGTGCCATGCATCTGCCCACTCACCCAACCTGTCCAAGTCACCCTGCATCCTCATAGCAGCCTCTTCACAGTTCACATTGCCACCCAGCTTTGTGTCATCTGCAAATTTGCTAATTTTACTTTTAATTCCTTCATCTAAATCATTAATGTATATTGTAAATAGCTGCGGTCCCAGCACCGAGCCTTGCGATACCCCACTATTCACTGCCTGCCATTCTGAAAGGAATCTCTACTCTTTCTTTCCTGCCTGCCAACCGATTTTCTATCCATGTCAGAACTCTACCACCAATACCAGGTGCTCTAATTTTGCCCACTAATCTCCTGTGTGGGACCATATCAAATGCTTTCTGAAAGTCCAGGTATACTACATCCACTGCAGTGCTATTACATCTTTGATAATTAACTCCAGCATCCTCACCACCATAGATGTCAGGCTAACTGGTCTATAATTCCCTGATTTCTCTCCCCCTCCTTTCTCAAAAAGTGGGATAATATTAGCTACCCTCCAATCCACAGGAACTGATCCAGAATCTATAGAACATTGGAAAATGATCACCAATGATTCTATAATTGTTAGAGTCACCTCCTTGAGTACCCTGGGATGCAGACCATCAGGCCCTGGGTATTTATCAGCCTTCAGTCCCAGCAGTCTACCCAACACCATTTCCTGACTAATGTGAATTTCCTTCAGTTCCTCCATCACCCGATGTCCTCTGTCCCCTAGTACGTCTGGGAGATTATTTGTGTCTTCCTTAGTGAAGACAGAACCAAAGTACCTGTTCAACTCATCTGACATTTCCTTGTTCCCCCATAATAAATTCACCTGTTTCTGTCTTCAAGGGACCCACATTTGTCTTAACTATTTTTTTTCTCTTCACATATCTAAAGAAACTTTTACTATGGAAGCTTTAACTCACATTATGGTATTTTTACCCTTACAATTTATTATTTCTATCCACAATAACTACATCTTCTGATTCTAGGTCACCCCTTGCAAGGGACTGAATTTCATTCCTTACCAACAGAACCATCCCACCCCATCTGCCCACCTGACTGTCTTTTTGATAGGATGTATACCCCTGAATATTCAGTTCCCAGCTCTGATCCTCTTGCAGCCATGTCTCTGTAATTCCCACAACATCATACTTACCAATTTCTAACTGAGCCTCAAGCTCATCCACTTTATTTTTGATACTTCGCACATTCATATACAACACTTTTAATTCGGTATTCACCTCCCCTCTCACACACCTTTCTATTTCACCTGACCTTACCCTCTTATCCCGTCTTGAACTTTCGGTCCCGTTAATTTGGGTGGCTTTCATAACTTTTTCTGTAATCTCTTCCCCTTTAACTCCATCCTTATACTCCCAATTTTTCAACCCCTTCCCCCCCCCCCCGCTATTTAGTTTAAACCCACCCATGTAGCCAGAGCTACACGGTAGGTTTAATAGTGGGAGATGTTCTTGCAGCTCGGTTTCAGTGACTAGCAGCTGAGAATGGCAAGATAAATAAGCCACTCAGTTCTAAGCAGGAGGATCCATCTGTTGGTTCCACACCATCACCGCAGGGACCACATAAATAGCAGCAGGTTGAAGCGGCAATCAGCGGACGTGTAGAGATGCTGAAAGTGGTGGATATGCCATCTTATTTGCCAGCAGTAACAGGGAGTTTGCTTTACTTGAGATTAAGGATCTGCAGCGGTAAAGTTGCTGCCTTGCAGCGCCAGAGACCCGGGTTCGATCCTGACTATGGATGCTGTCTGTACTGAGTTTGTACATTCTCCCCTTGACCTGCGTGCATTTTTTCCAGGAGCACCGGTTTCTTCCCACACTCCAAAGACATACAAATTTGTAGGTTAATTGGCTTAGTATAATTGCAAATTGTCTTTAGTGTGTATTGGATAGTGTTAGTGTGCGGAGATCGCTGGTCAGCGCAGTCGGTGAGCTAAAGGGCCGGTTTCCATGCTGAAGCTCTAAACTAAGCTAAAAACTAAACAGTGAGCACTTGCAATATGTAACCATTCATAATGCAGCCATAAACAAAACTCCAGTGGGAGTCTATCAGAAATGCTAGAAGGTAAACTGGATGCGATGGGAATTTCTGATGAAGCAGTAGGTAACAGAGCCAACATTATTGACAAGCATGTATCTGGAGGAATCATTGGTCTCTTTATTATGTCCAAGATATTATTAACTTCTCAACCTGTTGTTTCACATCAATGATCTTTCATCATAGGTAAGACCTCGGCGATGTTTAAGGTTGCAGAGTATGAAGAGGGATGGATAAAAGAATGGGAATGTTGGTGATAGGATGGAGACCAAGAGTGACTGAGTGACACTATTTTTATTGTTGCCCTCCCACAGATTAGAGCCAGTATTGTATTGTAAAGTGGCAGCAATGACAAAGTGCTGGGACCCCCTATTTACTATATTAATGCAATTGCAATATCTCAAGGATGACTGTGTTAGCGTTATGGAAGGTGACTTGGATAGGCTGGTGTTAATGGCAAGATGCATAATTTGTAGGATTGATAATGGCACCTGGGGGCATTCAGATCATCCTGTTATGCCTATCACAGCTGATTTTGTACTCAAAGAATTTAAGATTGGGTAGAAACTTATTCTTAAGGTAGATGCAGGAAAGTCCCGATGTTGGGAAGTCAAGGACAGCTCTGAGATGAGAACACCTGTGAGTGCCCTGAGGCCACCATGTAGAATAGTTAGATCAGCCACGAAATACTGAAATGTTTCACTATGTTTCTTCCTATGATTCCTTTCTATGTTTTATTTGTTTCTATTTTCAAAGTCAATTTTATTCGTCACGTGCACCCGAAGGTGCAGTGAAATTAATTTGCCAACAGCGATACACTTAAAAAGAATACACAATAGAATTTAATACAAACATCTACCACAGCATTTTGCACTGTGGTGGAAGGCAATAAAGTTCAGCCAGTCCTCCTCCTTTGTTCATCCGTGGTCGGGGCCATAAACCCTCCATAGACCCGATGTACAGGCCCGCTCGTCGGGATGATCAAACCTCCGATGTCGGGACGATCAAACACACTCAGGCTTGGAGTGCCCAAATTGGCACCTTTCTACCAGAGACCGTGGCTTCAGGATGTTATAGGCCGCAGGCTGGCGGTCGGAGCTCTTCTCCCGTGATCCCCGGCAAGGGATCCCAGACTCCAGATGGCATGGCTAGAAGCTCCGCAGACCACAGCCCCATGATTCCAAAGTCACCAGGCCAGCGATCGGAGCACTCCTCTATGGTGACCCCCCGGCAAAGGTTCGCCCGCTCCATGATGGAAAGGTCAACGCTGTGCCCGCTGCTGAAGCTCTGGGTCAGACTCCGGGAAAGGCTGCTCCAATCCAAGCTGTTAGACCGCGAGGGAGGCGACATGGAAAAAGTCGCCTCCGCACAAGACACACCAAGAGACACCTCAACTAACATTTAGACACCAAAAAAAGTCAAAATAATGAACACGCTTCTGGCAGGGCAGCCAACTCGCAACGCCTCCACCGGCCAACATTTCTGGCTGGATGCCTATGCTTCTCCACAACGATATGACATGCAGCATTTCAGACGTTTTTTTTTTAAGGGCGGAAAGACAAGCTGCTACTTGATCGTTTCTGATATCATGAGTTGGTTTGGAAAGATCAGGAATTAAACCTAATGCCCGTTTTTACCTTTCACGTTTTAGGATTTGTGATTATTCGACAGAAGAATGTTCTTAAATTCTCATATTAATAACTTTTCAACGCGAGCACATACTTGGAACATTGTTAGTTTACAGAGGCCTGCTACATTGACCGAGGAAGCCTGATTGGAATCATTAAGGTAATAAAGGGGTAAATATGCAAGTGTTTCTTTAAACTGTTATCTTTATCAAATTACAACAAATAAAAATTGTTGCTTATAGATGATTCAAGGAAGCATCCATATTAGTTCTGCCCAATCGTGCCTATAAGCCTCAGAAATATTTTAATAGGACTATTTCTGGGCAGACAGTATTTGCTTCATAGGGAGGGTTCTGGCCAGCTTCCAGATGATTAAAAAAAAAAAAAAATCAGAAGTAATCCTGCTCATTTCCAAAAGAGGAGGCCACAAAAGAAGGCCAGGTCAATTCAACAAGATATGAGAATCCCTAATAGCTGAGCAAATTCCTACATAACTCAAAGCTGAAGAGTCAGAAAAAAATGCTGAGCTGAAGTAATCTTGAAAGTCTGGCTTCACCCTAGGGGTGGAGTTGAATTCACTGGAGGGGAGGATGATCCTCAAACTGCAGACCATCTTGGACAACACAGCTCACCCCCTCCACGACGCAAAGGTCAACCTGAGGATTTCTGTAGTTACCTCTTATAATGACTCCATGACACACTGGTCAAGCTGAGTACCTTCAGCAACAGACTGGTTCCACCAAGATGAAGCACAGAACGCCACAGGAGATCCTTTTCCCTGTGGCTATCAAACTCTACAATTCCTCCCCTTCTATCGTGGGGTAAACTGCCTTCCCTTCCCCCTCCAAACCCCCCCACCACCCCTCCCCCTCCCTCCACAATCTTTGCACATCCCCAATCCTGGAATTTCCACTCGTCAACGTCAGATAGTTTTGTGTATCTTGTTGTGTTTTATAACTGTTGGGAGACCAATTTCCTTCCTGGGATAAATTAAGGTCTATTGTATCGTATTGTGTCGTATCGTGATAGTTTTTCCATGTCTAGAGGAAGGTCAAAATTAAGTGAGTTGTTTTAATATATTTATTCACTCTCGTGACCTGCGTCATTTGCTGCAGGCTAAAACATTTTTATATCTTGAATTGTGTCTTCCAGACTGATACCCGCACATCAAATCAAAACTGAGGCGTGTAAAAATCCCTTCATTATTGCCAGAGGGATCTGTACCTTCAACTGGGCAGCCCCAGATCCCATGCCTCTGCCATCAATTATAAGATACCATCATTAAAACAGTTGGGGAGACTTAAAAACCATTTAACGAAATTCCAATTAGCATCATCTTATTTCAAGTATTTTGCAATGCCTTGCTTTACAATAATAAATAATAAAATCAATGGTTTAATAAAAAGTTAAAACCTATGGCCTTTGCATGGTTTTAAGTCTCACCTCAAATCAACTGACTTGGTTCATCACTGCTGAGACCAGTTAGAAGTGAGTCATGTTGACTAAACCTATTTCTTTGTGCATTCATTCTTTAGGCTTATAGTACAAAACCTCTTGACTATGCTCATCTTAGCTTGTCATACTTCAGGCAATTTCTTATCTGTTTCGTCCTGCATTACCTCATTACTTACACTTTAGATTACTTAGTTACACATCATGGAATGCCACCTACTTTCAAAAATGAATGACTATGGTCAGACTATTGTACACTCACTCTCATTGAACAAAAATCCCCATATTTATTTTAAATGGTCTATCAGCTATTTGATCTACCACAAATTCTGCGTCTGGTCTGTGTCAAGGAAGTAATTTGAACGGAATATAACTAAAACTTACACAGTAATACATGGTCAATCTGTTCTTAGTTTTTAGTTTAGTCTAGAGATACAGTGCGGAATCGGGATCTTCAGCCCACTGAGATACGCATCAACCCAGCAACCCCACACACTAATAAACTATTACAAATTCGCACATAGAGTAGGAAATTCACAATTATACCAAGCCAATTAACCTACAAAACCTGTACTCTTTGGAGTGTGGATTGAGGAAAACGGAAGATCCCGAGAAAAACCCACGCAGGTCACGGGAGAGAACCATACAAACTCTGTACAGACCACAGCTCACCCGTAGACAGGATACGAACCCGGTCTCCCTGGCACTGTAAGCAAGCAACAGCTCCCTTAAACCAGCTGGCACCAATCCACACCATGTGCCCAGCCCGATTAGGGATGTTCTGTTCTTGATGAAGGATCACGGATCCGAAACGCAGAGATACAGTAACAAAAATGCTATATCCAGTCAAATCATACTATAAACCATGATATCAATAGAATCCTATCTTCTGAAACGCGCACGCAAAGAATCCAGCACATTCTTTACTGGCCAACATCCCCATGCGAATTATTCATGTTTTGAAAGAGCCAAGATGGTGTTTAAACTTGTGCAGCGCTCTGCATGTGTTCCAGAGAGGGTCCCCCCCCCCCCCCCCCCTTATAATGATCTCTTTCCATTTTTGCAAAATAAAACAAAACACCTTACAAACTGAGTCTTTAATCCACAGCTCTGCTCAGACCTGACTATGGTCACACACCAGTTTATGCTATCAAATATAGAAATACTAATCAGAATTAGTTTTGCAATGCATTTTATTTTTCTCTTGCATATTTTCTTATATATATACCCTCTCCTTCACTTGAATCAGTGAGAGTACAAAGCCTAGACCAGTATCACATTTCCCCATCACAAGGAAATGTCTTTCCATTTTATGATAAATGTGGATAAATTTTCCTAAGGTTGGATATCAAATCTTGATTACTCACTAGATTTCTACCTGCCTATTTAATGAGGAGAGTACGGTCTTTACCCTCCAAAATTCAACAATTCCAGTTGAACATTACCATTGGACATGAATTTCCTGAGGATGTTCCCCTTCTGCCCAACAACCACCATGAACCTATGAACTAATTTAGTTGCCCAAAACAAGAGAATTATCCATGTGGATTCCTCCTCTTTCAAAAAAAGTAATTGAGAAAGAATATGCGCCACAAGGTTAGGTGAAACATCATTTTAAGGAAAAACAAAACCGTATATCCCAACCTGCAGAGGCTAACATGGTTTTTCAAGAATTTTACAATTCAAATGAGCCAAGGAATCCACATGTCTGATTATGGTGAGGATGTTTGATCGAAGTGGTGGCACACCTCATGCAAATGGCACAGAGTGGCAGTGTAGAGATGCCCCCTGCCATTAAAGCGCCAGAGACCCCCAGTTGAATCCCTGAACTACAAGAGTGGAAAAGTGGTCCGGGTATGGAGTTGTTTGTTTGTCACCACCCCCCCCCCCCCCCCCCCCCCCTGTGAGAAGGTTTTGCTCCAGGTGTGGTTGTTTTACTCCACAGTCCAAAGCTGCAGGTTTTGTACGGGTTAATACCCTGAAATGGTCCCCTAGTGTGTAGGATGAGAGCGGCATGTGTATGGGGTGGATCGCCTGGGGTTTTGGTTGTGAGTGACTTGGTGGCCCGAAAGAGCAGCTTGTTTTTTTCCAGCTTAATCTCTTAAACCCACACACCCTAGTCATCTTGAACAAGCCTCATGTCAGTCTCAAAGATCACTACACTTATATTTGTATGTCAACTTGTTTTTTCAACCTTTGCAATGGTAAAGATGTTTGGCATATCATCCAGTACCAAACGCAAGTATGGGTAAAGGTATGGTATTCCCTCAATTGACTGACTGAATATATCCAGCCAAGCAATCTGGTGTAAGTATTCAACTTTGAAGTGAGCTAAGCCACGGAGGAATTGACATGTCCATTGCTGCTACCTTTCCACCCAAAAAGGTGCAGTGGGAGTGGCAATTGAATGGCATTTGAGCATTTGAATAATGTGGAGCTTACGAGAACCAGCCTTTGATGTTGATCCATCCACAGAGAGGGTCTTTCACTGTTTTTTTGCGTAAAATGTATCAAATTCACAGGCATATAATGAAATGGTTCTTATGAATGCCAAACGTGCTTGATAGAGTGAATTCAACAGTTTGGGGTGTTGTTTTTTGACATTCATCCCCTATCCCTGAGGTGGAAATTTCACTATTCAGGTTCACAACTTTCCACTTGCTGCCATAGTCCTAGACTTACAAAATGGTCCACCGAGCATAGATTATCTTGGTGGCATCAACGACATGTATTCAATTGGGAATATCTATGAAAGCTGTAACCAGAAATGTCGTTGTCTGCACGGAATCAATCTCAAAAAAAATGTACCAAAAAAAAAGATAATGCCCGTAACAAGGTCAATTGTTTTTTTTTATTTTTTGAGCTTTGCAATAAATTTGAAGATTCAAAAAAGTTCTGGAACTGATGGAAAGTGAGAGTGCTATTGCACACTTACTTATACTACTTTCTTGGTCTAGACCAATTCTTCTCCCTACCACCATCCTCTGCAATTTAACCACACAATAAGAATTGCAATACTAAATAAAAATTGATTTGGATTGAATTTATTGGTCTTTGTCTCAATGAAGAGACAACAATAAATTCTTTTTTCCCTGCAGTCATACACAATTAAAAAAACACAAAAACAACAAGAAACCCAATAATCCACCCAACAACAAACATCCCCCCCCACAAAAGCAACCCCTAAAGCTCACCACTGTGTAGGGGAAGGAACCATAGTCCACAGTCAAACCCTCGCTCGCCGACGTATTTCCCCAATGTCCAACCCAGATCGGCCCGCGGGCCTCCGTGCCACTACCCGTAGTCCCGACTAACGGCGGCCCGATGTTTCCAGGGCCTGTCAGGCCGGAACCACTCTCGTCGGCCACCTTCCCTACCGAGTCCGTGCTCCCAGTCCCATCGGAGGCCATACTGGGCGGTAGATACTCGCGTTTGGACCCCCCGGCAAAAAAGGGTCCTAGGACTCGATGTTAAAGTCAAGACGCCACTCTCTCAACGTTGAAGACCCGCACCAGCACTCCGCAATGTTTGGAGCAAGCGACGGCTCAGCACTATCTCTCTAACCGAGCTCCAATGCGACGAATCCCAAGGAAAGCCGCCTCACCCGTTCCTCTATGTTTTCCAGCGCCCCCCGCCACCCACCCCGCAGCGGAAGCTTCGAATCGCGGGTCCGCCCGCAGGAAAGGCCGCGCCAAATCCAGCTGGTAGGCCGCGAGGGGGGTTCTGGGCGAGACAGCGCCTCGGATAATAGCGCGCATCTCCTCGCCAAGAAGTGACGAAAAGGAAACGGTTTCCCCCCCCCTTGCCCTACCACCCGCTTCCCCTTCCACTCCCCCCCCACAATATACCGGAAAAAAACCCTAAAAAACACACGCTAAACAAAATAAAACAAATACAAAAAATAGAAAAAAGCTACAGCCAAGGGGAAAAGAACAGCCAGACCGATGGTCGTGGCAGAGGCAGTCTAGGATCTAAGACAGCGCCATTCCGCCGATATCCATCCAGACGATCACCCACAGATACCAGTAAACATATAAAACCGACGCAAAGAAAAGACACTAAAAATGGCTGGGAGTAAAGTAACACACACAACCTCGCCCACCCTGTCCGGTCCCCAGCAGCAGAATCTCTCAGTGACGAGTTACATGGAAAATGGCTTAGAAACATTTTGGGTTGAGATGTTGCTCTAATTTAACCCTTGCAAAGATCTTATTCGACAGTTTGGGGGTATGGGCTAATGGGGGACAGTGGACCACACTCTCTAATTTTTAGGTAACATGTGCCTCGACCGATAAGCACAGCGGGTACCAGCTTTCGCCTCCACAAGATACTATATTTCATTCTGGACCCGATTTATGATTCCCCAACCCAACCTAATATGATTGCACCGTTAGATCCACACAATATCACCCAAGTACAACTATCAACTATTGCCCCGAAAAAAAAGTCCAGTCCGATAATAAAAAACACCCCCCATTCTCATCCCACCAATAAAGCCACCAACACCCCAAACTCCCCAATCATAGAATTGAAGTATTATTGCTTAGAAGTTTATATGGTGACAAAGAATTGATTAAAACAACAACCGTTCAAACATCCAAACTCCATTTGTTACCTATTTTAACCCCAACGTAAAATTAAAGGTACAAATAGTTGATGAAATTCTGACCTACTAGCCTCCCTTAATTTACCCCCATTAAAGCCTTCTCACTTTAGTTCCAATTCTAATACTTTCCCCAAATTAGGTGCATGCGAAGACATTACTGTTAATGTTGTTACTCAAACCAAAAACAAGCCCCCATGTCCCACCACCCCAAACCCCTACCCGGAAACCTCCCCCCCCCCCCCATTCAGTCTGGTGCATTCCTCACCCCGCGCGCGCCCATAAAACTATCAAGTCGTGGAAGTTAAAACTATCTTAATCCCGTGATAAAAAATTACCCACTTTACCCACCATTACTCACTAGCCCCAAACCACAACCCAACCACCCAAACCCCGGAGGTGTTTTTTCCCCTTCCCCCCGCGTTTTCCCCCCCCGAGTGATTCCGCCTTTGTCCGAAGCTTGTTCAATGTTCCTGGCGATTGTTTAAACCCAAATTACGCAGCCCTCGAGTTTTGTAAATATATAGGGGGTACCACCAAAATGCAGGAGAAAAACTCAAGGCGGGTGCAGCTATTTAAAGGAGCGAGAGGAGATGGGCAACCCAACATTTTCGGGCTGCAACCCCTTTCTTCAATTCCATCCTCCCCTCAATTTAAAAATTTAGTTTTGGCCGTTTTTTTTTGGTGAAGTCACTGGAGTGGGTGCCCTATTTTTAACTACACAAATCGTCCGAAGCAATCCTCCTTCGCTGACTCGTCTCCATTTTGATATGGCTTTTCAAATTGAGTTTTATCACAAAGATTTTCAGCAAGGATCTTTGGTTTTTCAAGGAACCTTTAAGAGATCCGCTGAAAGGTAAAAAAAATGCCCCGAACTTTTATAAACTTCTCTATAAACTGTATCCACCCCTTCTCTCTCCCCCCCTCCTCTCCCCGCCCCCACCCCTTTCCTCCCCCCCTCCCTTCTCTTCCCCCCCACCTTCTCTCCCTCTCCTCCACCCCTTCTTCGTCTCTCCTCTTTCCCCTTCCCCCCCCCCCCCCCTCCTCTTCCTCTCCTTCTCCCCCCCCCCCCCCCCTTTCCCTCCCTCTCCTCCTCCCCCCTCTCTCTTTCCCTCGACCTCCCTCCCCTCCATCTTTCTCCCCCCCCCACTCCTCTTCCATACATCCCTCTCTTCCTCCCCCCTCCCCCTTCTCATCACCCCCCCTTACTCACTCCCCCCCCTTCTCCCTTCTCTCCCCACCCCCTCTCCCCCCCTCCCCTTTCTCCCCCCCCCTTCTCTCTCTTTCTCTTCCCCCCCCCCTCCTCCTCTCCCCCCCCCTTCGAGCTCCCTCCTTCCCCCTTCCTTCTCTCTGTATCCTCTCCCCCCCCCCCCTTCCCTTTCCTCCCCCCCCTTCTTCTCCCCCCCCCACCTTTCTCTCCCATCCTCCTCCCCCCCCCCTTCTCTCTTCTCTCCCCCCCCCATCACACCCCCCCCCCTTCTCTTCCCCCTTTCCCTCTCCCCCCCCCCTTCTCCTCTCCCCCCCCATCTCCCCCTCTCCCCACCTCCCCCCCCTTCTCTCCCCCCCTTCCTCCTCCCCCCCCCTTATTCTCCCTCTCCCCCCCCCCCCCTTCTCTCCCCCTCCCATCTCTCCCCCCCTTCTCCTCCCCTTCCCTCCCCCCCCTGCTCGCCCTCCCGCCCCCTACACCTCTCTCTCCCACCCCTTCTCTCCATCCCTCCCCCCCCCCCTTCTCCCTTCTCTCTCTCCTCCCCCCCCCCTTCTCTCCCCCCCACCCCCTCTCCTCCCTCATCTCTCTCCCCCCCCCCCCCTTCTCTATCCCCATCCTCTCCTCTCCCCCCCCCCCTTTCTCTCCCTTTTCCTCCCTCACTCTCCCCCCCCTTCTCTCCCTCTCCCCCCCCCCACCCCCCCTTCTCTCCCCCCCCCCTTCTCTCTCCCCCCCCACTCTCACCCACCTCTCCCCCCCCCTTTCTCTTCCGACCCCCTTTCTTTCTTCTCCTCTCCCCCCCCCTTCTCTCCACCCCCCCCTCCCTTCTTCCTCCCCCCCCCCCTTCTCCTCCCCCCCCCCCCCCTTCTCCCCCTCTCCCCCCTCCTCCTTCCTCTTACTCTCCCTACCATCTCCCCCTCCCCCCCCTTCTCTCTTCTCTCTCCCCCTTCCCTTCCTCGCCCCCCCCCCCTTCCTCCTTTCTCTCGCCTCCCCCCCCTCCCTCTCTCTACATCTCCCTCCCCCTTCCACCTCCACCTTCTTCTTCCCTTTCCTACCATCTCTCCCCTCCCCTCCCCCCCTTACTCACCAACTTCCCCCTCTTCCACTCCCCTCCCTCGCCCCCCCCTTTCCTCTCACCCCACCGTCCTACCTCCCCCTTCTCGCCCCCCCCCTCGCATCCCCTCTGTTCCTTTCGTCCTTCCCCCCCAAAATCTCAATACCCCCCGCCCCTCTCTCCCGCCCCTTTCTCCTACTCACCCCCCTTCTCCTTCCCCCCCCCCTTTCGCTCGTCTCCCCCCCCCTCCCCCCTTCCACCCCCCCCTTCTTTCTCTCCCCCGCCCTTTCCCCCCCCTTCTCCTCCTCCCCCCGTCTCTTCTCTCCCCTACCCCCCATTCTCTTCTTCCTCCTCCGAGTCCCCACCCCTTCTCTCTCCTCTCCCCCCTTCCTCCTTCTCATCTCTCCCCCCCCCCTCTCTTCCCCCTCTATCCTCTCCCTCTAGTGCCCCCGCCTGTCTTACTCCCCCACCCCTCCTCTTCCCTTCCTCCTTCCTCCTCTTCTTCTCTACTCCCCCCCCTTCTTCCTCTTCTCACACCCCCGTGTCTCTCTCCCCCCCTTCTCTCCCTCCTCCTTCTCTCTCCTCTCCCCCTTCCTCCCCCCTCTCCTTCCTTCTCCTCCCTCTCCCTTTCTCCATCCCCCTCCCCCTTCTTCTCCATCCCCCCCCTCTCTTCTCCCCCCCCCCTTCTCTCTCCACCCCGCCTTTCTCCTCCCTCTTCTCTCCCCACCCCTTCTTCTCTCCCCCTTACTCGCCCCCCCCCCTTCTCTCTCCCCCTTCTTTCCCCCCCCTTCTTCTCCTCCCCCCCCCCTTCTCCTTTCTCCCCCCCCTCCCCCCCCTCTCTCCCTCCCCCCCCCTTCTCCCTCCCTCTCATCCTCTTTTTCCCTCCTCCCCCCCCCTTCTCCCCCCCCCCTCTCTCCCCCCCTCTCTCCTCGTCTTCCCTCCTTCCTCTCTCCCCCCGCCCCCTTCTCTCTCTCCCTCTTCTCTCACCTCCATTCTCCCTCTCCCTCCCCCCCCCCTCTCTTCTCCCCCACCCCTCGCCCTCCCCCCTCCCCCCCCCCCCCCCACCCCACTCTCCTCCCCTTCTCCTTCCCCTTCCCCCCCCCTCTCCCCCCCACCCTCTCCCCCCTCTTCCCTCCCCCCCCTTTCTCTCCCCCCCCCCCTTCTACTCCCCCCCCCCCCTTCCCTTCACCTCCCTCTCCCCCCCCTTCTTCTCTCTACCCCCCCCCCCCCTTTCCTCATCCCCCCCCCTCATCTCCCCCCCCACCTTCTCTCCCCCCCTTCTTCCCTCTTCCCCCCCCCCTCCCCCCCCCCTTCCTCCCCCCCCTTCTCTCTCTCCCCCCCCCCTCTCTCCCCCCTCATCCCCCCCCCCATCTCTCCCCCCCACCCTTTCCTCCCCCCCACCCCCTCCCCCCCCCCCCCCAACCCCCCCCTCCTCCCCCCCCCTTCCTCTTCCCTCCCCCCCCCCGCCCCCCCCCCCCTTAACCTTCCTTTATTTTTTTCCCCATTGCCAGAAACACATGCTCTCTCCTCCCTCCCTGTTCCCCTGGGCCCACACTTTGCGCTCTGTTGTGTTGTGGGTGGCGCGCAACTTAGACGCGCAAACACCTTGTAGACGATCTTTGAATCAAGAATAGTGGCAGCCTCCACGCTGTCGGGAGGCTTTCCAGCCGCGAAGTGACCAAAACCTCTGGTGACTCATGGAAACCATTGTTGGGTGGGGGCCCCGCAGGTCCACCAGATGAGGTTTCCGTTCAGGTATTTTCTAAGTGGACAGGGCATTACTAGAGGTTTCAAAATATGTTGAAAGAAAAATACAAGCAGTTGGTAATTTTAAGAAACGAAGAAAAAAACACCATCCTCTGTTTTAAATTAATTTTCAATCAACATAATTTTAGCAAGCAAAAAAAAAGGAATCTGAAATTTCAGGCATGAACTGGACAAATGTTACAGTTAAAGCAAAAAAAGAGAAGGAACAATAAAGAGAATTGTCTCACAGCCCACAAACCAAAATAAAGAATGTGTTTGAAGTTTTTGGTATAGTATTAAGTTGAATCCTAATTTTAAAATAAATAAAGTAATAAAGTCGTACCAAATTCCCAGCCTTGGAAAGGAAAGATCAACAAATGTTTGAGCATGATCAGTTTTTTTTTGCAAAAAACATCTATTATACCCCCACAATCTGGTTAAAACCTTCCTTTGGGTTCCCTCCTTTTATTTTTTTTAATTAATTGAGAGAAGCTTTGAGACAAATGTTATTAAGTTATGAATGTTTAAGGCATGAGAATTTTAAAAGCAATTAAAAAGGGAACACAGATGTTATTGCTGATGAACTAGGGAGAGGAGGGTTGGTAAAAAAATGAAGTTGAGTTTATTAATACCATACACAAACATCCACTGGAACTTCCCCTTGTCCCACATTGAATTAAACTGCCGCGTTTTCCAAAATTTGCACACAGATTTGCAGATTGCACTTCTAATGTTGTAATGGGTTTCATGAAAATATATCATAAAAACTAACTTTTAAAATGAACACTGAATAATCGGTGAACGATAATACAGTAAAAAGGCAATGTTTTTTTACCATGTCCACAGATCTTGCATGGCCATTGTTTTTTAAAGTCATGTTTCCAAATTATTCTCTGCAATTTTTTGAAGTGCCCAATTTTCTATTGCCTTTTATCGTTTATTATCATCTGGATATTATTCCTTAACCCAACCTGGAGTGTTTCCAGTAAGTCAGAATCAGAAGGTTTATTTATTGGAGAAAAATGGATCTTCCTCAGCACCGAGTCTCCCGAGAAAATGCATCTCTTATGTAATACTCCTCTGAATGGAGTAAAGCCTGAAAATTAACACAATGTTGGCTTGGGTAGCTCATGTTTGTGTTACTTGTAGAGACATAGAGAATTAGAACAAACATTTTTGACTTTTTTTCATATCCGACGCCAAAACGGCCCTACCCCCATATCCTCCAGAAATATACCCTGAACACCACCTGAGTTTTTAACTTTCCAGCCACTTTAGTTGTTTTTCCTAAATGCAGAATATTCCAGCAAAAAATCTGCAAGCAAATCTTGCATCCGTCCATTGTTAATTAACCATTCAGATTCTAATCAACTCCTAAGGTGCCCCGAGATTTAATTATTACCCAATCATATGCAACAATACAGAAAACCGTTTTTAAAAGTTAAAGTGTACTGGCAATAAACTGACAACTATTTTTAGATAACCAACTAAACTTATAATAATTATAATCCCATTTATTTAGTTTTTCCTCACAAATGTTTGAAGAATTTATGATTTCTTATGGTTTATGCCTTCAGCATGGCAAAGAAGAAGGGTTTCGTATCTTGCTTTTCATTGCTCAGGGCATTGAGTACAAAGATGGACAACCATGTTAAATGGTACAAAGTCCTTGAGATACCACATTTAGAATATTTGTGTTTCTGGTCCACCAAATGGTGTCATTAGCCTGAAAGGTGTGCAGACAAAGATTTCACAAGGATTGTTGCTGCGGGATTGGAGGATTTGGGTTTAGGATAGGCTTGGGGGCTGTTTTTCACTGGAGAATTAGTAAGATTAAAAAATGAGAACGTTACCTGTTCGAGGATTTGATACTTTATTTTAGATGAAGTAACATGAGGATTATTGTGAAGAGCCCCGCAAGGCGCAGTTGCGTCAATACTTCAAAGCAGCGGCGTGAAAACCACATAAACCAATAGCCGAAGTTAAAAATAGTAAGGTTTAACCAGAAGACTAGAACGACTAAGATGAACCTTTAGATTAGAAGGCCGGAGCGGAGGAAGGGCACGTAATCCCTCCATCGTAACTCTCTTCATAAAATAAAGATCAAGAACCTCGAACAGGTAAGTCTTCTCTCGTTTAATTCTTACATTTTAATTTACTATACTTCGGAGTCACATGAGTTGATTACTTGAAGATTTTAAAAGCTCTGTGATTTTCACATGCCGTAATTCACTCCATATGGGCCGCTCTGCTTCAGTTGCCACAGTAGTTAAAGAAAATAATATATTGAACATTGCATTCAATAATTCAATATAACTAATCTTAATAAATATAATATTAATAATAACAAGGAAGTAAATAACCCCTCTATATCCCAGGGAAAAATTAAAACAACAAATGATATGAAACATTGATAAAACACAAAGCAAACAATTGCAAAAAAAAACAGAGACAAACATATCATGTGCAGAACCCCTGGCACTGTGACAACAGGTTTATCCATAAATCTAAAAAAAAATTACTTCTTTAAGAGGAACCAGTCTTGGCGCCTCTAGAATTTGGTCGGAGCGGACATGTCCTGCTTCACACCACAATCCACCGCAGACAATTGATGCCGCCCTTGTGAGTTGAGATTTTATTTTTAACACATGAGTTGTGAACTCCACAGCTAAATACAGAACCTTATTAACCATCTAGAATAGTTTGTAACTGTCACTTTTTAAATATATTTTTTTATTTATTTTATTTTTTTTTTATTGTGTGGGTAATGTGAGCATTGGTGTCCTCACAATCTTCGGAGACTCTTTAGTTACTTTTATAGTAATATGGAGGTCGAGATGCTTAACCACACACAAATGTTTGGTCGACAGGGTATGCTTTAAAAAGAGTTACCTTGGTCTCTTCCAGCCTGCCCCTTGCTTGATATTGCGTTGCTTAGCTTTAATCATAGACATAAAAAGTAATTTTATCTACAAGATATACTGCATACATTCTAAGTGCAACATTTGCAATGTTTTACTCATTTCTGATACAAATGACATGACATAACCTACCTTTTAAAATAATTAAGTTCTGAAAAGAACAGTGACGTAAATGGAGCCACTGCAGAAGCAATGAGACAAGACTGGCATCCCAGATTTTTTTCTGTATATCTGGGTTTGGTAGAATTTATTAAAAAATGTTCGCCTCTCATAAATCGGGATAATTAACACGAGAAACCTCGATAGATTGTCGTTCCTGAAAATGGTCCTTAGGTAGGGACAAAGTACTCCGAGCAACTATAAATGGCACTATAATCTCAGGTGCAAACATAGCAAGGAACCAATAACATCCTGATATTTTACAGTAAGAATAAAATATATATGAACTGTAATAACAAAAGAATTTCCCATTTAATCTTAATATTAAGACATGATATTGTTTCTTAGTGCTAATATCTCCAAGCTGGCTCCATACATCCAATTGTCCTATCGACATTCCATCCAAAACCTCAGATTAACAATTAATATATCTTGTAATGGATACTCTTCTCCTGTACTGAATGTCACCAACAATTACTTTGCACTGGGGATTGTCATGAATGGCTGAGTCATCCATTCTGAGCACCCAATGGAACAAGTGGCCGTGTCCATTTGGTGTCACCATTTTGGAAACCCAGCCAATGACCTGTGGCGGAGTCTTGCCTATTCTTGGTGAGACACATTGCCTAATCGCGCAAAACGGGGAAACATAGAAGCTATTATTTCCCCAATGTAAAGCGAGAATGCAATCCACCGCTACTCTCAGCTCCTGGGTCTGGCTCCCTATGACAATATTTAAGACAACTGGAGATTTACTCTACCGCAAACAGATCAATATTTGGTACCCCATTTCCGACTACAATCTTTTTGACTTCTGGATTTAAACATCCATTCTATATTGTCCCATTGACATTTGTGATCCTGTTTGTCTGCCCAACAATATTGTCCCTCTACTCTCCCACATGCTGTGGTATTAGTCTACTTGTAATTGAACATGTAAGTTCATTCATTGTAGAACAAATAAGCTATATCAATGCATAAAAACGCCCCCCCAATAACTCCAATTTAATTTATTACCATGTGTTAGGAGAATTAATCATCTTGGACAGATCCATCACCACCTCAACGGTGGTGTCCTGTACGCTACACCGCATGGCCAAGGACGAGCTCACTCCGTGCATCTGGAGTTGGATAATAACCGCAGGAGAGAAGCTGCTTGAACCAAAATAATATTTTTCTAGTAGCTTCGTGCACATTTGAGAATCCCACCATTTGCAATTCCAGCTAAACTTTCGTTGGTAACTGCATGGACCCGCACACTTTTAATTTAATTTTTATGTATTTATTTATAAAAAAATATTTTTTTATTTTTTTTAATTTTAATTTATTTATTTTTTACTTTTATTTTTAGTGCTGGTGTCTCTCTGGGCCTCTTAGCAGAACTTTTGATAATGCAGAGGTCCAAACTTCGACAGCAGAATGCTGCTAAAATACAAAACCATTTTAAAAAAACCAATACCCATAGCTTACTACTCGGTTTCTTTCCTCTGATTGGAGGGATAAGGTATCTCAGCGAGACAAGTAAACATGACATTTATTAAATATCCCCAACCTTATCTTTTAGCAGTACTGACATATATCAACTGAATAAATGACAAACCCCCAAATAATCATTTGTTTGGGATGGCTGTAACTTAGAGATGTTGTTGGATTGGACAGAACCTAGGCCTTTAATAGGCTTATGTTTTGCTGAAATACCATTTCTTCAGCTGTCCTCCCTGAGAGAGTTGCATTTTTACAATTAACATAATCCTCTAAGGTAAGACCATTACAATGTGAATTCTGATCCCCTCAGTAACCACAAAGTGCTGGTTTCATAATTATGTGAATTATAAGAAGCTAAGTTTACCCATTAGGTAAATTGCTTTACATTGCCTCAGCTGACCCACAAATTAAACGCTTAAAGTAACCTGCGATAATGATGCATTGGTATCTGAATAATATAAGTATTCTTTTTTTTTTTAATTTTTTAATTTTTTTTTAACGTCTATAGAAACGATATTAGCAGCCTTGTGGATAACAACTGCGTTACATGTGGTTGAAAGGTGTACTTTATTAAATGCCTATACTGATACAGGATGCCTATGGTCATTGCTCTCAAGGGAGACCTCATCCAACCTAAGAAGGCACTTGGAGAGGTCAGATTTCCCTCATTTTTAACAGGCACCGTACATATGTATGGAACTTCATCGGAGTTTGCCTGGGAATCTTTGGGTCTTTGGGTCTTTTGGACCCTCGACGCGAGTAAAGTGTGGAGAATTTTTTTTTCCTCCCATTTCTAGTCTCCCCACACATTCTTGTCCTCTCATGGAAAGGAGGTAACGTTCTTTACCACATTTTCTTGTGTATTTGTGCATAATCATATATGTTCCATGTTTAGAATTATAGATTCTAAACAGGCGCATTCTACTTTCAGAATAGTTTTCATAAATCGCTGTAATCCACACAGTTTCTCCCAAATTATAAGGGTTGATGTGGAGCTGTACTTGGGTATAATCCCACTTTTTGTACCCATCTCCCTGCCTTCTGCTGGACACTCCCAGAATCAAAACCTTTGTATTCCAACATATCCTGATCATATAACACATTAAACTAAGGAACTGCATCTGGTAACCACATATACTCAGAGCAGACCTGGTATGCTTACCTAATTATGTTGTGGCCTCAGCCCGTTATGACACTGACTCTACGGCCACCGGTATCGAAACCTGCTTCCGCACTATATCTATTTTCCTGAGCCGCTGCGATGGGACCGCAATGCTGCGTGCCCATGCTAATTTGCCACCTCCCTCTGAACATGCTCCCTTTTTTTTTTTTACCACTTTTACACGGAGCTTAGGTATCTCGCTGGAAGTTTTTTTAAAACTTACCTGCGAGGTTTTTCCTACTTTTTACACCGGTGGGACAGATGGGACTTCGTTCGCTTCTCTCAGGCCAGCATTTCCCCATTCTTGGCGCACTAATGACGCGCCATTGTGCCTGGGGGCGCTTCTTCTGTCACTCAACGTGACTCCGAAGTAAAATAGGAGGTTGAGGGTGATGTTTATAGAATTTTTTTAAGTTATGAGCCATTAATAAGTGTTGGATTGGTCACACAGTTGGATTTTTTCCCTCATGGCGGCGGACTAAATGAAGGCAATGTATTTAAGATGAGAGGGAAACATTAAATGGACCAGCGGGACAACTTTTCAAATAATGCTTCAAGAGAGAAGAAAAAGCTGTAGAGGCTGATACAATTACAATGTTAAAATACATTCAGACATATGGCCAAAAGTCAAGCAAAGTGGTATGATAACCAGGTAAACATCTTGGTCCAGCATGGACTAACTGGGCTGAAATATATTCCTACGCAACTCGTGTGACTTGAAAAACAATTTGCAACAGTAAAAGCGCTTGGAGCAATTTATCACACTTTAAAAAGTCTGAAATAATAGTGATGAATAAACAGAATCCATATATTTATGTTAACTGATGTTTTATTATTTGTATTTAAAAATAATGAGAAATATCTTCAGAACAGTTAATTTTTAAAATGTTATATTGCCTGAACTTCAATCACTGGTACTCTTGTCAGGCACAAGCAGGATGGTATGTTCTACCCTATCTATCACTATTTGGTAATGATATTCCATTTTTCTCAGCTTGTTTATTATACATGGAAGTGCTTATAAACTAATTCCTTGCTATGACTGTAGATTATAACTTTGCAATAGATACTTCTTAAACAAGGCTACGATATGATAGTTGACAGGTAGTGACATTTTACCTTATTCCCTGGCACAATCCAAAAATCCATTGGCTTGAAATAAATATTTTGATTACACAGGTGTATTTCTGGAATGAAAATGTTAGTTACATCATGGATAGTCAAATCTCAGTGATTTTTAGTGCAATGATTTTACTTTACATTATGAGGCACCTTTCAAATACTGTTTAGTAATTGAAAGTAAACATGTATGAATGTGAAATAGTGCGGTTCAGCATGTTAAATTGTAGTGCACCAGTTATCCTGCTAGAATATCATGTGCTAATGTATAGGCCTAACTAAAGTCAGTAAAAATAGATGCTACTCTAATCTGTTGGGAGAACTTTGCAACAGCTTAGGACTGACATTCCATTTCTATTATTAGACAACCTGGTAAATCATATGGAATTATCCACTCAACCCAGTGATTTTATTGCATAATTTGGTTTCTGATCTCGAAATAAATCAATATGACCACCTGATCACAAAAGGTCAATGGAAGGTGAGGAGGCTAGCGGTGTTCCGCAGGGGCCAGTGCTGGGGCTGCCATTCTTCATGTTGTATATTAATGGTTTGGACAGGGGGATTGAAAGCTCTGTGGCCAAGTTTACAGATGATATGAAAATAGGTGGAAGGGCAGGTAGTGGAAAGCAAGGACTCTGCAGAAGGACGTGGACAGGTTGGAAGAGTGGGCAGAGAATTGGCAGATGGAATTATAGTGCAACAAAGTGTGGAGTCATGCATTTTGGTTGTAGGAATAAAGGCGTAGACGATTTTCTAAATGGGGAGAGAATCTAGAAATCGGAGGTGCAAATGGACTTCGTTGTGCTGGTGTAGGATTCCCAAAAAGTTAATCTGCAAGTCAAATCGGTAGTAAAGAAAGCAAACTCAATGCTAGCATTTATGTGAAGAGGGCTTGTATACAAAAACAGGGATTTAATTCTGAGGCTCTATAAGGCAATGGTAAGGCTGCATTTGGAATATTGTGAGCAATTTTGAGCACCATATCTGAGGAAGGATGTGCTGGCTCTGTAGAGTGTCCTGAGGAAGTTTACAAGAATGATCCCAGGAATGAATAGGTTAAACTACGATGAGCATTTGTCGGCACTGGGCCTGTCCTCGCTTCAGTTCAGTTTGGAATATACAGAATAGTGAAAGGTTTGGATAGAGTGGATGTGGAGAGGATATTTCCACTAGTGGGAGAGTCCAGGACTAGAGGTCATAGCCTCAGAATTAAAGGATGTTCTTTTAGGAAGGAAATGAGGAGAAAATCCTTTAATCAGAGGGTGGTGAATGACAGGAATAGATCAGGTCTCTTGCCCAGAGTAGGAAATCAAGAACCAGAGGATATAGGTTTAAGGGGAGGGGGGAAAGATTTAATAGGAACCTGAGGGGTAACTTTTTCACATGAAGGGAGGTGGATGTATGCAACAAGCTGCTGGAGGAGGTAGTTGAGGCAGATCGTATTGCAATGTTTGAGAATCATTTGGACAGGTACATGGATAGGACAGGTTTATAGGGTTATGAGCCAAACTCAGGCAGGTGGGACTAGTGTAGATGGGACATGTTGGTCAGTGTGGGAAAGTTGGGCTGTTGGCCCTGTTTTCATACTGTATGGCTCTATCACTCTATGACACTAAGAGCTTGAAATGGCACTGAAACAACCGTTAGCACACTGGAAAATAAAGTAAGATAATGGATTTGAGTTGGACTGGAAAAGATTTGTTCCATATGTTCCATGGAAAGAAAATATATGGAGCAGTCAACTTCCCATAGCAACAAATATTTGGATAGAAGGAAAGAGGTTGTATAATGTCAGGACAGGTTCAGTCGGGTAGCAGTGGTAGGTAGTGGATGCCTGTTTGGTCTCTGTTCAAGGAAGAAAGGGTTTGGCATGGGTTTGGACATGTTGAGGGATTGCCCTGAGAGTGATGAGAAAGGCATATTATATTAAATAGTATCAGTGGGACTGCTATGATATCCACAAATAATCTAAATCAGCATATTTCAATCTTGTAAGAAAATTGTTTTGATCAAAGCAAATCAATCTAAATATGGGAGGTAATGGATAAGATTTTTATCTTCACCTTCCACGGTAAACTAGTGGAGTGAATTACAGGCACTGTCATTCCAAAAACGACTCAATTTGATCCCTTCATTTCTCTGCCTTAAAACGTGGGGAGATTATATAACTGGCAGGCAATTCATTCCACCAGTTTAATGGCCCGGACATAAAAATGGAAATTCTACCACAATATCTGTACTATTTTTATGTATAATTTACCTTTAGAGAAATACAAATGTGCTTTTCCTCTAGAAAGCGGAAAGGTAGAGGCACACTGTGTATCACAAGAACAAATACAATCACTAAAGACTGTTGTCCCTGAAATAGGTTAGCATTACACAAGGGAATTCATTAGCATTGTTTTGTAACTGGTACTAACAAATGTTGTGATTTTTTAGGTTGTTAGAACATTAAAACAACATTAGGAAGATTGCTAATACTATTCTAATGCTGTGAAAATAGCAAAGATAAATTTCTAGGTCTTTGTCTCCAATTGTATTGGCATACAGTAACTGTATTCCATGAATCACCCAGATAGAACCTACCTCAAGATAATTTCTAAAAATAGGTTAATATCTACAGTGTATCTGCTTTGCTTTGCCTATAATTTGCAAATGTAACATATAAATGTGATTGAATTCATGAATATGCAGCAAAAATTCTGCATAACACAATTTTAAAAGGTCAGTTACATAATATATTCAATTGTGTGCATGCACACTGCTTAAATTAGCTCCATGAGTTGCCCTTTTATCTATTAAGACTGAAGAAAGACTGGATAGACTTGGCTTGTACTCGCTGGAATTTAGAAGATTGAGGGGTGATCTCATAGAGACTTACAAAATTCTTAAGGGGTTGGACAGGCTAGATGCAGGAAGATTGTTCCCGATGTTGGGGAAGTCCAGGACAAGGAGTCACAGTTTAAGGATAAGGGGGAAGTCTTTTACGACCGAGATGAGAAAATCATTTTTCACACAGAGTGGTGAATCTGTGGAATTCTCTGCCACAGAAGGTAGTTGAGGCCAGTTCGTTGGCCATATTTAAGAGGGAGTTGGATGTGGCCCTTGTGGCTGAAGGGATCAGGGGGTATGGAGAGAAGGCAGGTACAGGATACTGAGTTGGATGATCAGCCATGATCATATTGAATGGCGGTGCAGGCTCGAAGGGCCGAATGGCCTGCTCCTGCACCTAATTTCTATCTTTCTATGTTTCTATTAACAAATTGATTTATATAGAGTTCAAAAGAAGAGGAAACGTGTTAGTTTTGCAGAAAAAAACTACTCTTTATCTGCAAACTTACAAACTGATCTTTAACAAGCCAAGATAGGTAAAGGGGACGCACATGAATAAAAAAGCTAAGCATATTCGCAAGAGGTGCAAGAAAACCAAAGATGCTCTCCAACATGGGGCAACATTGTGTTTGTCGCAGGAAACTGGGAATTAGAGGAGACGGGTTTCAGACAATTGGCAAAAGAACTAAGGAAGAAAAAATATATACATTATTAACAGAGATTTGTTATGATCCCCTGAGGCTGCCTGAAAAGAAGGGAAGTAGATTCAATAGTAATTTTAAAAACTGGGTATATACATGCAAATGAAATATCTGCAAGGCACTGGGGAAAGAGTAAGTTATGGGACATATCAGAAAGCTCTTTCAAGCAATCATTCTGAATGTTCTCAGAGATTAGGATTCAGTGTTGTCCACAATCATCACTACATTACGGTACCATATTTAAAGACACATCCACATATGACAACTCCTAAATGTCTCTTCTTTGTTAAGGCCAATAATTAAACACATAGATTTAAATTACAGAAACAGCTCATTCTTCAGATGGCAGGAATAATAATGCTGCTAAATGATACATTTCTTCCAAATTTGGTAAATACTTTGTCAATCAATCTTACCAAATTTGATATGGATCATTGTCATGGAAAATTGAGTGTTGCATACAGTAGAATAAATGGTCAGGGAGAGTCACAGAAGGTTAGAGCAAGAAAGAAGCTATTCAATCCATCATGTCTGCACTGGTCAAAAAGAGATGATTTACCTAAACCACTTCCAGCAGTCGTCCGTATTCTGCAGGTCACTGCTGTTCAACTACACATCCAAATATTTGGTAAAAGTGGTGCGGCCTTCTGCCTCAACCAAATTTGCAGATAGGTACGGGCCGACCATTTTACTTCGGAGTCACGTGAGTGACTACATGAATAGAAGCCCGTACAGCCGTTGGTGCGTCATGACGTCAGACGCTGGTGCAGTCGAGCGGTTGGAGCAGCAGCGCTCCTCCGAGCGGTAAGTTTAAACCGCGGGTTATTCGAAGAGCTGGAGAATTCGGCGGGTGCAGCAGCATCTAAGGAGCGAAGGAGATGGGCGACGTTGCGGGTCGAGACCCTTCTTCATACTTCACCCTCGATTCTCCAGCATTTGCAGTTCTTCGTTAAACAAGTTTAAAGAGGAAAGGTTTTTTAAAAATTTTACCGCATGTTCAATTTCTGCGGCGGTTTGGGTAGAGAATGTTGCAGAAAGGGAAGAAGGTGTCGGCGAGGCGCTCCGGGGGTAGAAAGGAAAAGTGGCTGGAGAGCTTGTGCTAGCAGCACCTGTTTCAGGGCTGCAGAACTATCCTGCCTGTGAGGAGGATGTTCCAGCTCCGTGAGGAGGAGTGGTGCCCAAGCCAGGCTGATGGAGAGCTTGTGCTAGCAGCACCTGTTTCAGGGCTGCAGAACTATCCTGCCTGTGAGGAGGATGTTCTATCAGGGCAGTTTGCTGACACTGTTTCTATGCTGGGGGAGAGCAGTAAAGGTGTTCGGTTGGAGGTAATTCCGAACATTGCTGGGAAGTTTGCTGAGTGTAGAGGCAGGAAAGGCGATTGATGTAGAATTGGCCGAAGCCATTCAGTATATGCTCTCCCATCAGTTACAGGAGCTAGCTATGGATGTAGTAGCAAAGAACTATAAAGCTCCTGTTAATTGTGATCTCCTGAAGGTACCGGTGGTTAATCACCAAATTTGCATAGATGGGTTTGCCTGCTAGGGCCCAGGAGATGAAGTTTTAAAAAGTGCTTAAACTGTTGTCAGCAGGTATTACAGCTGTGGTGAAAGTTATTGATACAAATGATATGGTTGAAGCACACCAGGATGAACTGGGACTCCTTTGTAATGCATTTTGAAATTAATAATATCGGGAGGGCCGCTATTAGGCCAGTGCTAACCCGAATTTGGCGAGTTGTGCAAACCGACCAGTGTACCACCACGAAATCTGTGTTTGGTGGTAACCTTGCAAAAAGGGTCAAAGACTATTATGAGGTTGTTATAACCATGGCCCTCATTAAGCCAGCTGGAAGCAAGGCAAAAAAGGTTCTCTACAAGAAGTCGAGGACAACAAGGCTGCAAGGAAAGATGCTGGTAAGGAATATAACATTGACAGACGATGAATTAACTGATGTTCCTGTTCAAATTGGGGAAGGTTAAAATTGTTCTCAAACAATGGCAGCAGTTGACATCAGATTTGTTCATACTTAGTGTATTAAAAGGGGTGAAAAATTGGATTTTACTATAAGGACAGTCTACCTAATCAACATTTTCCTAGTCATAAACGTATTTTTCAGATGAGGAAAATGTGCTTATTCAAGCAGAGATTCAGTCGTTACATAAGAAGGGGTAATTGAGCCTTCTGTCTATCAAAGTCAACAATTTCTGTCAAGTATATTTCCAGATCTAAAAAGACTGGGGGATGTAGAATTATTCTGGATTTATCGAACAAATTTGTTTGTTATAGGCATTTCAAAATGGAGACCTTTACCACGGGCAAACATCTAGTGTCCAAAGGGTATTATATGGCAACCATTGATTTAAAGAATGCGTATTACGCAGTGTCTATTCATGGTGATGATAGAAGATATTTGAAATTTATTTGGATGACTGAGCTGTGGCAATTCAGGACATTGCCAAATGGATTAACTTCAGCTCCTAGGTTATTTACTAAATTGGTAAAACCTGTGTTAGCATTACTTGGAGCTCAGGGGCATGTGGTAATGGCCTATTTAGATGATATTCTGATTGTTGGAAAGACTCATGCTGAAACTCAATCATCAGTTTTCAGTTGTTAAAATCACTTTTGAACAAATGGGATTTGTTATTCACCCAGATAAATCTAAATTATCACCAGTCCAAATTATTGATTATCTGGGATTTACCATTAATTCCAATCACATGTTGGTAACTTTGCCCAGGGATAAATTGAATCAGTTAATTGAGGACTGTGTTAATCTCGTTGGAGAACAACGGCCTTCGATTAGACAAGTAGCCAGTTTTATTGGGAAGTTGTTGCAGCCTTTCCAGCTGTGCAGTATGGTCCTCTGCATTATCAACAATTACAACCATCAAAGGAACAGGCACTGAGAATACAAAGGGGCCATTTTTGATAGGCCTATGCAGTTGTCAGCTGGGGCGATTGCTGACATACAATGGTGGATAGTACATGTTTCAAAAAATTTAAGGAAGGTTTGGTGGAATCACCGTCACTGATATTACAGACTGATGTAAGTGCACTGGGTTGGGGTGCAACAGATATGTCTTCTAGTTGTGGAGGGAGATGGAATGTGGATGAGACATCGCTTCCTCAATTAAGAGGGATTAATTATTTAGAGTTGTTGGGCACCTGGTATGGGCTCAAAGCTTGTTGTTCTACAAGGAGGGATCTGCATGTGCAGGTCAGATTGACAACACCACAGCAGTGGCATATGTAAACCACATGGGTGGAATTAAGTCACAGTCTTGTGATAGACTGGCTAACCAGATTTGGAGCTGGTGTATTGACCAAAATATCTGGCTTTCAGCACTTTATTTGCCAGGAAGAGGTCACGTCAGTTTAATGACAACATTGAATGGATGTTAAATCAGGATGTACTTAACCAAATGATTGATCAGTATGCATTGCCAGATATTGACTTGTTTGCATCTCGATTAAATCATCAGTTACCTAGATATGTTTCATGATAACCAGATCCTGGGGCAGTAGCAGTGGATGCATTTTCGCTGCATTGGGGGAGGAATGTTTGTGTATGTATTTCCTTCATTCTGTCTCATCAGCAGATGTTTGCAAAAGATCAAGGAGGACTCCGCTTCAGGGGTATTGGTAGTGCCAGATTGGCCTACACGAGCATGGTTTCCCGTTGTATTACAAATGGCTAGGGAGCCTTACATGCTTATGCCCAAGAATAAAAATCTACTGGTAAATCCAGTCACTGGGGATCAACATCCTTTATAGGATCGTATTGATCTGTTAATTTACAGATTTTAAGGAGGCCATACCTGGGGAGAGGACTGTCTCATCGGACGGTGGATGTTCTCACGTCGGCCTGCAGGGATAGTACACAGCCGCAATATATCACCTATATAAGGAAGTGGGAGCAATTCTGCCTACAGCAGGACATTGTATATCACACTGCAGGGATCACGGATGTATTGGAGTTTGTCAACTCTTTATTTTGACCAAAAAAAAAAATAATTAAGTTACAGTGCGATTAATTCAGCCAGAAGTGCTCTGTCTTCTTATTTACCTATGAATGCAGAATTGCATACAGTAGGGACACATCCGTTAGTTTCACGATTCATGAAGGGAATTTTTCAATTTTAATCCTCCTAAACCCACGTATGCCGGTATTTGGAATGTGAGTGAGGTTTTTATGGCTCTTCGCCAGTGGGCTCCGGTTACAAGCCTATCAGTAGCCAAATTATCTATGAAGGTGGTCATGCTTATGGCATTGGTTTCAGCTCAACGTGTATAAATGTTGCAAAAGCTACGGCTAGATAGAATGCATGTGTCGGCTGATGCCATTATATTTTATGTCTATGATTTGCTTAAACATAATAAAAGAGGCATGACAGGATGTAAGATTGTGTTTTCAGCATACCCCGCAGATGATCGCTTCTGTATAGTCTCACATTTATCTCGTTACATTGAGATTACTAAACCTCTGAGAGGAACAGAGTTGGCTTTGTTTATTAGTCACAAAAAACCACACAGTAAGGTGTCGGTGCAAACGATTTCAAGGTCCTCGCGGCCGCAGGATGGTCCAGTGAGCTAACTTTTCAGAGGTTTTATCACAAGCCGATTTCAAGGCTCGGGGTGTTTGCTGATTCTGGTGTCAGTACTGTTACATTTTTCCCCTGAGTTAGAGGGGTTTGTTATGATTTGTTTGTAAATAAACTGTTTTTTTCATTTAACAAATGTATTACTGATGCATGATTGATTGTTAACGACTTTTGAGTCAATCCAGGCAGTGTGATCGTCGGATTTGAGTCTGCGGCGTGAATTCACAGTGCTTTGAAGTCTTCACGTAGTCACTCACGTGACTCCGAAGTAAAATAGTAAGATTAAATGAGAACTTACCAGTTTGAAGTATGATCTTTATTTTATGAGGAGTCGAGTTGAGGGACTACGTGCCCTCCGCTCCCACCCTCATAGATCTCATCTGGTAGTTCTAGTTTTATCATCTTACTGTTATACTTCGGTCATTGTTAGCTGTGAATTCATTCCGCTGCTTTGAAGATTGACGCACCAACGGCTGTACGGGCTTCTATTCACGTAGTCCCTCAACTCGACTCCTCATAAAATAAAGATCAAACTTCAAACTGGTAAGTTCTCGTTTAATCTTACTATTCTCTGTGTCATTTAGAAACATAGAAACATAGAAATTAGGTGCAGGAGTAGGCCATTCGGCCCTTCGAGCCTGCACCGCCATTCAATATGATCATGGCTGATCATCCAACTCAGTATCCCGTACCTGCCTTCTCTCCATACCTTCTGATCCCCTTAGCCACACGGGCCACATCTAACTCCCTCTTAAAGTCTTTCTCATCTTAGTCTTAAAGGATTTCCCCCTTATCCTTAAGCTGTGACCCCTTGTCCTGGACTTCCCCAACATTGGGAACAATCTTCCTGCATCTAGCCTGTCCAACCCCTTAAGAATTTTGTAAGTTTCTATAAGATCCCCTCTCAATCTCCAAAATTCTAGAGAGTATAAGCCGAGTCTATCCAATCTTTCTTCATAAGTCATTCCTGACATCCCAGGAATCAGTCTGGTGAACCTTCTCTGCACTCCCTCTATGGCAATAATGTCCTTCCTCAGATTTGGAGGCCAAAACTGTACGCAATACTCCAGGTGTGGTCTCACCAAGACCCTGTACAACTGAAGTAGAACCTCCCTGCTCCTATACTCAAATCCTTTTGCTATGATAGCTAACATACCATTCACTTTCTTCACAGCCTGCTGCACCTGCATGCCTACTTTCAATGACTGGTGTACCATGACACCCAGGTCTTGCTGCATCTCCCCTTTTCCTAATCGGCCACCATTAAAATAATAGTCCGCTTTCCTGTTTTTGCCACCAGGGTGGATAACCTCACATTTATCCACATTATACTGCATCTGCCAAACATTTGCCCACTCACCCAGCCTATCCAAGTCACCTTGCAGTCTCCTAGCATCCTCCTCACAGCTAACACTGCCCCCCAGCTTAGTGTCATCTGCAAACTTGGAGATATTGCCTTCAATTCCCTCATCCAGATCATTAATATATATTGTAAATAGCTGGGGTCCCAGCACTGAGCCCTGCAGTACCCCACTAGTCACTGCCTGCCATTGTGAAAAAGACCCATTTACTCCTACTCTTTGCTTCCTGTTTGCCAGTCAGTTTTCTATCCACATCAATACTGAACCCCTAATGCCGTATGCTTTAAGTTTGTGTACTAATCTCGTATGTGGGACCTTGTCGAAAGCCTTCTGGAAGTCCAGATATACCACATCCACAGGTTCTCCCTTATCCACGCTACTAGTTACATTCTCGAAAAATTCCACAAGATTCGTCAGACATGATTTACCTTTCGTAAATCCATGCTGACTTTGTCCAATGATTTCACCACTTTCCAAATGTGCTGCTATCCCGTCTTTAATAACTGACTCTAGCAGTTTGCCCACTACTGATGTTAGACTAACTGGTCTGTAATTCCTCGTTTTCTCTCTCCCTCCTTTCTTAAAAAGAGGGGTTACGTTTGCTACCCGCCAAACCTCAGGAACTAATCCAGAATCTAAAGAGTTTTGAAAGAGTATCACTAATGCATCCACTATTTCCTGAGCTACTTCCTTAAGTACTCTGGGATGCAGCCTATCTGGCCCTGGGGATTTATCGGCCTTAAATCTATTCCATTTACCCAACAGCACTTCCCAACTAACCTGGATTTCACTCAATTCCTCTTTTGACCCGCGGTCCCCTGCTATTTCCGGCAGATCATTTATGTCTTCCTTAGTGAAGACGGAACCAAAGTAGTTATTCAATTGGTCTGCCATATCCTTGTTCCCCATGATCAACTCGCCTGTTTCTGACTGCAAGGGACCTACATTTGTTTTAACTAATCTCTCTCTTCACATATCCATAAAAACTTTTGCAGTCAGTTTTTATGTTCCCTGCCAGTTTTCTTTCATAATCTACTTTTCCTTTCCTAATTAAGCCCTTTGTCCTCCTCTGGTCTCTGAATTTCTCCCAGTCCTCTGGTATGCTGCTTTTTCTGGCTACTTTGTACGCATCATCCTTTGCTTTGATACTCTCCCTGATTTCCCTTGTTATCCACGGATGCACTACCTTCCCCGATTTATTCTTTTGCCAAACTGGGATGAACAATTTTTGTAGTTCATCCATGCAGTCTTTAAATGTCTTCCATTGCATATCCACCGTCAACCCTTTTAGAATTAATTGCCAGTCAATCTTGGCCAATTCACGTCTCATACCCTCAAAGTTACCTTTCTTTAAGTTCAGAACCATTGTTTCTGAATTAACAATGTCACTCTCCATCCTAATGACGAACTCAACCATATTATGGTCACTCTTGCCCAAGGGGGCACGTACAACAAGACGGCTAACTACCCCTTCCTCATTACTCAAAACCCAGTCTAAAATAGCGTGCTCTCTCGTTGGTTCCTCTCCATGTTGATTTAGATAACTATCCCGCATACATTTCAAAAACCCCTCTTCCTCAGCACCCCTGCCAATTTGATTCACCCAATCTATATGTAGATTGAAGTCACCCATTATAACTGTTTTGCCTTTGTCGCAAGCATTTCTAATTTCCTGTTTGATACCATCCCCAACTTCACTGCTACTGTTAGGTAGCCTTTACACAACACCCACCAGCGTTTTCTGCCCCTTAGTGTTTTGCAGCTCTACCCATACCGATTCCACATCCTCCAAGCTAATGTCCTTCCTTTCCATTGCGTTAATCTCCTCTTTAACCAGCAATGCTACCCCACCTCCTTTTCCTTTCTCTCTATCCCTCCTGAATATTGAATATCCCTGGATGTTCAGCTCCCAGCCTACGTCACCCTGGGGCCATGTCTCCGTGATCCAAACTATATCATAACCATTAATAGCTATCTGCATGTTCAACTCGTCCACCTTATTACGAATATTCCTTGCATTGAGACACAAAGCCTTCAGGCTTGTCTTTACAACACTCTTACCCCTTGTACAATTATGCTGAAAAGTGGCCCTTTTTGATTTTTGCCCTGGTTTTGTCTGCCTGCCACTTTTACTTTTCACCTTGCTACCTATTGCTTCTACCCTCATTTCTTCTTCTCCCATTAATATTTTCACCAATTGTTATAATCTTTTGTTTGACCTCTGTTAAGGAAAATAGATGGTTCTTACTTAGTCTATCTGGGCCCTTCAATTTTATCAATCTTACTTTTAGAGAGTCATAGAGTCATACAGAGTAGAGACGGGGCATTTGGCCCAATTTGCCCATGCCCTATCTAAACTAATCCCACCTGCCCTTTTTTGGTTCACGTCCTATTAAGCCATGAACGGGTCCAAATAATTCTTAGACGTTATGATAGTACCTTGCTTTCCTCAGCTTATCGTGTTCCAACGAAAATAATCATAGCTTCTGGCAACATCCTCATTAATCTCTTCTGCACCTTCTCCATTGTAATCATATCTTTCCTGTATCATGGTGACCTACATTGTAATGAAGTTCACAACCTGTGGCTTTATTTGTGTTGTACATGCACGGAACTCTGTGAAATGGTACTGTTGACATCCATCGGTCATCGTCTTTTGTATTTTTTTCACTGAACCAATTTTGCATTCAATTTGCCAGTTTCCCCCAGATAGCATGGGCTTTCACATTTTTGAACCAGCCTGCCTTGTGGGGCCTAGTTGAAAATCATACCAAAATTCATGCAAGAACATAAGAACTCGGAGCAAGAATAGGCTATATGCTCCTTATGCCTGGTCCACCATTTAATAAGATCATGTCTGATGTTTTATCGTGATGCCACTTTCCTGCACTGAGCCAATATACCTCCATCACTGCAATATTTGCATATTTATTGATCCATGTTGTGGTTATACTCAGTGAACATATAGTCTACATTAGATGCTAATCCTCATCATTCTATCAATTTATTTCCTCTCCTCCCCCCCCCCCCCCCCCCCCCCCCCCCCCCCCATCGCCTTCGGAATCGCATGCACAGGCAGCAGGCAGATCTACAGCGCCACTGATGGTAGGTTTTGTAACAACGCCAACTAATGTGGATGGGGCATGTTGGTGAGCATGGGCAAGTTGGGCCGAATGGCCTATTTCCATGCTGTATGACTCTATGACTCTAAGAAGGAAAATAGAGATAACCTAGGAAATTATAGGCTGGTGAGCATCACATCAGTGGCAGGGAACCTATTGGAGAGAAATAGGATTTACTCGCATTTGGAAGAGAATGTGCTAATTATGAACAGTCAACATGGCTTTGTCTAAGACAGGTCAAAACCTAAAAACTTGATTGAGCTTTTGTGGAAGTGACAGAGGTGATTAACAATTGTAATGCATGATGTCTACATGGACTTTAGTAAACCATTTGCCAAGTTCCCTCATGGTACACTGATCTAGAAAATTTAAATGCATGGGATCCATAGTGACTTGATAGCTGGTATTCACAACTAATTTACCATAGAAGACAGAGAGTAGAAGTGGAAGTCTGTTATTCTAGGTTGCAGTAAGTGTTGTTCCACAGGGATCAGTGCTGTTCACATCAGTTTTATTGTTTGGTATCATATCATCATATATAATTTAAAACTGTGGGTGTGTGTGATTTTGCCTTTGAAACGTATCTCCTCGAAAACCAGATGCTGAAACGAGGAAATATTTATCATATTTCAGTAGAGATTTTCCTTGTGATTTTAGAAATCCACTCCTCTGTACATTTGGTACATTATTTTCCTGACTTTTTAAATTAAAATTGTAGCCCAATCTGACCTTTTATTTTAATCTGACTGCTGCCCAGCTGCTGACGTTACAATAACAGTGAAAATGTTACATCTTCTGGTAGAAATGTTCCTTATGATTTCAAAAATCCAAGTCCTCTATAAATTTGGTCAATTATTTCCAGAGATATTTACTAACATTTATCATCAAACTGACATTTTTTTTAAAATATAAAGGCTGCCCAGCTGCTAACCTCACAATGCCTTTCCTCGTTGCCACGCCCCCGCTCTGGATTAATGCAGCTGCTGTCAACGCGCATGCACAGTTTCCCACGAGGTACGTCCCCCCTCCCGTTCTTCAAAAGGCGCAGAAAGAATGAGAAAGTTCTGCAGCAAAGATCCTACAGCTCCGTAATAGGATCTCTGTTCTGCAGATCGCGAGGTCACCGGTGCTCACGTGCTGAAGTAGTTTCTCCTCGCTGCCCATGAAGCTTGTGAAGCCACGCTCTTCCCCTCCCCCGCCCACCCGCTCACTCAGCTGCAGGTTTCCAGAGAGTCAGGCCGGTTCTGTCTCTCTCCGCTTTTCGCAACCCACTCACACGCCCGGCTCTCCTCCACCTCCCCCCCCCCCTCCTCCTCACACCTCCTCCCCTCTCCTCCCTCCCTCTCTCCCTCCCTCTCTCCCTTCTCCTCTCTCCCTTCTCCTCTCTACCCGTCACAGTGGATGACTTCTTCTCCATGTCCGTGGTCCGCAGTCCGTAATGCTGGCGCAAGCCACAATCAGCCGGCCCTCCGCTACTTCTGGCAGTCCTCAGCAAAGAGCCTGCAGCTCGTTATGGGATCTTTAGTCCTCTTATCGTTCCGGGCCTCACTCAGACCCCCGCAACCGGCCGCCCCACACCCCTCCTCTCTCCCCCTCCCCCTCTCTCTCTCTCCCCATCTCTCTCTCTCTCTCTCCTCTCTCTCACCTCCCATCTCTCTCCCCTTCCCCACCACCCTCCCCCCTCTACTCCTCCCCTCCACCCCATCTCCTTCTGTCTCTTGCCCTTCTGTTTTTGCCCCTCTCTCTTTGTCTCTCCCCCTTCTTTACCTGTCCTCACTCTCTACCCCACCCCCCTCCCTCTCTAGATGTGCCTGTGAGTTGGGGGCTATGCATCAGTGGATAGGGTGGTTATGGGGTAAAAGGAGCAAATTAATAATATTAATATAATATCAAGTGAGGTAGTTAGTGTGTGTGTGTGTGGGAGTGGTTAGTGTGTGTGACACTAACCCCCCCCCCCCCCCCCCCCCACCCCTTGCAACCGTGCATTGGGGAAACAGACCCAATGGGTCTGCACTTGGTCTGTGTGTGTGTGTGTATATAAATATATAAATGGGACACAAATACCAATGGGTTGGTTAGTATCTTTGCAAATAAGTTTGCAAACATTTGCAAAATGGTGGAGAGTGAAGAAGGATATCTTCACAGCACAAGGTCCATATTCTACAGGTCACAGCTGTTGAACTATACACCCTAGCATGTAGATCAGTTACATGTGGATTGAGAAATTGAGGTTAATCAAAAGTGTTAGGTGTTGCCCCTTGATATGTCAAATATCAGTGGCAGGACCCTGAACAGGATTAATGTACAAAGGGATATGGAGTCCAAGTCCGTAGTTGCTTGAAAGTAGCAATGCAAGTAGAACGCGTGGTATAGAGGGCATATGGTATGCTTGCCTTCATCAGTGAGGAGTAAAAGAGTCAGGAAGTCAAATTGTTGCTTTATTAAACTTTGGTCGAGGTGCATTTGGAGTATTAAGTGCAATTTTGATTGCCCCACAACATGAAGGATGTGCAGGCTTTAGACCAGCGGCAGAGGGTTTCCCAAGATGCTGCCTAGATTAGCGGGTATTAGCTATAAGGAGAGGTAGGTCAAACTTGGATTCCTTTCTCTGGAGCATTGGAGACTGAGGGGTTTATAACATTATGAGAGGCACAGATAGTTTAGATAGTCAGAGCATTTTCTCCAGGGTGTAAATATCAAATATGAGAGGGTATAGCTTTAAGGTGTGGGTGGATCGTTTAAAGGAAATATTTGTGGCAAATTTTTAATGCAAATAGTGATAGGTGGCTGGAATGCATTGTCTGGGATGGTGGTGGAAATAGATACAATAGCAGCATTTAAGAGGCCTTTAGATGAGCTGATGGGCATGCAGAGAATGGAAGGATACGAATCATGTGCAGCCAGAAGAGATTAGTTTAATTTGGTAACATGTTCACCAGAGATATCACGAGATGAAGGGCCTGTCCCTGTGTTATGCTGGTTAATGTTCAAATAATCCCTTTTTATTTGACAGAACCTTCCCTTAACAAATTCCTGATTAAATTATGGTTTCCTTTCTAAATAATGGTCGATACTAAATAATGCCTCTTGGAACTGATTTGAGTAATTTGCCCACAACTGAAGCTATGGTCTGTCATTAATTAATTTATGCCTTCCTCCCTTGACACACAATGCCGCAACGCGAGTTTCTGCCCCCACTCCTGCACTGAGGAAGAATTGAAAATGAATGGTCAGAGCCGTTGCAGTTTCCTCTCCTGTTTCCTTAACATCTGGGTTGTTATTTCATCCTGGCCTGGCGACTGATCCACTTTCAACAATTCTAAATTCTCTCATAGTATTAGCAGGCGTATCCCACCCAATACATTACATGTGTCCTCCTTATCTATAAAACCATCTCCCTCCTCCCCCTTTTGGTGGTTCATCATTCCACAGGTTCACTTCCCTTGAGTGAAAACATTTGTCCTCATCTTATCCTGTTTGCGGAGGTTGTGACCCCTTCTTTCAGACACGGCTGAGGTGGGCTGATGTTCCTGCTTCTGTGTGGTAGGAATAGGCCACCCTGCTACTCCAAGACAGCCCTACCATCCCAGTGATAATATTTGTGAACCTTCGCTGCACCCTTTCCATGGCAGGGATAATCTTTCCTCGACAACGTAGAAACATAGAAAATAGGTGCCGCAGGAGGCCATTCGGTGCAGGAATAGGTGCAGGAGGAGCCAGCACCGCCATTCATTGCGAGCATGGCTGATCGTCCCCTATCAATAACCCGTGCCTGCCTTCTCCCCATATCTCTTGATTCCATTAGCCCCTAGAGCTCTATCTAACTCTCTCTTAAAACCATCCAGTGATTTGGCCTCAACTGCCCTCTGTGGCAGGGAATTCCACAAATTGACAACTCTCTGGGTGAAAAAGATATTTCTCACCACTCAGTCTTAAATGGCCTCCCCTTTATTCTAAGACTGTGGCCCTTGGTTCTGGACTCGCCCAACATTGGGAACATTTTTCCTGCATCTAGCTTGTCCAGTCTTTTATAATTTTATGTTTCTATAAGATTCCCCTTCATCCTTATAAACTCCAGTGAATACAAGCCTAATCTTATCAATCTTTCCTCATATGACAGTCCCGCCATCCCAGGGATCATTCCTGTGAACCTACCTGCACTGCCTCAATCACAAGGATGTCCTTCCTCAAATTAGGAGACCAAAACTGTACGCAATACTCCAGATGTGGCCTTACCAGAGCCCTATACAACTGCAGAAGAACCTCTCTATTCCTATACTGAAATCCTCTTGTTATGAAGGCCAACATTCCATTAGTTTTCTTCATTGCCTGCTATACCTGCACGCCAACTTTCAGTGATCGGTGTACAAGGACACCCAGGTCTCGCTGTACCTCCCCCTTACCTAACCTAACCCCATTGAGATAAAAATCTGCCCCTTGTTTTTGCCACCAAAATGGATAATCTCACATTTATCTATATTATACTGCATCTGCCACGCATCTGCCCACTCACTCAACCTGTCCAGGTCACCCTGCAACCTCGTAACATCCACTTCACAGTTCACACCGCCACCCAGCTTTGTGTCATCCGCAAACTTGCTAGTGTTGCTCATAATTCCCTCTTCCAAATCCTTAATATATATGGTAAACAGTTTCGGCAACACCGAGCCTTGCGGCACTCCACTCGCCACTGCCTGCCATTCTGAAAAGGACCCATTCACTCCTACACTTTGCTTCCTGTCTGTCAACCAATTTTCTATCCAAGTCTCCCATGCGGGACCTTGTCAAAGGCTTTCTGAAAGTCTAGATATACCACATCCACTGACTCCCCTTCATCCATTTTACTTGTCACATCCTGAAAAAATTCCAGAAGATTAGTCAAGCATGATTTTCCTTTCATAAATCCATGCTGACTTCGACTAATCCTTTTACTGCTACCCAAATGCCCCATTATTACCTCTTTAATAATTGACTCCGGCATCTTTTCCACCACCGAAGTCAGGCTAACTGTTCAGTATTCCCCGTTTTCTCCCTCGCTCCTTTCTTGAAAAGTGAGATAACATTAGCTATCCGCCAATCCACAGGTACTGATACTGAATCTATTGAACATTGGAAAATGATCACCACTATTTCTGGAGCCGCCTCCCTGAGGACCCTGGTATGCAGTCCATCAGGCCCAGGAGATTTATCATCATTCAGTTCCATTAGCCTACCCAATACTGTTTTTCGCCTAATGAAAATTTCTTTCAGTTCCTCGACCCACTTAGATCCTTTGTCCTCCAGTACTTCTGGGAGATTGTTTGTGTCTTCCCTAGTAAAGACAGATCAGAAGTACGTGTTCAACTCTTCTGCCATTTCCTTGTTCCCCATAATAATTTCACACGTGTCTGCCTTCAAGGGACCCACATTTTACTTTGCTATTCTTTTTCCCTTAACATATCTAAATAAGCTTTTACTGCGCTTGTTTACATTTCTGGCCAGCTTCCCCTCGTACTTCATCTTTTCAGCCCATATTGCTAGTTTTGTTTCTTTCTGTTGTCCTATGAACGTTTCCCAATCCTCTGACTTCCGGCTACTCTTTGCTGTGTTATACATCTTTTCTTTTAGTTTTATTCTCTCCCTAACTTCTCTTGTTAGCCACGGTTGCCTCCTACTCCCCTTAGAATCTTTCTTCCTTTTTGGAATGAAATGATCCTGTGTCTTCCAGATTATGCCCAGGAATTCCTACCATTGCTGTTCCACCATCATTCCTGCTAGTATCCCTTTCCAGTCTACCTTGGCCAGTTCCTCTCTCATGCCTTCATAATCCCCTTTGTTCAACTGCATCACTGCCACTGCTGATTTAACCTTCTCCTTCTCAAATTGCAGATTAAAACTAATCATATTATGATCACGACCTCCAAGCGGTTCCTTTACCACGAGTTCTCTTATCAAATTTGGTTCATTGGACAACACTAAATCCAGAATTGCTTTTTCTCTGGTTGGCTCCATTACAGGCTGCTCTAAGAATCCATCCCGGAGGCACTCTATAAACTCTCTTTCTTGGGGTCATGATCCAACCTGATTTTCCCAGTCTAACTGCCTATTGAAATCCACCATCACCACAGTGGCATTACCTTTGTTTCATGCCAGTTTTAATTCCTGCTGCAACTTACACCCTACATCCGGGCTACCATGTGGTGACTAAAATAGCAGTTCATCTATTCCTTTCACAATCTTCTGCACCTACTCAGTTAGCTCCTTGACCCTAGCACCTGGAAAACAACATGTCTTGTTGAAATCACATCTAACTGCAGAAATACCTGGCTGCTCCTTATTAGCTTTTATAAGTATTCCTCACTTGACCTTTCTCCTTCCTCCCTGTATACTATGATCTTGGCTAGACACAAAAAGCTGGAGTAACTCAGCAGGACAGGCAGCATCTCTGGAGAGGAGGAATGGGTCGAGAAGGTCTGAGGAAGGTTCTAGTCCCGAAATGCCAACCATTCCTTCTCTGCAGAGATGCTGCCTGTCCTGCTGATTACTCCAGCTTTTCATGTCTATCTTCGGTTTAAACCAGCATCTGCAATTCCTTCCTACATATTATGATCTTGTCTCCAGTTTCAGATACAGTTTCCAGGAGAACTCTCTCTCCCATCAGGCTTCAAAACCAGAGCAACGTGCCCTTGGAGGTGGCCTGAACTACCTCTCAGCCCTTTATAACCTGTCCTAAGGTACTCTAGGCCTGCACTTGTGATCCACAAAACTCTCAACCTAGTGGAAGCAATAATGTCAGTAGTATGCTCAAGCTCCAGAAGCCAGAGTTCCACCAGCTGGCAAAACTTTGTGCAGGTGGATAGAAGCAACCTGACATTTCCATTTAGTACAGGGTGTCAAATCCTTGGGTCAGAGATATCTTGCAAAGCTATATCTAGTAGTTTAACTTACTAAGCATTAATAATATAATAGAATGGCAACTCTTCTTTTTAGCCATTGGTTACATCTGCTTCACCATATTTACTACTGTGGTGGGAATGGCACATTTTACTACCAGACCATGTTCATATATAGCATGATATTTAATTAAAAGTCCAATAAAGAAAATATTTTAATAGCCCTTTAAATAAAGTAATTCCACTACAAGGTAACAAGTGAAAGGCGCAAAACAAATAGTTACCTTCAGATTCCAGTTGCATATTCAGTTCGGAGAAAACTACAGATGCTGAAAATCAGAAATAAAACATAAATTCTGGAAATTCTCAACAGATTAACCAGCCCCTTGTGGAGAGAAATGCAGCATTAAGCTTTCAGGTTGCTCACATTTTATGAGGGGTTTCCACTTCTGTCAGTTTTAATTTGATTTTTAATACTGTGATAAATCATGACTGTTATTAATAATTAAAACTAAGGAATCTATAGCAAAGGCAGGAATGCTAAATTCAGAAGCAGGACAGCCATGCTTTACTTTCATTTCATGATCCCTGTTCCTGTGGTCTAGTATTCATTCATTCTATATTTCCTCCACTGTCTTGACTTGGTTTCAGCAGTCACAGGATGGCGAGCAAGGCCAAAATAACCAAATGCAAAATTGGGATTTGCCTGTAATCAAGGGTTTATGACAAAACATTCATCAGTGAGAAGGATGTTATCATGGGGAAAATGTTTTTTTTTTTTTCAGTGTCAGCTTGAACTAAGGACATGATAGTTCCTTCTTTAGCATCAGACTGTCAGATGAATATGCTGAAATTAGAATGAGAATCTTCATTCTGCAGGAAATTAGGTAGAGCTCCCTGCATTCTGCCCTGACAATTTATTCTCAAGTCTGTTTTGCATTTCCCACAACAACCACGATATATGTTGTGCCAAATTATAGACAATTTTCTGCCATGGATTCTTTACAATTGGTATTGGATTGGAGCTATTTAAATTCATTCATTCAGGCTCTTGCAGGGAACAGAAGCTTTTTATTTCATCACATGGGGCTACTTCAATTTTTAACGAAGGAAAGATGCAAACAAGGTCATTTTCATTCTCTAATAAGAGTGCTACAGAATGCCATGCATATGAGCAACTTAATATTTATTCACCAGCATGAAACCTCTCTTTACAAGACTGATTAGAATAACTGAAAGACTTAGCCCTTGAACTACACAGTGCCAGATGAATTTTTAAATGTTAATTTAATTACTGCGCACTGCTACTTTTGTTATATTGAAGTGCTGGGAAGAAAAGCTACATATCCTGACTGTACTTAGAGTGGAAATACTCCTGCAAAGGATTGCATGAAAATTGATCAAAATTCTCATTGCATGCAAGAGGGTCAAGTCAAACCTAACCCACAATTCTGAGTTCATTCTTGCAAAGCTGATAGTAATAGTCAAATAAGGATTATGAGGAAAAGGGATACCTGTTTTTCAGAAATATTATTTCCCTGTATTTGACAAATGAGAATGCTAAACGTTGTATGGGAGCCTTTAATCTGCAGGTAATCCAGTTATTATCTTTAGACAAATTTCAGTGAATAAGTAAGATATCTAACTAACAATCCAGTGTACTGTTTATATATGTATCTATGTTTGCAAAAGGGAGAGCTACCATTGAAAGAGAAATAATAACATGACTATCCACTTTTGTTAGTGTGAGGTAATGAACCAGTTCCATATTTTTTGTTCAGCACATGCTCTATCTTTTGTAGTTGAGGAAAGAGTAATGACTGAGGTGATGATGGTGATACATAGTTATTATTGCTCCAAGTCATCAGTAATTAATCAATTCCACTTTCTATCCATCCAACCAGCAACTAGAGAGCAGTCCTGCTACTATCTACTTCATTGGAGACCTTTGGGCTATCTTTGATCGGACTTTACTGGACTTTATGTTGCACTAAACGTTATTCACATTATTTCCTTCATCATGTAATTGTACACTGTGGGTGGCTCGATTGTAACCATGTATTGTCTTTTCGCTGACTTATTAGCACGTAACAAAAGCTTTTCACTGTACCTTGGTACACGTGGCAATAAATTAAACTCCAACTCAAAAATAGTTGTTCAAATGTTACAGATTTACATCTACAAGAACTCTCAAACCTTGCTTGACCCAAAACCGTCTATTCCTCTTCTCCAGAGATGCTGCCTGACCCGCTGAGTTACTTCAGCGTTTTGTGTCTAACTTCGGTGTAAACCAGCATTTGCAGTTTCTTCCTACATAAATTAAAGGTGTGTTTGGTGGTAATATTTGAATTACATCAAATAATCCAAACAAAAACTTTTAGTCTGACTCCACCAAAGTTCTGAGTATGCCAGATAATAGTTTTACCTTAAATCGTAAAAATAAACAATAATCTGTCTTAATAATTCTTTCTCAAAGGATTGAAATTATAAAAGATCACAGAAGCAAAGAAGGATATACACAAAGAGAATAAGGATATTAATTTGCTATGGATGTGATATCAGAGAGGAAAATGTTGATACCTGAACAGATTTTGTTTTCAGGATAATAGGCAAACAATAGGAACTTGGGTTAATGCCTTCCCTTTGAGAAAACCAATGGAAAAAAATGGAACCAGGCCCTGTGATATGCTGGTAAGTTAATTGGCTACTGTAAATCACCACTAATGTATATAATTCCACTTTCATTGGCTTAATGAAAATCATTGAGTCAAGACCTAACTTGCCAAATATATTGACTTATTTACAAAAATAAAACCTTTGGTTTATAATTGCACTAAAAATCAATTATCTTTAGAACTAGTGTATGTTCAGTTGCAGGGTATGAAACCATGTTTAATCAACATGTTGGATATATTCTTTTAACTTTTCATTAAGTAGGTTCACAATTACTTTCAGCAAGAAGGAATGGGTGAAAAGAGATTTTGACCACAATTTTGACAAGAAAGTGGGAATGTAATTTTGCCTCGTATTCTCACATGAGCCCAATCAGATCCATTACCCAGCCAGCTGTCAGATGCAGGAATTCAGTGGCAGAAAGCCAGAGCTAGGGAGCAGCAGAATTAATCCTGACAATTCATTACGAGATATGGGAGTGTGTGTCACATGAAAAGAATCCAAGTCTTCTTTGCAAAGACTGGAGGAATGCACTTCGTCCTCCTGGCCCATAAAGACCATTGAAACACATGGCAGCCTTAGCCTTTTGAGGCTAGCAATCTTCTTCATCACCAGTCCAGGCCAATGGGAAATTGTCAATGGAGTACTCTCAATTAAAATGTTGGACATGGTCCTAATGGTTAATCAGAACCTAATCTGTATATTTATGGAGATTCTAGTACTTCCTTGCAGGTCTCCTGCTTGTTTGTTCTGAGGAACTGTGCAGCAGGAGGCAGAGGGGAAGCTAGATGCATCCCGTAAACGGTCCATTTTGCCAGGCAGTGGCATCAAATTGATATAAACTTATAATTTATATCTTTCATTCTTTGGGTGATTTTAATGCCAAATAGCTTAATGTCCAATTTATTTTTGATGCATTCATCTTTTGTGACAATTTAGATTATGTTAAGTAAGTGAATCATATAGCTTTTGCCCTTATTACAACAAGGTGCTTTTTAGATTTAGGTTTGTTGTAGTGTGTACCGAGGCACAGAGAAAACATATTGTTTTGCATGCTAAGAACTCAGAATAAATAATACTATACATAAATACAATCAAGTCAAACTCAAGTACAATAACACTTCAAGGTGAAGGGGAAAAGATTTAATAGGAATCTGAGGAGTATTTTATTCACACAAAGAGAGGTGGGTGTATGGAACGAGCTGCCAGAGGAGCTAATTGACGCAGGGACTATCCCAACATTTAAGAAACAATTAGACAGGTACATGGGTAGGACAGGTTTGGAGGGATATGGACCAAATGTGGGTAGGTGGGACTAGTGTAGCTGGGACATGTTGGCCGGTGTGGGCAAGTTGGACCGAAGGGCCTGTTTCCACACTATGTCACTCTATGACTCTCCAATAGGTAGAGCAAAGGGGATGATAGAGAGGGCATATACGTATGTGGAAGAAATGTGGTACGTTTTCTAGATCTCTTGAAGTGCAATATATGTTACACTCAGAGACAAATATATCCCATCTGTAAATAATAACATTGAATTGATGTTCAGATATCAAGAAGAAAATATTTCAAAAAACTTGACGGCCCAAAGTATTGGCAATTTAAAATAGCTTTGAATTGTCACTGTTTTGATGTGTTGTAAATGATATGCAAGAGGGTAATTGCTAAATGTGTTTTAAATATTAGCTCCGAGGATAGCTAATACAATTTAAATATAATTTCCTTGACAAAATGAAATGCCTTCACTTTGCATACATATAATCATTCCATTATAATGGAATGCATGGCCTTTGCAGCTATAAATGGTTGAAGAGTTGAGAGTGGAAGATATTAAGCAGATTGATAGGTCAGTTGAAGGAAATATTCATGCAGGATTTCATAAAGTGCCATCATATATGAAGTGCTGGGCTTATATGAACGGGCAGGGGGGTATAATGCAATGCACCTAATGGGGAGTATTGGGGAACTGTCTTTATGAGGTACACAGAGGAATTGATTATGATGCAAAGCAGTGGTTAGAAAGAAAGCAAGAAAAAAACACCAAATAATAGAAAGCAGGTAATGCAGAGAGATAAACCTCCAAAGAGAAAACAAATCTTTAAACTAATGACATGGAACAGACACTGTACTCTGTCCTCATTGTCTTTTTACTTAATTCTGCTATAGATTTTTAGTTTTCCTAAAATCTATTGGTCAGATTTCCATTGAAGATGTGGGTCTATTGCACTTAATATGTTGCCAAGGCTTAAAGGTGAAGAAATTCAGGAAAGAGGTTTGGTATTGGTATTGGCTGGTATTCGTTTATCATTGTCACGTGTACCCAGGTACACGTAGTTCGGCTATACCAAGATAGTTCAGTTCATGAGAAGACCTTGTGTTATGGAAAGCTGCGTTATATAACAGATGTTTCAGTGGGGAAAAGATGGTCAGGGGCTAGTGAGTTTCAGACTCACAAAAACAAAGTTGTGTTCTCTGCAAAGAGGTCCTTCAGGAGTTGTACAGGGCCCTAGTGAGACCACACCTGGAGTATTGTGGGTAGTTTTGGTCCCCTAATTTGAGGAAGGACATTCTTGCTATTGAGGGAGTGCAGCGTAGGTTTGCAAGGTTAATTCCCGGGATGGCGGGACTGTCATATGCTGAGAGAATGGAGCAGCTGGGCTTGTACACGTGGAGTTTAGAAGGATGAGCGGGAATCATATAGAAAAATATAAGATTGTTAAGGGCTTGGACACACTAGAGGCAGGAGACATGTTCCCGATGTTGGGGGAGTCCAGAACCAGGGACCACAGATTAAGAATAATGAGTAAGCCATTTAGAACGGAGATGAGGAAACTTTTTTTCTCACAGAGAATGGCGAGTCTGTGGAATTCTCTGCCCCAGAGGTCGGTGGAGGCAGGTTCTCTGGATACTTTCAAGAGAGAGCTAGATAGTGCTCTTAAAAATAGTGGAGTCAGGGGATATGGGGAGAAGGCAGGAACGTGGTACTGATTGGGGATGATCAGCCATGATCACATTGAATGGCGGTGCTGGCTCGAAGTGCCGAATGGTCTACTCCTGCCCCTATTGTCTATTGTCTATTCTTGCAGGATTTTCAAAAATAATGTTTTTTTTAACAGCTAGCAATTTATTATTGTCACTGCAAACTAAAATACTGAAAGCTGTATGTTACATTAATATGTATCATAGTGTATCATTGCAAGTGTTAATACAGCCATACTTATCAATTTCTATGGCCACCCACGATTAAAGGAACAGCTGTGTTCTTAAGATACAGTGGTGTCTGATTACTGTGGGAACGCTTTGAACTATTTTTGCCCAAGACAACTTTTTTTCCTCGTCAATTTCCAAAATAACTTTTAAATAGTTCTCCAGATCCAGATCAAAATCATGTTATAACTGCGTAATGCAATTTGGCCCGCGTAATGCAATTAGTGTTCTCTAATTTATCATTCGAGTGGCATCCCATAAGTGTTTTGGAAGAACATGTCATAGCAGAACTAACTATGAAGTGAAAAATGTTGTCTTGCATACAATCGAGGCAAATCATACTATTCATGAGTACGCCAGGTGGTGCTGAAGGGAAAAGAAATAGAAGGCAAAATATAGAGTTACAGCTACAGAAAAAGTGCAGATTGAAAAAAAAAGTCATAGGGCCACAATGAGGTAGATTGGGAGATCAGAAATACATCCTTAGCATATGAGAGGTTTGTTTGAGAGTCTGGTATGAGCAGGGAAGAAGCTGTTCTTGAATCTGGTGGCACTTGCTTTCAAGCTTTGTTTGAGAGGTTAGAACTCTGGCAAGTGTGGCAAATGTTGGTATATAAAGTCAGACTGATCCCGGGATGCAGGTAGCTCTGCCACATTTAATGAGTTAGTCCTTGAAGTCATGCTGAAGGAAATGCTCCCCGGGAACTGAGCACACCAGCACAAGTGCGAAGAAATAATGAAGAAGATGAATATTGCCTCTGAAGTTGGTGACTGCCTTTCAGCTAAGAACAATTGCCTTCTGCAGGTTGTTAAAATTTGTGACATTTTACTTATCTGTTTATGGGCCATGCCTAATATGGCTACTATATATTTTCACTTTCATCAATTTTATATTTGCCCTGCCTGCTATCCCTTCATTGATGTGTAGGAATGATCTGCAGATGCTGGTTTACACCAAAGATAGATACAAATGCTGGAGTAATTCAGTGGATCAGGCAGCATCTCTGGAGAAAAGGAATATGTGACATTTTGGGTCAGACTGAGAGTTTCCTATTCCTTCTCTCCAGAGATGCTGCCTGGCCCGATGAGTTACTCCAGCATTTTGTGTCTATTCCTTCATTGATGATGGGTAGTCACATTGAAGACTGCTTTATTATTGTTTGAAACAAGGAATGCACAATTCTGATTCACTTGATTTTGATAAGCTTCAGACAACAGTGAGTCATTTATGACGTATTCTTACCGGAGGCCGAGTCATCATGCTGTAGAAATCTCTGTGATAGATACTCAGGAATGAGACACAGGCTTCAGTGCTGATTCCCCTTAAGATTGCTAAGGAGTAAACAACGTCAAAAGAATCACTTGGGAACCTTCAATAGCCCATTTTTCCCCCCATTAGGTTAGCACATAGAAGGAACAACAAATTATAAATTGAATAGTAGATCTTCATTCTATCATAATTCCTTAAAACTGATGTTATCTATGGGGCGGCACAGTGGCGCAGCTATAGAGTTGCTGCCTTAGAGCACTAGAGTCCCGGGTTCGATCCTGACTATGAGTTCTTGTCTTCATGGAGTTTGTACGTTCTCCCCGTGACCTGCAAGGGCTCTTCTCCGGTTTCCTCCCACAATCCAAAGATGTACAGGTTTGCAGGCAGATTGGCTTGGTATAATTGTAAATTGTTCCTTATGTGTGAAGGATAATGTTAGGTTAGTTTAGTTTAGAGATACAACGCGGAAACAGGCCCGTCTGCCCACCGAGTATGCACTGACCAGCGATCCCCGCACATTAATAGGCCTGTCCCACTTACGCAATTTTCAGCGGACTGGCGGCGACTGTCAAGATGCCGGCAGTCGCCTGAAAAACCAGGAACTGGAACGGCGACTATCAGAGTGGAACACACACACACACAAACACATCGCTTCCTTCACCAGCCCGAGTGAATTTTTTAGCCAGCGCTCCCCCCGCTTGACCTGTCTAAAACATTCACACAGTGCAAAGCCAAGGTGATACAGACACACACCACGATGAACAGGAAGGTTGGCGCTGTAAAAAGATGGCTAATGCACAGTGTACGGTAAGTCCTTTAAAAGAGGGAAGTCCTTTCAAAGTGGGGGGGGGGGGGGAAGAGGGGGGGAGAGGGGGGGAGAAGTGCAGAGGAGGAGTGGAGACAACTTTAAAAAAGCCAGAGATACACGGCTGTGAAGCTCGGTGGACATTTAACATTACTGGTCAGTTATCCTTGGTTCTGAAAACTACTGCTTATCTTTTTTTTTCCCAATGAGCTAATGAAATTCACCAGTCAGCACCAGCTACAACCTACGAGAACTGAGAACCTTCGACCTCCTGGCAACCCACTAGGACCTCCTGGCGACCCACCTACGGTTCGAGAATTCTCGCTACTCTCCATGGCGGCTTCATTCTAGTCGCCGCTAATTTTCCAACATGTTAAAAAATTCACGGCGACCATAATGAGGCTTAGTTCGCAGAATGCTAGAACTCCTCACGACCATGAAGGCAACTCCCCAGCAACCACCCGCGAACATTTGGCAACCATGTAGCGACTGCATAGTCTCCTGCAGTCACCTAGAAAGTCGCCTAAATGGGACAGGCCAATAACACTATCCTACACACACTAGGGACAATTGACACATACACCAAGCCAATTAACCTACAAACCTGTACATCTTTGGAGTGTGGGAGGAAACCGAAGATCTCGGAGAAAACCCACGCGATCACGGGGAGACCATACAAACTCTGTACAGCCAGCACCCAAAGTCAGGATTGAACCTGGGTCTCCGGCGCTGCAAGAGTTGTAAGGCAGCAATCTACCGCTGCGCCACCCGGGTATGGGGATTGCTGTTCAGTGCGGAGTCAGTGGGCTGAAGGGCCTGTTTCAATGCTATATCTCTAAACCATCTAAACATATTATCTAACATCACCAAGCGAAGCTGGAAAGGAAAAAAAGCAACATTCTGCTACCTCAGAAGCACAAAGTCAGTTGTGTGGGTATTGGTGTTTATATGAGTAAAACACAACATGTTGTAGTACGTCAGCGTGTCAGGCAATATTTATAGAAAACATGGATTGTTGATGTTTCACGTTGGGACCATTCTTCAGAAGAAGGATCCCGAACTGAGGCATCCTCCATCCATGTCCTCCGTTGGTGCTGCCAGACCCGCTGACTTCCTCCAGTACTCTGTGTTTTCCTCAAGATCCAGCATCTGAGTTTCTCATGTCTCTATTGCTGATTATATCATCTTTGGATAGAGTCTGCAAGTCAGGTTGCAATGGCAAAGGAGCATCTTAGTTTCAGCAGAGAAGATGGTGTTAGGTTATGTGAAACAATCCTCTTCAAGATACAATAGTTTAAATGAACTAGGGAGTCGTGCAAAATTTGACCGGTTTCAAAATATTCGCAAAATGATTTGTTGCACTCCGCAGCTCCCTGTGGCTGGAGTAAAAGTCATTGACTTATGTCTATCCTGAATAGAAGATTTAATTTTACTACAGATTTAAATGTAACACAGAGGTCAGGCTGGAAATAATAACACAGAGACAGGAAGTGCAACACTGTGGGGAACTGGTGCCTGTTTATTCCCGGGCTGCCAGGTTGGCATTTTGTACGTGCAGGATGAATAAAGAATTATTGTGCATGTAAATAGCCCAGTTCCCACACCTGCAGCACAGTGGAAACCATGCTGAATGCAGGAATTAGGTAAGAGCATCTTACCTGTGCATTTGCCCACCATAAAAAGAGCACTTGAAGCAATGATTGCAAGGAGTTGATGGAATCGGGTAACTTATCATGAGAAATGCTCAGACGGAAATGGGGATTAAAACCATTTTTTTTACACTTTGTATACTTTGCACTTTGTGAAGGAGGTTCATGTCTGGAGCAAGGAGTAAAAATGTTGCCCCTCCATTCATTTTAACCCTTGCCCCCACAGTGCAATTAATGAGTTACCCAGTGCATTGGAGAAGAATCTATTTCACAATTTCATGCTGCACCACATATAATGGCCTATATCTTTAGTCTTTATTTTCGATACAGTGTGGAGACAGGCCCTTCTGCCCAACAAGTCGGCGCTGACCTGCAATTCAGTTTTCAACCACCTACACGCTGGGGACAATTTACAAATTACAGAAGCCAATTAGCCTATAAACCTGTACGTCTTTGGAATGTGGGAGGAAAATGAAGCACTAGGAAATAACCCACGCAGTCACAGAACGTACAAACTCCGTACAGACAGCACCTGTCGACCTGCCTCACAGTGCCAGAGACCGAGGTTTAATCCTGACATTGAGTGTTCTCACTGTGACCGCCTGAATCCATTCAGGTGCTCTGGTTTCCTCTCACTTCCCAAAGTTATTTATCGAGTTTGTAGGTTAATTGGCCTCTGTAAGAGACAACATATAACAAGTGTGAATGGGTCATCGATGGGTCATCAGTGGGCCAAAGGGCCTGTTTCCATGCTGTATCTATCAATCAATTCAATCAATCATAATAAATCACGTGCTTAGCAACTACCAGCCGAATGTTATGACATACACTAAGCATCTTTGCAAGCATATTTTGCAACATCAAACTCACACCCATGATTCAATTTCTAGGATATTTTCATGAAATGTGTTGTTAACAATTCATGAAGAAATCGTGAAATGTGTTGTTAACAATTCCAAACAGACATCTCCGAAATTGAATGACTGGATATGGATCAAAGTCAAATATTTATTTTCAGCCAAATTAGGCACGTATTGATCAATATCATTCACTATCTAGAATGTAATAGAATTTACAGAAGAACAGAATTTACAATAGGAAATATCCAAAAGGTCTTCTTTTCCCCTTCCATGTAATCTTACCGTTTGTTTATCTAATTTTAGTTTAGATTTTAATGCCAAGCTTGACTGGATCACTGATTTAAATGGAACAAGTTGAATTTAGAAGGAGTGCCAGGATATATTCTTCAGTTTTTTTCAGGGTCTGGGAGTCGGTTTTCCATTCTTAATTGCCCTTGAGGAAGTGGAAGTGAATCTCATTCTTGTACCTCCTTCCAGTAAAGGTACTACTACAGTGCTGATGGGGAGGCACTTCCAAGATTGATGCTCCGTAGCAATGAAGGAGTGGTGATATATGAGAATGATGTGAAGGGGGATCTGTAAATGGTGGAGTTCCCATGCAACCACTGCCCTCGGTGCTATTGTTTGCTTGCCATGGGGCTGTTTTCTGAGTAACCTGGAAGAGTAACTGCAGTGTATTTTGTAAATGCACAAACTGCAGACACTGTACTCTAGTGGTGTGGGGAAGGTATGTTTAAGGTGGCAGATGGGGTGGCAATCAAGAGATCTGCCCTTGTCCAGGATGGTAGAAACAAGGAACTGTAGATGCTGGTCAGGCAGCATCCCCGGAGAACATGGTACCCTTAAATATTATTTAAATTATTTTTATAGAATTTATTGAAATATTGAAATATTTTTATTGAAATATAAACACTTATTTTATAGAAGTGTTTATATTTCCATAAAAAAGATGATTGGTAATATTTCAAAACACGGCATCAACTTGCCAGGCTGTAATCTTTTTGTCAGCATTCTCTTAATGGTAGCATTCTCACCTTTGAATCAGAAGATTGCGTGCCAATTATATCCTTGAGAGTTAAAGCAGCTGATTTAGAAGCGGCACCTGAGGGAATATTACACATTAAGGGATATTAATTTTCAGGTGAAATGTTAACCTGAATCTTTGAGAAAACAAAAAAGCTGCAATGCTTTTCTTCTTAATGAAAATCAGGAGCAATTTATTATCATTATTTATTTGCATTTCAGAGCTTTTTATTCATTTTCCTTTCATCTTCTGGGATTAATCTCATTTCAAAGCCATCTACCTTTGTGAGGAAATTGGAAGAACTTAAGGCACAATGGAAAGTTCTTTAATATTAAAAAGCATGTGCACCAGGCTTGAGAGAGTTGTTTAAATGGGGAAACATTACAGCATGTTTGAAAGCCTGCTCCAAAACATTCACTTCCAGGTTTGTCTCAGGTGTGTTTGGATGTCTATGCTTAAGCTCCCTTGCGCATCAATTTACTGCTTATTATTTTTCAAAGGAGGTAATTTTCATGTAATTTTGATTATTCTTTAATTTTAAAAAAACATGTGCGCAGGTTTCCTGTGATACCAGAAATTTGCCATAATTAAGGATAAAGATTGTATGAAGCTAATTGAAAACAAACACACTCAGTATTTACCACTGATTTGTTATACCTATGAAACACAAAGTGCTGGAGTAACTGAGTGGGTCAGGCAGCATCTGTGGAGGGATTGGACAGGCGAAGAAGGGTTCCAACGTGAAGCGTCACCCATCCATTCCCTCCACAGATGCTGCCTGACCCATTCAGTTACTTTAGCACTTTGATTTTTGCTCACGATTCCACAATTTGTCATGTCTCCACCTATGGAGTACATGTGGATTCCTACTATTCAAAAAAATATTCTGTAATCAAATACATGAGACAAAAGGTTTAGGTGTATTATTGCATGTGTAATGAGGTACAGTGAAAAGCTTTGTTTTTAATGCTATCCAAACAGATCAGATATGCCACGTATAAATACATTCAAGTCAAACTCAAGCACAATAGCTAGAGCAAAGGGGAAGATATAGAGTGCATAGTATAATTCTCAGCATTGTCGCTCATGGTAGTACATCAGTTCCATAAGTATAGTTCAATGTCCTCAATGGGGTAGAGGGGAATCAAACAGTACCCTTCGCAAGTCTGATAACAGAGGTGAAGAATCTGTTCCCTCGTCTGGTGGTGCATGCTTTCATGCTTCTGTACCTCTGCCAGATGGGAGCAGGGAGAAGTAATGACCGGGCTTTTGCTTATGTTGGCTGCTTCACTAAGGCAGCATGAAGTATAGATGGGGACAATGGTTAGGAGTCTGGTCTGTGTGGTGGGCAGGGGTACATCTACAACTCTCTGCAATTTCTTGAGGTCTTGGGCAGAGCTGCACTCAAACCAAACTGTGATGCAACCCAACAGTATGCTTTCTGCGGTGTGCCTGTAGAAGTTTGTAAGAGTCACTGGAGACATGCCGATATTACCTCAGTCTCCTCAGGAAGTGCGTTGCTGTGCCTTTTCAGCTATCGCATCAAAGTGGTTGGTCCATTACAAATCATTGTTAATATTAACACCAAGGAACTTGAAACTTACAACCGTTTCCACTTCCGCACCATTGCAGATTAGGTTAAGTAAACCACCATGCTTCCTGTCGTCGATAACTAGTTCCTTCATCTTGCTGACTTTGATTGTTTACCAGGCACAGTAATTTCTCAGTATCTGCATTGATACTACTTAGAATGAGCTTTGAATCATTTCATATTTCTTCCTGTCTTCCTGCAGGTGCAATGACAATGAAGATGCATACTTAGCAATCTGGTATTTATTAAATCAGGCAGTGGTATTTATCACTGCAATAATTCCAGTTCATCAGTGTTGATCTGGATGGCAACTGCATGAAGTCTATGCAGGTGTGCCCCATATTCCTAGGGTGCTCTCAGGGGCATTATTTAAATCTGCTATGCCCAGAGAAATCAGAGAGTCTAATCTGCCACTTAAAAAAATGCTTCTGACTTGACTGAAATGAAAATCCTCCTGTGAAATACAATAGTACCACATAAACCAGCAGGCATGCTGCTGAGTAAACCAACAGAATGGTATAACTCCTCCAAATTCCTACTGCAGATTTTAAAAGCTCCAATAAGTTCACATCAGAGGGGTCCATAGCACAAGGCAGCACAGTGGCGCAGCGGAAGAGTTGCTGCCTTACAGCTCCAGAGACCCGGGTTCGATCCTGACCACGGGTGCTGTCTGTCCGGAGTTTCTACATTCTCCCTGTGACCACATGGGTTTTCTCCGGGATCTCCGGTTTCCTCCCACACACCGAAGATGTGCGGGTTTGCAGGTTAACTGGCTTCTGTAAATTATTCCTAATGTGTAAGATAGAACTAGTGTATGGGGGTCGTAGGTCGGCACAGACCCGGTGGGCCAAAAGGACTGGTTCCACGCTGTATCTCAGAAAAACTAAACTAAAGCACACTTACTACCACCTGTCATATGACAAACTAGCAAGCAGTGTCAGAATAAGATTGTTCATTTGAAATTGTACATAGTGATATGCCATGCTTCATCCAGCTTTTTCGACCTAATACTGCCCTGCACCAGATTCCATTCACCCTAGTAACATCTCTATACACAGATTTTTGTTTTAATTGCATCCTTTAGACAAGTTTAAAAATAAAAATTGTCTACTTCCTATTTTGGTGGTAAAATGTCCGACAGTTCTGACAAGACTAATGAGGATCCTGAATGCTGCTGCAGCTGTGACTGCTGAAGAGAGAGGTGCTAAGTGAATGGAATTCCTTGAGGACCAAACTCGCTGTGGATTTAGATCTTGAGTAGGTGGAAGCTGCTCGCTGTGAATGCAGCTGCTCACATTAAACCTTCTCCACCACACTAATTCCGTGTTAATAGAAATGGAAAAACTTAAAGTATAAACAGCGAAAGCAGCTCTACACAACAACAAAGATAGAGCATTACAACTTCCGAGCTGCAGTTTATTAATTTCTCAGAGATTATTTCCCCTGTGGATGTGAGAAGTGGCAATGTGACTCCTCTTGGATGAGACCATGGAGATTTACCCATGACAGATGTATAACACCATGTATTATATTTATGCTTGCGGGAAGGATTTGTTTGCTATTAGCATGCCTAAATTGACAATGAGAGTGAGTTTTGACAGATTTTCCCAAGGAGCTGTGCAAAATAATAGTAAGATTAAACGAGAACTTACCAGTTTGAAGTTTGATCCTTATTTTATGAGGAGTTACGATGAGGGATTTTGTGAAGACCCAGCCAGCACGCATGTGCGACATTCTTCAAAGCAGCGGTGTGAACTGATAGTAGAGTTGACTGAAGATAGTAAGATAAGAGATCTAACATACCAGTTGACCTTATAGTAGAGGGTTGGGAGCGGAGGGCACGAAATCCCTCAATGTAACTCCTCATAAAATAAGGATCAAACTTCAAACTGGTAAGTTCTCGTTTAATCTTACTATTTTACTTCGGAGTCATGTGAGTGACTTCGTGAAGATCTCAAAGCTCTGTGATTTCATGCCCTGGAAACGAGTCCATGCTCACACACTGCCATAATGATCAATGGAGGAAGTATGTTAACGTATTTCAGACTTGACAGCGCTGAAAAACAAACAATGTATTATTTAACGTTAATAATAATAACCCTTAAATTTGGGGATTCTAATACAGAACTTAAAATAGTGTCTGTAGATATCCCAGGTGTGACCACAGGTTTGTTATAACTGCTGGAAGTTGTTTCATTAGACCAACCCGCCGTTACAAGGGTGTGGCCCATGGGACTTCCATCATCCTTGATGTAGCTGCAGTCCTGGTGAAATGAGATTTAAATATCAGTGTCCACCCCTGCTGCACCACCCTGAGTCATCTTGATATGGTCTGCACGGTACTCTGTGATGTGGATGTTTGAACTTATCAATAGAGCCATGTCCGTACCCCTGAGATAATTGGTGACTTCCAGTTGATGTAGGAGGAGGTTCACTCTGCATAGGCATCTGTCTACAGGATAAACCAGGAACTCCAATTTGAGGCCAGGTGACCCAGGCCTGTTTAGTTAGATAACGCATAACGTGAAAGGTTACTTATTTGGGGGTATTACATGGCGTCCAGTCTAGTTTGTGCAGAGACTGGACCCGCTGCACCATTACAAGTGTCATCAGCATCACTATTGTATACGTGTTAGTGAGAGGGACATGGCTGGTGCCCAATCTCTGAATAGGTCAGGACAATGCCAATATCCCAGGTCCGGGTATATTGAGGCCTGGGGATTTTGTGTTATAATCCCCTCTTGAGTTTCGACACCAGAGGGTGAGATACTCCTCCATGGTATTCTAGCTCCTATCCCAGGTATGAGGATAGGATGCTTCGCACAATTGATGGCATTATAACTCAAGCCTTCATCGAAGTGTAGACTTACCAGGACGTCTAGCACAACCGCGATGGTGGCTGTGTTGAAAGTTGTGTCTGTCCTGGTACAAAATACCTTCCATTTTTTGATACGGGTGAGGTACTGTTCCCTGGTGGACTCTCTGCATGACGATGATATTCATGGTTCGGTCCAACAGCACAATTCCAGGAGAGGTCTTCCCCAAATTTTTCACCCAATGGGCTCATTCGTTCATGGCACAGATGGTTCTCCCTTGTCATGGGCGTACCAGCAAACTTGGGTGTTTGTAGATCGAAATCCATTGCTCTTACCATGTCGAGTCCCACAGGGTACCATGGCTGAGTAGGCCAATCGGGTACTCCGAAATACCTGATCCGGAGTCTTGTTGAATTTTCTTCAGGACCCGGCTAATGAGGCAGAAAAGGGGGGAAAATGCATAGAAAAAACAATCTCTCCCTCCTCAGTGTAGCGAGATGCGTCCATCGCTACTGCCCCAGGGTCTGATTCTCATGCAACATGCGTTGGTGTCTGGTGATTAAGTCTTGATGCAAAACAATCAATATCTGGCATTCCATACTGAGCTATAATGTCAGTAAATGACTGGTGGTCCAACATCCATTTGGTATTTAGGATGACCTGGAGTTAATATTCAAGTGTTTCTTTCTATGCACCAGTGCCAGATTGTATTGATCAATTCATCACAAGATATCGACTTAATTCCACCCATATGATAAATGTATGTCACCACGGTGGTATTATCAATTTGTAGGCAAACATGCAGATGATGCATGTCTAAGCCCAAAGTCCGTGAATGCAACCAACACCTTATGATGGTTAATACCCTGAAGTAAGGTTAACTCATGTGTATTCCATCTACCACCGCAGCTGGAGGTGGTATCGGTTGCTCCCCAGCCGTGAGTGCTGGCGTCAGTTTGTAATGCTGTAGTTTTGGCCCTTTATAGATTTTGGTAATGTAAGGGTCCAAATTGTGGCTGGGAAAACAGGTAAAAACGATCTTCCCAATTACCCTGGCTATTTGCCGACTAGATGGTTTACTGACGCAAACAAGGCTGTTATATGCCTCTATCAAGTCTGTTGCTTTGTCCTTTGGCAAAGTGACAGACGTGAACAGAGTCAATCGTGAATCCCAAATCCATAGTTACCGGAAAGGCATTTAACTTGGATTTGTCTGGATGGATAATAACCCAGATTTTTGAAAATAGGAACTTGGTGGTTGAGACAGCCAATTTAGCCAATTCCAATGTTATCCCCACAATAAGATGTTATCCAGATACACCTTGATAATATGTTTTTTGTTTCCGAAGAAACGGCAATTGGTTTCAATATGTTTGGAAAACAGTCTGGGCTGTGTTAATCCATTAGGCAGCGCTTTATACTGCCAGAGCTCCTAGCCAGATAAATTTAAATATCTGCGGTGATCTTTGTCTATTGGTTCTGAGTAGTATGCATCTTTTAGGTCGATGCACCATGAAGAACCCTTTGGAACCTTGTTGTTTAGAAAGTAACAAAATGTTCCCATTTTTAAGTGGGTGTACTGCACAAGTATTCAGTTGTGTCAAATCAAATGATGCGGGCTTCCGCTATCATGTTTGATACAAACTCAAGAGACTCACGTTTTGGTTTCTTCTATTGCTCCTTTTGCATATAGATTTAACAGTTCCGCATGACCTTCCACTTCCTCTTTTTTGTGAAAGCTCAAACTTTTGGCTAGGTGCATGTTGAACCAGAAAGGAGGGGTTTGTCAACAGATTTAGTTTTGTGTCGCTGAATACCGTGCAGTATGAAAGATCAGTTATTCCCTGTACAAGTGTAAACTTCCCCCAACCTGTGAAGAAGTTACACATGCTATGTTCTGAAGGCAACAAAAAACCACCTCCCTCCATGGTTACCGGTGGTGCTGTGTTGGTTTTTCTCCTTCTTTGGTTCCTGGGAGGTGGAGGCACTGTGGTGTGGGGTTGGCACATCTTCCAGGAAGGCCGTTCTGGGACATGGCCTGAAAAGACCTTTGTGTAGATTGTACGGCATTCGTCCTTTCGCCAGCTTCTTTTAGTATGATAACGCAGCTTGCTGGTGGATGCATAGGAGTGCTGCCGCCAAATATGTGAGGACCTGGTAGTGACCGACTCCTTAACCATGCCGACGGCTATTGTCTCTCTGTCGAGGTCTTTTGCCTCTTTGGACAGGTTGTCCCTGAAACAGAGTAGGCGGCTGTGCACTGCTGGTTCTACACAACCTCGCGAACTTGGGGTTTAGTGTAGGCCGGATGGCATTCTTCCTGAAGTAGTTGATCTCAATTGACCATACTGGAGAGTGTCAGAGCTTCTTGTAGCTCCTCTGACATATCTTCCGTCTACTGACCTGGTAACCTGGTAAACTAGAGGCCAGTAGTTTGAGGATTTGCCACAGGCACATTGAGGGAACTACCGATTCCTGGAGCTAGATAAGTTGTTAAGTACTTTTAAACTGGCTGCCTGTTGACAATGGTGGCCCCTTTTGTGAGGGTATCGTAACTTGGATGCCATCCCGAGTAGCTCCTTTCTTGCACCCCTAGCATGTTGTGTTTCTTCTGCCAACACCCCTTCTTCAGACTCAGCCCAGACCTGACTCCTTATGCTCCCCTGCGAAGAGGGTGAGCATTTGGCAGCCCTGTAAAGGGTATTGCCATGGCCAGACTCCTGCTGGAGTGTGCCACGTTGGAGCTAGTGCTCCCCATCCGCTCATGTGGGAATATAGACTGCCGTAAACGGCAAGTCTGTGAGCCCGGACCCTCCAGGGCAAATGCTCCATCATCCGCTCCATGCGGGATATATGATCGCCAGGTCATATGCGCGGACTCAGCAAGCGTCACGGGGCTGACCGACTCTGAATTAGTTACGCTGCATCCTGATGAGTCGGAGTGTCCGCTCTGCCTTCGCATACATCATCTCGGTAGCGTTGCGACAGTCTGCGTATACCTGCTGGCTGCGGCATTGGAGAGACGTGAGCTCCCGCTACGCCCTTCGCTACCCGCGAACGCAGTCCTCTCGAGCCCGGACCTCCTGCCTGGGTTCAAAAAAACTGGCTAGCCCACTTTTACGGGTAGCATTGCCGGTCAGTCCGCGGGATACCAGCGGGCTGGCTGTGTTGAGATCGGGCTCCCTGCGACGCCGAGTCAACGGGCTTGCCCCGACTTACCTGATGTGTAGTGATGCCGCCAGGCTGGCCGTCCCACGTCCCAATCGGCTCCAACATTTCTGGAGACTAATTTCGAGGCGGCCCCTTGGTGAGGGTGCTCTGCCACAGAGACCCCAAAAGAGAAACCCCGACCACAGGTATAGTTTGTTTCTACGCTGCAGGTCCATTTCCTGGAGGATCGCCCCCTCCTCCCTGCCCATGACCCCTTTGCAGCGGTCAACGAAAAAGTCTCCGCTCAGCGGCTAGTGGGGGAACAAAACGAAGTCACCTCATCCGGTACTCCGAAAAATATGGCTTACAATTATGTGGTTGGGACCAAACATTGCAAGTGACACAGGGCAACAGGTCCTTAGTGCCCACATTGTCCCTGCCAACGTAAATGCCAAAACCTTATTTCAATCACTGCCCGGTGATCCATATCCCTCCATTCGCTCAATATCCCGTACCCATGGTCTGAAAGCTTTTTTAATGCCGACTATCTATCTCGCCTCACCAGACCCTGGCAGAAACTTGGAGGAATGCTTATCACCCTCTCTATAAAAAAAAATTTAGCCGCATCACATCTCCTTTAAAATAAACCTTGCTTTTCTCACCTAAAAGCTCTGTTGTGCTTTATAATAATGAGAGCATTGCTACTTCAACTCAAAGCAATGCTCATTATTTCATTGATTTACATTCTGTGAAACAAAAATGAAATAATAGTTGTAAAAACACTCAATCCAGATTACATACGCCTGTCCAATAAATTGCAGGAAAATATTGCATTGTTATAACCCTAGACACGTGGGCGAAATAGACAATTTATATAATGCTCTACCCCATTAAATTAGATAGAGGTTACAAAGTGGTTCCTTATAAGCTACTTCTTCTTTCAAACATCCCTTCCACTTAATCTTAAATATTCGTAAACAAATGAATGTTCGTCTCCCCTGCCAATTATAGACATTTTTTTTGCAGCTAAAATCTGTCCAACCCACCTTAGGAAGTTAAACTAAGAATCAAAAATTGTTAAATCAGGTTCCACAAGACCAATTACCCTATCAAATACCTCGAATTAATATAATTGTAATTGTCCTGCTTTAAAAAAAATAATAGATTAATTTTATTTAAAAACATAATTTTTATTTTTAGATCATGTTTTAACATGATTACAAAATCAAATACCTAGGAAATTATTGAACATTACCCATTGTGCAACATGTTGCTTATTTATTTCAACTGAGATTAAATCCAAGAAGGTATTCAATTCCTAGACATAATAAAAAGTACCATTTCAATTTTATCACATCACTGAAATGTAAGAAAACTAGATGCCATTTGTTGCCTTTCACAAATATCTTGTAAATAAACAAAGCAGGGTCAACAGTAAAAATGGATTGGAATTCCAATATTACTCACTGATATAAAGTCAACACCTTAAAAAGATGGTGAAAACGCTACTCAAGATTGCTCTCAGACTAGTAATGGTAGGGACAGGAGATCTTTACCATGCAATATTACGCACAGGGACAGACATTAGGGGTATCTGTCCACCTGAGTCCTCATTAATTGCTGAAGGTGTCAACAAAAGCCTCTAGCAACAAATCACATAGGAAATGCATCCGAAATTAATGTGCACGAAATAATCTAAATCACAAATTCAAGAAAAGAAATAAAGTAAACAATCAATAATGCTGGGCTATAAAATATCACAGCGTTCATCACAATACATTCTTGCAGGAAAATCTGGATCATTAACTTAAGACAGAAACTGAGTAATAAAAAGCAGTGCATTGGACTACAAGAGCAAAAATCCTTCACAGAACAAACCTCTACAATTGAAAGTCATCATATGCAGAGCATATCATTACAGTTTTAGAAGGATTAAAATATTACGTATTCTTTCAACCCTAGCAAAACCATTACAAAAAAATTGCATGAAAATATCATGGAGCAGAGAATGCCTTTAAGGCTTTAAAAAGGTAAATATTACAGTAATAGTATATACAGTTTACTACTTCCAAAACTCATCATTCAAAAGATTAATGTTGTGGTACAAGAATTAATAGAACAATATAAGATATAGTTAATTGACAAAGATAGAAACCAATGTGTCTGGAGTAACTCAGCGGACACGAGCATTTCTGGAGAACAAGGAAGGTGAGTCGATTCGAGACATGGGTCCTGTACAATCAGAAAAGTTTTATAGTCATAAACACCAGTGGAGCAAATGCCTTCCTATCAAACATGAAGCTAACAAATTAAACATAATGCGTACAGTATGATATAAACAAAAATAAACAGGACAATTGCAAAACAACAGCATGGAGCAGATTGGAAAGGCAAAATCTGAGTAGAGTAAAAGTGAATATTAACAGGCAAACGAAATACCCAAATGAGGAAGAGTAACGAGTAGACATACAGCGCCCCTCAGAATGGCACAGGGATGGAGAGCAGTGTGGGAAGAAGCAGTTATTTTCTGATACTATCAGGAATCCCTGCCATCCAACCCCGCCAAAATTAGGGTCAACACATAATTCTTGATACTCCAGCCTTCTTGATCCAACCCACCATGAAGAAGGACAGGAAATGATAAGAGGTGAAGAGCCAAGATGGATAACGACATAGTGTCACCAATCTCTGTAGGTACAGGTCAGGTGAGCAAAGCAGTTAGCCACACCAGGCTGAGATTATACCCTTCAGAATACATTTCTCATAGCCGCACCTTTCCAAAGTTAAAAATAATCCAAATGCCACACGAATAATCTTCTCAGAAGAAAAAAAATAACACTAATGCTGGTGGAATATGTGTTCAAGAAATTTGACAGCAGCTCTATTAACAAGAAACAGTTGTGGTTTGCCCTCCCCCTCGCGCGACCCCTGCCTAGCATCCTTGGGGTCCAACAAGCAACACCTTCCCGAATTTCTGGATGTTCAAGGATAGCTTATTGACCTGACACCAAAAATATAGGTAAACCAGGTCAAATATATTGTTGTTGTATATCAGCTAAAAATAAAGGGCAACATAAGAACATAAAAGATCAAGTTGTGTGTTTTGGTTGACCACGACAGTCAGATTGTGTAGGAAGTAGAGCCAGTGGATAAAACACATCCATAGGGACACCAGTGTTAAGAGTCTGAGTGGAGGAAATGTAATACCAAAAGATCAAAAGTGATTGGAGCAGGATTAGGGCCCCTACGGGCCGCATCATGGTTTAGACTCCACCATTCAATTAATGGCTGATCTATCACTCTCACCCTCCTAACCCCAACTCTCTGCCTTCCTTCCCATAAACCATCTGACACCAGTCCTAATCAAGACTACTAACTATCTCTTCTATCTATCATCTGCCTTAAAAATAGCCCACTGACGACCCTTCCACAGTCTTATGAGGCAAGAAATTCACAGATTTCAACAACCCACAGTTTAAAGAATTTCACCACAAATCCTTTCTAAAAGAACGTTTTTAAATTCTGAGACTATGCCTCTAGTCCAAGACTCTCCCACCAGTGCAAACGAACCCCTCCACAACCACTCTATCCAAGCCTTTCACTATTCTGTACATTTCAATGAGGTCCCCCTTCATTCTTCTAAACTCCATACTAAACTCGTTCTAACTGATTGAGGTCTGCTGGACAAGAAGTCAGAAGCCAGTTGCAGATGGAGAACACCAAGGCCAAGACCGAGGATTATTGGAAGTGCTAAAGTGCAGTAACATAAACAAAGATGGATCAACCCAAAGATTGGTTAGCTAGATTACGGCTAGAGAAATCCTTAAAGAACATTTCATTTATTTTATAGTTCTAAAATCAATAGCTCAGGGTCATTACTTTTTCATGTATCCCACATTTTATTTTCACGGAATTATATTTCTTCACAAGCAATCATTGCCCAATATTAGTTTAGTTAAGATTATTGAGAAACAACATAGAAACTTAGAAACATAGAAAAATGTGCAGGGAGGAGGCCATTCAGCCCTACGAGCCACTCCTACGCCATTCATTGTGATACATGGCTGATCGTAACCCCAATCAATAACCCGAGCCTGCCTTCCTCCCCATATCCCTTAGATTCCACCACACCTAGACTCTATCTAACTCTCCTCTTAAAATCCATCCAGTGATTTCCTCCACAGCCCTCTGAGGCAGGAATTCCACAAATTAAATCACTGGCTCTTTACAACTCTCAGGCTGAAAAATCTATTTTCCTCATCACAGTCTAATTCCTCAGTCCAATCCTCAGGCCCTCCCCTTTAATCTAAGACTATAGTCCCTCTGGTTCATGGACATCACCCAACGTTGAACATTTTTTCCTGCATCTAGTCCTTTTATAATTTTTATATGTTTTAATAAGTTCCACCCCTCCATCCTTCAAAACGCCAGTGAATACAAGCCTAGTCTTTTCAATCTTTCCACATATGACGGTCCGACCTCCCAGGGATCAATCTCGTGAACGCTACGCTGCACTGCCTCAATCACAAGGATGTCCCTTCCTGGAGTTTAGAGACCCAAAACTGTACACAATACACCAGAAAAGGTCTTACCAGAGCCCAATACAACGCATAAGAACTGCTCTACTCCTATACTGAAATCCTCTTTGTTATAGAAGCCAACATTCCATTAGCATTCTCACTGCCTGCTGTACCTGCACGCCAACTTTCAGAGACTGGTGTACAAGGACAGCCAGTCTTGCTGAACCACCCCAACAAACCTCACCCCATTGAGAAAACATTCTGCCCCCATTTTTTGCCACCAAAGTGGATAACCGACACAAAACAAGAACATGAATAAAAGATAATGCAAAAAAGTACACAGGCGATAGTTATAGTATTGCAGGGTGAAAACCAGAAGCAGTGTGCAACTTGGATGGAGGAGGGTAGAACGAGAGAGGGAATGCTGTAGCAACCTGAAGAGAGATAAATCAATATTCCCTATCGCTGGGCTGTAGCTGCCCTAAGCGAAATAATGAGAAGCTGTTCCCACCAATTTGTGTTTAGCTACACTCTGCAATGAGGAGAACAGGACAGAAAGTGACTGTGTGATTATGGAGGAGAAATTAAAGTGCTTGGCAAACCAGGAGAACAGGTATGGTTACAGGCGGGCTTAGCGAAGTTATATATCTGCGAAAGGATCGCTCAGTCTGAGCACTAGTCTCGCCGATGAATAATAGTCCACATCCTGAACAAACAATACAGTACATGAAGTTGGCGGAGGTTCAAGTGAGGCATTGTCCCCCCTCACCTCCCCTCCAGCTTCCATTCCCCAACAACAATCCGACTGACAAGGTCCCCGACCAAACACTGACCTATCCATGTACTTTGCATTAATCATTATAACCCAATATAATGTATCTGTACGACTGTGACGGCACGAATTGGTACAACAAGTACAGACTTTACCTCCATGCAGGATAGCGCGCAACAAAAACCAGAGGGGGCCTTGCATGTGGAACTGGCTTATAAAGTTGGGGGGGGCCCTGGAAGGCGGTGTAGGTAGGCAGATACAATCACAACTCTTAAAAAGTTTAAGGATACAATGCAACAGAATTCACCACGTAGGCCATCAACACTGGCAGCCTTGCCACGTCCAGTCCTGTACTATTTTGTCCTATACAGAATTTTTATTAGTAGTTAATAGAAAGAATTGTGCTAATTTGTTCCTCCTGGTTTTGTTTTATCTGTGTGGATGGGGCAGGTGGATCGGGGGAAACATTATTTTCAATCCTCTTACCTTGCTGAGAATGTGAATGTTCCAAGATGATGCCTCAAAGAAACACACACTGAATACACACTGATCCATCATGCACACCCGCATATGTTCTTGGGTTGGAATGAATATGGTATCTCCTGCAACAGATGGATGTGAAGGAGGCCAAGAGTCACTGGATATTTTTAAAGCAGAGATTGATAGAAAGATACAAGATTAGTACGGGGGTGTGTGGGGGGAGAAGGGAGGAGAAAGGGGTTTTAGAGGAAAGATAGATCCCCCATGATGAAGGAGGAGTAGACAATGGGGGCCGAGGGTCAATAATTCTGCTCCTATAACTTATTAACAAATTACATATTATTCCACTTCAGCAATCCATACATAATAGGGCAATTTGCAGAAGTCAATTAACCTATGACATGCACAACTTTGGAATGTGTGAGGAACCAAACGGAGCCCCCCCTGGGAAAACCTACATGGTTCACAGGAGCACATACAAATGTCCAAACTCTGCAACAAACACACCCAAGTCAGGAAATTGAAACCATGTTCACTCGGTGCAGAGAGGCATCAAGCTCTATAGCTACGTCATTTGTTGTGCCACCCAATACATTATTAATACCTTGTACTTACGATACTTATAAAAAAGAATAATATGAGCACAGATGCAAAAATGAGCCACAGTTCAATTAAAACAAAAAGGTAAATACACATCACAGAATTTTGCAACAGGAAAGACAGAGAAACGACAGCCAGTTCTGGCGAGCACACGCAATTAACTCAGGAATGTTCCATTCCCCAAAGCTCCAAGGGGTGCTGCTTCGCAGCCTTGTGCAATAGCTCCAGAAATCAGAGAACTGCTACAACTTCAGCGCTTCAATATTCCCAAAGAAATTACAGATCCAGACCAAATGGAAGAAAAACGGACAGGAAAAGTTCAAAGTACCGGGATGAGGCAAGACGAGTGCCATTTGACCACGAGGACAACACATGTAGTGAATTGGGGGGTAGCATCTAGGAGCACTGCTGATACGATCTAAATAAGAAACCTCACCTTTGGCTGGAGATCATAAATCACAGAAAAACTGGTCATGCTTGATCGAGGTCATTACATCAGTGTTAGTCCGGGAGTTCCCCAAGCAATGCTATGTGGCTCCACTACCTAGAGCTGCTTCATCGATGACCTTCAACCGATGAATTACGATGAGCCTGTGAATTATTGAATTAAAAAGCAGCCCTTGCCTGAATGCAGCAAGATCAAGAACAACAATTCAACAGGTATGGGCTGATAAGTGCCAATCACATTCATGACCAGTTCCATCGGAAAAAAAGGACCACCTCCAATAAAAGGTAGTCCAGATTCTGTTCATTACATTGCCGTTATTGATTCCTCCTAGGATTGAGCAGTCCTTGCCTTCATCCAACCATACTCAGAAAACGTATGACAATATTAATTAGTATTAGGTGTCACATTATGTGAATGTATCAGTGTTCATTCCAACAAGGGAGAACCTAGCCATCTACCTTTCACATTCAGTAACATCATCACTACCAAAACCTCTGCCGTCAATATAATGGGGACCATTTATGATCAGAAAATTAAAAGGGCCAGCCTCATGAATACGTCAGTAGCAGAGCAGAAGCTTGGCATCCATCTGTGACTCATATCCCGATTTCTCACAGCTCTTCACCATCTACAAGGCACTCTTCTCCTCAATCTTGGACGAATAAGCCCCATCAACATTTAAAAGGCTCATCATCCTCCAGAACAAATCAAAAGGCAAAGTGCTGCAGATGGTGAAAATCTAAAGTAAAAATAGAAGGTAAGGGAATTCTCCTCATATCACGTAGCATTTGCAGAAAGAGAAACAGTTAAAGTTTCAGACCAATTACCTTCTGAGAGTCTAGCCACCTGCTTTTGATATTCAGTAACATTACCATTATTATAGACACACAATGCAGGAGTGACACAGCAGGACAGGCAGTATCTCTGGAGAGAAGGAATGTCCCGAAGAAGGTCCACGACCCCCCAATGTCCACCCATTCCTTCTCTCCTGAGATGCAGCCTTTTTCCGTGAGTTACTCAACATTATGTGTCCATCTCGTGTAAACTAGCGGATTGCAGTTCGTTTCACACACATTACCATTATTGTGTGTGTGCTTAGAAAATAAGCAAAACCATGACTTCACCAAAGCACTAAATCAACCATTCCAGTTCTAAGGGTGTTGTCTGGGTTGGAGTTTGTATGTTCTCTCTGTGACCATGTCAGTTTTCTGTCACGGGGGTAGGGTGGGGGGTTTTGGTTCTCATCAACCCACATTCCAAAGATGTGCAGGTTCTGTTAGGTTAATTGGTTGTCATGTAAATTTGCATCTGTATTGATGCTGAGTGGATAACATGAAAAAATGTACCAGTGAATGATGTCGTCGTGGACGCTCAGGCGGGATATCAAGCAAATTTTAAATAATTTAAATTCACCTACTATTACTCCAAAATAATCCAACCTCTACATCTCACACCGTGACTGCAGAGACTGTCATCTTCTAAATGCGAGTTTAACCATGGCATCCCTCGGCCATGACATGTGGCCTTGCCAACAAGATGGGCAGCCAGAAAGATCATGTGTCAACCACATTCAGCAGAATTTCCCCTCCAATCCACACATAATCGTGAACATGAAAATAACATCACAGTTAACTTCACTGCATTGCTCAGTCAATTTTGAAAACTGAACGTTGAGGTTATGTCTCACCAGACAACATTGTATTAGCTCAAGAAGGAAGCTCACCATCCCCTCCTAATGGCAAGTGGGAATTGGTCAATCAAATAAAAATGTATCATTGCAGGCAAGTTATATTGCATCAAATGAATGAAGTATATAAATCAAAATAATATGAATTATTTTTCAGTTAAACTATCTCCAAAAATATTAAGCCCTTTGCCTGTGTAACGTAATAACACAGCCTATTAAAGTCCATTAAGTACATCTGCCACGTTCTCAAGTATAAATAAAACTGATTTAATATATGCCCCCCCACATTCCCAATATTCTCAAAAATATTTCAATATAAGAATAATATCTTCATTAAAATATAAGAATAAAAAATTTTTAGTTTTAAATCGCAAAGGAAGATGTTCAGTATCTTCCCTTAATTTCTCAAAATACATATTTTCAATTGTTCTACATTCCCTAAACAATTAAACTGGATTTTAAGTCTGAGGAAGGGGCTCAGCCCAAAATGACACGATTCTTTCTCTTCCAGTGATGTGGTTGCCTTGTCCCGCCTGAGTTATCAGCTTTTTGTGTCTATCTTCTATTTTTTACTTCCTATTTTAGCATCTGAATAGTATGGTTGGTAATATTTTGTCTGTCTTCACAGCAAGCTTGATGACTTCACTGTCAACTGGGTTGCCCCAGGGGGTATCACATTGCATGGATCATCTAAGCATTGAGATTCGAAAAGTCCCTGCCACAGAGCATACAGCGCTTCTGACTAGCTTTCTCTAGGTCACCAGTGGAGAGGTATGATCGTACTGGGAATATAAAATACACCAGTAAGGAAGTGATATTTTATTTGAAGCATTTTGACAGGTTAGAAATAGAATATTCTTATTTATTAAGAGTAGTTTTGGGTAATCACCTTTCTACCAGCCCCACGCTTCCCATACAATTTATTTCTTTTATGCTTTTTAACCCTTATCTCAAAAAAACTTTCTTAAAACGGGGCTCAAGAAGCGTAATAACATAGCCACTCTAGAGCAGCAGATAGTGGCGCAGAATGTAACAGCCGTCAAATGTGAGTCAAATCAGAACTTTTCATCATCATCCTTACACAACCGTCAAACATGTGTCCGGATCGTTCTCCTACTCATTCCTTTTTGGGTTATCTTCTTTCCTACACTTTAAATCTCATCACCAACCATATTCATTGCCCATCTTTGGCAATTGTCCTGGTCAATCCCTCAAATAAGCCTCTAAAACCTTGGGTTAGAAAATGATTGAGGGATTCCAGAGGAAAAATGTCAAACATTTTTATTCATGCCTTTTGATAGGTATATTGAGACCATTAACTCACTGTCGGAAATTTAATATAAGTTCAATATTATTATATTTGGAAAACTAGTAATGTGGTAACTGGAATTTACATTTTTGTGGTTGGTTCAGGCTTATTCTGCTGGCAAATTAGTTTAGAATACTTTCTCACCATTATAGACTAATAATGGCCAATTATCATTTATGGCAAAACCTGTATGAAGGTCGAGGTAAAAATTTTTGTTCCTATCAGTTAAGAGAAATTAAGCCCAATTAGATAATGATTTTCAGCACTGGAGGACTCCTCAGGACTCAGAGTGAACTTTGTTCTTTGTGGTTTATCGTATCTGAATTGCCATCAATTATACGTTCAATTTATTATTTAGACATTAAACATATAGTATGGTATTTCAGAGAATAGTACTATTAATGTCATATAATAGATGATTCATCATCAGTTTTTTTTAATATCTAGAAGTATAATCTAGCATTTATACTTGATCTACCCATCCAAATGTTGTGAAATATTAACCTTCCAACTCAAGTAACCAATAAAACGATTTAGGGGAAATGAATTGGGTTTGGCAAGCAATGATTAAGAAAATATAATTAAGAATAATTGCTGGGAAAGAACTGAAAAAAAATATTCAATCAAATTGGATTATACCTTTAGAGAGAAGGTATTCAAACGAAAAACTGCTCTACATTGATCAACACTCCAATAATTCCTGGGTTTGGTTTTTAGTTTAGAGATACAGCACAGAAACAGGCCATTTGGCCCACCGAGTCCACACCGACCAGCGATCTCCGCATGTTAACACTATCTTCCACACACTAGGGACAATTTACACTTATACCAAGCCAATAACCTACAAACCTGTATGTCTTTGTAGGAAACCAGAGATCTCGGAGAAAACCAACATGGTCATGGAGAGAATGTACAAACTCCGTACAGACAGCACCCGTAGTTGGGATCGAACCCGGGTCTCCAGTTGCTGCAAGCACTGTAAGGCAGCAACTCCACCGCTGCGCCACCGTGCCACCCTGGGTGCCTTTCATTCCTTATTTGTCAGGGATCCATGTATAATTTTTGTACTTCAGGCACTCATCATCATCAGAATTAAACACAACCTGAATCCAAGATTTTCAAGGATTCCGTGTCGGATTGAACCAAACCCAAAGAATAATCTGGATTGAGCAAAGACAGAGAAAGGCGCATACTTCTAAAACGTATTTGTTTCTATTTCTATTTCTTAATGGGTCTGACCTCCTCCTAATGGGTCTGGAGCCTGACCTCATCCTCCAGCCTCTCGACCAGCAACCCCACCCAAGAAAGGTTACAGCCGTCCCTTCAAGTAGTTTCTCTTCCCATCTATCGTTCAGTCCACCAGCACTCTGATCCTGGGGATAGCCAGATCTCTTGTTGCCCAATATCTGCCCAGTAGCCATGTACCTCCTCCATCAAGATTCTCTCAGGACCTAGATGAGTGGCATTATTCCATCTGCCTAAATCCCCTGTATGTTAATCCCAGTTCTCCTGACAAGTGCCTCCTTATTCTCTGTAGTACAGAGAAGATAAATGCGCAATCATATGGTTACATAGATGAAGCTAGAAATTCTGCCCTCAGTAAAGGTCCAGCTGGAGTTGGGAAGCAAATAGGTTAGAACCTGGGGAAGATATTGGCTCTAAGTTATTTAATCTCGACAAAAAATGCTCTTTAAAGCGCTTGCTTGGTCATAACTCCACCCTAGTGGCAATATGGAGGAATTCTTCAGACATTTCTGAGCAGCCACAAATTTGCTGGAAGGGACTTGGGTCTAGCAGCATCTCTGCTTACTGGAAGAGAGCATAAGTAATAATCAAGTACTAATGAGGGTTGAACATTGAGGAGTCTAATGGCAAAGGTAGAACTACTTGAGCAACAATGCCAGAAACACATTTGAATCAACTTGTCCTGAACTTACTCCATTCAAGCTTCCTCTCAACTTACTCGCCACACCATTGCCTCTCCTCTCCTCTTCTCTCTTGTAGATACATCTCCAGCCTGCACCTTATCTTTTCACTTCAAATGCATCTTGTAACAGCAAGTTGCATATTCTCACCTCTGGATTAAGATGTTTATTTTGAATTCCCGCTTTGTTTTCTTGGTGACCTTTAATTTTGTCCTGCTCCTTGGTTGGAAGTGTTTGTGCAGTGCATACTCAGTCAACCCTTTTAATAATTAGGCCATCCTTCCTCTTTCTCTTTCCATCAGAAAAATGATCCAGTCTATTTTTCATTTTCTTCACATGGATAACATCGTGTTTCTGTTACCATTTCAGTTCACAGGCTGAATGCACCCCATGTCATAGTTCCTCCAAGCTCCACTTTGAATGTTGGATCAACCACATTCCCTGCTCCTACAGCCACACCTACATACAACATCTTCTGGATGGGAGATGTCTCAAGGTGTTTATCATTGGTTGGCAGTGGCTATCAAGAAAGGCAAAGACCAGTTTTCGCACAGCTACACTTAACGGGTAAGGCGGCATCGGTGGAGGGAGTGGACAGGTGACGTTTCTGGTTGGCACCCTTCTTCAAAGTTCCTGAAGCCATTTCCGAATAAGTCAAGTCTCGTGATGCTTGAACAACAAGCTACGCCACAGATTAAGACAGAAACAGCTATCATACCTAGCTAAAGACATCTTTAATTTATTTCTGCTGATGTGGGCAATGCTGGCAAGGATGGCTATTGTTACCATCTCTGATTATCCTTCAGAAGGTGGTGCCAATCTGCTGTCTTGAACCAGTAGAATCAAGCTGGTGGAAGTATAGCTAGGGTGTCAGTGAAGAGGAAGTTCCAGAACTGGACCACAAGAAAATGACTGAACACCAATATATTTCCATATTAGGATAGTGTGTGACGGCAAGCATTTGCAGGAGGTTGGTGCAACTACCCTTGTTCTCCTTTGTGGTAGAGGTTCTGGGTTTATGAGATGAGCAAACACATTGCATTTTGTAGATGGTGCACTTATAGACAATGCACCAATGATGGATAAAAAACACTGTCTGGGTGGTGGATAGGGTAGTGGATCAAGCAGTCTATTTTATCCTGGAGGCTGGTTAACAAAGTCTGAAGAAGGGTCCCAACCCAAAACAAAACCTATCCATTTTCTCCAGAGATGCTGCCTGACCTGTTGAGTTACTCCAGCACTTTGTGTCCTAGATTGTGGAATTAATTTCTGGTGTCATGATGTAAGTTACCTGCCAAAAGGCACCCAACTTATGACATATGCTCTAGTCTCAATGTATGGAGTTTCTGGTCAATGATGCCCTCCAGTAGTAAACTTGACAGTCGTAATACCATTCAAGTGGAGCTTTATGAATAATGTGGCCAATCATGAACATTCAAATATTATCAGGAACTATTAAAAATTAATCACAATATTAATAATTTTTAGTGGCTATCCCACTAAACGCGACTTTTCAGCGACTGTCTTCGACCTTCAAGCGCGAGGACACTCGCCTGAAAAACCTCGAGCTGGATCGACCATCAGTGATGAAACCGTGAGCCCGATCGACTGTCTGCACACGCGCACAAACACATCACAAAGGCGGGAGCCAGGGAAAGTGGGGGAGCGCTGTCTGAAATTCACACCCGTGATGAGCAGGAACGTAAAAGATGGCTGGCACAGTTACAGTTAGTCCTTTATAGAGCGCGGAGAGGGACGGGGAGAGAGAAAGGGGGAGAGATACTTTTAAGAAGCCAGACAACTTTTAATAAGGTTTAGTGGGCATTTAACATTACTGGTCAGTTTACTTTTTTTTTCTCAACGAGCTATTACCTTCAACTACCTTTGATTACCTACGATAAGGGGCTGTCCCACTGCGGTGACCTAATTGGCGAGTTTAGAAGAGTTTAGGAGAGTTTGAAAAAAATGCCATGTTGAAGACCTCTTTCGACTATGTAGAAGACCTCCTTCGACTATGTAGAAGACTACCTTCGACTAGCTTCGACTAGCTTCGGGAAAACTGGACACCAAATAGTGGAGAGCGAAGACAATCTCCGTCGACCTCCCTTCGACTATGTTGAAGACTATCTACGACTACCTTCGATTACCTTCTTCTGCTTCTTGCATATGGCGTGCACAGCCTAAAGTGGTAGGACAACTTGCTCTATATGATCTTATTTGATTATGCTCCCCAGGTTGATTGCATTCATTGAAACAGCGCGGACCACGTGAAGGTTGCAATCTCCCACCCCTTCGATTACCCTCGACTACCCTTGATTACCTATGAATAACATGCGACCGACTACGACCTACTTCGACTAAACCTATGAGTGAAAAATGTATCGATTTTTTTCCATTTTTTTACTCACGGGCATTTTTCAACATTTTGAAAAACACGCCGCGACCTAGCTGAGGCCTTGCGTACGCAGGGACAGTGAGTATGAGTCGAGGGCAAACTCGTCTGCAATCGCGGATTAGGTCGCCGCCGTGGACAGCCCCTATAGCATCATGACCTACTACAACCTACCTCGACTAAACCTAAGAGTAAAAATATATCGATTTTTTCCATGGCAACCTTTTTTACTCGTGGGCATTTTTCAGCTTGCTAAAAAAAACGCTGCGATCCAAAGGGCCTGTCCCACTGACTTGACCTTTCAGTGACTGCCTTCGATCTTCAAGCTCGAGGGCACTCGCCTGAAAACCTCGAGCTGGATCGACCGTCAGCGATTAAACCGCGAGCTGGATCAACCGACCGCAGGCACTATGCCCCTGTCCCACTTAGGAAATCTGAATGGAAACATCTGGTGACCTTGTCCACGACCCAAGGTTTCCATGAGGTCGCCGGAGGTTTTGGTCACTCTCACTCTCCCCCACATTCTCTACTCCCTTCTCTCTCCCCTTCTCTCCCCTTCTCTCCCCTTCTCTCCCCCTCTCTCCCCTCTCTCCCCCTCTCTCCCCCTCTCTCCCCTTCTCTCCCCTTCTCTCCCCTTCTCTCCCTTTTCCCCTTCCTCCCCTCTCTCCCCCCCATTCTCACCCCTCTCTCCCCCACCCCCTCACCCCCCCCCACCCCCCGCGTTCTCTAAAGGACTTACCGTGCTCTGTGGCAGCCGTTTACCTTCCTCTTCATCACGCAGACAGTGCTCCTCCACTCTCCATGACCCCCACCTTTGCGATGTGTTTGTGTGTGTATGTGCGGTCGGTAGCAAAGATCCTATAGGATCTTTGGTCGGTAGATGCAGCTCACGCTTCGGTCGATCCAGGTCGAGGCTTTCCAGGCGAGTGACCAAAACCTCCGGTGACCTCATGGAAACCTTGGGTTGCGGGCAAGGTCACCAGAGGTTTCCGTTCAGGTTTCCTAAGTGGGACAGGGGCATTAGGAGACCTAATCTTGCCCACCACCCAAAAAAAAATAAAGGTCGAGGTGACCTGCAACCTCCTACCACCTCCCGCACATATGTTGAAAACCTTCCTCGACTATGAAGAAAACCGGCTTCAACTAGACATGCAACTAAAAAATGATCGATTTTTAAAATGGCAACCTATTTTTAGTCGAGGCTGGTTTTAATCATGATGAAAAAATAGCAACAACCCAGATAAAGCCACGACCACGCGGAAACTACTTTCGACCATTAGGGAGAGTGATCAAAACCTCCGGTGAGCTCATGGAAACCTTGGGTGGTGGGCAAGGTCACCAGAGGTTGCTGTTTAGGTCTTCTAAGTGGGACAGGAGCTTTACAAAGACCTCCAAGGACCTTGTGTCGACCATGCTGCGAGTATGAGTTGAGGGCAAACTCTTCTAAACTCGCGAATTAGGTCCCCACAGTGGGACAGGCCCTCTAAGTTAATTAAAAATTTGCTGGTGATTGATATGGAACTTGATGACTCGGAACTTGAAGCTGTTGACCATCTCTATTGCAGCTCCAATGACATGGACAATGTTGTCTTCATTGAAACATAGAAACATAGAAAATAGGTGCAGGAGGAGGCCATTCGGCCCTTCGAGCCAGCACCGCCATACATTGTGATCATGGCTGATCGTCCGCTATCAATAACCCGTGCTTGCCTTCTTCCCATATACCTTGACTCCACTAGCCCCTAGAGCTCTATCCAACTCTCTCTTAAACCCATTGTCTTCACCCTCTTGATCAGCAACCAACTCTTTCGTCTTCTGGTATTAATGGCAACTCTTTCGTCTTCTGGCATTAATTGTCCGAAAGGGGGTGTCCCACTGCGACGACCTAATCCGCGAGTTCAAAGAGTGACTTCAACCTTCAAGCTCGAGGGCACTCGCCTGGAAAACCTCGAGCTGGATCGACCGTCAGCGATGAAACCATGAGCTGGATCGACCGACCGCACACACACACACACACAAACACATCGCAAAGGCGGGGGCCAGGGAAAGCGGGGGAGCGTTGTCTGAAATTCACACCCGCGATGAAGAGGATGGTAAAAGGCGGCTGCACAGTGTACGGTAAGTCGTTTAGAGAGTGGGGGGGATGGGGAGTGAGGGGGAGAAAAGGAGGGAGAAGGGGTGAGAAGGGGAGAGAAGGGGAGATAAGGGGGAGAAGGGGTGGAGACACTTTTAAGAAGCCAGACAACTTATAATAAAGTTAAGTGGGCATTTTATCTACCGCTCGTTTTCCTTGGTCCTGAAAACTCCCCCAATGAGCCAATTAAAATGCCCGGTCAGCGAAGGAGATTGCCTACGGCAGCCCTTGACTGCCTGTAACTAAATAGCAACCCCAATCCACTGCACTATGAGTTAAAAAGAGCCATGCCGACCAATTTTCCCTCGAGCATCAAGGAGAGTTCCAGTGACCTCATAGGACCTCCTATGACCACGTGTCGACCATGCTGCGAGTTTGAGTGGAGGGCAAACTCGCAGATTAGGTCGCCGCAGTGAGACAGCCCCTTAACAGCATGACACTAAGTTTTCAATATCTCTCCTATACTTTGTCTCATTATTGTTGTAGATCTAGCTGACAATAGTAGCATCGCCGGTGAACTTAATGATCACATTGATATTATGCCTGACGACACAATAATGTGTGTTAAGGGAGCAAGGGACTGAGCACAAAACAAGATATGCGGTGTTGAGGGTCAGGGTGGAGGAAATGGTATGACCAATTCTAAGTGTCCCCATACCTCCTCCCTCGAATCTGCCCGAGGACCCCGAGAGTCAATGATGGAAATGTGAGGGGGGGGGGTTGGTACGTAGGGGGACGGTGTGTCCCTAGCTTTCAATTTCCAGCTCGGGAATAATGAGTACTGCAGAAAGATTCGAGTCGTTTATCACTTTATTCAACTCAGACGAAAATGATTTGTTAATTGTTAGCACTTGTTAACAGCCAGTAGTTAACAGGTAGTAGTTATACAATGTGCCATCAATACATCGATCCACATTCCTCAGTAAATGTATTACTCAGACCACGTTCCTTTGAATACAATTCGAGGGAGAATTTATTAAACTCACTATCAGGGCTACCGGACCATGAGCACGGGCTCGGGTAAAGTCAGGTTATTTTATTTTACTTCGGAGTCACGTGAGTGGCTACGTAAAGAAGGCCGTCAGCCCGCATGCACGTCACTACGTCTAGCGCATTGCACAAAGGCAGACTAGCAGGTGTGCTGCTCCTGCCAGCGGTAAGTTTAAATCTGAAAGGTAAATTTAAACTTATTTCCAGGGTTGTTTTTCGTATTGCAGGAAGCTCCTCATAGAGTTTGCCTGCTGGATTTGGGGCAAAGTTGGACGGGCCGCGGGAAACTGTTTATGGACCGTGGGGAGATCCCGGTCCAGACCGCGGAAGCACGGGTAGCCGTCGGCCGTCGGGTTCACTGACAAGGAAGTCAGCAACACCCAGGAGGGGAGTGCGAATGGGGGTTTCTCCCAGTATGGGCTCCCAGACCGCAATGGTCCCCCAGAAAAAGGGGTTAGACTGGCAGTTAGCTGGTCACTCACTATGGGGTCCGCAGCTCCCATCACCGCAATGGTCCCCCCAGAAATAGGTGTTAGACGGGCAGTAAAACGGTTGCGCTATGCCAGTCACTGACAATGGGGTCAGCAGCCCCCAGGCCGCTTGGGTTTTCCCAGATAAAGCGGTTAGACTGGCAGTAAGCCGGTCTCGTTACCACAGTCACTGACAATGGGGTCAGCAGCCCCAGACCGCTTAGGTCTTCCCAGATAAACGGGGTTAACCTGGCAGTAAGCCGGTCTCGCTACCCCAGTCGCTGACAATGGGGTCAGCAGCCCCAGACCAGTAAGGTCTCCCCAAATAAGGGGAAAACTGGCAGTAAACTGGTCTCCATACCCAATCACTCACTATGGGGTCAGCAACTCACAGACCGCTATGGTTCCCACAGGAAAGGGGTTAAACCACGAGGAAGCCGGTCAGGCCTTGGGACTCGGTCGAGTCGGGCCAGGAGGTTTCCCCTTCCTTCTCTCCAATCAAGGATGGAATTACGGCCAGAGCAGTTTAACATAGCTTTTCTATATATGTAATTTCTCTACTGTCTATTGATTTCCTTAGGATCTTTGTGGCATGCATCGATCTCAAAGATGCATACTATTCTGGTCCCATTCACAGGGATCACTGGAGATATTTGAAATTGATCTGGAGGATATTTCTAACGCTGTGTTTTTGCTTAAATCAACGGTTTCAGCTGTAACCATATTAGAGGAATTGAGCTTCCTCAGCCATTCTCCAGTCAAATGTAAGTTGATACCAACTGGAAGTTATTGTTTATCGGATTTACCTTTAATTATTAATTTATCTGTGACTCCGCCTGGGGCAACAGATTGCAATTAATAGAAGCCTGTAACAACCTTGTAATCAAGCATTCTTCTATTCATCAAGTGTAATTGGCAATATAGCAGCTGTATTTCAGCTGTGCAATTGGGTCTTGCATTATCAGAACTTTCAACGTGCAAGTAGTAACCTCTCAAGTGCCATATAGGTAATTGTTAACAGACCTATGTTATTACCAGCTGAAGCTACCAAAGTCACAATGGTGGTCGAACTATATTCAGCATTGCTCCAGTAGTCTTTGGTCAAATAATCTTCAGTTATATTACTAACAGATGCTAGTGCTCAAAGATGAAAAATTACGAATGCCATCTCTAGTAACGAAGGCGATTGATTTGCATGAATCACCAATTCTTCAGTTATTGGTATCAACTACCTATAGACACTAGGTGCATACTATGGGTTAAAGGGTTATTGTGCAAATATACAAAACCTGCATGCTCAGTTCCAAGTTGATACGTACTGTGGTGGTGGCGTATGTTAGTTACATGGATGCTATAAAGTCAAAGTATCCTGTCATAATTTACCCAATCTTTTTTGGCGCTGGTGTCTCATCATGGAAAATCAATGACAACACAGTATGGATGTTGGATCACAAAGTATTTTGGGATCTATGGCTCAATGGTACCCAATATCAATATGTTTGCATACAGGCTCATTCACCAGTTGTAAAAACGTGTGGCATAACAGTGGCGAGAGATACATTCTTGCTACACGGGGGAGGAATGTTCTTTTATGTGGTTTCTCTATTTTGGCCTCATCAGTCGGGTCTTGCAATAATTAAGCAAGATCCCGCTTCAGGGTTCTTGTACTGTCTGACTGGCCTACGCAACCATGGTTTCCCACAAATGTTGGGAATAATAATAGAACCTTATATAGGGTTCTAAACACAAAACTTTGCTGGTTCAGCCTGAGATTCGGGGAACCAGCCTCTACATGATTAATTAATTCATTGCTTTACAGAAACTCAGAAGACTGCTCCTGCGGCTCGGGCTGTCAAGACTGATCCATGTGTATGCTCACTGCAGAGGGCAGGAATAGCACCAAAAAAGCAGTACTGTGCCTCTTCAGGAGATGGGAAGTGTTTTCTGTTAAATGTTATGTTACATATAATATGGCACGGACACTGGCGTCTTAGAGTTCATTTTCTATGGGTCTTTGATAATAAATTAAGTTATAGTCCCATTAACTGTGCCCAATGTGCTTCTCATCATAGTTGCTGCAGCAAGTGGGACCCGCTCTCTCGTGTCTCACCTTCTGATGTCCAGTTATTAAGGATATCATTAACACAAGTTCTCCCAGACCCAAGTACATGGAAGTATGCGATATTGACATTGTTAACATTTATTCACCATGGGGCTCCAGCTATATCTCTATCTTTGGTTCGGCTCTCATAGGTAGTTAATCCGCTGGTGCTGCCCTCAGCGCACAGGTCCAGTCCTTACATAAATTGTGACTGGACACCTGCTATATAATAATTCATGTTTACATACCCCATGCACCTTCGGTTACGTGTGGTCACACATTTATGACATTACATCAAGGTCATCTAGAGTCTTAAAGGCTCTGATACTAGCTATGTTTGTTAGTTACAAAAAAAAACCTCATAAGAAGGTGTCAGTTCAGACCATCTCCAGGTGTTATACGAGGTTTTGGCTTATACAGGAGTAGATAATAATTTTCTAATCTCACTCCACCAGGGCTGCTACAACATCAGCAACAAGGGTTATGTGCGGTCCTCTGGACCACATCCGGTCAACTGCAGCATGGTCAAATGAACGAGGTATCCAACTTTTTATTTTTACCCATTGCCAGACCAGGGGTATTTGCCAACTCTATTTTGGTAATAATATTTTTATTATAAGTAATCCATCATAACAACGGTATAACAACTTTTCAAATACACAACCAACTTATTTCAATAAGTATACGAATGTTACAAGTGATTCTTATAAACTTCTATTTTTTTAGAAAGTAGAAAAAGAAAAGAATAGATTTTAATCAATAAAAATAGTGATTAAATAATAATTTTGATATAAAAGAAGAAAGAGAGAAGAAAAAAAAATATGTATATATTCTTGTTATATGTATTTAATTAAAACAAAGTATTATATATATATTAAAAAAAAGAGAGAGATTATAGTATACATCTTAATAGTGAATAACACAATTTCAAATAGCAATATCAATAGAGACATGTATACAAATCAAAAAGACAAACAGAAAGTTATTTTCATCTGATCCTGCCGGGTACCCATTGAGTTGTGATGCCAAGAACAGCTACCCCTTCAAATATTCTGTATATGGAGACCATATCTGTTCAAAGAGTTCGTATTTGTCCATTAGGACAAATCTGATTCTTTCCAAATGCAACGTCTCCAACATTTCCACTGTCCACATTTTAATTGTGGGGGATAATGTTCCCTTCCAAAATTTCAATATTAATTTTTTCCCTATTATCAAACAGTAATCCAAGAAATTTTTTTGGTTTACTGTTAATATTAGATTGGAATCCGGAACTCCTAATATTATTAATTTTGGATCTGGGTCCAGTTTAATTTTAAGAACTTCAGAGATAACTCTAAATATTTCTGTCCAATAATAATTAAGTTTTATACATGTTACAAAACTATGCGTTAAATTAGCTTCCAAGTTCTGACATTTATCACAAATAGGAGAAATGTTAGGATAAATTCTATTTAATTTCGTTTTTGAATAATGTAATCTGTGTAATACCTTAAATTGTATCAATATATGTCTAGCATTTAATGAGCAGCGATGTATACATTGTAGGCTTTCTTCCCAAGTTTCCTTCGTTATAGATAAACCTATTTCATTTTCACATGTTTGTCGATATATTTCCGAAGTTGGGATTTGCATATCCAAAATAGTATTATTATATGCTATTAATTTTTCTGTATTTGGGTGTTTATTAAACAATTCATCTAATAATCCTGGTTTTCTATTTTTATAGTCTTGCGTATTTGACTTAATATAGTTTCTAATTTGTAAATACCTAAATATGTTATTTGACTGCAATCCATAGATATCCTGTAACTCTTGAAATGAAAGAAATTTTCCTTTCTTGTAAAGGTGTTCTATCCTTTTAATTCCTAAATCATTCCAGTGTTTAAACCCCTCGTCCAATACAGAGGGCCTAAACAAGGGATTATTCAAAATTGGCAAAGTGACAAATTATCCATATGTAGGGTCTTAACTATTTGTTTCCAAATACGTCTATTGCTATGAATTATAGGGTTGTCCCCATATATTTTTTTTTGTACTTCCCTTGGTGCAAAAAGAATCGAACCTACATCAAAAGGCAAACAGTCTTCCTTTTCCATCTTTAGCCAGCTTGGTTCATGGTCTCTATTGCCAACTCTATTTTAGATTCTATTTTATAGTTTCCCCTCGGATGAGCGGGGTTACTGTTGTTATTATTTGTTCATTTAACAGCATCAGCATGTTTTAAATCTATGTCATGTCTGTGTGCATTATGAATGTTTCCCTTATCTGTGGTCATCTGATGCAGTCGTGCTTGTGTGGACTCGTTTTGTCCACGGCATGAAATCACAGAGCTTCCAAATCTTCACGTAGTCACTCACGTGACACCGAAGTAAAATAGTAAGATTAAATGAGAACTTAGCAGTTTGAAGTTTGATCTTTATTTTATGAGGAGTTACGATGAGCGATTACGTGCCCTCCGTTCCCAACCCTCGTATCGTAAAGATCATCTGGTAGTTTTAGTCATCGCTAATCTTACTATGTTAGTTCAACAACTGTGATCTGTGATTTCACACCGCTGCTTTGAAGATTGATGCGCATGCGGGCTGACGGCCTTCTTCACGTAATCGCTCATCGTAACTCCTCATAAAATAAAGATCAAACTTCAAACTGGTAAGTTCTCATTTAATCTTACTATTATTCCACGTTATTTTATTTGCCGCTGTCCCTCTCTGCCTCTCTCTCTCTGTGCCCCTCTCCCTCTGTGCCCCTCTCCCTCTGTGCCCCTCTCCCTCTGCGCCCCTCTGTGCCCTCCCTCTGACTCTCTGTGCCCCCTCTTCCTCTGTGCCGCTGTGCCGCTCTGGCCCTCTCTCCCTCTCTGCTGCTCTCTCTGTTTTTATGCAGAGGGGTAATAGAGAAGTGCTCCGGGTCATGAGCTCACTGACAGAATGATACAGACGTTCTGACTGAAAATCACACCCTTCCAATCAATTATTTTAGGGTAAACCTTTCCAGAGAGCATGCTACTTTTTGCTTTGCCCATTTTCAAAATATAGAATTTTGAATTTGGCATTTGAATGGTACAAGGAGACTACGAAGCTCGCAATATCTATGTTTTTTATGCACTGTTTCTACATTTCTACTTTTGGGTTTGGCTCATGGAATTTTTTCCCACACTACTAGTTATATTCATAACAACATAGTTAAATACGTGAAATTTTCAATCTTTCCCAACCCCTTATAAAATGCCTGAAGAAGGGACCTGACCCTAAATGTCGCCTAGCCATTCCCTCCATAGATAGACACAAAATGCTGGAGTAATTCTGCGGGTCAGGCAGCATCTCTGGAGAGAAGGAGTAGGTGATGTTTTGGGTCGAGACCCTTCTTCGGACCCTCCATAAATCCGGCCTGACCTGCTGAGTTCTCCGTCACTTTATGTTTTGCTCTTAAAGTAAATCCATGGTCCACTGAAGAAACAACACGATAGACCACTCTGGAAGTGCAAGTTTTGGTGTACACTTCATACTGTAGAACATATCATAATACACCCTGAGTGATTTAATGTCTATTATGATTGATGAATCTACTACTATTAATGGGAAAACCGTTCTAGTAGTCTGCTTGAGAGCAGCAGTTGGTGAATCTTCCCAACCTATATCATTCTATTTTGACTATATGAAACTTGGTGCAAATGCAAAATCTATACATGATGGGCTTCTAAGTTGCTTACAAAGAGGTGGTTTTTCAATACAGTACCTAAAAGTATATGTGATATCACTTGTAACTGATGGTGCATCAGTAATGTTAGGATGAAATGCAGGGGTTGCAAAACTATTTATTGATGATTTCCCTCATGCAACTGTTTGGCACTGTGCCAGTCACAGGCTTGAACTCAGTGTAGGTGATGCTTTAAGTGCAGGTTTGAATCTTTTTCAGATATTTTATGATAAATTGTATTCCTTATATCATAGGTCTCCTAAGAATCAGGATGAATTAACTGCATGTGCTGAGGCTCTTCACTATCAACTGTTGAAAATTGGTCGTGTTTTCAGTGTGAGATGGGTTGCTTCATCTTACCGAACTGTAAAGGCAATGTGGCAGTATTATAAAGCTATTTAGGAGCATTTTGGAAAAGCAAGCTGTGATGCTTCAAGATCTAGTGCAGAGAGAGCAAAGTACGAGGGGCTGAGAAAAGTATTAGAATCATCAGCTTTCGTAAATAATTTGGGCATGTTGATGGACTGTTTGCTAGAGTTATCTGAACTGTCACTTGAACTGCAGAACCAAAATTGTACACTTAGTGAAGCACATGAGGAAATTAAACAAATTATCAAGGTTCTTGAATGTCAAATAGAGAAGCCAGGAAAAAGTTATACTCGAGTGGAGAATGGCAAAACGCCAAGACCAGATGGCTTTAGTAATGAATTCTATAAAAGATTCTACGAGATAATTTCTCCACGGTTGCAAGATTTATATATATACACTTTTAAAGAAAATAAACTACCAAAAACACTAACTGAGTCAACTATTACAGTTATACCAAAAAGGGATAAAGATCTAGAAGACCCAGGCTCATATAGAGCTATTGCACTCCTAAATACAGACCAAAACATATTAACAAAGACCCTAGCGAGAAGATTGAGTAAATATGTTTACTCAATAATTTGAGTAAATTACTCAACTAATAAATCCGGACCAAACAGGGTTCATACCAAAGAGATACTCATTTAACAATTTGAGACGGCTGTCTAATATAATGTAGTCACATAATACTGAAGAAGAACTAGCAATTATTTCATTGAATGCAGAAAAAGCTTTTGATCAAGTAGGATGGCAATATTTATTCAAAGTATTGGAAAAATTTAACATGGGAGATAATTTTATTTCATGGGCAAAATTATTATCTGATAAGTCGATGGCTAGAATACTGACTAATAATATATTATCCCCGAAATTCCAATTAGCAAGGGGCAATAGGCAGGGGTCCGCGTTATCGCCCCTGCTATTTGCACTAGTGATAGAGCCTTTAGCTGAAAGTAGAAGAAGCCATCCAAATATTCATGGGTATATTACCAAACACTCAAATAATAAAATTTCATTATATGCTGACGACATATTATTATATATTACAAATTCGCAAATTAGCATACCAAATATACTAAATTTAATAGAGGAATTTGGTTATTTTTCAGGATATAGAATAAATTGGAACAAAAGTGAAATTATGACGATAAAACCTCAAGAGTCGACACATCTGTTGAAATTCACTTTTAGAATTACAAAAAGAAAAATTTAAGTATTTGGGCATTCAAATTACTAGGTGTAGATGATATGTGTATACACCTTTAATTGATAGTGACAATGTCCATGCTAACCACCCCCCCCCCCCACCAGTTAGTATAATTGTAACCCACACGCCCCCAGCTCTCTCTCTAGTGATCATGACAGACCACGTACAGCTAGGGCTATATATGATGTATGATTAATAAAGAAGTAGTGAAGACCTTAAGGTGTCTGTGTACCTTCTGTACATGGCGTCAGAAGTGCTTCTTTCTGCGTCTCCAGTCTATCGAGTTTTATTTTCTTAATCCCAGTACCCCCTCCCTGTGCCGTGATGGCTTCTGCCTGTCGTAAACCTGACATCCTAGTCTTTGATGCAGACATCACTCATCGCTGGAGTGTGTTCCGACGTGACTTTGAGCATTATGTTACCATCGCCCACCCTGCTGTGGCCCCCACTGTCAAATAGGAGGTCCACTTCTGGACCTCTTCTATAAATCATTCCTCAACGCAAACTATATGCCTTTATTAACTAAATTAAATGGGTTGATTAAATTTTGGAAGACACTGCCGATGTCTTTAATAGGCAGAATAAACGCGATAAAAATGATCTTCTTACCACAAATATTGTACCTATTTCAATCAATACCAATATACTTAAAAAAATTATTCAAAAAATTAGATTCTGATATTATAAACTTCATATGGGATTATAAATCACACAGAATTAAAAAAAAAAAAACACTTGTGTAAATCTAAAGAATCAGGGGGACTGACACTAACATTGTATTATTATTGGGCAGTGAATATTAAAAATATAATCTACTGGTTGGACAGTTCTGCCCAACAGGTAGATTGGATAAGAATGGAGAAAGAGGATTGTTCCCCTTATAATATAGGAGCGATCCTTCTTTCCCTGATAAAACTGAACAATATAATATACAAGAAGAATCCAATTATTCATAGTATAATACGAATTTGGAAACAAATAAAATTACCTTTAAAATTAAGAAAATTATCGCTTCTTTCTCCAATAGCTAATAATCCCCCATTCAAACCATCCATTATTGATAAATCGTTTATCCATTAGGAAAGAATAGGAATTAAAACGATGGGATATGTATAAAATGGGAAAATTCTTATCATTCCAACAACTTACAACTAAAATATAATTTGAAAAGTAATCAATATTTCAAATACCTTCAAATTCAAGATTATTTGAAAAAGTATATATAAGGATATCAAACTTTAACCCCAGATCTATTGGAGGAAGGAATGAATAAAAAGGCAGAATCAAGCAATTTAAGATCTTACTTATATAATATAATTCTAAATATAGAAACACCAACGACAGAGGCAATTAGAAGAGACTGGGAACAAGAGTTATTGATAAAAATTCCGAACGATAGATGGGATAAAAATTTATTATATGTAAACAAATGTTCAATGAATGTAAGACATAACCTAATTCAATTTAAAATTTTACATAGATTATATTATTCGAAAACAAGACTGAATAAAATATTGTCAAATGTTTCCCCCATCTGCGACAAATGTCTAACTCAAAATGCCACTATAGCACATTGCTTTGTCTCTTGTACAAAACTGTATACATTTTGGAATGAAATTTTGGAATTTTTACAAAACTATTTAACAACAAAATTGAACCCCAATACCAAATTGATTATCTTTGGATCAATGGAAGAGGGAAGTAAACTAACTATATTAGAAACATAGAAACATAGAAATTAGGTGCAGGAGTAGGCCATTCAGCCCTTCGAGCCTGCACCGCCATTCAATATGATCATGGCTGATCATCCAACTCAGTATCCCGTACCTGCCTTCTCTCCATACCCTCTGATCCCCTTAGCCACAAGGGCCACATCCAACTCACTCTTAAATATAGCCAATGAACTGGCCTCAACTACCCTCTGTGGCAGAGAGTTCCAGAGACTCACCACTCTCTGTGTGAAGAAAGTCTTTCTCATCTCGGTCTTAAAGGATTTCCCCCTTATCCTTAAGCTGTGACCCCTTGTCCTGGACTTCCCCAACATCGGGAACAATCTTCCTGCATCTAGCCTGTCCAACCCCTTAAGAATTTTGTAAGTTTCTATAAGATCCCCTCTTAATCTCCTAAATTCCAGAGAGTATAAACCGAGTCTATCCAGTCTTTCTTCATAAGACAGTCCTGACATCCCAGGAATCAGTCTGGTGAACCTTCTCTGCACTCCCTCTATGGCAATAATGTCCTTCCTCAGATTTGGAGACCAAAACTGCACGCAATACTCCAGGTGTGGTCTCACCAAGACCCTGTACAACTGAAGTAGAACCTCCCTGCTCCTGTACTCAAATCCTTATTCCAAGAAGCTTTTCTTAATTATGGTCTAATAACAGCAAAAAAACTTATACTTAAATTTTGGAAAAACGCAACCACGCCAACATTCAAAATGTGGATCTCAAACATGTCTGAAACGCTACATCTTGAAGAAATGAGATTCCTCTTACTAGGCAAAGTAGACTAATTCTTAAAGATTTGGTCTCCGTTTATCAACTTTATACAAGCGTATGGTGCAACATAACATAACCTTAGAAATTAAATGATTTAGAACTGGGTGACGGATGGGCAAAAATATGAGATAGGTAGATCTCTCCTAATCTCTCTTTTTTTTTTACTTTTTCCTTTTCTTTCAATCTTTTAACTTCTCATCTCTGTCCTTTATTTCTTTTGTTTTCTGTTTCTACTCGCTTGTCTATCTATTCCAACACTCTTTATTTCTTTTTTTCTCTCACTGTTCTTTTATTATTGAACCAAAAGTATGAAGTTGTACAATAATGAAAATATGTATTTATGTAATAAGTACCAGACTACTGTTCTTCTAACAAAAATAAACAAACAAACAAAAAAAAAAGTGGAGAAAGCAACAAACCAGATGATATTTAATGGAATAAATTTGAGAGCTGGTAAAGTACCTACTGTACATAGACAACAGTTTTTGAGGAGTTTGGTCAATAATATGAAATCCAGGCTGCTTGATTCGACAACAGCTTCCAATGATAAATGGAAAAAGTTAATTAACAAGTCGAAATATTTAGATATTAACAACATTCCAGAAGATTCACTGTTTACCTTTGGGGATAATAGTGTAGAAGAAATGGTCGGCTTTGTGTCAGAGCCTTCAGAGAATTCAAGGAATCTAAAGGGAAGATAGTTTCTGCAGATTTTCAGCACCTGCTAACGGCTGTAAATACAATTCCGGTAGCGACAACAGAATGTGAAAGAAGCTTCAGTGTCATGAATTTCTGCACGTACCACAACGTGCAAGACTTCAAACTGATCATCTCTCTTCTATGTATTAAGTTGGTGGGACCACCTCTGTCAAAATTCAACCCTGAAGAATATGTGAGGACGTGGCTTCTTAGTGGCAGAAGGCGTGCTGAGGAAACGCCATGCAGAAAGAAAGAGGAGGTGACAGAAAAAAATGGAGATTTTATACCATTATGGAACATTTTATAATGTAAACAGAGAGAGCGAAAGAGTGAGATGCAAGAAAGCAGCTATGACATATTATGACTTTCCCCCCCGGTCCCCCCCTCTCCCCCTTCCCCCCCCCTCCCCTCCCCATCTCCATCCCTCCCCCACCTCTCCCCTCTCTCCCCTCCCCCCCTCCCCCCTCCCTCCCCCCTCCCCCCCTCTCTCCCTCCTCCCCCCCTCTCTCCCCCCTCTCTTTCCCCCCCTCTCTATCCCCCCCTCTCTCTACCCCCCCTCCGCGCTCTCTAAAGGACTTACCGTACACTGTGCAGCTGTCTTTCCTTCATCGCGGATCTGAATTTCCCCACCGCTCCACCGCTTTCCCTGGCCCCCGCCTTTGCGATGTGTTTATGTGTGTGCGCGTTCGGTCGATCCAGCTCGCGGTTTCAACGCTGACGGTCGATCCAGCTCGAGGTTTTCCAGGCGAGTGCTCTCGAGCTTGAAGACACTCTTCTTTACTCGCAGATTAGGTCGCCGCAGTGGGACAGCCCCTTAAGTGTGCTGTGTTCACTCTCTCCAAAATGTTGTGCACCACTAATCCAGAAATAACCACCTATATTTTTACAGCCCATATCAACAACGATCGTTATTTGCAGTGATTTGTGTTTCTTTTCCAGGTAGAGATACAAATCTTGTCTAATTTTTCAATGTCATTCACTTTCGGGTGGGAAATCTTTGCCTACAGTTTAAGTTGCACACAGTACTGCCAAAGACAGGCTGAGAGGTAGTTTAAGGGTTTGGTCTCACTGTAACCATTGGAATAATTACACCACACAGGTGGTGAAGTGCAGTGTCTGGATTTGCCAGAAGAACAACTCTTTGCCCACACACCCTGCGGCCTGTTTAAGGTTTCCTTCTAGCAGTTTATCGGACGTGCTGTGTACTCCAACAGTCCCCTGCTGGTTGATCTGTCTGCCAATACTATTGCTGCTGCTTCTGCTCTTCTCTCTCTGTAGAGAATAAGGAGCCAAAAATTGTACAGATGGTAAACTGAAAATTCTTAGCCTGACTGGTAATCAATAAAGCCATCTCCAGATTTTGGAAGGTTTTGATAATCCACCAATCATAAAAGCTGCACATAGATCCTGGAGCGTCATGAGTGTAGATGACTGTACCTCCAAATAGACCTGCTGAATCATGACACTCGGCTTTCAAGGCCAATCCTGCTAAATTAGATTTTGCAGGTTGGTTGTTGGATGAGATTTCCATCCCTCAGGTTAAAGTAATACTGGAGATGCAATGATGCCTTGAGATTATCTTTGAAATTGTCTGCAAATTTTGAAAGTGATGTTCCCAGTCAGAATTGGGACAAGCTGGAATTCCCCCTGAAGCCACCTCGTATCCCGAGCCGTGAACTCATCTGCTACCTCAGAACCCACCAAATGAGTGTGAAAGCAAGTCATCCTTTATCCCTAGGTACTGTGTTAGAAAACTATAACCCCCTCTCCATTGTCCTACCCAATAAAGGTATTGTTAAATAACTCTACAGCAGTATTTGCCTTGGATGCATAAGCATGAGATTTTGTGGGTCAGTAGCAAGCAGTGTTGGCTGAACTCTGACATAAATTCAAGCTGCCTTGCACCAATCTGCCTAGCTGGCACTACCAAGAACTAGTGTGATTAATTCTTCATGCTGAGGTAGATCATGCTCAGCAAACAAGCCCTGCCCAGAAGAAACATTGACAGCTGACAAACCAGTTTCCCTGATCTCACTGGCTGTCTCTTTCTGTCATTTTGCTGTTGCTGGTAGAGATGCGAGGTGGAACAAGAGAAGAAGGGGGAATAACCACATCCACTGTCTCCCAACATAACCACCTCTGTAACTGTCACCAAACCATTTTACCATGTAACCACTCGAGTTTATAGTTTTCAGTTTAGTTTAGTTTAGAGATACAGCGCGGAAACAGGACCTTTGGCCCTCTGGGTCCGCATGGACCTGCGATCCCTGCACATTAACACTGTCCTACACACACTAGGGACAATTTACACATACACCAAGCCAATTGACCTATATACGTACCTGTACGTCTTTGGAGTGTGGGAGGAAACCGAAGATCTCGGAAAACCCACACGGTCTCGGGGGGAACGTACAAACTCTGTACAGACAGCATCCGTAGTCAGGATTGAACTCGTGTCTCCGGCACTGCAAGCGCTGTAATGGCCCTGTCCCACTTAGGAAACCTGAACGGAAACCTCTGGAGACTTTGCGCCCCACCCAAGTTTTCCGTGCAGTTCCCGGAGGTTCCCAAAGGTTTTTGTCAGTCTCCCTAATGGTCAAAAGTGGTTTCAGCTTCCTCTATGTTCCGGCGATTATTTAAAAAAATTCAAAACCGGCCACGACAAAAAATAGGTTGCTGTTTTAAAAATCAGTAATTTTTTAGTCGAAGCCGGTTGTGATGCTAGTTGAAGGTGGTTGCCGGAGGTTGCAGGTAGTGGAAGGTAAGACCTTTTTTTCACCCAGTTTTATTCCACCAGGGAGGTCTTATCTTCCACTTTGAATCACCACACTATTGGAAAGATGCGGTGGTGCTGGAGAGAATGCTGAGGAGACTTGTTAGAATGTGGCCTGGATTGGAGGATTACAGCAATAGGAAGAGATTGGGAAGGCCATACTGGTTTTCTGGACCCAATATAGGTATATGAAATTACAAGATTCATAGACATGGTAAAATCCTAGAATCCTTTTTGCATGATATTAAAAACATTGTATTAAAAACAAGAGGGGCATAGGTTTAATGTGAGATGACAGTTTTCAAGGAGATGTGAGGGATATCTGTAGCTCACTGCCAGAAGAGGTGGTAGAGTCAGATACAATAACTATTTTTAAGAGGTATTTTGGCAGGAACTTTAATAGATGACATAGAACGATACAGAACTAATTCAGACAAATGGGATTAGCATGGAAGCGCAAAAAGATCAACGGTGGACATGGTGGTTTCAGTGCTGTCCAACTCTATGTTTCGACGACACTGTCAATAAAAACACAACCACTGGTGCAATTGTCACAAAATTATAATAACCATAAAGTCACCATCACCAGAAAACAACCATATTCACTACATGAAACCATGCTTTCACCAAAAAAATATTGTCACCACAACCACATCCACCATTACCAGTGCCACAACAACCTGCCCACCACTCTCAGCTTTATTTTGAAAGTACATTGTTACATCTCAATCTTTGAGGATCATTTCAAAAGTGTTTCTATTTTTCTCTTGCAGCCAATTCGTTACTCATTTATCTTTGAAAGTCTTGAACATGTATGAGTAGTTTAGAATAATACTTTACCTACCAATGATTCTGAATTATAAATATCCTATCCTCTCACATGGACAGAACAAAAGGGAAAATTTCACTGTAAAAAGATGGTGCCCCCCCCCCCCCTTGTGCTTTTTGCTGAACCATTTAAAAATCTACTATTTCTGGGATGGTGTTTTCTTTCATTTATATGGATCAAATTACTTTGGTACTAGCATGTAATGGTAATGGCTGAACCCATCTGATATCAGAACCCATGCAGACTCAGAACTATTTTGTACTTAAATGAGAGAAGGCCGAGGAATACAATATCCAGCAGACTTGGCTGGAAAGAAAATGGGCACCAACTGTTCACCTGTTGAGAAGTACTTGCACTATAAGGCATGTCGAATTTAAAGTCCTTTAATTGTTTCAACAGCCTTGGGGCTGACTGCGAATTTAGTATTCGTATGGATAAACACGATTTTTATTTAAATGGAATAATTATTCTAGATCTGCATTACCAATGGTGATAGGCAGTCAGATAGACTTACCAATGGTGATGATTGATACTGATAAAATTGTGGGTAAAGTTTACCTGAACATATACATTTAATTCCATCATAAATGAAAGGAACTTTTTCAAAATTTCCTTTATATTAAACACTGAAATTCCTCTTCAATACTAAATGGTGCAGTTTTAGTTCAGAAATTGAACTCAAATTCTGCAAGTACGCTTCCATATTTACACTGTCAATACACTGTATATATATGGCAGGAATAAGATGATGTTTGGTTGGTGCTTATATTTACACTAATAACAAGGCTTCTATGAACAGAAAGAGATCTTATCTGGTTGGGTCATTGCCCCTTTGGGCTTCACAAGGGAATTCTTGTTACTTGTGACTCCAGTTTGATGTATATATTTTAAACCCTAAATAAGGGTGAAGTAGCCTAAACCGTGCGGGAGGGGGGAGGGTTTGACAAATTGGGAGTATAAAGATGAAGTGCGTACAGGAAAAGTTACAAAATTAATGGGAAATAAAGTTCGAGAAGGGATAGAGAGAGTAAGGACAGGGCCAATTGCGAGCGGTGTCAGAGGGGAGGTGAATACCGAAGTCAAAGTGTTGCAATGAATGGGTGAAGTATAACAAATAAAGTGGACGAGCTTGAGGCTCAGTTAGAAATTGGCAAGTATGCTGTTGTGGGAATTACACAAACATGGCTGCAAGAAGGACAGTGCTGGGAACTGAATATTCAAGGATATACCTCCTATCGAAAAGACAGACAGGTGGGCAGAGAGGATGGGGTAGCTCTGTTGGTGAGGAATGAAATTCAGTCCCTTGCCAGGGGTGACATTGAAACAGGAGGTGTGGAGTCAGTATGGACAGAACTTTGGAATTGTAAGGGTAAAAAGACCCTAATGAGACTTATCTACATGCCCCCAAACAGTAGCCTGGATATAGGGTGCAAGTTGAATCAGGAGTTAAAATTAGCATGTCGTAAAGGTAATGCTACTGTTGTTATGTGAGATTTCAACGTGCAGGTAGACTGGGAAAATCAGGTTGGTATTGGACCCCGAGAAAGGGAGTTTGTGGAGTGCCTCCGTGATGAATTCTTAGAGCAGCTTGTAATGGAGCCTATCAGGGAGAAGGCAATTCTGGATACAGTGTTGTGTAATGAACCGGATTTGATAAGGGAATGTGAGGTTAAGGAGCCATTAGGAGGTGGTGACAATAACATGGTAAGTTTTAATCTACAAGTTAGAGGGAGAAGGGTAAATCGAAGGTGTCAGGGTTACAGTTGAACAAAGGGGACTATGGAGCCATGAGGGAGGAGCTTGCCAAAATTGACTGGAAAGATACCCTACCAGGGATAACAGTGGCAGTTATTTCTGGGAATAATACAGAAGGTGCAGGATCAGTTCATTCCAAAGAGAAAGAAAGATTCCAAGGGGTAGTAAGGGGCGACCGTGGCTGACAAGGGACGTCAGGGACAGTATAAAAATAGGAGAGAAGTAGTACAACGTAGCAAAGATGAGCAAAAAGCAAGAGGATTGGGTAATGTTTAAAGAGCAACTGAAGATAACTAAAAAGGCAATACGGGGAGAAGGTAAGCTAGCTAAGAACGTAAAGGAGGATAGTAAAAGCTTCTTTAGGTATGTGAAGAGGAAAATATTAGTTTAGACCAAAGTTGGACCCTTGAAGACTGAAAAAGGTTAATTTATTATGGGGAACAAGGAAATGGCAGATGAGTTGAAGACATCCTTTGGATCCATCTTCACTAAGGAGAACACAAACAATCTTCCTGATGTACTAGTGGCCAGAGTATCTGGGGTGACGGAGGAAGTGAAGGAAATCCACATTATGTTGGGTAGACTGAAGGCTGATAAATCCCCAGGGCCTGATGGTCTGCATCCCAGGGTACTTAAGGAAGTGGCTCTAGAAATCGTGGAAGCATTGGTGATCATTTTCCAATGTTCTATAGACTCAGGATCACTTCCTGTGGATTGGTGGGAAGCTAATGTTATCCCACTTTTAAGAAAGGCGGGAGAGAAAAAACGGAATTATAGACCAGTCAGTTTGACATCGGTGGTGGGGAAGATGCTGGAATCAATCATAAAAGATGAAATAGCGGCACATTTGGATAGCAGTAACAGGATCAGTCCGAGTCAGCATGGATTTACGAAGGGGAAATCATGCTTAACAAATCTTCTGGAATTTTTTGAGGATGTAACTAGGACAATGGACAAGGGAGAGACAGTGAATGTAGTGAACCTGAACTTTCAGAAAGCTTTTGATAAGGTCCCACATAGGAGATTAGTGGGCAAAATTAGGGCACATGGTATTGGGGGTAGAGTGCTGACATGGATAGAAAATTAGTTAGCAGACAGGAAACTAAAAGTAGGGAATAACGGGTCCCTTTCAGAATGGCAGGCAGTGACTAGTGGGGTACCGCAAGGCTGGGACCGCAGCTATTTACAATATACATCAATGATTTAGATGGAGGGATCCCAAGTAACATAAGCAAATTTGCAGATGACACAAAGCTGGGTGGCAGTGTGAACTGTGAGGAGGATGCTATGAGAAGGCAGGGTGACTTGGACAGGTTGGGTGAGTGGACAGATGCATGGCAGTTGCAGTTTAATGTGGATAAATGTGAGGTTATCCTCTTTGGTAGCAAAAACAGGATGGCAGATTATTATCTAAATGGTGACAAGTTGGGAAAAGGGGAAGTACAACGGGACCTGGGGGTCATTGTTCATCAGTCAATGAAAGTAAGCATGCAGGTACAGCTGGCAGTAATTAAAGCAAATGGCATGTTGGCCTTCATAACAAGAGGAGTTGAGTATAGTAGCAAAGAGGTCCTTCTGCAGCTGTACGGGGCCCTACTGAGACCACACCTGGAGTATTGTGTGCAGTTTTGGTCCCCTAAATTGAGGAAGGACATTCTTGCTGTTGAGGGAGTGCAGCATAGGTTTACAAGGTTAATTCCCAAGATGGCGGAACTGTCATATGCTGAGAGAATGGAGTGGCTGGGCTTGTATATTCTGGAATTTAGAAGGATGAGAGGGGATCTTATTAAAGCATAGAAGATTATTAAGGGTTTGGATATGCTGGAGGAAGGAAACATGTTCCCGATGTTGGGGGAGTCCAGAACCAGGGGCCACAGTTTAAGAGTAAGGGGTAAGCCATTTAAAACGGAGATGAGGAAACACTTTTTCACACAGAGAGTTGTGAGTCTGTGGAATGTGGCGGTGGAGGCCGGTTCTCTGGATACTTTCAAGAGAGCTAGATAGGGCTCTTAAAGATAGCAGAGTCAGGGGATATGGGGAAAAGGCAGGAATGGGGTACTGATTGGGAATGATCAGCCATGATCACATTGAATGGTGGTGCTAGCTCGAAGGGCCGAATGGCCTACTCCTGCACCTATTGTCTATTGTCTATTGTCACATGAAAATACTGTAACCCATTATTTTGTATGTCTAGTATTAGAACTGATGGTGCAGCTTTGTATTCTGTTTTAGTTGATGTGCTCCTTCTATTTAATCGAAAGACTTTACAGAAAATATCTGATTATTTACTATTATATTTTAACTGATGATTGCAAACCACAATATAGCTGTCTTCATTTCATATAAACAAATTTTAATCTTCTCATCAGTGGCTGCAGCTTATGTATTTATTCAGCATCTCATTAAATTAACAAAGGCTGAAATATTTTCTTAAGTAAATGGCACAGAGAATGCCAAATATAAATGATTCAACTTGCTGTTTTCTATTTAAAGCTGTTGAACAAAACTACACGGGCAGCCATTCCTTCTTGCAAATGGAAAAGATTCCTGTTTTAATGACTTTCACTTACATTGATTAAATTGAGTAATTAATTAAGTTTAATTTATCTTCACATTTTGTGGGACAAAATAACCGTTGAAGATATCAGGTATGGTAGGGCTATTTAGGCATGAGAACAGCAAAGACTGAATTAATTAATCATTATGTAAGTCGTTATAATAATCAAATGCTTATTTCTACAATTTGTGTAGATTGGCAGGTTAACGATAAAATACATCAGCTATTTCCAAAGAAAACAGTTTCACAAATTTTTGTGTCAGGTTTAAGGTTTTGAGTTTCAACAATCTGTTCTTCAGACAGTTCAAGCCGTACCAACATGCTGGAGGTGATTGTGTATTTCTTCACCAATGTCTGCCTTAAAGGTGATTCAGAAATAAGAAATGGCCCACATTTTCCTAGGTCTCATTGTACACCTTCAGCGTAGAGGCAGTGTTGGGCAGCAAAGCAAATTAGCGGAGGATCCTTGTTGGTGTTTTGCTTTGAGGTCCATGATTGAGTATGCTTGAGTGAATGAGGTGATCACTTGGAACTGGGCTTCTGACAATTTTCATATTGTCATAGACGCAGCATTGAAACAGGCCCTTCGGCCCACTGAATCCATGCCAACTATAGCTCATGCATTTTTAGACTTATCCTACCCCACGCATTTTATATTCTCCCCCCATTCCCATAAACTCTCCCCAAATACTACCATTCTAACTCACGTGGGACAATATATAGTAGCCAACTTACCCATTAAATTGCATGTCTTTAGATTAAAGAACAAAATCAGAGGAAATGCAAATTCCACACAGTATGCACTGGAATTCAGGATTCAGCCTGGGTCACTGGAACTGTATGGTGTTTGCACTATTAGCTGCGCCATTGTGCCATGCAGTGAAAGTGCATACTGGAGCTGGATAGGTTGGGATGACCCTGGTTTTGGAGTGATGGTGATTTAAATTGAACAACCTCCCATTTAGTCTGTAGATACTCAACAATACTATTCAGAATACAATTTTATAAACATTTCTCCATTATCATCTTACAGATTGCTAGGCAAATGTTACAGTGCTGGAGCTGTGGATAGTTGGAGAGTCTAGGACTAAAGATCTCAGAATTAAAGGACGTTCTTTTAGGAAGGAGATGAAGAAGAATTTATTTAGTCAGAGGGTGATGAATCTGTGGAATTCTTTGCCACAGAAGGCTGTGGAGGCAATGTCAGTGGATACATTTAAAACAGAGATAGATAGATTCTCGATTAGTACAGGCATCAGAGGTTATGGGGACAAGGCAGGAGAATGTGGTTAGGAGGGAGAGATAGATCAGCCATGATTGAATGGCAGAGTAGCCTTGATGGGCTACTCTGTTACTATCATGATCATGAGTGATAGATTCCCATCACTTATGATCATGATAATTTACAACTGTGATTGGGATTTCCTAGAAACAGACTCTCAAGATGAGAAAAGACTCAATGATCCACCAAATGAATAAAAATATATCTCTTGAGATGCCACTTCAAACTGCTGGCAAAAAAAGTACAGATGCAGCGGCTGAAGCTGCCTCTGAACATCCAGTGTCCTAGAAATGTCTTTTGTATTTTCTCTGCTTTGAGCAATTAAGAAAAAAACAATAGAATAAAACCTTTGCAGAAAAATGGTGCAATGGTGGCTGAACAATGTCCAGTTGTTGCAAAATAAACCACACAAATTGAAGTTTTACACATGAGCATTGTGGGTTCATGATATATATCATGAAGAAATAGGAGGATATTGCAGATGAATACGTGGCTTGAAAAATGGTGCAAGAGGGAGGGATTCAAATTTCTCGGGCATTGGAACCAGTTCTGGGGGAGGTGGGACCAGTACAAACAGGACGATCTGCACCTGGGCTTGAAGGGAACCAATGTCCTTGGGGGAGTATTTGCTAGTGCTGTCAGGGAGGATTTAAACTAATGTGGCAGGGGGTTGGGAGCATGAGCAGAGAGACAGAAGGATGTAAAATGAGGGTAGAAGCAATAGGTAGCAAGGTGAAAAGTAAAAGTGGCAGGCAGAAAAATCCAGGGCAAAAATCAAAAAGGCCCACTTTTCAACATAATTGTATAAGGGGTAAGAGTATAGCAAAAACAAGCCTGAAGGCTTTGTGTCTCAATGCAAGGAGCATTCGTAATCAGGTGGATGAGTTGAATGTGCAGATAGTTATTAATGAATATGATATCGTTGGGATCACGGAGACATGGCTCCAGGGTGACCAAGGCTGGGAGCTGAACATCCAGGGATATTCAATATTCAGGAGGGATAGACAGAAAGGAAAAGGAGGAGGAGTAGCGTTGCTGGTTAGAGAGGAGATTAACGAAATAGAAAGGAAGGACATTAGCTTGGAGGATGTGGAAACGATATGGGTAGAGCTGCGAAACACTAAGGGGCAGAAAACGCTAGTGGGAGTTGTATACAGGCCATCTAACAGTAGTAGTAGAGTTGGGGATGGCATCAAACAGGAAATTAGAAATGCATGCAACAAGGGTAAAACAGTAATAATGGGTGACTTCAATCTACATATAGATTGGGTGAATCAAATGGGCAGGGGTGCTGAGGAAGAGGATTTTTTGGAATGTATGTGGGATAGTTTTCTAAACCAACATGTAGAGGAACCAACGAGAGAGCAGGCTATTCTAGACTGGATACTGAGTAATGAGGAAGGGTTAGTTAGCAGTCTTGTTGTGCGTGGCCCCTTGGGCAAGAGTGACCATAATATGGTTGAGTTCTTCATTAGGATGGAGAGTGACATTGTTAACTCAAAAACAAGGGTTCTGAACTTAAAGAAAGGGAACTGAGGGTATGAGACCTGAATTGGCCAAGATAGACTGGCAAGTGATTCTTAAAGGGTTGACGGTGGATATGCAATGGAAGGCATTTAAAGACTGCATGGATGAACTACAACAATTGTTCATCCCAGTTTGGCAAAATAATAAATCAGGGAAGGTAGTGCATCCGTGGATAACAAGGGAAATCAGGGATAGTATCAAAACTAAAGATGAAGCATACAAATTAGCCAGAAAAAAGCAGCCTACCAGAGGACTGGGAGAAATTCAGAGTCCAGCAGAGGAGGACAACGTGCTTAATTAGGAAAAGGAAAATAGATTATGAAAGAAAACTGGCATGGAACATAAAAACGGACTGCAAAAGTTTTTATAGATATGTGAAGAGAAAAAGGTTATTTAAAACAAATGTAGGCCCCTTGCAGTCAGAAACTGGTGAATTGATCATGGGGAACAAGGACATGGCAGACACAATTGAATAACTACTTTGGTTCTGTCTTCACAAAGGAAGACATACATAATCTGCCGGAAATAGCAGGGGACCGGGGGTCAAATGAGATGGAGGAGCTGAGTGAAATCTAGGTTAGCCGGGAAGTGGTGTTAGGTAAATTGAATGGATTAAAGGCTGATAAATCCCCAGGGCCAGATAGGCTGCATCCTAGAGTACTTAAGGAAGTAGCCCCAGAAATAGTGGATGAATTAGTGATAATTTTTCAAAACTCTTTAGATTCTGGAGTAGTTCCTGAGGATTGGAGGGTAGCAAATGTAACCCAACTTTTAAAAAAGGGAGGGAGAGAGAAAACGGGGAATTACAGACCAATTAGTCTAACATCGGTAGTGGAGAAAATGCTAGAGTCAGTTATTAAAGATGGGATAGCAGCACATTTGGAAAGCGGTGAAATCATTGGACAAAGTCAGCATGGATTTATGAAAGGTACATCATGTCTGACGAATCTTATAGAATTTTTTGAGGATGTAACTAGTAGAGTGGATAAGGGAGAACCTGTGGATGTGTTATATCTGGACTTTCAGAAGGCTTTTGACAAGGTCCCACATAAGAGATTAGCATACAAACTTAAAGCACATTGGGGGTTCAGTATTGATGTGGATAGAGAACTGGCTGGCAGACAAGAAGCAAAGAGTAGGAGTAAACGGGTCATTTTCAGAATGGCAGGCAGTGACAAGTGGGGTTCAGTGCTGGGACCCCAGCTATTTACAATATATATTAATGATCTGGATGAGGGAATTGAATGCAACATCTCCAAGTTTGCAGATGACACGAAGCTGGGGGAGGGGGGGGGGGGGGGGGCAGTGTTAGCTGTGAAGTGGATGCTAGGAGGCTGCAAGGTGACTTGGATAGGTTGGGTGAGTGGGTAAATGCATGGCAGGTGCAGTATAATGTGGATAAATGTGAGGTTATCCACTTTGGCGGCAAAAACAGGAGGGTAGATTATTATCTGAATGGTGGCCGATTAGGAAAAGGGGAGATGCAACGAGACCTGGGTGTCATAGTTCACCAGTCATTGAAAGTAGGCATGCAGGTGCAGCAGGCTGTGAAGAAAGCAAATGGTATGTTGGCATTCATTGCAAAAGGATTTGAGTACAAGAGCAGGGAGGTTCTACTGCAGTTGTATAGGGTCTTGGTGAGGCCACACCTGGAGTACTGCGTACAGTTTTGGTCTCCTAATCTGAGGAAAGACATTCTTGCCATAGAGGGAGTACAGAGAAGGTTCACCAGTCTGATTCCTGGGATGGCAGGACTTCCATATGAAGAAAGACTGGATAGACTCGGCTTGTACTCGCTGGAATTTAGGAGATTGAGGGGGGATCTTATAGAGGCTTACAAAATTCTTAAGGGGTTGGACAGGCTAGATGCAGGAAGATTGTTCCCGATGTTGGGGAACTCCAGAACAAGGGGGTCACAGTTTAAGGATAAGGGGGAATTCTTTTAGGACCAAGATGAGAAGATCTTTTTTCACACAGAGAGTGGTGAGTCTGTGGATTTCTCTGTCACAGAGGTAGTTGAGGCCAGTTCATTGGCTATATTTAAGAGGGAGTTAGATGTGGCCCTTGCGGCCAAAGGGATCAGGGGGTATGGAGAGAAGGCAGGTACAGGATACTGAGTTGGATGATCAGCCATGATCATATTGAATGGCAGTGCAGGCTCGAAGGGCCGAATGGCCTACTCCTGCACCTATTTTCTATGATTCTATGATTCTATATCATCAGCAGGACTTTTACGGCATTGTTCAGGATGCATCAATGAATTTATAGAATTGGAAAGCTGTGCCATCAGTGTTATCAATATTGGAAAGGAATTGAAAGCATTCAATTTCATTACATTTGCAATTTTCATGTAACATGCCTCAGTTTCAGAATTGAAAGATGTTTCAAAGATGTTTTTCAAAGATTTTTTTTTTTAAATCTAGAAGCATAAGTTAAAAATTGACAAGTATAATGTTGAGGGAATTACTGACATGACTGCAAGAGGACCAGAGCTGGGAACGGAATATTCAGGGGTATACGCCCTATCGTAAAGATGGACAGGAGGCAGAGGTAGTGGGGTAGCTCTGTTGGTAAGGAATGAAATTCAATCCTTTGCGAGGGGTAACATAGAATCAGGAGATGTAGAGTCAGTATGGATAGAAATGAGGACTTGTAAGGATAAAAAGACCCTTATGGGAGTTATCTGCAGGCCCCCAAACAGTAGCCTGGATATATAGTAGGGTGCAAGTTGAATCAAGAGTTAAAATTGGCATGTCGCAACGGTAATGCTATGGTGGTTATGGGAGATTTCAACATGCAGGTAGACTGGTTGGTACTGGACCCCAAGAAAAGGAGTTTTTGGCGTGCCATCCATAAGAAGATGAGTCGAGTATAGGAGCAAAGAGGTCCTTCTGCAGTTGTACAGGGCCATAGTGAGATCACACCTGGAGTATAGTGTGCAGTTTTGGTCTCCAAATTTGAGGAAGGACATTCTTGCTATTGAGGGAGTACAGTGTAGGTTCACAAGGTTAATTCCCGGGATAGCGGGATTGTCATATGTTGAAAGAATGGTGCGAGTGGGCTTGTTATCACGGGAATTTAGGAGGATGAGAGGGAATCTTATTGAAACATATAAGATTATTAAAGGATTGGACAGGCTAGAGACAAGAAACATGTTCCCGATGTTGGCGAATCCAGATGAATTAGCCACAGTTTAAGAATAAGAGGTAGGCCATTTAGAACGGAGACGAGGAAAAACATTTTCACCCAAAGAGTTGCGAATCTGTGGAATTCTCTGCCTCAGATGGCAGTGGAGGTCAATTCCCTGGATGCTTTCAAGAGAGAGTTAGATAAAGCTCTTATAGATAGCGGAGTCAAGGGGGATGGGGAGAAGGCAGGAACGGGGTACTGATTGTGGATTATCAGCCATGATCACAGTGAATGGCAGTGCTGGGTCAAAGGGCAGAATGGCCTACTCCTGCACCTATTGTCTATTGTATGAATCCATCCTGTGGATACAATCACTTTATTTTCTTTACTAATGCTGAGCAAATAAAACCATAACCCTTTTTTGTCTGCTGGTCTCTGGCAAGAAATGACAAAATGGGCTTAGCTTCCTTTGAATATAAAAATATAAAACAGTAATGTTATATCTTACTGCCCAGCAAATAGTAAGCTATAAAATATATAAGAACGTAGAATGCTGAGATCCTCTGTTACCAAATTGATTCAAGTACCACCGCACTGTTACTTGAATACCAATGATTGATACTCAAAACTTTTTTTCTATGGTGGAAATGTCAAAGACGTGAGAACCTAGCTTTAAGGTGAGTTTAAAGGAGATGTGCAAGTTTTTTACAAGAAGGGTGGTGGGTATCTAGACCATGCTGCCAGGCATTGTGGTATAGGCAGATATGAGAGTGGCATTTAAGAGGTTTATAGATGGACATATGGACAGATAGGGAATGGAGGATTATGGAACATGTGCAAGTAGATTAGATTAGTTTATCTTGGCATCATGTCTTGGAGCTGAACATTTTGGACTGAATGACCATCCCTGTTCTATATTCTATGTTCACATTGCTGAAGTGTATTATGAATTGTTTGGGCATATATAAGAAACCAGCTCCGAGATACAATAAAGTAAATACTACATGATCACATTTGGGCAGTGGGTGTAAGTCCATTGGTTATCTTTTTGTGCTGTGATAGGTTTAAGCCCCAGGTCTAGCATTTAGATCCCAGTGTTTAGTGGCAAATCCAGGTTCGATCCCATCCTCGGGTGCTCTCTGTATGGAGTTTGCAGGTTTCCCATATGACCACGTGGGTTTCCTCTGGGTGCTCAAGTTTCCTCCCCCATCCCAAAGATGTGAGGGTTTGTGGATTCATTGGCTCTCTATAAATTACCCTTTGTGTATAGGGAACGGATGAGAAAGTGGGATAACATAGAATTAATGTAAACGGATGGTTACTATGGACTCGGCTCGAGACCGTTCATCAGTTTGGCGAAGGGTCTCGACCCGAAACGTCGCCTATTCCTTCTCTCCATAGATGCTGCCTCACACGCTGAGTTTCTCCAGCATTTTTGTCTACCTTCGATTTTTCCAGCATCTGCAATTCTTTCTTAAACAAAATGCCACTATGGACTCGGTGAGCTGAAAGGCATATTTTTCTATGCTGTATCTCTAAAAAAAATCAATGAAATGATATAATTGCTAGGTTCTTATTCTGAATGGTACCATCTTTATACCTTTCTCAGCATCTGCCTGCATATGATTCTCATGCAGCAGCTGAAAGTTTTTCAAATGTTAGTGCCCTCCAAAGATATCTTATTTCTGCACAATCTATCTATCAGCAGTAGACACAAGGTCACGATTCACAGCTTTTTTTAAAGCACCATCAGTGCATTGCTTCTTAACGCTGCAGTTAAATGCCTATCAGCTAACCTGAATTGTTGTAATTCCTGGCTCTGGTTGAGCTGGCTGTTATAGTATCTAACATTTGCACGTAGATATTGATTATGTCCTCCAATTTATTGATAGGAAATCTAGACAAAACACTGGCAAATTTTCATTATTATCAACCTATTTCTTTCAGTCGGTGTATCACCAATTTGTGATTCTCGAAATGTAGAATGGGTCGCCTCAGTCACTATAACATGCACAGGCATTGCATTCCTTGCTCAGCACTGAGGTTACAGCTATGGCAACATCAGCTGCCATGCTTTAGTGAGAACATGGTTATAAATACGCAGACTTCTCACACTTTGCTTGTTGTTGAAAGTCAGGTCATGGAAAACACTGGGTGGTAATGATTTCCTGCTAAGAATGTCCTCCCCTCTTCCGAAATCTTACCTTGCTCTGCATGTCTACATGCACAAATGCCTACCAATGAACCCATCTCCAGAAGCAACTCTTATTCAAATGTCAATGTTAGCTTAGGATGCATCAGCACCTGCTACCTTTTGCCTGAGAACCTCTGCAAGTCTGGGGAGCAATATATGTTAGTAAAGCTCACTGCCACAACAGAACAAAACCACCAGCAACCTACCTGCAAGTAATTGATGATTACTGGTGTTGGGAGGTAGTGCTTAACTTTCAACTGGAGAGTTATAGTCCCAAAAGGCAGTGTTTTGCAATTAGATCTGTAACCTTCAAATTCCAATGGCACCTTTAGACTTTAAATTTTAGAGATACAGCGAGCAAACACAGGCTCTCCAGCCCACCGAGTCTGTTCCGACCAGCAATCACCCGTAAACTAACACTATCCTACGCTATCGCTATCCTACACACTAGGGACAATTTACACTTTTTACCAAAGCCAATTAACCTACAAACCTGAAAGTCTTTGGAGTGCGGAAGGAAACCGGAGCTACTGGAGAAAACCCACGTGGTCACAGGGAGAATGTACAAACTTCGTACAGACAGTAGCCGTAGTCAGGATTGAACCTGGGTCTCTGCTGCTCTACTATGTATGGAGGCAAAGCCTTCACTACAATAGGATGTTTGACATAACTCACACAACAACATTGTGCACACAAAAGAACACAAAGCACTGGAGTAATTCTGCAGGTCTCTGGAGACCTTACAGCAAAAAAGCAGCGCCGGAGATCCGGTTTCGATCCTGACTATGGGTGATGTCCGTATGGAGTTTGTATATTCTCCCCATGATCTGTGTGGGTTTTCTCCAAGATCTTCGGTTTCCTCCCACACTCCAAAGACGTACAGGTTTGTAGGTTAATTGGCTTGAGAAATTGGCTTGAGAAAATGTAAAAATTGTCCATTATAAAATCCAACTTCCACTATAGTCCCTGGTGGATTCTTTGGAAGTAATGACCACAAGGTACAAGGATAGTGTTTTGCAATCAGATCTGCAACCTTCAAATACCTAAAAGTAGCACCTTTAGACTTTAGAGATACAGCACAGAAACAGGTCCTTCGGCCCACCGAGTCCATGCCGACTAGCAATCACCCATACATTAGCACGATCCTATGTCTTGACCCAAAACAGAGATATCTGACCTACTGAATTATCTCCCTTTGTGTATTATCCAACATCCGTAGTTCATTGTTTCTATACTTCGTGCACACAAACACAGGCCTTAGTTTTAATTGCTGTTGAACAATGAAAAAATGTGGTAGTAGCAATTTTTCTGTATGAACATATCAATAAATGTCAATTTTACTTCGGAGTCACGTGAGTGACTATGTGAATAGAAGCCCGTACAGCCGTTGGTGCGTCATGACGTCAGACGCTGGTGCAGTCGGCCGGTTGGAGCAGCAGCGCTCCTCCGAGCGGTAAGTTTAAACGGAGGGTTACACGAAAGGCTGGAGAATTCAGCGGGTGCAGCAGCATCTAAGGAGCGAAGGAGATGGGCGACGTTTCGGGTCGAGACCCTTCTTCAGACTTCACCCTCGATTCTCCAGCATCTGCAGTTCTTCGTTAACAAGTTTAAACGGAGGTAAGGTTTTTAAAAAATTTTTTACCACAGGTCATTTTCTGCGACGGGTTTGGAGTTCTGGTAGATATGTTGCAGAAAGTGAAGAAGGTGTCGGCGAGGCGCTCCGGGGGTAGAAAGGAAAAGGTTAAATCGGAAGTGTCGGTGATGCCAGGAAAGTGTTGAGGATGGAGGCCCGTCTGGTACACCTGGTCCGGTGCTGGCTACACAGCCAGTGGTTGCGGACCCACTGCCGGGGGGCAGTGGAGGCTTGTCAGTAGGGAGGAAGGCCACTGGTAAGTCTCTGTGGCCGTAGATGAGTCGGGCCTGGAGGTTGTACCCTCCATAGGAGAGTCCGTTTGCTCACGGCTCTCCCACGTCGAGATTCTATTACAAAAGAATGCTCGACAGGGACCAGCTCCGTGAGGAGGAGTGGTGCCCAAGCCAGGCTGATGGAGAGCTTGTGCTAGCAGCACCTGTTTCAGGGCTGCAGAACAATCCTGCCTGTGAGGAGGATGTTCTATCAGTGCAGTTTGCTGACACTGATTCTATGCTGGGGGAGAGCAGTAAAGGAGTTCGGTTGGAGGTAATTCCGAACATTGCTGGGAAGTTTGCTGAGCGTAGAGAGGCAGGAAAGGCGATTGATGTAGAATTGGCCGAAGCAATTCAGTATATGCTCTCCCACCAGTTACAGGAGCTAGCTATGGATGAAGTAGCAAAAAACTATAAAGCTCCTGTTAATTGTGATCTCCTGAAGGTACCGGTGGTTAATCACCAAATTTGGTCATAGATGGGTATGCCTGCTAGGGCCCAGGAGATGAAGTTTAAAAATGGATTACCAGATATTGACTTGTTTGCATCTCGATTAAATCATTAGTTACCTAGATATGTTTCATGGGAACCAGATCCTGGGGCAGTAGCAGTGGATGCATTTTCGCTGCATTAGGGAGGAATGTTTGTGTATGTATTTCCTCCATTCTGTCTCATCAGCAGATGTTTGCAAAAGATCAAGGAGGATTCCGCTTCAGGGGTATTGGTAGTGCCAGATTGGCCTACACAAGCATGGTTTCCCGTTGTATTACAAATGGCTAGGGAGCCTTACATGCTTATGCCCAAGAATAAAAATCTACTGGTAAATCCAGTCACTGGGGATCAACATCCTTTATATGATCGTATTGATCTGTTAATTTGCAGATTTTAAGGAGGCCATACCTGGGGAGAGGACTGTCTCATCGGACTGTGGATGTTCTCACGTCGGCCTGCAGGGATAGTACACAGCAGCAATATTCACATATATAAGGAAGTGGGAGCAATTCTTCCTACAGCAGAATATTGTATATCACACTGCAGGGATCACGGACGTTTTGGAGTTTGTCAACTCTTTATTTTGACCAAAAAAAATAAAAAAATTAAGTTACAGCGCGATTAATTCAGCCAGAAGTGCTCTGTCTTCTTATTTACCTATGAATGCAGAATTGCATACAGTAGGGACACATCCGTTAGTTTCACGATTCATGAAGGGAGTTTTTCAATTCTAATCCTCCTAAACCCAGGTATGCCGGTATTTGGAATGTGAGTGAGGTTTTTATGGTTCTTCGCCAGTGGGCTCCGGTTACAAGCCTATCAGTAGCCAAATTATCTATGAAGGTGGTCATGCTTATGGCGTTGGTTTCAGCTCAACGTGTACAAATGTTGCAAAAGCTACGGCTAGATAGAATGCATGTGTCGGCTGATGCCATTATATTTTATGTCTATGATTTGCTTAAACATATTAGAAGAGGCATGACAGGATGTAAGATTGTGTTTTCAGCATACCCCGCAGATGATCGCTTGTGTGTAGTCTCACATTTTATCTCGTTACATTGAGATTACTAAACCTCTGAGAGGAACAGAGTTGGCTTTGTTTATTAGTCACAAAAAACCATACAGTAAGGTGTCGGTGCAAACGATTTCAAGGTGGCTAAAGCAGGTCCTGGCAAGTGCTGGAATTGATACTGATAAATTCAAATCTCATTCCACCAGGGCGGCATCAACTTCCGCGGCAAGGGCGATGGACTTGCCAATAGACCATATCCTCGCGGCCGCAGGATGGTCCAGTGAGCTAACTTTTCAGAGGTTTTATCACAAGCCGATTTCAAGGCTCGGGGTGTTTGCTGATTCTGGTTTCAGTACTGTTACATTTTTCCCCTGAGTTAGAGGGATTTGTTATGATTTGTTTGTAAATAAACTGTTATTTCATTTAACAAATGTATTACTGATGCATGATTGATTGTTAACGACTTTTGAGTCAATCCAGGCAGTGTGAACGTCGGATTTGGGTCTGCGGCGTGAATTCACAGTGCTTTGAAGTCTTCACGTAGTAACTCACGTGACTCCGAAGTAAAATAGTAAGATTAAACGAGAACTTACCAGTTTGAAGTTTGATCTTTATTTTATGAGGAGTCGAGTTGAGGGACTACGTGCCCTCCGCTCCCACCCTCATAGATCTCATCTGGTAGTTCTAGTTTTATCATCTTACCATTATACTTCAGTCATTGTTAGCTGTGAATTCATTCCGCTGCTTTGAAGATTGACGCACCAACGGCTGTACGGGCTTCTATTCACGTAGTCCCTCAACTCGACTCCTCATAAAATAAAGATCAAACTTCAAACTGGTAAGTTCTCGTTTAATCTTACTATTCTTCAATTCTTTAAGAAAAACAATCGAGAAGAGCATATGCTAAAATACGTTGGCTGATAAAGATCCTGCAAAAAGAAATATGAAGTCAATGGAAAAGTTCCAAGTATACTTCCAATGATATAAATGTTAACTACAAGCAGAGATAATAGCTCTGGCAGTATAAATTTGCCACTGCAAGCAGTACGTCTGAATCCTTTTAGTTACAATTTTTAAAGATATAATTAAAATGTGAATTTTTTAATGAAAATATTTTTCTTTGTCCTAATTAATTTGACCTTTCCCTTTCCTTTTGCTTTCTGTGATTGATTAATCTTTGAATTCACGTTTTCTATTAACACTTCCTTTAGAGTGCTAGGGTTAGGTTTCACTGCCCTTCAACCTAATTAGTCAAGCCTATGCACATGGATCTCAGGCACACTGTAGCTGGCGCCCCCTCATTTCCTCCTTCAGGCTGTCAAGAAGCCTTGAGTGTGACATCTTTCACTCAAATTACTTCAGTGTTGTTTCCCAATTCTTTGTAATTTTACATGCCATTCATGCTTTTTTTTTTGTTTTGACCTATTTTTAAGTGATTCGAATGACAGTATAGATTCAATGATAGAGGTATACAAAATCTGGAGGGACATAGATATGGTAGACAGTCAGAACCTTTCTCCCAGGGTGGGAATGTCAAAGATGAGAAGGCATAGCTTTAAAGTGATAGGGGAACGTTTTTAAGGCGATAAGTGCGACAGGTTTTTTGCACAGAGGATGGTGGGTACCAGGAACTAGGGAGATGGCGGAGGTAAACACCATAAAACATTTAAGAGGCTTTTGCCACATAGACATGCAGGGGAGGGATATGGATCATGTGCAGGCAGTGGAGATTAGTTCATATTAGCATTATGTCTACCATGGACATTGCTGGGTGAAGGGCTGTACAATAGAATACTGTACTCTTGTACTGTACAATAAACCCTCGTTATTACGGGCCTCTTTATAACGGATTTTGGTTGAAGCGGATAGATCTACCGACCTTCACTGCTAGGTCGGACTGCCGCACCACCCCCTGCCTGTATCGCCTCCCGGACGCTTCCAGGCCGCACCTGCTCCTGCTATGACACTGCTGAATCACGTCTCTCCCCTGGCTGACAGCAGGCTGGGATCGTCAACTCACCTGGATTCCAGGCCCTGTTACATTACGAGAGTCTGAAGGGTACCGACCCGAAACGTCACCTACCCATGTTCTCCAGAGATACTGCCTGACCTGCTGAGTTACTATAGCACTCGGTGTTTTATTGTGTATTGACTAGCATCTGTAGATCCTTGTTTCTACTACTTATAGACTCTTACAAATGATAATCCCTTACTCAGTTATAGGGGACAATCGGCAATTATGGACACCATTCCCCCCCCCCCCCCCCCCATGGTCCATTATAATGAGGGTTAATATTCCAAATGCTCTACGCTCTATACTCCAAACGATTCTGAATCTTTGAGAGTCCTAACCAAGCTGCTTCTTGTTTTTTTCTCTTGCTTTCTGTGGGCAGGGTTTCTTTGTTTGTACAATATAATTGAAGTATTGCACAGAAAACTAATTCACACAGAGAACTAAAGGTAAAGGAACCGCTTGGAGGTAGTGATCATAATATGATTAGCTTTAACCTGCAATTTGACAAGGAGAAGGTTAAATCGGAAGTGTCGGTGATGCAGTTGAACAAAGGGGACTATGAAGGCATGAGGGAGGAAATGGCCAAGGTAGACTGCAAAGGGATCCTAGCAGGAATGACAGTGGAACAGCAATAGCTGGAATTTCTGGGCATAATCCGGAAGACGCAGGATCATTTCATTCCAAATAGGAAGAATGATTCTAAGGGGAGTAGGAGGCAACTGTGGCTGACAAGAGAAGAGAAATAGAATAAAACTAAAAGAAAATGTGTATAACACAGCAAAGAGTAGCCTGAAGCCAGAGGATTGGGAAAATTTCATGGGACAACAAAAGGAAACTACACGGGCAATACGGGCTGAAAAGATGAAGTATGAGGGGAAGCTGGCCAGGAATATAAAGGACAGTAAAAGCTTCTTTGGATATGTTAAGGGAAAAAGAATAGCAAAATCAAATGTGGGTTCCTTGAAGGCAGACACGGGTGAAATTATGATGGGGAACAAGGAAATGGCAGAAGAGTTGAACAGGTACTTCGGATCTGTCTTTACTACGGAAGACGCAAACAATCTCCCAGAAGTACTGGAGGACAGAGGATCTAAGGGGGGTCGAGGAACTGAAATAAATTTTCATTAGGCAAGAAATAGTATTGGATAGGCTAATGGGACTGAAGGATGATAAATCCCTGTTTGCCTGATACGTCTGCATCCCAGGACCTCAGGGAGGTGGCCTCTAGAAATAGTGCATTGGTGGTTCAGATTGGGTGCAACTGCTTCACTGTCGAGAGCCTCTGGGCCAATACACATGGCCTCCTCCTCGGCTTCCAGCTCCAGCATCACTTCACATCGCCAGGCAAGGACAGGTCCAGTCCCTGGGCGTGAATCTGGCCGCATCATCAGGCATGGCCAGACCGCCGTTGTGCCTTACTTCTTGGTTCGTGACGAGTTGGTGCTGCGTGGTGGTGTGATTGTGAAGGGGCACAAGGTGGTGGTGCCTGCACACTAAACAATACTTTCGAGACCGCTCACATCCCGGGGCCGAAGGCGACCCTTTCTGTCGCTCAGAGCCAGTTCTTCTGGCCCGACATCCTCGCTACTTCGGGATAGGGTCTCCGCGTGCCCTACCTGACTGCCTCGCTCCACAGCAACAGCGGCAGCCGCTCCTGCAGCAGCCAGCTGCTGACCTGCCATGGTCTGCGCTAGCAACCGACATCTCGAGTGGCACGGAAAGCACTTCCTGGTGCTTGTCGACTCTTATCCAGCTGTTTTGAAGTTGACCAGCTCCAATCGACAAGTTGCGGCCGCCACTTTGCCACTTTGTCACTTTGACAAAGGTTCACCATCCGCGATTTTGCTGAGCGTTGGAACTTTCGTCATTACATCAGCAGCCCGGGAGCAATGGACTGCCGAGAACGCGGTCCGCAGTGCTAAAGTATTGTTGGAACGTTGCCGCCTATCCCGCTCCGACATCTACCTGGCCCTGCTGAACCTCCGCAACATCTCCCGCGACCATGCCCTGGGCTCCCCCGCAGCAGCGACCCATGTCCCGAGTACGGTCCCGTGCTCCCCAGTCCCCTACCGTCTTTAAACCTGGTCCGGGAACGCATTACCGAAAGATACATATCCAGTATCCAGCGTTAGTCCTGCCGTGTCGTCTGCCCTCTTCACCCCGGCCAGGTCGTCCGTAGGCCGTTCCAGGCTGCCGTGGTCGTCGCTCTGCCGATTCCCCTCGTTCATACCTTGTCAACCACGACGGAAGGGTGTACCGCCAGGTCCCGCCAGCATCTCCGGCTCGTGAACGAGCCTCTCCCACCCCCGGCGGCTCCGTCGCGGCCCTGTGTGCCCATTCCTCTGGGGCCAGCCTCCCCTCGTCCCTCCTCCGGAGCGCCCCCGGCTGCGGTCCCGCTTTCTCCGGCTTCTGCGCCCTTCTCTTCGCCTCCCTCCCCGCTGCCTTCGTCGCCAAGGAGATCTCCTGTCCGTAGCCCCCACCATGACCCGGCGTCCCGCTTGTTCCTGTCGGGGAAGGAGGTGATGGCGAGGTGCGGACCCGGTCTGGTCGCCTGGTCAGGCCGCCGTCCGTTACGGCGATTATGATCCTGTATCCCTGTGCTTTACTGTTTGCACTCACCCTGGCGCATGAGACGTGGTTGCCCTGTCACTCACTGTTTGTTTTTGGTAGAGGAAGGATATGATATGTGTGTACACCTTTAATTGATAGTAACGATGTCCATGCTAACCACTCCCCCCACCATTTAGTATAATTGCAACCCACAACGCCCCTAGCTCGCTCTCTGGTGTTCGTGACAGACCACGTACAGCCAGGCTATGTATGACGTGTGCTTAATAAAAGTACTGAAGACTTTAAGGTGTCTTTGAGCCTTCTTTACACCCACTTTTCAAGAAAGGAGCGAGAGAGAGAAAACGGGTAATTACAGACCAGTTAGACTTCGGTGGTGGGAAAGATGCTGGAGTCAATTATTAAAGAGGTGATAATGGGACATTTGGATAGCAGTAAAATCATTAGTCCAAGTCGGCATGGACTAATCTTCTGGAATTTTTTGAGGATGTGACAAGTAAAATGGATGAAGGGGATGTAGTGTATCTAGACTTTCAGAAAGCCTTTGATAAGGTCCCGCACGGGAGACTGGTGACTAAAATTAGAGCACATGGTATTGGGGGTAGGGTGTTGACGTGGGTAGAAAATTGGTTGGCAGACTGGAAGCAAAGAGTAGGAGTGAACGGGTCCTTTTCAGAATGGCAGGCAGTGGCACAAGGCTCAGTGTTGGGGCCACAACAGTTTACCATATATATTAATGATTTGGAAGAGGGAATTAGGAGCAACACTAGCAAGTTTGCGGATGACACAAAGCTGGGTGGCAGTGTGAACTGTGAAGAGGGTGTTAGGAGGTTGCAGATTGAACCTGGACCGGTTGAGTGAATGGGCAGATGCGTGGCAGATGCAGTATAATATAGATAAATGTGAGGTTATCCACTTTGGTGGCAAAAACAAGGGGGAGATTATTATCTCAATGGGGTTAGGTTAGGTAAGAGGAGGTACAGAGAGACCTGGGTGTCCTTGTACACAAGTCGGTGTGCAGGTACAGCAGGCAGTGAAGAAAGCTAATGGAATGTTTGCCTTCATAACAAGAGGATTTCAGTATAGGAGTAAAGAGGTTCTTCTGCAGTTGTATAGGGCTCTGGTAAGACCACATGTGGAGTATTATGTACAGTTTTGGTCTCCTAATTTGAGGAAGAACATCCTTGTGTTTTAGGCAGTGCAGCGTAGGTTCACGAGATTGATCCCTGGGATGGCGGGACTGTCATATGAGTAAAGATTGAAAAGACTAGACTTGTATTCACTGGCGTTTAGAAGGATGAGGGGGTTCTTATAGAAACATATAAAATTATAAAAAGACTGGACAAGCAAGATGCAGGAAAAATGTTCCCAATGTTGGGCGAGTCCAGAACCAGGGGCCACAGTCTTAGAATAAAGGGGTGGCCATTTAAGACTGAGGTAAGAAGAAAAAAATTCACCCAGGGAGTTGTGAATTTGTGGAATTCCCTGCCACAGAGGGCAGTGGAGGCCAAATCACTGGATGGATTTAAGAGAGAGTTAGATAGAGCTCTAGGGGCTAGTGGAATCAAGAGATATGGGGTGAAGGCAGGCACGGGTTATTGATTGGGGCGATCAGCCATTATCACAATGAATGGCGGTGCTGGCTCGAAGGGCTGAATGGCCTCCTCCTGCACCTATTTTCTATGTTTCTATGTTTCTTACAAGATATCACCACCAAGGACCCCTTCCAGCCATTTCCGTGAAGTTCCTGCAGGGAGCACCGTGAAAGTTACATTCAGATATATTTGGAAAGCCATCAGGGGCCTTCAGAAAGCATTACCTTCCACAAAATCCAGGTTATGGTTACTAAAGTATTCTCAAATTAATATTTGTCGAAGTATATGCCCCAACCAAGATCAATGGTGCCAGTGGAAATGGTTGGGAGCTTCAAATTTCATGGTGTTAATATTATCAATAATGTGTTGTGGACCAACCACATGGATACAACTGCCAAGACGGCTCCCAACGTCTTTTCTTCCTGAGGAAACTTGGCATGTCTCCAATGATAGTTACAAACTTCTACAGACACGCCATGGAAAGCATACAGTTGGTTTGCATCACTGTTGGGAACAGCTCTGCCCAAGACCTCAATAAATTATAAAGAGTTGTATATGTAGCCCAGTGTATCACAGACCAGACTTCCCACCGTTGATGCCATCTACAATTCACGCGGCCTTGGAAAACATAATCAAAGACATATCTCACTCCATTCATTCCTTCTTCTCCCTGTTCCCGTCTGCCTGAAGGTACAGAAACAGCAGGCAACAGGACTAGCTTCTTCCCCTCGGTTATCAGGCTTCTGAATAGTCCTTCCATAAGTTAGAATAAATTTTATTTCTACTGCATTGCAGATATTGGACTTTGTCCATGGAACTGGTGCGCTACAATGCTGAGAACTATATTCTGCATTCCATGTCCTGCACTTTGCACTATCTATTGTACTTGAGTTTGACTTGGTTGTATATATGTGTAGTATTATCTCATCTGATTAGAAAGTATGCAAAACAAAGCCTTTCACTGCACCTTGGTAGGTACATATGGCACTAATAAATCTAACCTAAACCTAAACCTAGCAGCGTATTTGGAAGTCATTAGAGATGTTCAGAGCTCATTACGTTCTAGAAAATCCAGGCTACTGACAGTAGTGTTCTCAAATTAAGTTCAAGTTCAAGTTCAAGTGAGTTTATTGTCATGTGTCCTTGATAGGACAATGAAATTCTTGCTTTGCTTCAGCACACAGAACATAGAAGGCACTACAAAACAGATCAGTGTGTCATATACCATATATAAATATATACACACATGAATAATTTTACTTCGGAGTCACGTGAGTGATTCCGTGAAGAAAGCCCGCCAGGCTGCATGCGCAGCATTACGTCAGCCGCATTGGCGCACCAGTCTGGCAGGACAGAGCACCTGCCGGGGGTAAGTTACACTTACCCGCCTGCAGGGATGGCGTAAAAACGGCAAGAAATTTAAGCAGAGTCGCTGACAGGGGGATCAGCGGCTCCGCAGCCTGCGGGGATGCCGTGGGAATGGCAAGAAATTTAAGCAGAGTCACTGACAGGGGGGTCAGCTGCTCCCAGCCTGTGGGATGCCGTTGGAACGGCAAGGAAGCAATGCTGGAGCCACTGACAGTGGGGTCAGTGGCTCACAGACGTTGGTCCCCAGTCAAGAAATTACTGGGACTCATTCAGCCCTATTTGGACTCAGGTGAGTCGGGCTATAAAGGGTTTCTCCTTATAATAAAAAGTATGTATTTTATAGTGTTTTTTTCTTTAAGTAAAGGCTAAAGGCAAAGGAAAAAGTTATTGTTATATGTTCTGACAATGTTATAATTGTTTAAGCACAGGTTGCTATGATTTATTTTTACCCTTCACAGGTAAAGCTGTACACTAAATGTTGATTTAGTAAACTTACACACCAATAGCACGGGCCTATGGGACAGGCCGTGCCAGCAGCGCCTGACAGGGCTGCTTCATTTGTAAAATGTACGAGCCTTTGGGACAGGCCGCGCCTGACAGGGCTGCTTCATATATGAAAGTGCCAGCCTACGGGGGAGCCGTGCCAGCAGCACCTGATACAGGGCTGTTTCATTTGTGACATTACCGGCCTATGGGAGAGCCGTGCCAGCAGCGCCTGACAGGGCTACTTCATGTGTGAAGTGCCGACCTACGGGAGAGCCATGCCAACAGCGCCTGATGCAGGGCTGTTCATGTCAAAAAGTGCTGGCCTTTATGAAAGGCGGCGCCAGCAATGCCCGGGACAGGGTTGCTCAAATTCACACATATCTGCTCGCCCACGGAGTCGGGAGATGATTATCCACCGGGGCTAGAGAGCAAGGCCCACGGAGTCGGGGGATGAATTCCTCACCGGGGCTGGATAGTGCATTGAAACGACTATCCTAAATACAGCAACTGCCTGTATACAGTGCTGCAAAGGTCTCCCTCTCGGAGGCAGAGACCAAGATGGGTCAGTATCCTGCTGATACTGAATCTCAGGGTATGACCGTGGGGCATACACAAAGGGATGAAGGGCACGTGTCAGAGGTACCTTTCCTGACAATAAAGTTGCCATCCCAGTAAAATATTCTATTGGGTTAAGGCCAATTGGTTCGTATCAGTATTTGTATCCTACGGCCTACGGCAGCGCCTGTTAGAGTTGCCTACGAATCACCCTCTCTGAGGAGGGAAGCGCAAAAGGTCAAGATGACTCCTGGCTCTAAAGATGTCAATAGAACAGACTCAAGCACATATGTGCCGGCAGTGAACAACGCCAACAGGGGGATGTGAGAGCCAGCCGCTGAATCTGTTATTCAGGTAGGTCTATTCTACAGGGGAAGAAGCCTGGCAGATGAATTAATTCGGCCAACAACGGGCAAGAGTCATCGTTCAGAACGCACCCCAGGTGCTCATCGGCAGTAGCGGTTCACTGGAGCTGGGGCAGCATGATAGCTCAGAAATTCCATGCACCTTCCAATCATGCTCAACTAAATGGGTCTAGCACTTCCAAAATTTGGGTAGTGCACCGTACGCAAGTTGTAATATTTACATTTGTTTGGACAACACACAAAGGGTAAAAATATTTGGTTGAGGCACAGCCGGAGCATTCCAAGTAGTTGGATTATGGCCAGGGTTTGGAAATTGGGCAGAAGTTCTCATGCAAACCACCCATGCAATAAGGCAGGATTGGCATGTTATTATGAAGAATGGAGAGTATCGGGCATATGAACTTTCCGAATGTAAAAACTTATTCATGACCTCAACAGATTCATAAGGTAAGAGATACATGTTATACAAATCCCATTACAAAGGTTATCAAAGACAATATAACTGTACTATAACAGTAAAGCTTTGCAGTATGGGATAAACTGTTTGTTGGTCATTTATTATTATTAGCCGTGTCTCCACCTTGTTGCAAGAGATTGGGGTTATAGCAATCTGTTAAAAAACGGAGTTATTTTCATTAAGAGTAATTGGCAATATAGCAGCTGTGTTGCAGCTGAGGAAATCAAGGAACTGATATTGTGTAAGTAGCAATTAGATCGTTGCTAACAACCTTGTGCTATTGTCAGCTGAGGCTACTTCAGCCACAATGATGAAGTAACAGTATTCAGCACTGCTGAACATGACAATAACTCATTGAATTTGAAACTCGCTACAGTAGTGTGGTCGGTTGAATTCAGTTATTATGAACTGATGTTTAGAACTCTAAAGTGAGAAGTTCCAAATACCATCACCTACTCAAAGGTAGTGGAGATTGCATGAGTTACCAATTCTTCAGTTGTTAGTATCAACTAAATATATACACAAAATGCACCGTTGAGTAATGTTTTGAGTGAATATACATATTCTTCATGCACAAATTTAAGTTGCTACTCTACAATGGTAACATATGTTAGTCTCATGGTAATTAGGAAGAATATCCTGTAATTAATCTCCTTGCCACTGGTGTATCGTCCAGTTTAGATTGATGATAACACAGAATAAGTGTTGGATCTCAAAGTATGATGAAAGCATGATTCAATACTTCATCAAATGTTTGTCATGTTTATGCATGTTTCACTGTTTTTGCCAAAATATGTGACACAACAGTGTGGAGAAATACATTCTCGCTTCAATAGGAGGAATGGACTTCATGTCTTCCTCATTAGCTGGGTCTTAAAACAGTCAGCAAGACCTCGTTTGGATTCGTACTATCGGACTGGCCAAGTGTCCATGTTGCCTGCTTCATCAGGCATCATGGCACAACGGTATACAGTTATGCCAAAACCCAAGAACTTGCTGTTTTAAACTGTGGTTCAGGAGACTGGTCTTTGCACAGTAAAACGATTATTGACTTACACATTTTCAATGGATTGACTTATGCCTCAGGTTGTCACATTTAGACATGAGGGTGATCACTGCAGTATGCATGGATAGCATCCAAAAAAGCAGTACATCTTTATTGATGGGATCAGAAATGTTTGTTATATATTAATGATACATTTGATATGATACAAATTACTGACATTTCCAGTTCATTTTAAGTGATATTGACAATAGTTCAGTTATAGAGAAAATACAGCTGTAACATAAGGGAACTATATTGTCAGGTCCAACCCGGATATCAAGTTGTTAAAAAGATCTTGATACAAGTACTCACATCACTAGATTATGCAGTTGGTTATTGTAAATGTGTAAACATTACTTCACCAAGGGGTCCAGCTACATCCTTAGTCATGACTCTAATATCAGCACAACGACAGCAAAACATTGCAAACGCTGTGGCTGGACAGGATGGAATTGGCTGTTCATGCCATTACATTTTACATTCTGGTCTACACTAGCAGAGCAGACCAGGGCTGGCATGATTTTTAAGATAATTTCAAATACCCCACGGTCTCATTTTTATATTATCAAGGCCACCAGAATCCTTAGAAGTATGGATTCAGCACTGTGTATTAGTTAATAAACAATTACACAAGAGAAGGTCGGTTCAGACCATTTGAAGGTGGCTGCAACAGGTATTAACATTGACGATTGTATGTCTCATTCCACCAGGTCAGCATCAACGTCAGTATATCATTTAGATAGTGTGTTTACATCTCATTATACTAGGGTAGCAGCTATGTTGGCGGCCAAAGGGAGGGATGTATCCTTCGACCAAATTTTAGCGGCCGTCGGATGGGTAAATGAGATGATGTTTCAGAATTTTATCATCGGCCAATTGTCAATCCAGGGCTGTTTGCCAATGACATTTTAAGTACCTAAATTTTAGGGGGACTGTTGTTTGTTTACATTGTTAAATAAACCCTATTATTACATTGAATACAATGTTATTACTACTGCATTTATTTCTCTTTCGAGTCAACCAAATGCAGAGGGATGCCGAGATTGTAATCTGCGGCATGAAATCACAAAGCTTTGAACTCTTCACGGAATCATTCACGTGACTCCGAAGTAAAATAGTAAGATTGAACGAGAACTTACCAGTTTGAAGTTTGATCTTGATTTTATGAGGAGTTATGTTGGTGATTACGTGCCCACCACGCCCAACCCTCTCTCATAAATGATCACCTGGTAGCTCGCGAGTCACTGATCTTACTGTTTACTTCGGTGTTGTTTATTTGTGATTTTACTTTGGAGTCACGTGAGTGACTACGTGAAGCCAGTACAGCCGTTGGTGCGTCATGACGTCAGACGCTGGTGCAGTCGGCCGGTTGGAGCAGCAGCGCTCCTCCGAGCGGTAAGTTTAAACCGCGGGTTACACGAAGAGCTGGAGAATTTAGCGAGTGCAGCAGCATCTAAGGAGCGAAGGAGATGGGCGACGTTTGCGGGTCGAGACCCTTCTTCAGACTTCACCCTCGATTCTCCAGCATCTGCAGTTCTTCGTTAACAAGTTTAAACGGAGGTAAGGTTTTTTAAAAAAAATTTACCACATGTCATTTTCTGCGACGGTTTGGAGTTCTTAGAGAATGTTGCAGAAAGTGAAGAAGGTGTCGGCGAGGCGCTCCGGGTAGAAAGGAAAAGTGGCCAGGAGAGTGTTGAGGATGGAGGCCCGTCTGGTACACCTGGTCCGGTGCTGGGCTACACAGCCAGTGGTTGCGGACCCACTGCCGGGGGGCAGTGGAGGCTTGCACAGTAGGGCGGAAGGCCACTGGCAAGTCTCTGTGGCCCATAGATGAGTCGGGCCTGGAGGTTATACCCTCCATAGGAGAGTCCGTTTGCTCACGCTCTCCCACGTCGAGATTCTATTACAAAAGAATGCTCGACAGGGACCAGCTCCGTGAGGAGGAGTGGTGCCCAAGCGGAGAGAGCACCTGTTTCAGGGCTGCAGAACTATCCTGCCTGTGAGGAGGATGTTCTATCAGTGCAGTTTGCTGACACTGATTCTATGCTGGGGGGAGAGCAGTAAAGGTGTTCGGTTGGAGGAAATTCCGAACATTGCTGGGAAGTTTGCTGAGTGTAGAGAGGCAGGTAAGGCGATTGATGTATAATTGGCCGAAGCAATTCAGTATATGCTCTCCCACCAGTTACAGGAGCTAGCTATGGATGAAGTAGCAAAAAACTATAAAGCTCCTGTTAATTGTGATCTCCTGAAGGTACCGGTGGTTAATCACCAAATTTGGTCATAGATGGGTTTGCCTGCTAGGGCCCAGGAGATGAAGTTTAAAAAAGTGCTTCTTAAACTGTTGTCAGCAGGTATTACAGCTGTGGTGAAAGTTATTGATACAAACGATATGGTTGAAAAGCACACCAGGATGAACTGGGATTCCTTTGTAATGCATTTTGAAATTAATAATATCAGGAGGGCCGCTATTAGGCCAGTGCTAACCCGAATTTGGTGAGTTGTGCAAACCGACCAGTGTACCACCACGAAATCTGTTGTTTGGTGGTAACCTTGCAAAAAGGGTCAAAGACTGTCATGAGGTTGTTATAACCATGGCCCTCATTAAGCCAGCTGGCAAGCAAGGCAAAAAAGGTTCTCTACAAGAAGTCGAGGACAACAAGGTCTGCAAGGAAAGATGCAGGTAAGGAATATAACATTGACAGATGATTAATTAACTGATGTTCCTGTTCAAATTGGGGAAAGTTAAAATTGTTTCTCAAACAATGGCAGCAGTTGACATCAGATTTGTTCATACTTAGTGTATTGAAGGGGTGAAAAATTGGATTTTTACTCTAAGGACAGTCTACCTAATCAACATTTTCCTAGTCATAAACTTATTTTTCAGATGAGGAAAATGTGCTTATTCAAGCAGAGATTCAGTCGTTACATAAGAAAGGGTAATTGAGCCTTCTGTCTATCAAAGTCAACAATTTCTGTCAAGTATATTTCCCAGATCTAAAAAGACTGGGGGATGTAGAATTATTCTGGATTTATCGAATTTGAACAAATTTGTTTGTTATAGGCATTTCAAAATGGAGACCTTTACCACGGGCAAACATCTAGTGTCCAAAGGGTATTATATGGCAACCATTGATTTAAAGAATGCGTATTACGCAGTGTCTATTCATGGTGATGATAGAAGATATTTGAAATTTATTTGGATGACTGAGCTGTGGCAATTCAGGACATTGCCGAATGGATTATCTTCAGCTCCTAGATTATTTACTAAATTGGTAAAACCTGTGTTAGCATTACTTAGAGCTCAGGGGCATGTGGTAATGGCCTATTTAGATGATATTCTGATTGTTGGAAAGACTCATGCTGAAACTCAATCATCAGTTTCAGTTGTTAAAATCACTTTTGAACAAATGGGATTTGTTATTCATCCAGATAAATCTAAATTATCACCAGTCCAAATTATTGATTATCTGGGATTTACCATTAATTCCAATCACATGTTGGTAACTTTGCCCAGGGATAAATTGAATCAGTTAATTGAGGACTGTGTTAATCTCGTTGGAGAACAACGGCCTTCGATTAGACAAGTAGCCAGTTTAATTGGGAAGTTGTTGCAGCCTTTTCAGCTGTGCAGTATGGTCCTCTGCATTATCAACAATTACAACGATCAAAGGAACAGGCACTGAGAATACAAAGGGGCCATTTTGATAGGCCTATGCAGTTGTCAGCTGGGGCGATTGCTGACATACAATGGTGGATAGTACATGTTTTCAAAAATTTAAGGAGGTTTTGGTGGAATCAACGTCACTGATATTACAGACTGATGTAAGTGCACTGGGTTGGGGTGCAACAGATATGTCTTCTAGTTGTGGAGGCAGATGGAATGTGGATGAGACATCGCTTCCTCAATTAAGAGGGATTAATTATTTAGAGTTGTTGGGCACCTGGTATGGGCTCAAAGCTTATTGTTCTACAAGGAGAGATCTGCATGTGCAGGTCAGATTGACAACACCACAGCAGTGCCATATGTAAACCACATGGGTGGAGTTAAGTCACAGTCTTGTGATAGACTGGCTAACCAGATTTGGAGCTGGTGTATTGACCAAAATATCTGGCTTTTAGCACTTTATTTGCCAGGAAGAGGTCACGTCCGTTTAATGACAACATTGAATGGATGTTAAATCAGGATGTATTTAACCAAATGATTGATCAGTATGCATTGCCAGATATTGACTTGTTTGCATCTCGATTAAATCATCAGTTACCTAGATATGTTTCATGGTAAACCAGATCCTGGGGCAGTAGCAGTGGATGCGTTTTCGCTGCATTGGGGAGGAATGTTTGTGTATGTATTTCCTCCATTCTGTCTCATCAGCAGATGTTTGCAAAAGATCAAGGAGGACTCCGCTTCAGGGGTATTGGTAGTGCCAGATTGGCCTACACGAGCATGGTTTCCCGTTGTATTACAAATGGCTAGGGAGCCTTACATGCTTATGCCCAAGAATAAAAATCTACTGGTAAATCCAGTCACTGGGGATCAACATCCTTTATATGATCATATTGATCTGTTAATTTGCAGATTTTAAGGAGGCCATACCTGGGGAGAGGACTGTCTCATCGGACTGTGGATGTTCTCACGTCGGCTTGCAGGGATAGTACACAGCAGCAATATATCACCTATATAAGGAAGTGGGAGCAATTCTGCCTACAGCAGAATATTGTATATCACACTGCAGGGATCACGGACGTATTGGAGTTTGTCAACTCTTTATTTTGACCAAAAAAAAAAAAAAAAAAAAAAAATTAAGTTACAGTGCGATTAATTCAGCCAGAAGTGCTCTGTCTTCTTATTTACCTATGAATGCAGAATTGCATACAGTAGGGACACATCCGTTAGTTTCATGATTCATGAAGGGAGTTTTTCCATTTTAATCCTCCTAAACCCAGGTATGCCGGTATTTGGAATGTGAGTGAGGTTTTTATGGTTCTTCGCCAGTGGGCTCCGGTTACAAGCCTATCAGTAGCCAAAATTATCTATGAAGGTGGTCATGCTTATGGCGTTGGTTTCAGCTTAATGTGTACAAATGTTGCAAAAGCTACGGCTAGATAGAATGCATGTGTCGGCTGATGCCATTATATTTTATGTCTATGATTTGCTTAAACATAAAAAAGAGGCATGACAGGATGTAAGATTGTGTTTTCAGCATACCCCGCAGATGATCGCTTCTGTGTAGTCTCACATTTATCTCGTTACATTGAGATTACTAAACCTCTGAGAGGAACAGAGTTGGCTTTGTTTATTAGTCACAAAAAAAACACACTGTAAGGTGTCGGTGCAAACGATTTCACGGTGGCTAAAGTGGGGTCCTGGCAAGTGCTGGAATTGATACCGATAAATTCAAATCTCATTCCACCAGGGCGGCATCAACATCCGCGGCAAGGGCGATGGACTTGCCAATAGACCCATGTCCTCGCGGCCGCAGGATGGTCCAGTGAGCTAACTTTTCAGAGGTTTTATCACAAGCCGATTTCAAGGCTCGGGGTGTTTGCTGATTCTGGTTTCAGTACTGTTACACTTTTCCCCTGAGTTAGAGGGGTTTGTTATGATTTGTTTGTAAATGAACTGTTAGTTTCATTTAACAAATGTATTACTGATGCTGATTGATTGTTAACGACTTTTGAGTCAATCCAGGCATGTGAACGTCGGATTTGGGTCTGTGGCGTGAATTCACAGTGCTTTGAAGTCTTCACGTAGTCACTCACGTGACTCCGAAGTAAAATAGTAAGATTAAACGAGAACTTACCAGTTTGAGGTTTGATCTTTATTTTATGAGGAGTCGAGTTGAGGGACTACGTGCCCTCCGTTTCCCACCCTCATAGATCTCATCTGGTAGTTCTAGTTTTATCATCTTACCGTTATACTTCGGTCGTTGTTAGCTGTGAATTCATTCCGCTGCTTTGAAGATTGACGCACCAACGGCTGTACGTGCTTCACGTAGTCCCTCAACTCGACTCCTCATAAAATAAAGATCAAACTTCAAACTGGTAAGTTCTCGTTTAATCTTACTATTTCATACCGCTGCTTTGAAGTTTGCTGCGCATGCGGCCTGGCGGGCCTTCTTCACGTAATCACCAACATAACTCCTCATAAAATCAAGATCAAACTTCAAACTGGTAAGTATATATTTAATCTTACTAATAAATGGATAAAGTGCAAATAACAGATAATGGGTTTGCACTATCTATTGTACTTGAGTTTGTATATATGTGTAGTATTATCTCAGTATAATATTTGTTAAAGGGGAGAAATTCAGCTTTACCCATTGACACTAAAAACTTGAAGTCAGCAGCAAATAGTGTTTATAGGTGAGTACAACTAGTCTCAATACTAGAGTTACAGAGTGGAGAAAAAGACCCTTTGGCCCTTTATATAAATGTACATTGTGGCAATATCCATGTAATTTATGCATATGAGCTGTACTCATTCTCGCACATGCTCAGTAAATCAGTCAGTGACCTTTGACTTGGAAATAAATCATTCCTGTTTTTGATTGCATATAACCATATAACAATTATAGCACCGAAACAGGCCATCTCGGCCCTTCTAGTCCCTGCCGAACACTTAAGCCCCTGTCCCACTTAGGAAACCTGAATGGAAACCTATGGAGACCTTGCGCCCCACCCAAGGTTTCCATGAGGTTCCCGGAGGTTCCGGTCACTCTCCCTAATGGTGGAAAGTAGTTTCCTCGTAGTCGAGGCTTCTTCTATGTTCCTGAAATTATTTTTAAAAAAACAAACCGGCCTCGACTAAAAATAGGTTGCCATTTGGTTGAAGCCAGTGGAGTGGGGTTGCTATTTACTTACAGGCAGTCGAAGGCAATCTCCTTCGCTGACTGGCCATTTTGATTGGCTCATTGGAGTTTTCAGCAAAGATCCTGTCGGATCTTTGGTTTTCAGGACCTAGAAGATCCACCGGAAGGTAAAATGCCCGCTAACTTTATTAAACTTCTTAAAACTGTCTCCACTCCTTCTCTCCCCCATTCTCTCCCCTTCTCCCCCCTTCTCTCCCCTTCTCTCTCCCCTTCTCTCTCCCTTTCTCTGTCCTTCTCTCCCCTTCTCTCCCTCCCTCCCGCGCTCTCTAAAGGACTTACCGTGCTCTGTGGCAGCCGTTTACCTTCCTCTTCATTGGGCAGACAGCACTCCTCCGCTGTCCCTAGACCCCACCTTCGCGATGTGTGTGTGTGTGTGTGTGGTCGGTAGCAAAGATCCTGTAGGATCTTTGATCAGTTGATGCAGCTCACGCTTCGGTCGAGGCTTTCCAGGCAAATGACCAAAACCTCTGGTGACTCATGGAGAGTGACCAGAACCTCCGGGATCCTCACGGAAACCTTGGGTGTGGCGCAAGGTCTCCAGAGGTTTCTGTTCAGGTTTCCTAAGTGGGGCAGGGGCATAACTCTCACACCAGTCCCATCTACCTGCACTCAGAACATAACCCTCCATTCCTTTCCCGTCCATATACCTATCCAATTTATTTTTAAATGAAAAATCGAACCTGCCTCCATCACTTCCACTGGAAGCTCATTCCACACAGCTACCACTCTCTGAGTAAAGAAGTTCCCCCTCATGTTACCCCTAAACTTTTGTCCCTTAATTCTCAAATCATGTCCTCTTGTTTGAATCTTCCTAACTCTCAATGGAAAAAGCTTATCCACGTCAACTCTGTCTATCCCTCTCAAGTCACCCCTTAACCTTCTGCGCTCCAAAGAATAAAGACCTATCTTGTTCAACCTTTCTCTGTAATATAGGTGTTGAAACCCAGGCAGCATTCTAGTAAATCTCCTCTGTACTCTCTCTATTTTGTTGACATCTTTCCTATAATTTGACGACCAAAATTGTACACCATACTCCAGAATTGGCCTCACCAATGCCTTGTACAATTTTAACATTACATCCCAAACTCTATACTCAATGCTCTGATTTATAAAGGCCAGCACACCAAAAGCTTTCTTTACCACCCTATCTACATGAGATTCCACCTTCAGGGAACTATGCACAGTTATTCCTAGTTCCCTCTGTTCAACTGCATTCCTCAATTCGCTACCATTTACCATGTACATCCTATTTTGATTTGTCCTGCCAAGATGTAGTACCTCACACTTATCAGCATTAAACTCCATCTGCCATCTTTCAGCCCACTCTTCCAAATCGCCTAAATCTCTCTGTGAGAGATTTTGAAAATCTACTTCATTATCCACAACACCACCTATCTTAGTATCATCTGCATACTTACTAATCCAATTTACCACTCCATCATCCAGATCATTGATGTATATGACAAACAACAGTGGACCTAACACAGATCCCTGAGGCACACCACTAGTCACCGGCCTCCAACCTGACAAACAGTTATCCACCATTACTGTCTCGTATCTCCCATTCAGCCACTGTTGAATCAATCTTGCTACTCCACTATTAATACCAAACAATTGAACCTTCTTAACCAACCTTCCAGGTGGAAACATGTCAAAGGCCTTACTGAAGTCCATATAGACAACATCCACCGCTTTACCCTCATCAATTTCCCTAGTAATGTCTTCAAAAAATTCAAGAAGTTTAGTCAAACATGACCCTCCAGGCACAAATCCATGTTGACTGTTCCTAATCTGACCCTGTTTATCCAGATGCGTATATATATTATCTCTAAGTATCCTTTCCATTAATTTGCCCACCACTGACGTCCGGCACCATTCCCGTTTCTAATGACATTTGAAATATTTCTGTCATAGCCCCTGCTATTTCTACACTAACTTCCCTCAATGTCCTAGGGAATATCCTGTCAGGACCTGGAGACTTATCCACTTTTATATTTTTCAAGTGTCAGTACTTCCTCTTCTTTGATCCTCATTGTTTCCATAGCTACTCTACATGTTTCCCTTACCTCACATAATTCAATATCCTTCTCCTTGGTGAATACCGAAGACAATAAATTGTTCAATATCTCCCCCATCTCTTTTGGCTCTGCAGATAGCTGTCCACTCTGACTCTCTAATGGACCAATTTTATCCCTCGTTATCCTTTTGCTATTAATATAGCTGTAGAAACTCTTTGGATTTACTTTCACCTTACTTGCCAAAGCAACCTCATATCTTCTTTTAGATTTTCTAATTTATTTCTTAAGATTATTTTAACATTCTTTAATGCTCCTCAAGCACCTCATTTACCCCATGCTGCCCTATAATTATTGTAGATCTCTCTCTTTTTCCGAACCAACTGTCCAATTTTCCTTGAAAACCATGGCTCTTTCCAATTATTACTCTTTCCTTTCAACCGAACAGGGACATAAATATTCTGTACTCTTAAAATGTCACCTTTATATGTCCTCCATTTCTCTACTTCATCTTTCCCATGAAACAAAATGTCCCAATTCACTCCTTTTAATCTTTCACATCTCCCCAAAGTTAGCCTTTCTCCAATCAAAAATCTCAACCCTTGGTCAGCTCTGAACTTCTCATAGTTAATATTGAAACAAATCATATGTGATCACTGGACCGAAGTGCTCACCAACACATACCTCGCCACCCGGACCTGTTCTTCATTTCCTAACAGGAGGTTTCAGCATTGCCCTTCTCTGTTAGGGTACTCTATGTATTGCTGCATAAAAACTATCTGCACACATTTTACAAACTCCACACCATTCCAGCCCTTTTTAACAGAATGTCTTTACCCAGTCTAAATTTAAATCTCCCACATCACTACCTTGTGCTTACTACTAAAATCTGCCTAATCTCCTTACATATTTGCTCTTCCAAATCTCGTCCCCCATTAGGTGGTCTATAATACACCCCTATAAGTGTTGCTACATAGTAGCATTTCCCATTTCTCAGTTCCACCCAAATAGCCTCCCTAGACGAGCCCTCTAATCTATCCTGCCAAAGCACTGCTGTAATATCTTCTCTGACAAGCAATGCAACACCTCCACCTCTTGCCCCTCCAATTCTATCACACCTGAAGCAACAAAGTCCTGGAATATTTAGTTTCCAATCACAGCCATCCTGCAACCATGTTTCACTAATCGCCACAACATCATACTTCCAGGTGTCAATCCAGGCTCTAAGCTCATCCACCTTTCTTACAATGCTCCTAGCATTAAAATATACACATTTAAGAAACCCACCACTTCTTATTCTCTGTTTATTATCTTTTTCTTCTTTCTCCCCTACATGTTGGGTCTGAGTGCTTCCCTTCTCTGCCTCCTGCCTCACACACTGTCTACGAGCTTTCTCTATTTGAGTTCCTCATGAGAGACCCACATGAGTGTGTGTGCGGCCATTTTTCTCTGTATATGATGTACTAGTTTACTTATTTTACAAGCCGACAGATATCAAAACATGGTGGCACCCGGTGAAAGTGAAAACTTGTGAATCAAATAAACACTAAGATGATTAGAAAAATTGCTTTGAAAAGCTTTCAGGAATCAATGTTTCAATGCTCAGCCACCGGGCTAGCTGCATGCATGAGTAAATGCAGGTCGGTGAACACACAAAGAGAAGACGCTGCATGTAGATCATTGGTGTGGGAGTTGAAGTTTAAATCTACGTGCTGCGAGAGACTGCTTAAAGATAAAATAAGCTAGTAAGAGCGAGGGAATACGCTGATATTTCAAAATGGCACAGACCAGTCCATCTTTCCACGTGGCTCCACCACCCAATCTAAAGCTCAAAGAGAACAGAGTGCAAGATATTTAAACAAATGCATGAAAATTATGCAGTGATAACAGAACTGGATAAGAAGGAGAAACAGTATCAAAACTCCAACGCTGTATTCCTGATACCATGTTGCTGACGCTGGGGGAGGAAGCGTGGCGTCGCAGTATATGGGCAATACCCTGATGTTCAAACCGACGGTAGCCAGATGAGACAGATTGTGAAAGTCATCATCGCCACAGACGTCTACCATTCATCATAGGAAAGACGATTAATAATAATAATACTCCTATTCATATATTTTATGTGTCATACACATTAGAGCATCGAATTTTGGTTTGCCAACTTTCCATCGGACGTTCATAACTTAAAACAACTAATAAAATGTAGGTTTAGGATGCCCCCAGAGACAAAAGTTTGTAAAATGAAACACTATGAAATCAAACCTATGAAAGATTCATTTTGCAATAAACGAGACCAGAAAATCAGGGAAATAGCATTGTATCGTATGTTGCTGAAGTGACAGGAGTTTGCTAAAAAAAAACATGCAAAACTTTCTGTGAGTGCCTGAGAGAAAGCCTCTTCGAGATCACATCGTCAATTGGTATTCAAGACGTGGTCAACTAGGAAGATACACTCCTTTAAAACAGGAATCTGACACTGGACGTTATGAAGACTCCTCGGAGGAGCTTGGTAACACATGGCAAGAATGCAGGTGACATCGGCGAAGGAGCCATACAAAATACACAAGGTGAACAATTCAAACCAAGGGAAAAGATGATTATTTTCCTTCACAGAGGAAGAATCATGACTAGTGCAACGGGCAAGTTCTGTGCAAGGCCGCACAAGCGAAGGAAGGAGGAATGCCCAGCGAATGGGGGAAGGGAACTGCAACAGATGAGGATGACAAAACAACTTCGCCTGCTTGCTGCAAGCAAAGGAAGGAGAAGCACATGAGTCCACCAGGTGTGCAGGGGGACACTACCTCACATGACCCTACAAATTGGCAGACGTTGGGCGGTGGGGGGGGGGAGGGCGGTCCCTTCAAAAAGGTTTAAATGACCCTGCAAGCTCCGGGCGGGGCCGGATGGTATTCCATGGGCGGGGCTCTCAGGGCATGTGTTGATCAACTGGCATACCCAACATCCTTCAACTATCTCTCTGAGGAGCTTAGGTTCTTGATTGGTTCCCAATCCCTTCAAAGCATCCATCATTGTTCCTGTTCCAAAGAAACCATTAATCTCCTGTTTAAATGACTACTGTCCTGTCTCACTGACATCAGTCATCATGAAGTGCTTCGAGCAGCTAGTCAAAACTCATATCTGCTCCTCTCTCCCTGACACCTTGGACCCGCTTCAGTTTGCCATCACCATGGCAACTCACACTGCGCTCACCCACCTGGACAAAGGGAATACATATGTGACTATGCTCTTCATTGACTACAGCTCAGCATTCAACACTATCATTCCCTCCAAACGCGTCCCTAAGCTCCTAGATCTTGGACTGGAGACCTCCATCTGTGGCTGGGTATTCGACTTCCTGACGGGCAGGCTCCAGGTGGTGAGAATTGGCAGCCATACCTCTTCCTCACTGATCCTCAACACAGGCGCACCACAGGGCTGTGTGCTCAGTCCTCTCCTGTACTCCTGTTCATGCACGACTATACTGCTAAGCACAGCTCCAACATCATCTTAAAGTTTGCTGACGACATGACCATCCTGGACCTTCTTCTTCTTCTTTCAAGTGGCGTGCAGAGCCTAAAGTTGTAGGACAACTTGTTCTATTTGATCTTCCGTTTGTGCATGTTGAGTTGATTGTATTAGTCGAAACAGGGCAGACCATGTGAAGGTTGCAATCTTCCACCCCCATCCTGGACCTCATCACAGACAATAATGAGATGGCCTATAGAGAGGAGGTAAAGGCACTAAAGAGCTGGTGCCAGCAAAATAACCTCTCTCTCAATGTCAGCAAAACTAAAGAGATGATCGTGGACTACAGGAGACAGCAGGGGAGTGGACACCTTCCCATCCACACCGATGATGCTGAGGTTGAAAGGGTCAGCAGCTTCAAGTTCCTCGGTGTGCACATCACTGAGAACCTCTGTTGGACACTGCACACGGACACAATAACTAAGAAAGCCCGCCAGCGGCTCTTTTTCCCCAGAAGACTGAGGAAGTTTGGTATGAACGCCAGCATCCTCACAACCTTCTCCAGTTGCACCATTGAGAGTCTGCTGATGGGCTGCATCACAGTCTGGTACGGGAACTGTTTTGCCCACAGCTGCAAATCACTACAGAGAGTGGTGAAGGTGGCACAGCACATCACTGGCAACTGTCTCCCGGCCATTCTGGATATTTTCCACTGGCGGTGCCTGCAGAAGGCACACAGCATCATCAAGGACCACAGCCACCCAGCACACAGACTGTTCGCCTTGTTACCATCAGGCAGACGATACAGGAGCATAGCTGCACGCACCACCAGACTTCAGAACAGTTTTTATCATCATGCCATCAGGCTTCTGAACTCATAAACACATCATATATGTTGATTATTTTATCTATTATTGTCTTTTGCCTACCAAATGTCACTCTTATCTTATCTTTTTTTTTACCTTAATTTTATCCTTGTAATATCATTGCTGAGGTGATCCGTTGTCATGTCAAAAACATGTTATTGTACCGTTGACCCTGTGTTAACCTACATATGACAAATAAAACTGAACTGAACTGAAGTGCAGAAACGGGGTCTGCACAAGGTCGTAGAGACATCTGACACAACATCCATTTCCGACACAGGGTCTGTGAGTTGCACTGAGATCAATGCAGCCGGAAACGATTCCTCTTCAGGCCTATTCGCTGAGATGCAGGTCGGCACAGAAGCCATCAAGTTTCAGATTGACTCGGGTGCCAGTGTTAATGTCATTCCCAAGCATCTTGTACCCAACAAAGAGGACATTAGATGAGAGAAAATCACCCTAAAGATGTACAACAGATCCAACCTGCTGGCGGAAGGTAGGACAAAAGCTGTACTCCGGAACAAGACGAACAACAAGATGTACCGTGTTCACTTCATAGTGGTAGGAGGAAGGCTGGCTCACACATCTCCTGCACACAACATGATGAAAACTATCTGGTTCACTACGAGCACTTAAGAGCCTGAATGCTGTTGGCGCTAGGCTGGCTCATTACTCAAGAGCTACAACGATGTCTTTGACGACGAAACACCTGGGAGACTGCCTGGCAATGTGAAGTTGGTAACTTAGGTCGGAGGATGTGACCGCATAACAGTGTTCTGCAAAGACGAGGTACCATGTAGCTCATGACACATAGAGAAGGTCCATGAATGGTCTCATGAAGCTGGTCATAGCAGGCATCTGAACTAAATGTCCAAAGACCCAAGGAACCACACAGCTAGCAAGCTGGTCGCTACGGAGAAAAGGACAGCACAGAGTTGAGGTTCTGCAATAGATCTTAGGACCCCTCAACAATGTCCTGCTAGAAAGGGAGATTCACAGACTACCAAGTACATCAGAGTGACGTAACTCCCTGAGCTGTCCAAGGTAAAGATTTTTTCCAAAAATTCGATATGAAATTCAGGATATCTCCACTGCGGACTAGATGAGGAGAGCAGTGTTTGCATAAAAAACCCATGAACACCCTTTTTCGGAGATAATCGCTTGAAGAGTTGTTGTCAGTTGGACTGCTGATAGTAAGGTGCAGAGATCTTCCAGAGAGAAGCTGCAACAAGCCCTAGAAGGATTAAAGGGAGTGCAATGTGGTTGCAGGTGAACATCATTCCTATTCGGGAGTAGGGGGACGGACAACCAGAGAAGATGCAGAAATAGTAATCATGATGCAAGACTTGCAAGGTCTTTGCTTCAGCGATGCAAGGACAGACTGGCATCAAGCTGAACTCCGAAGAAGTCGTGCAGTGAAACTACGTTGCTATCACAATTTCTAAGACCATTAATTTACAGATTGTGGCTGCTGAAACCGGATCCGAAGAAGATCCAAGCTATCTAGTCCTTGAGATGCACAAACCAACCAATCCAGCAGAAATCCAAAGAGATTTACAAGGCAGTGTAACCACTACTTGGCAAGATTCTGCCAATGTTGTCGGGCACATGTCGAGCCTTTGAGGAGATTGACCCACAAAGAAGCAGAGTGGGATGGTCATCAGAACATGGACACGGCAATGGTCAAAGTCATCAAGGAGCTGTTGACAACGAACACAACCTATTTGGTGTACTACCACACCAAATGAACAAATTAGGCCATACAAATTGTGATTGCAAGCATGGCAGGGTCAAGGGCAACCACTTATGCAGAGAAAAAGGGACAACCACTGTCCTATGTGAGTCGAGCGTTGGACGCCAAATTCCGGAGCAGTGGATATGCTCAGAGTGGAAAAGGATAGGCACACCTAGCAATAATGTTTGCTCTCGAGCGCTTTATCATTCAGTACACCTACGGACACAAGAGTGATGTGTGAGGAGTGGTCACAAAGCCATTGGAAGTCGTAGTCAAAAAGCCCTGCATAGAGCTCACGCCAAGATGTCTCCAGGGCATGATGATGAGGATGCTAACTACAACATCGAGAGTTCAAGTGTGGTAAAAGGTATTAAAAGTGAGACAATGCGCGTCTAGGCAGATATGGCTCCTCCGAGCGGCATACCTCCCTGACTACACAGGGATTTCAGGCGGCCCAGATTCACTGATGTCAACGCTAAGTTGAAGTTCCGTTGGAGCCAATAGGGAAGGAGGGACGTAGGTCTCAAAAACACATCCAAGCCACACCAGGGAAGATGATAATACATTACAAACAGTTAAGAGAGTAATCCAAAATGGATGGGACAGATCGCAAGGCAGAAGTTCCAGAGGCAGCACAATGCGTATTTTCAACCTCCAGAGACGTGAGTGTGGTTGAGTGTGTGCGAAGGACCGGCTAAGTATTCAGCGGGGAGGAGTTTTAATCCCCTGTCACTCTCTACGTAGAGATATTGAGGAGACCACTCAACTCACCTGGGAATGAACGAAATAACCCTCGACGTGCTAGAGAAATGCAATCATTTTCTGGCGCGGAATGGAACTCTGTCGTGAAACAGTTAATTTTAAAGCTGTGAAGACTTGCAGACGTACGAGATACTGAATCAGAGAAGGAAACTCGGATTGCCCATAGACCTCCCTAGTCCGACCATGGGAGAAAGGTGGAAGCGATATGTATGAGCTTGACGGGAAAGCACTTATTTAAATCACAAGTGGACTATCTATCTAATTTTGGGATTAGACTGGCTGTTACTGACCCTGAGCAGCAGGGACAATCATTGACGTAACTCGTAAGAGCCACTTTGCAAGATACTGATAATTGTCCCAGACACTGTGGGTAAGCGACAACGGGGGGACACAGTTCTCTCAGAGGGAAGTTTGTCAAATTTACCAAGATGGGAATTTGATCATAGACACAATTTCTCCAGACATGGCTGGTCTAGAACCGGTGAAGGTGATTCGGTAGAGTTTTCAAGGCAGCTAAAGCAGTGTGTTGGAAGAAACCAATCACTCCAAGAGAGATAAGAGGATAGTTAATACTTGGTAATTACTGGGTATTGCTCACACACCCCTGCGCAAAGATTTGAGCAGTAGTCTTGCCACGCAAAGAACTACATGGGAGAAGCAGAACAAGACGGACACTTCCAACTACATCTAACCTCTCACAACCACTGAGGAGATTACTCACAGAAGATATGAAAAAGATGAAAGGATTTGCGAGGAAAAGAGTCAAAAAAACTTACACCCGACATGCCAAGGATCTGCCAATCCTGGAGAAGTTGATGTTTCGTTAAGACTCAAACCCCATAAACTCTAGGAGATACCAGATGGTAGAGAGCAAACAGTTCAGAGACGACTGGGGTATGACGAGAATACATACGAAGTTGAGACTTTGTCAGGTCTTCGTAATTCGGACGTAATCGAGTGGATCTGAAGAAGAGACGAAGAAACTACCTCACAACATAACTCCAGAGAAGACCAGCAGACGTGGAGAAGACTGGGACACCTTTGCAACCTCAGAATGACATGGGAAAAAGACCAACACAACATTGCATCAGGGCAAAGATGAACTATTATGAAAGACTTAAACACAGAGAGAGAGAATCTAAACAAAAACGCAAAGTGACTACGAGAAGAAACTGAGAAAGTGGGTTGCACAAGAATGTACCTCTTGATAAGAAAGACCTTTCTGAAAGAAACACCATCACAAGAATGGCTAGGGCAGGTAGAGCCTCTCAGACCGCTGGAAAGATACGGCGAGGATGTCACAAAAGTAGTTGTGATTGTGCTGTGATTGTACCTTACTTGCTTGTCGAGAAAAACCAGCATGGTGAACATTAGTTTTGTTATTGAGGATGTTTCACAAAGTGTTGACTTATGATTGAAATGGGTGATAATAAGACAGAGAAATCAGTTCATTTATTCTGTTGTTAAACACCATATTACTCGGTGTAATAATTATGAAATGTTTAAGTTTAATATGTTTTGGAGATTCATTGGATATGTGATCCCAAAATGTCTCAGAAAGGAATAGGATGTGACAAATATCCATGTTAATTTATGCATATGAGCGGTACTCTCATTCTCGCACACGATGCTCGATAAATCAGGTCAGTGACCCTTTGATTGGAACTAAAGTCATTCGCATGTTCGTTGATTCCAACATGAGGTGTGTGTGTACACACAGAGCCATCTCTTTGTCTGTATATTATGTACTTTTACTAATTTTATAAGCAAGCGACTGATATCTCAAACCCTAACATACATCATCATCTCAATCCCAATTTACAAACACTTCAATATTTTCTCCAGCATTTATTGTTAACAACTGGAGATGTATTACTCCCTCTTGGTTTCTATTTTATGACTTCATCTCCACTTCACAGATAGTATCATCCAATTCCAACTAAGCAAGGAGGTCATTTATAGGGCAATATTTTGTTTCTATATTATCTGTGGGATATTTTAATTGATGGGTTCTGCAAGCACAGTGATATAATTGAGGTTTGCAACCTTGACTTTTATTTTGATGCGCTTTGCAGCTGGGGAAGTCAGAGTATTGTCTTTCATGCCAGATCAGTTCCTATTTTCCATGTTATGGTAATCGTTGAATAGATATGCCTGCTTTTTCCATCTCCCTCTTGCAGATGTACCTATACAAATGTGCTTTCACAAAGCATCTTGGCTGCCTTTTTGAAAGCCAGCCAGTCACCATCCTACTGACGCCAGTGACTAATGTAGGTCTATTGCTATGGCAGAGAGCCAGCTACTGCATTTATATATAAAAACACATCACTGTTCTGAAAAAGCATATTACCAGTTCCTTGAGTCTGAACATGTCTTTCTTTTTCTAAAATCAATGCCATTACATGCTGACTTCTGCAGCGACAATTTTGTAGTTTTCATTGGGTGGCAATTAGTATCCAAAGCTGAACTGAAAATAGTATGGCTTAAATGAATTTTAATTAACCCGCTCAACTATTTGCATCACAAATCTATACCATGGTGCTATGGCAACAAAACCGAAATAAGCACCGACAAGTTTACCACACTGACATTCTAAGACCTTGGTGGAAACCTAATTCCTGGAAACTGAAACATGAAGTTCTACCTGTGCTGCAGGAGTATCAAAAGGACAAGCATTAGAGGGCCACTGCATCATTTATTAATGCTCAGCTTGGTTGCAAAGATTTCCTCCCACCTTCCCAGACAAACAATAAAAGAAACACATTTTGAGCCAAAAGATCAACCACGCCCATATTACAGGCAGAAAACATATTCCCACTCCAGCATCTCATCAAAACCGATTGCTTGCAAATAACTACCTAAACATATTCATTTTCCACCTGACAAAAGGGCAGTATATCCCTGATTATCTGAGACTGTCTATGCGCATAAAACAGAGATTGATTTAGGTGCCGCTTGCTAGAGTACACCTTTGTGAAATGAAGCTGAGCTGAAATGCTGTGAACACACCTCACCCTTAGTTACCAGAGAAATACTTGCAATCTATTTGTCCCATATGTTTTTTTCCTTCCAATAGCATGTTTATATACACACTAAGGAGTCATATTTCTGTGGGCCCTCTCGTGACTCACCATGTCACACACATGACAGAAACAGAAGGTAAGAGAAATAGGACAGCATCCCCAGAATATACTCAGTGTCTCAGTCATTCCTTGGGGTGGAAGATTGCAACCTACATGTGGTCCGCCCTGTTTCGACGAATGCAATCAAGCCGGTGTGCACAATCAAATAACATCAAATAGAACAAGTTGTCCTCCAACTTTAGGCTGTGCACGCAAGAAGAAGAAGTCATTCCTGCCAGTATTTATCTATGCCAAAATAGTTACTTGTGAACGAAGGGACCAAGGAACCTACAGGTTAGGCAGTTGGTGTACTACTGATTAGTCTATGTATATCTGACTAACCTGTAATGGTAACCTATTAGGAATTATCCTACTAAAAATAACTTGAGAGTCTGCATCCTTTATAGGATTTCAGTGTGGGGGCCTCCACTGGAATATTCATTTCTCCTCATTCTTGATTCTTGACAATGGTAGATAGAATGGTAAAGAAGGCATATGTCATGCCTGCCTTCATCGGTCAGGGCAGTGAGAATAAGAATCAGGAAGACATGTTGAAGCTTTTTATGACTTTGGTTTTGGAGTAATGTGTACAGTCTGTTCACCCATTAGAGGCTTTAGAACGTATGCTAAAGAGGTTTACCAGGATGATGACTGGGTAAGAGGGTATTCACTTTTTAAGGAGAACTTGGACAAACATTGATTGTTTTCTCTGGAACATCGGAGATTGAGGGGAGACCTGGAAGAGGTACATAAAATTATGAGAAGCATAAAATAGGGGAGACAGTCAGAATATTTATTTCTAGGATGTAAATATCAAAAACTAGTACAACTTATAGCTTTAAGGTAAGAGGGGCAAAGTTTAATGGGGATGTGCCGGTCAGGTATTTTACACAGAGAGTGGTGTGTGTCTGAATGCACTGCTGGGGTGGTGATGAGGACAGATATGAAAGTGGCTTTTAGGAGGCTTTTAGATATAACATGGACATGCAGAGAATGGAATGATATGGATTACGTGCAGGCAGACAAGATTAGTTTAATCATGGTCGGCACAGACATTGTGGGCTGAAGGGCTTGTTCATGTGCTGTGCTACTTTATGTTGAGTCCCATTATGTGCCCAGGACATAGGTCCAGGAGCCGTTGGTGAGGGAGGAGCGACGTCCGAGCGGGAAATCTGTAACATTCTAAATCCGTAATGTTCCATTCAATTAACTGGGCTTCAGGAAGCCGCTGATTGGTGGACTTGAGTACGCAGCTGATTGGCAGTCAGATTCCAGCAGTTTGTAGTGTACTGCACTTTGTATTTTGTATTGTATTTTTGTATTGTATATTGTATTTTGTGTTGTTATCTAGGGTAAGGGAAGTATGAGTGCCAGGGCAGCTTACTGTTCTGGATGTCAGATGTGGGAGGTCATGGAGTCGGGTAGCCCTCCAGAAGTCCACATCTGCGCCAGGTGTGTTGAGATGGGGCTCCTAGAGGAGTGTGTTAGGAACCTGGAGCAGCAGCTTGATGACCACCGTCTGGTCAGGGAGAGTGAGGAGATCATAAAGAGGAGTTACAGGGAGGTAGTCTCTCCAAAGCCACAGGAGGCAGACACGTGGGTCACTGTTAGGAGAGGCAAGGGGCAGAAGCGGGCGCTAGAGAGTACACCATTGGCTGTACACCTTGGAAATAAGTACTCCTGTTTGAGTGCTGTTCGTGGGGACAGCCTACCTGGGGGTAGCAACAGCGACCTGGCCTGCGGTACAGACACTGGCCCTATTGCTCAGAAGGGTAAGGAAAAGAAGATGAGGGCATTAGTAATGGGGGACTCTATTGTTAGGGGGTCAGATTGGCGATTCTGTGGACGCAGTCCGGAGACCCGGATGGTAGTTTTCCTCCCTGGTGCCAGGGTCTGGGATGTGTCTGAACGTGTCCAAGATATCCTGAAAAGGGAGGAAGAGGAGCCTGAGGTTGTGGTACATATTGGTACCAATGACAGGTAAAAAAAGAGAAGAGATCCTGAAAGGAGAATTTATGGAGTTAGGAAGAGAGTTAAGGAAAAGGACCGCAAAGATAACAATCTCAGGATTGCTTCCTGTGCCACGCGACAGTGAGAGTAGGAATGGAGCAAGGTGGAGGATAAATGCCTGGCTGAAGGACTGGTGCAGAGGGCAGGGATTCAAGTTTCTGGATCAATAGAACCTCTTTTGGGGAAGGAGTGACCTGTATAAAAAGGACGGGTTGCACTTGAACCCGAGGGGGACCAGTATCCTGGCAGGGAAATTTGCAAAGGCTACCGGGGGGACTTTAAACTAGAACGGTTGGGGGGGGAGGGACTCAAATAGAGAAAGCCAGTAGACAGGGTCAGAGGGAGGAGGCAGAGAAGGGAATCAGACCCAACATGTAGGGGGGAAGAAGAAAAAAATAATGAACAGAGAATAAGAGGTGGTGGAATTCCAGGGCAAAAATCAAAAGGGACCACTTGTCAACATAATTGTATAAGGAGTAAGAGTGTTGTAAAAACAAGCCTGAAGGCTTTGTGTCTCAATGCGAGGAGCATTTGTAATAAGGTGGACGAGTTGAATGTGCAGATAGCTATTAATGATTATGATATAGTTGGGATCACAGAGACATGGCTACAGGGGGACCAAGGCTGGGAGCTGAACATCCAGGGATATTCAGTATTCAGGAGGGATAGACAGAAAGGAAAGGGAGGTGGGGTAGCATTGCTGGTGAGAGAGGAGATTAATGCAATAGAAAGGAAGGACAGTAGCCTGGAGGATGTGGAATTGATATGGGTAGAGCTGCGAAAGGGGCAGAAAACGCTAGTGGGAGTTGTGAACAGGCCACCTAACAGTAGTAGTGGAGTTGGGGATGGCATCAAACAGGAAATTAGAAATGCGTGCAACAAGGGTAAAACAGTTATAATGGGTGACTTCAATCTACATATAGATTGGGTGAATCAAATGGGCAGGGGTGCTGAGGAAGAGGATTTCTTGGAATGTATGCGGGATAGTTTTCTAAACCAACACGTAGAGGAACCAACGAGAGAGCAGGCTATTCTAGACTGGGTATTGAGTAATGAGGAAGGGTTAGTTAGCAGTCTTGTTGTGCGGGGCCCCTTGGGCAAGAGTGACCATAATGTGGTTGAGTTCTTCATTAGGATGGAGAGTAGCATAATTAAGTCAGAAACGAGGGTTCTGAACTGAAACAAAGGTAACTTTGAAGATATGAGAAGTGAATTGACCAAGATAGACTGGCAAGTGATTCTTAAAGGGTTGACAGTGGATGTGCAATGGAAGGTATTTAAAGACTGCATGGATGAACTACAACAATTGTTCATCCCAGTTTGGCAAAATAATAAATCGGGGCAGGTAGTGCATCCATGGATAACAAGGGAAATCAGGGATAGTATCAAAACAAAAGATGAAGCATAAAAATTTAGCCAGAAAATGCAGCCTACCAGAGGACTGGGAGAAATTCAGAGTTCAGCAGAGGAGGACAAAGGGCTTAATTAGGAAAGGGAAAATAGATTATGAAAGAAAACTGGCAGGGAACATAAAAACTGACTGCAAAAGTTTTTATAGATATGTGAAGAGAAAGAGATTAGTTAAAATAAATGTAGGTCCCTTGCAGTCAGAAACAGGTGAATTGATCATGGGGAACAAGGATATGGCAGACCAATTGAATAACTACTTTGGTTCTGTCTTCACTAAGGAAGACATAAATAATCTGCCAGAAATAACAGGGGACCAGCGGTCAAATAAGGTGGAGGAACTCTCTCAAATAAGAGTACAGAGAATGTTGCCTGGGTTCCAGCAACTATGTTACAGAGAAAGGTTGAACAAGCTAGGTCTTTATTCTTTGGAGCGCACAAGGTTAAGAGGGGACTTGATTGAGGTCTGTAAAATGATGAAAGGGATAGACAGAGTTGACGTGGATACGCTTTTCCCATTGAGGGTAGGGAAGATTCAAACAAGAGGGCATGCCATGAGAATTAAGGGACAGAAGTTTAGGGATAACGTGAGGGGGAACCTCTTTACTCAGAGGGTGGAGGCTGTGTGGAATGAGCTTCCAGCAGAAGTGGTGGGGGCAGGATCGATTTTAACATTTAAAAGTAAAGTAGATAGGTATATGGACGGGAAGGGAATGGAGGGGTATGGTCTGAGTGCAGGTTGATGGGACTAGGGGAAAACAAATGGTCGGCACGGACTGGAAGGGCCGAGAGGGCCTGTTTCCGTGCTGTAATTGTTATATGGTTATATGGTTATATGGTTAACTGAGTAAAATCCAGGTTAGCCAAGAAGTGGTGTTGGGTAAATTGAATGGATTAAAGGCTGATAAATCCCCAGGGCCAGATAGTCTGCATCCCAGAGTACTCAAGGAAGTAGCCACAGAAATAGTGGATGCATTAGTGATAATTTTTCACAACTCCTTAGATTCTGGAGTAGTTCCTGAGGATTGGAGGGTGGCTAATGTAACCCCTTAAAAAAAAGGAGGGAGAGAGAAAACAGGGAATTACAGACCAATTAGTCTAACATTGGTAGTGGGGAAACTGCTCGAGTCAGTTATTAAAGATGGGATAGCAGTATATTTGGAAAGTGGTGAAATCATTAGACAAAGTCAACATGGATTTACGAAAGGTAAATCATGTCTGACGAATCTTATAGAATTTTTTGAGGATGTAACTAGCAGAGTGGATAAGGGAGAACCAGTGGATGTGTTATATCTAGACTTTCAGAAGGCTTTCGACAAGGTCCCACATAAGAGATTAGTATACAAACTTAAAGCACACGGTATTGGGGGTTCAGTATTGATGTGGATAGAGAACTGGCTGGCAGACAGGAAGCAAAGGGTAGGAGTAAACGGGTCCTTTTCAGAATGGCAGGCAGTGACTAGCGGGGTACCGCAAGGCTCAGTGTTGGGACCCCAGCTATTTACAATATATATTAATGATTTGGACGAGGGAATTGAATGCAACATCTCCACGTTTGCGGATGACACTAAGGGGGTTGTGTTAGGTGTGAGGAGGATGCTAGGAGGCTGCAAGGTGACTTGGATAGGCTGGGTGAGTGGGCAAATGCATGGCAGATCCAGTATAATGTGGATAAATGTGAGGTTATCCATTTTGGTGGCAAAAACAGGAGAGTAGACTATTATCTTAATGGTGGCAAATTAGGAAAAGGGGAGATGCAACGCGACCTGGGTGTCATGGTACACCAATCATTGAAAGTAAGCATGCAGGTGCAGCAGGCAGTGAAGAAAGCAAATGTTATGTTAGCATTCATAGCGAAAGGATTTGAATATAGGAGCAGGGAGGTTCTACTGCAGTTGTACAGGGTTTTGGTGAGACCACACCTGGAGTATTGCGTACAGTTTTGGTCTCAAAATATGAGAAAAGACATACTTGCCGTATGTGTGAACGTACAGAGAAGGTTCACCAGACTGATTCCTGGGATATCTGGACTTTCATATGAGGAAAGACTGGATAGACTTGGCTTGTACTCGCTAGAATTTAGAAGACTGAGGTGGGATCTTATAGAAACTTAAGTGGTTGGATAGGCTAGATGCAGGAAGATTGTTCCCGATGTTGGGGAACTCCAGAACAAGGGGTCACAGTTTAAGGATAAGGGGGAAGTCTTTTAGGACTGAGATGAGAAGATCTTTTTTCACACAGAGAGTGGTGAGTCTGTGGAATTATCTGCCACAGAAGGTAGTTGAGGCCAGTTCATTGGCTATATTTAAGAGGGAGTTAGATGTGGCCCTTGTGGCTAAAGGGATCAGGGGGTATGGAAAGAAGGCAGGTACAGGATACTGAGTTGGATGATCAGCCATGATCATATTGAATGGCGGTGCAGGATCGAAGGGCCGGATGGCCTACTCCACCTAATTTCTATGTTTCTATGTGCCCAGGGTGCATCAAATATGGTGCAGTACCCATGTGAAATATTCAAATAGAGAATTTTCGCCTTGATCTTGCCTCCTGTGATCAGTAGGGAGCGTAAGTCCCAATACCTAAACTGAGATGAAAGAGGCATAAAACATTCCTTACGGTTTCACAACAGCTGAACATGGATGGAATTCAATTCCTTGCAATGGATGAATGACCCTGGTTGATCTGATGCCACTTATTTTATCACAAGTCTGTGCGGGCCTAATGGAAGGAAACAAATAAAAAAAACAACAGGTTCAACAGTGGCTTTCCTAGCACGCTTGGTGTATGAAACCATATCTAACAGAGGGCACGGATTTTTCGAAGAGCCTGCTATTGTCTGAGACAAACAGACTTGACAATCTCAACAATCAGAAGCACCATTCTTCCAAATAGATTGAGTGTTTGATTGCACATTATGTTACCTGGGTGCTGCCATTTGCAAATATGACCACTCATTTGTCCATTCTTTGTTTCTGCCTGGGAGTACTTTCACGTTATTGTCTTTCCCTTCCAAAGTCCAATCAAATGTAGCAATATCACAGCTTCACCAAGTGCACATCTCCGAATTGCACAACATAAATCTTTCACCAGTATATTTTCCAGAGGGAATTGAATAAGCAGCTGTGAGCACTTAGCTTTCATTGGAATCAGGATTCCTGACTTCTAATCATCTTCATGTCTCACCTCCACTTTAATGGCAAGATTTCTGCTCCCACAAAATCACATATTTGAAACATTCCCACAAAGTCACAAATTTGAAACATTCATTTCAACTCATTATCAATGTTTCCAGAAAGAAACTTCACCAACGATGCACTACGATGGACCCGTCTCTCCAGAGCACGTAGCCAGGACGCAACAATAATTTTTTGTAGGACGTAAATGTGGCAGGATTGTGGTTTGCACGTTTAACATTTATAACTAGTGAACACTTAGACCTTCTCCCCTTTCTTGTCTATTGAGTTGGTTAAAATCCATTCTCCCTGCAACCCTTCCTGCCAACCCAACAGTCTTTCAATGTGTGTGATTTACAGAATCTAGCCAGGAATCCATGTACCTGTTTAAAAAAAACATTTAGATGGGTACTTGGATACAAAAGGCTTAGAGGGATCTTGGCCAAATGTCGGTAGATGGGACAAGTGCAGATGAGGCATGTTGGTCAGCAGGGGGAATTTGGGCTGAAGTGTCTGCTTCCACGCTGTATGGCTCGATGACTCAAATAATCTGACAAGAGATAGCGGAAGACCTAATAATTGCAGTGATGTTAACTGTATGAAATTAAAGCAGGAAAACATGTAACAGAAACAATATTATTCTTGTGCAACAAACTAGTTTCACACAGACTGAAGATGCATGTTAGCTCTTGTACCAAAAGCAGTGAATTACTGTAATGTATTTGGGACAGGTTTCTATGGCAATATGCTTTAAAAGCGACATGGAAATTGACCCTACTAATTTAGTATTGAACCTGAATTAGTCAACAATCTGATAGGGAAGGAATATCTTGCATATGGTGATAATGAAATTAATTAATTAAAAATTAAATTTCGGAGGAAAAAGGGCAGTGTCATATCAAAGTTTCAAATGTAAGAATGGTAAGTGTTGAAAGCTTGAAGGATGAACCCACCATTATCAGTTGAGTTAAATTGTTAAGGGATAAACCCACTGACAAACACAGGGGTACATTTCAAGGAGCATCTATTTTAATTCAAAGTTAGTATATAATCACAGAAGGCAAATGTTTCCTGTGCTTTTATGTAATCATGGTCAACAACTGAATTAAGAGATGGCGCCAACTGAAGGAGACGATTCACAAAAATACAAGGAAATGTGGAAATTGGCAAACTTGGAAAATTCTGAAACAAGAAGTTGCAAATATTCATGTGTGCTATTAATGAGGGCAAAGGGAAAATATGAAGAACACTTCCAAGAATGAAAGGAGACAACAAATGTTTTGATATATATATTAACAGAAAAAGTAGACCATATGAATGCAGGTGGATTAGGAATAGATATAGATGTCAACATAATAGTCGTTAAAAAATTGAGATGTTAAATGATACATTTTGAATTTATTGTCAAAGCTAAACCTAAAAAATACATAAAATGGAGGTATTTAGTGAACAATTAGAAACAAACAAAAATAGGGGAAAAGACAATTACAGGACAGTTGATAGGAACTCTAAGGTATTGAGGCTGTTGAGTTGAATAAACCTTGGAAATGGGAGCAGTGATTGCAATGCAAGAGTAACCAATGCCCCAATTGTTACAATACAGGAAATGTAACATGCACATTTATACACTTTTTTCAATGTGAATGTATCTTGCAAAGCTATGAAGAATGGTTATTGGAGAAAATGTGCCATCAATGATCTTAGCTAATGTGTTGAGAGAGATGAAGGAGAAACATCACCTACACACATAGCGGCCAGCAGGCTCTTCAATCACATGCATAAGAGCAGTGAGAATAAGTTGCACAAATGTTGTCAATGTTAGGAGGGCTGCTTCGGAAATGTGGATGAAGCAAAGGAAGGATCTCAAAAATAAAGTCATTACAGCACAGGAAATGCTTTCAGCCCAATTAGTCAATGTCAATCGAATGCCCATGTGTTGTTTATCCAATTTTTCTGCTTTTGTCACGTATTCATTTCTATTCATTTTCATTCCAATCAAAATGTATTCATAGATTAATTTCTTGTCTAAATACCTGTCCAAATGCTTTTTTAAACACTGCAATTGTATCTGCTTCTACCATCTGATAGTTTGATCCATATACCCACCACATTTTGGGGTTATTGTTTTGTTTTGTGATAAACCTGCCTCTCAGATGTCCTTTCAATACTTCTCCTCTCATCTTAAATCTAGATAGACCTAACTGATCTAATTGGGAAATCTGCTTTGCACCCTTTCCAGCTTGACAACGTCTTTCCATTAACATGGTGCCCAGAACTGATCACCATGCACCCTCACCAATGTCTTATATAACTGCAACATGACCTCCCAAATTCTATACTCGACACTCAGACTGATGAAGGCCAATGTGCCAAAAGCCTTTTGGACCACCCTATCTACCAGTGATGCCACTTTCAACAAACTATATTCTTCCACTCCTAGATCCCTCTTCTCTACAACACTCCCCAGAGCCAGACCTTTCCATCTGTAGGTCGTGCTCTTGTTTGATGTTCCAAAATGCAACACCTCACATTTCTCCATATTAAATTGCATCAACCAATTCTCATCCCACCTGATCAGGCCTGTGAGATTTGTCTACCTTCATACGCATCAAGACCTTTAGCACCTCCTCGGCTGTAATACTGATTGCTCTCCAGACACTTCCAGTGAATGTCCCAAGTTCCTCATTCCTATCCTTTTCAAAGTTACAAACTTCTCATTTAATTTCTTACTACTAAAAATGGATCTGAATAATTGTATAATAATTCTGGCTACATTTCAGCTATCAATTTTCATTCTGATAATCTCCTTTGCAAATTAAATATTTTGATGCTTCTGTTTTAGTTATTGCAGCAACTTTTCTGCATTATTTTAATGGAACAGTAATGTTGCAGTTCATCCTTTGTATCCACTTTGTTACCATTGTTATTGCTATATAATTAAGTGAATTTTTTATTTGTTCCCAACAATAAACTAAGTCTCAGGCATACACAGCCCTTTATTTTACTAATGCTATCAGTTGCTCAAAAAACATTTATTTTGACTTTTATTCCTACCACCTTTGGTTTCCCCTAAGTAACAAATGATGTACTATATGATATATGTATATCAAGCTCAAGATAATATAGACTGCACTTTAAAATCGGCCATGTTTATATATGATGTTACTATTACAATTGAGGGGAAAAGTGATTATGTATTCATAAATTCATAGTAAGACTCATTTCTGAAAGCAAGTACCAATCCTTCCAATTACTTGTTACAGATGCTCCTTGGAAAGACAACTACACCATCAGATGCTTTTATTATCTAATGAAAAAAATACATCACAGGTTGGCAAGTGTTAGAAATAGAAACAGATTATCACAGAAGCTTTATAATCTATTTGCATCAAAATGATGAACTCCAGCAAATGTATCATACATATGGACAGTATATATCCAGTTTCCACACAAAACATATTTGGTTGTTCAGGTAGAAAGAGCTCTACTGGCAATTCCCGTCTTCAGTATTTTATGTTGGAAATGCATTGTTAAACTGGATGGTGCATCTGCAGAACTGTGATTGCACAACCCTATAAACAAAGACATAAATTGTATTTTATCTGAAGACCACCAGGACAAATCCACCCGCCTAACTCTTCCTTCTCACCCCACCGTACTTGAAATAGTAAATCCTTTTTTTACAAGCATCACAGTTACCTTCCCTACGCATTACTAAACTCCTTCCTCCACCTCTGTTAACAAATCTTCACAATATCATTGAGCAATTGTCTAGCAGAAGCTGTGTTCTGTGAATTTCTATTTCCTCAAATAAAGTCCGTGTCATATTATTCTACTCAACAAATGTGAAAGTGTTCTTAAAATGAAGTAAAAGTAGAACATGCTGAAAATACTCAGGAGGTCAAGCAACAGCTGTGATAAGAGGCATAAGAGTGATAAACTTTTAGATTGTTGGCCTTTCACCAGAACTGGGAACATATGGAAATATACTGCCTTTAAGATGGATAAAAAGCTGAGGAGTTTGCAATTGATTTACATGCAGGACACACAAAATAAGTGAAATAAATGGCAATGCAAGGTATAATGAGGCTCTGAGAATGAAGAGCAAGAACTTAAATTTCTCAAAGGAAATTAATAATGCTGGATATTTGGAATAAAAATGTTGGAAATGCTTATTATCTGAAATTATTAAAGTCAGTGTTATGTGGTGTAACAGAAGGCCATAATATGCCAAGTCAGAAGAGGAGGTACTGTTACTTGAGCACATTGATTTTACTTCGGAGTCATGTGAGTGGACTACGTGAAGAACCCGCCTCACGCTGGCAACGGCATGACGTCAACGCTGACGGCGGAAGGAGGAGCTGCAGTAAGGAGCAGCTCCTCGCAGCGGTCGGAACGGCCCGCAGGTAAGTGCAGTTAGATCGGGGCGTTTTTTAGGTTACGCTGGGTGGCTCCAGCAAACGAAACCAAAAGTAAAATTTAGAGCCACGTTAACGTGCTGATTGAGCACTGATTTATTAAAGAAAAATGGAGAAATCGGGAAAGAAGTTTTCGCGGGTAAAAAGATCTTCCCGGGGTGAAAGTAAAAATACGGGACGCGAAGTTTAGTGCGGACCCGGTTCCGATACCGTTGGCCGCCGATTTACCCGATAGTGAGTTTCCAGATTCTCCAGAAATAATACCACGGAGGAAAATGTTCCTAAAAAAATGCAAAAAGAAATCTGAGAGGCCCGTGGTTTCTGATGACTCTGATACTGAAAGACCTCCAGACAATAAAACTATGTGGCTAAAAATGGAGCATATGGAGAAAGTTCTCCAAACAATTATGAGACAAGGGTCAGAGTACCCAGATGAATCCCAAAAAATCCTGAGGGGTTTGAATATGATGAATATGGCTGTGGGCCAAGTTGGGAATATGATACTCCGGACCCAGGATTTGGGCTGGAAGAAGTCTCATGGGGTGATATCCCAATTGATTTAGGGCTGCAGAAGGCAGACCCTGCTGGTGGTTATATGGCTTTTGAAAGCACACCACAAAGTAAAAAGAAAAGGCCTAATGTGCCTGGGATAGCACAAGATTTTGCTATACCTGAAGGAAGTGGTGAGGCTATGGAAGAAAAACCTAGCTGCCAACATAAATTATATGGTATCTCACCAACTTCACAATTCTGTGATGAATGAAACATCAGAATTATATAAAGCTCCAAGAAATTGTGCCTCATTGGAAGTGCCTACGGTGAATCCGATGATATGGACGTCTATGACTCCAAGTATGAGAGCCCAAGAAGTGAAGTTTCAAAAGGTGCTCAAATTAATTTCTGCTGCCATTATGGCCTATGGCAGGCAAATGGAGAATCTGGAAATGGAAAAGATTCAAAAGGATACTTTGGGCTTATTGTGTAATTCGTTCTATGAAATTAATTGTATGAGGAAAATGGCGATTCGGCCCATATTTCACCCTAGGTTTGCAAGCCTGTGTCAAGAAAGTGGTGTTCAAGCTCCTGGGTATTTGTTTGGAGAAAATCTGCCGAAACAGCTGAAAGAGTTGGATGAAGAAGCTAAATATTTTAGCAATGTTAAACCTTTTGTCTTTGGACAAAGAAGGGTTTTTTCGACCGAAGGGGTTTCGATTTTCGTTATAGAGGCAGAAATTTGTCACGAAAATACTATCGTGCTGTGCAGGCGAGTGCTTCCCTGTATTCGGGAAGAAGGAGACCACCACGCTCATACGGAGAGGTATTAAAGACTTATATCCTTAAAGAAACTGTGGATGACTCTCCAGTTGGAGGGAGATTGCAAAAATTTTTATAATGCCTGGCTTAACATTACTTCTGATCGATATGTATTACAAGCAGTTTCGGGAGCCATTATTATTTTTAAAGAAGAGGGTTAATCCTCCTGTACAGAATAAACCTGCTTATGCTTATGTGTTTTCTGCAGAGGAAAGAATGGAGATTAATGTGGAAATTGACAAATTATCTGGAAAAGGCGTAATTGAAAGGACTTATGAACATAAGCATCAATTTGATTCTAATATATTTCGAAGAGATAAAAAAGATGGTGGTTGCAGAATTATTCTGGACCTTACAGATCTAAATAAGTTTGTAGAATACAAACATTTTAAGATGGGGACATTCAGTACTGCAAAATATCTTATCTCAGCAGGGTGTTATATGGCTAAGATTGATTTGAAGGATGCCTATTATTCTGTAGCAATTCATCAATTCTTCAGGAGGTACTTAAAATTTAATTGGCTGGGGGACAATTATGGCAGTTTAAAGCTTTACCAAATGGATTGAGTTCGGCTCCTAGACTCTTTACAAAACTGTTGAAACCAGTTTTAGCCCAATTAAGAGCACAGAAACACATTGTTATGGCTTATCTGGATGATATTCTGATCATTAATGATACTCAAGTCAGCTGAGCACTCAGTTTCAGTTACTAAAGCTTTGTTTGAAAAGCTAGGGTTCTTGAGTCATCCAATTAAGTCCCAGCTGCAGCCAGCACAAACAATTAACTTTTTGGGGTTTGTAATTAACTTAGTGACTATGTTAGTTACTTTGCCAACAGAGAAGGCCAATGACATTTTTGATGACTTGTAATTACCTCATTCACAAACCTTATCCCTCCATCCGAGAAGTGGCGAAAACCATTGGTAAACTGGTAGCAGCATTTCCGGCAGTGGAATTTGGTCCATTACATTATCAAAAATCTTCAAAGGGACAAAATAAGGGCTCTTTGAAGAGAAGGCAGGTCACTTTGACAGGCCTATGCAATTAACAAAAGAAGCCGTGTTGGAATTACAATGGTGGGTTGAAAATGTCCCACAAGCTGCTAAGAATATCATGATTGAACAGCCTGAAATGGTTTTACAAACGGATGCTAGTGCTCTCGGATGGGGGGCTACAGATTCGTCCTCCAGTTGTGGAGGTAGATGGAAAGCTCAAGAAGAAGCGTTTCTTCAAGCTTATGGTATTAACTATTTGGAGTTATTGGGTGCTTTTTATGGACTTAAAGCATATTGTTGTGCTAAACAAGGTCTACATGTGTTAATACAGTTAGACAATAAAACGGCTGTTGCATACATTAATCACATGGGGGGAGTTAGATCAGTATCATGTGATTGTCTGGTCAATGAGATATGGCAATGGTGTATTGGTCGCCAAATATGGATTTCAGCAAGCTACATTCCAGGTAAGGACAATGTGGTAGCAGATGAAAGGTCCAGGATTTTTAAAGATAATACGGAATGGATGCTTAAGCCAGCAATATTTAAGAATATTGTGAACCGATTTGGGTTGCCAGAAATTGATTTGTTTGCATCTAGGCTTAATCATCAATTGCCTACTTATGTGTCTTGGGAACACGATCCAGATGCAGTAGCAGTAGATGCTTTTTCATTACACTGGGGAAAGATGTTCTTTTATGCTTTTCCACCATTTGCTTTGATTCAGAGATGCCTGAAGAAGATAGAACAAGATTCTGCTTCTGGATTGTTGGTAGTTCCAAATTGGGCAACTCAACCTTGGTTCCCAGTAATGCTGAATATGATTAAAGAACCATATATGTCGATTCCTAACTGTAGTGATATCTTGACTAATCCGGTAACTAAAGAAATTTACCCATTGTATGCATATATGAATTTATTAATCTGCAGGTTTTGACCAGACCACTACAGGAGCTGGGATTGTCGGACAAAACTATGGAAGTTATAGTCGCATCATGGCGAGATAGCACACAAAAGCAATATATGACACATATTAAGAAATGGGAAGACTTTTGCACACAGTCAAATATTTCTTATGATACTGTAAATATTGCAAATGTTTTGGAATTCCTTGCCAATTTGCATTTTGAGCAACATTTAAGTTACAGTGCCATTAACACTGCACGCAGTGCCTTGTTGTCCTATTTAGGACTTACGACTGATCAGAGATCAATTGGGTCGCATCCATTAATATCTAGATTCATGAAAGGAATCTTTAATATTAATCCACCCAAACCAAGATACACAGAGATTTGGGATGTGAGCATTGTACTTACGCTACTTAGACAATGGACTCCAATTGAAGGGTTGACATTGGAAAGATTGACATTGAAATTAGTTATGTTAATGTCACTGGTCTCAGCTCAAAGAGTGTAAACTTTACAAATGTTGCGTTTAGACTGTATGCATGTGACTACAGATAATGTTGTGTTCTATGTTTACGATCTGATCAAACAAAGCAGACCAGGGAGATCTGGAACAAAGGTAACCTTTCAAGCTTATCATATTGATCCTACTTTGTGTGTGGTTAAACATTTGAACCAATATATTAAAGTTACTGACACCCTTCGAGGAAATGAAAAAACGTTAATGGTTACGCACAAAAAACCACACACAAAAGCTTCAGTTCAAACTATCTCAAAAATGGTTGAAACAGGTGTTGGTTTTAGCGGGAGTAGACACTGATGTGTTCAAATCTCACTCCACCAGGGCGTCAGCTACGTCCGCGGCGAAGGGCGGGACGTACCTCTCGAGCATATTTTAAAAGTCGCAGGGTGGAGTAGAGAAGAAACTTTTTCAAAGTTCTACAATAAACCTGTTCACACTATGACAAGCTTTGGACACGCGGTGTTGGGAGCACTATAATCACCTGCTTTGTTTACTATTAATTGCTATAATCAGTGGTGTAGTCACTTCTATCTTTTATCGCTTGTAATCATTTCCCTCAGATATAAGGAGGGTTATTATATGGTCTTTAAACCATTAAAAAAGTTAATTGTGAAATGATCTAACATTAGTCTGCTTTCTCATGTATGTGTTTACTTAGCCGGACTGTCGTACGGATTAATTCTACGACATAAAAAACACAGAAAGCTTTAAAATCTTCACGTAGTCACTCACGTGACTCCGAAGTAAAATAGTAAGATTAAACGAGAACTTACCAGTTCGAAGTTTGATCGTTATTTTATGAGGAGTTACGATGAGGGATTACGTGCCCTCCACTCCCGCCCTCATAAAATAAATGATCAAATGGTAGTTCTAAGTCTTTTTATGAAGCCTTACTATGTTACTCCGGCTTTTGGTGTTCTGTGTTTTTCATGCCGCTGCTTTGAAGTATGCCGTTGCCAGCGTGAGGCGGGTTCTTCACGTAATCCCTCATCGTAACTCCTCATAAAATAACGATCAAACTTCGAACTGGTAAGTTCTCGTTTAATCTTACTGATTCTTGATGCAACAATGTAGGAACCTGAGATCAGAGCTCAGAATGACGATGAAATAGGGGATTAAAGTAACCGGTGTCTCAGGATCCCACATGTGAACTGAATGGAAGGGCTGTAAAATGGTCACTCAATCTATATTTAGTTTCCCCATTTGCAGGAAACCACATTGTAAGCAATGTGTGCATAAGGTCATAAGGACATAAGGAGTAGTAGTTTTAGACCATTCGGCCTATCAAGTCTACTCTGCCATTAGGAAGTATCTATCTATCCCTCCTAACCTCATTCTCCTGCCTTCTCCCCATAACTGGACTAATCAAGAATCTATTCATCTCTGCCTTAAAAATATCCACTGACTTGTCCTCCACAGTCTTCTGAGGCAGATAATTCCACAGATTCACCACCCTCTGATTAAAGAACTTTTATTACATTGAACTGAAAGAAGTAGAAGAAAATTGCTGCTTCATGTGGAAAGTATGGTTGGGGTCTGGATGGTGTGAAAGGAAGTTTTAAAAAGACACACCTTGGGAAGGGTAGTGAGTGTTGTTGGAGATGTAAGAGTGAACCAAGGGTACTGGTGTTGTTGGAATGCTGGGAAGAGAAGAGGGAGGAAGTGACCTCTGGAGGGCCATCACATTCCAGGAGTAAAGGGGGATGACCCATTGAACATTGTGAGAAGGGAATGCTTTTTTGATTCTGGTTGAGCGGAGAGAGGGGAAGAACAGCAGTGCAGTAAGCGGAGCGGGGATGTTTGTCATCTGTGGTGAAGAGAAAGGAAAAAAGATTGGATACACAGGTACAGAATCTACAGAACAGATATAACAAATATGGAGAAATTAAATGGAGTCCTTACAGAAGTAAGGTAGAAGGAAGTGTAGTTAGGAATATTGAGTACATATGTGGGCTTGTGGTAGATACTGATCATTAACTTATCCTCTTAACTAGTAATAGGAAACACTAGAAAAGGAAGCAACTTGTTAAGAACATGATGAAGAGGGTGGAAAATGTGGAAAGGTGATAAAGGAAAGAAACATTAATCCTTTCAATAAAGTTTTGTAAAAAGTGAAGGGGAAGAGGATATGAGTATAGGAAAACATAGAATATTTTAAATTTCTCACAAAGAAATGGGGTACTTTGGTTCCATATAGGCCCATAGCAACATTTCTTAGGAAGTGAATACGTTGAAAGAAGAAGTTGTTCTTTTTGTGAGCAGGTCCGTCCATGCAGTTTGAGGTTTGTGGTGGAAAATGCCTGGGCTTCTGTTTAAAGAAGGAAGGGCGCTCAGTTCTCTGTGGGTGGCATAAAAATAATTGGCAAAAGTGATAAAATTGATAGGAATTAGATAGCCAGGAAACTGGAAACTGTTAAAATGGCACAGCTGTCAGAAGTATCGCTGATGTAGGTGAACCGAGACTGGACAAGGAGTGAAAAGTAAAACCAAAATAAAAAGGGAGTAAGTTTTCTTGGGTAAGAATGGGCACAAATAATATGTTTATCCAGACAGTCCTACCCACGAGATGGGGGAGAGAGTAACTTGATAATAACTTGATACAGTAACTTAACTTAGTTGCAACATGGCAATAAAAGCTACTATGAACCATAAAGAACGGAAGAAACAGAGTTCTGATGAGAGTCCATTGAGCTGAACATTAACTTTGTTCTCTCTCAACAGAAGCTGCCTAACCTGTTGAGTATCTTCAGCAATTTTTTTTTATTTATTTCAGGTTTTCAGCATTTGCACTCTTTTGCATTACCTGCTAACAAAATAGGCTAAAAATTAAATCTCAATGTGAATAAAGGTTTGTTATACATATTTACGGCAATTGCATATGATTAATATACATGCAGTTATTTGTGAAATAGTCTGCATAAAAACATGGGCTGGATTGCCCTGAATCCTCCCGCACCAACTATTTTTGGATATTGAGTGGCAACTATACTAGCCCCCGGTGCCTGAGCGACATCTAATACTGTGTTGTGGGCTCCGTTCTTTGAGCAAGCCTGGAGCCCTGGATCCTGAAACTCTGTCCCTGGAGCCCTCAGGCAGACTTTTGACATGTAGTACTGTGTGTCTAACAGTTAGAGATATTTAAAAACAGTTCAAGCAATAAATAAATAAAAACAATTATCTGTAAATCTCAATTACAAATACAAGAGAAAACATTAGTATGAACATTAATATAAACTTTAATAAAACAAAATTTATAAATCACTTAACAGCATGTTAAATGAAGCAAAATAAATAAAGCAGCTCCTGCAATTTCTTTCTGAATCATATGCATTACAATGGGATTGCAGCGGAATTGGCAATCAGTTGCCCTGGCTTCCATTCTCCACCTTGTTTTCCATTTAACTGCTACAATATTGTTAGGGCAGAATTGAAGGCTAAGTGTCAGATAACAGTTATCTATTCTTGCAGTTCTAATAATTCATTTTAACATATTTGGCAAAAACTGAGACAACCCTTGAAACAGGGCTGGTAACCGTAACATTGTCCAACACATTGAAAAAAAACCCACCCCTAATCTCAAATTGTTATTGGTAAGTGGCAGAGTTGAAGTTAAAATCAAATTTAATGCACTGCTGGGGGAAAATGACTACAGAGTGATTAACTTCAACATAATCTGAGATTTAGGTCCAAAAACTAAGAACTGAGCACTTAATTTTAATGTGAAAGAAATGAGGGGTCATATAATCAAATGGTTTGGGAAAGATTGCCCAATTACACTTTAGTACAGGAAACATAAACATATTTAATAGCATTGATGTGAGATAAGTATATATTTAAAACCAGTAAGACTACAATAAAAAGTTCAGCCCCTCACGGGATCAGTAAATAAATAAAATATTAAACTGTCTTCTGCTAACTCTGCAATAAGAAATGGAATTTTCATTAGTTGAGCAGGCCAACTAAAGTGGCACAGATTTTACAGGATAATCACAGCAAAACTGTCAACTTTAAGCATTGGTACATTGCATAACTGATTGTAATTTATGGACATTCAAGCATATGAATATGAAGTGAAAATCCACAGATTGCTGTCAGCTATTCACCATTGAAGAGTAAGCTATGATCCAAGTCTAGGCTCCATGTGAAGTTTAGCATGGGGAGAGATCTCGTTTGTTTAATTCACTTGTAATAAAATTCTGAGCCAGAGCAAGGAAATGCAACGGGAATTCTCTCTTTGAAATGAATAGAAAGTAATATCCTTATGTGAGAGCTGGGGATGTAAACCCTTAGATAGAGTGTATTGATTTAAACATACACTTGCCTTCAAAGGTTTTTTCATCTCAAATGTGTGTGCAAATTGTACTTTTAAAGTGTTCAAATGCATTTAAAAGGGTTTTGAAATGTTTAGTGTCGATATTCAGGTAGTCATGGTGGTGCAGTGGTAGAGTTGCTGCCTTACAGGGAATGAAGTACCAGAGACCAGGGTTCAATCCCGACTACGGGGGCAGTCTGTATGAAGTTTGTACATTCTCCCCGTGACCCTGCGTGGGTTTTTGCCGAGATCTTCAGTTTTCTCCCACACCCCAAAGATGTACAGGTATGTAGGTTAATAGTAAGATTAAATGAGAACTTACCAGTTTGAAGTTTGATCTTTATTTTATGAGGAGTTACGATGAGGGATTATGTGAAGAAGCCCCGCCAGGCGCATGCGCGTCATACTTCAAAGCAGCAGCGTGAAAACACAGTAACTATAGTTAAAGTGATATAGTAAGTCTCAGAAGACTATAACTACCAGATGATCTTTGTGATTATGAGGGTCGGGAGCAGAGGGCATGTAATCCCTCATCGTAACTCCTCACAAAATAAAGATCAAACTTCAAACTGGTAAGTTCTAATTTAATTTTACTATTTTACTTCGGAGACACATGAGTGACTATGTGAAGATTTCAAAGCTCTGTGATTTCATGCCGTAGATCCATTCCATACGACACACTGCTTCAGTTGACACAGGAGTGAACAAATAATGTATTGAACATTGCTCAAATTATTCAATAAACATTTTTTAATAATAAACAAAACAGTAATAACCCCTCTATCCCAGAGGGAAATTACAAATGAAATTTACAAAAGAAATCAAACGGAACCCAAAATGCTGCGGATGTTGATGCCGCCCTGGTGGAGTAAGATTTAAACACATGAGTGTCTATTCCAGCACAATCCAAAACCTGTTTCAACCATCTAGAAATAGGTTGTACTGACACCTTTTTATGAGTTTTTTTGTGGCTGAGCCTCTGAGACTCTTAGTTACCTCGATATATTGACTCAGGTTCGTAACTACACATAGCCTTTGGTCAACGGGGTATGCTTTAAAGCTTACTATGGTTCCGGCCATACCTGGCCTGCTTTGTTTGATTAAATCGTATTCATATAACGTCATGCTATCTACAGAAGAATACATGCTATCCAGCCGTAGCTTTTGCAATGTTTGAACCCATTGCGCTGATACTAGCGTCGTGAGCATAACCACTTTAAGTGTTAGCTTCTGAAAAGATAGTGATGTGATTGGAGCCCATTGCCGAAGCAGTGTGAGAACTATACTCACATCTCAGATTTCTGTATATCTAGGCTTAGGAGGGTTTTTGTTAAATATACCGTTCATAAATTGGGACACTAGCGGATGAGACCCAATAGATTGTTGTTCTGAAAATTGCCCTAAATAGGACAAAGCACTCCGAGCATTATTAATGGCACTATAGCTCAACTGTTCATCAAAATGCAATGTAGTAAGGAACTCCAATACATCCGGTATGCTTGCAGTATGATAAGATATATCTGACTGCAAGCAAAACATCTCCCATTTCTTAATATGAGACACATATTGTTTTTTAGTGCTATCTCTCCAAGCCACAGTAATCACATCCATGGTCCTACACGACAGTCCAAGCCCTTGGAACTGTCTGGTCAGAACCTGCAGATTAACAGATTAATACGATCATGTAACGGATTACTTTCTCCTGTTACCGGATGAACCAACAAATTACTGCACTTGGGGACAGTCATGAATGGCTGAGTCATCATTCTCAGGACCAATTGGAACCATGGCTTTGTAGGCCAGTCAGGAACCACCAGAACTCCTGAGGCGGAGTCCTGCTCTATTTTGGTGAGACATTGCCTGATGAGGCAGAATGGGGGAAAAGCGTAAAAGAACGTACATCCCCAATGTAGCGAGAATGCATCCACCGCTACTGCTCCTGGATCTGGTTCCCATGAAACAATTAGGCAACTGGTGATTTAGCCTGGATGCAAACAGATCCATGTCTGGTAAACCATACCGGCTGACAATAATTTTAAAAACATTAGGATTTAGCATCCACTCTATGTTGTCATTAAACTTCCGTGACCTGGTGTCCGCCACCACATTATCTCTATCTGGTAGGTAGATAGCTGAGACCCAGATATTTCTGGAAATGTACCAGTCCCAAATGAGGTTAGCTAGATTATCACATGATGCTGACCTAATTCCTCCCATGTGATTTATATAAGCAACAGCCGTGGTATTGTCAATCTGGAGCTGAACATGTAAATCATTCATTGCCAGTCCCAAATGAGGTTAGCCAGATTATCACATGATGCTGACCTAATAACCTCCCATGTGATTGATATAAGCAACAGCCGTGGTATTGTCAATCTGGACTGAACATGTAAATCATTCAAGCTAGACTTGCTATCCATGGCTCCCCATCCCAAAGCACTGACATCTGTTTGTAAAATCACTGAAGGTTGTTGAGTCAAAATGTTTTTGGTACTTCGTGCGATATTGATTATCCACCATTGCAAATCAGCGATGGCTTTGGCTGGCAACTGCATTGGTCTGTTGAAATGACCTGCATGTTCTTTAATTGCTTGTTCTCTAGCTCGTTGCAAACTTTGATAACTGCACTGCACTGCAGGGAAAATCGCCACTAATTTACCAATAACACTGGCTACTTGCCGAATGGAGGGTTGTTGCTCCTCTACGAGACTGCTGCAGACCTCCATGATTTCAACAGCCTTGGCCGATGTCAACTGAATCAATGACGAACCCCAAATAGTTAATTATTTGGGATGGTACTAGCTTGGATTTTGTTGGATGGATGAGGAAACCTAACCTCTGAAATAGGTGTTTGGTTGCTGAAACCGACTCCTCAGCTGCCTCCTGAGTGTTACTTACAATAAAATATCATCTAAATAAGCCATCACAATGTGATTCTGGGCACGAAGTAGCGCCAGAAATGGTTTCAACAATTTTGTAAACAACCTAGGAGCTGAGATTAACCCATTGGGCAACGCTTTAAATTGCCACAGCTGTCCCATCCAACTAAATTTCAAGTATCTACGATACTGATGATGAATTGGTACTGAATAATATGCATCGTTCAGATCTATGATTGCCATATAACAACCTTTTGATAACAACTGCTTAGCAGTACTGAAAGTATCCATTTTAAAATGCCTATACTGGACATAGGAATTTAATTGGGTTAGGTCCAGAATGACTCGACACCCACCATCTTTTTTCTGCCTGGGGAATATATTAGACACAAATTGTTGAGGATGATATACCATCTTTTCAATTACCCCTTTTTAGAATAAAACCCCAATTTCAACATTCACCTGTAGAGTTTCTGGTCCTTAAAAAACCAATACCCGACTAGGCATATATTTGTGCAGGTGGATGTATTGCTGACATAAACTTAATTCGAGACCCCAAGACACTATCCAGTATAAACAGATCGGATGTTATGCGGCACCATTCATCATAAAATAATTGCAACCTATCCCCAACCGGAGGTTGTTCCCCAGAGGATTTATCCTGGACTGAATCAGTTACCCGTACCTCCATAGCCGAACTCGAATTTCTCAATCTTCTGGCCATGTTGGGGTTGTAGTTGGGGTACGCAGGTGCATATGGACGGTGTACAACTGGCAACCCTCTACTTGGGCCTGCTCTAGCATCAGAAGCCTGTCTGATTGGAAAAGACCTGCGAGGTGGTATCCTGGCCGAGGGTGTCTTCATGAGGCCAATGGTTTTGGCCTCTTCCTCTAGGTCTTTAACCTGTTTCATCAGGCCTTCACCGAATAAGAAATTTGGCGCCTGGATGTTAGAGGACTTACAGAGAGCTGCGAAGCGTGGATTTAACGTCAGTTTGATGGCGATCTTCCGGATACAATTGATCTCGAAATGAGCATTGCACAGCAGGGTCAACATATCCTGCTGTGTTCCCGACATTGGCACTCCTTGGACCATTTGCCCAAATGCCGTGATCCACGCCCCCACCAATTTGAGGATTCTCTGGAAACGGAGCTCCTGCCCCTTCATCGATGCGCTCATTTGTGCCCAGATAGCCGAGTTCACGGTGGGCACCTTGAGCGACGCACAGTTAACTGGTGTCTGGTAACAAGTTGTTGTCTGTTCCATGATAGAGTCCTGGAGCTGGTGATAGTTTATATTACAAGCCAGATTTTTCTCCATGGCTTCACCAGTCCCCTCCGGAATGGCAAAATTTCTAGCCACATCCGGGACACATGGAGCATGGCTCATGTGCCTTGGTGTATGCACAAAAGCAGTGACACCAACTTCAGGGTCAGAATCCTCCTGCCCTGGCTCTCCCGAGTCTTGCTCTAGGGAGGTCTCGACCAGCCCTAAACAAGGTGCTGGTGAGGGTGATTCTCATTGGAACTCATAGGCATGCTGGTAGTCCTCCTCGCCATACGGGCCTCTGACTGAGGCTGTTCCAGGAAGTTGTTGGGGAATCCTGGGGGTATGCGACCCCGATTGGAACACTTCATGGTTCATCATAGTTTGAAGCATCTGCTCCATTTTGTCTAGACGTCCCCAGACCTTCTTGTTGGAAGGAGGGGAGTCTTCTTGGTCAGAATAAACGGGCTTGACTGACTTCCGTTTAGCCTTTCTCCCTGCTGGAGTGGCCACAGCGCCCTGAGGCACCGGAGTTAATGGAGGCAGTTGAGCTGCCGGTGGTTCTGCAGTCGACGTCGGAACCGGCATTACCGCAGCCGGTATCTACCTACCCGATCTGCGAGTACTAACCGCCGTCCCGTGAGTAAGGCTCTTACTATGAACGGCAGCACTCTTTTCTACAACTCTCTCGATTTTGAGAGTACTCCCGCTGGCTCCTGAACCAGTCTTACAGAGTTTAAATACCCGCATAAAGTTGTTAAAATCACTTACCTGCCGGTTTATTACTTACCGCTGATGGAGCTGCTCTCTCCTGCCCGTTGGTGCGCCTTGCGCCGGACGTAATGACGCGCATGTGCCTGGCGGGGCTTCTTCACGTAGTCACTCACGTGACTCCAAAGTAAAATTGGCTTGGTAAATGTAAAAATTGTCCCTATTTGGGTGAAGGATAGTGTTAATATGTGGGGATCGTTGGTCGGCGAGGACCCAGTGGGCCGATGGGCCTGTTTCCGCACTGTATCTCTGAACTAAACTAATTCCTCTTGAGGTTTCTGAAACATTTCCAACAATTTTAATTAATTTTGTTAAGTGTTGGAGCGTTCTGCTAAAACTGAGTACTTTTATCTGTCATATTCTGACTGGTTTGTTTTGGCACCCTCATATAATGGTTCATTTGATGCAGAAGACTTTTATCGCGCCAGACCTTATCCCCTCAAAATTCCCCCCACACTCATGTTCTCCAACATCCCCTAACCTCTTACACCCACCCAACACACTGACAATTATAGCTTAAAGCAATGCTACCTTCTGTCTGCAATCAAGCTGATGGACAAACTGGAAGTAGTTGCTGATAGCTGCGAAGAGACTATTACATTAGTCGTCACAATTCCTCATTAGCATTTCCACGTTATTTTTTCTATCTGTATACACAAACACACAAGGATAGGAAGGAGTTAAAGAAGGAACTGCAGATGCTGGAGAATCGAGGGTACACAAAAGGCTGGAGAAACTCAGCGGGTGCAGCAGCATCTAAGGAGCGAAGGAGATAGGCAACGTTTCGGGTCGTGACCCTTCTTCAGACTGGTCAGGGATCAGGGAAACGAGAGATATAGACGGTGATGTGGAGTGATAAAGAACAATGAATGAAAGATATGCAAAAAAGTATCGATGATAAAGGAAACAAGCCATTGTAAGCTGTTTGTGGTGTGAAAATGAGAAGCTGGTGCGACTAGGGTGGGGGAGGGAGATAGAGAGAGAGAGAGAGGGAATGCCAGGGCCCGAGGGCTGAGGGAGAGGTGGGAAGGGGAGGAGACAGCAAGGGTTAACAGAATTAAGAAAATTCAATGTTCTAGCCCAAAGGATGCAGACTCCCCATGCGGAATATGAGGTGCTGTTCCTCCATCTTGCGGTGTTGCTCACTCTGGCCGTGGAGGAAGCCCAGGACCGAGAGGTCGGATACGGATTGGGAGAGGGTTTGAAGTGCTGACCCACCGGGAGGTCGGGTTGGTGAATGCAGACCGAGCATAGGAAGGATGTGGTTGTGCTGGAATGAGTGCAATTCTTCAGAGATCGGGGATTCCCCACCCCTACTATAGATGAAGCTCACACCAGGGTCTCCCCCATACCCCGCAACACTGCCCTCTCTCCCCATTCCCCCACTCGCAACAATGGCAGAGTCCCCCTGGTCCTCACCTTTCACCCCACCAGCCGGCAAATACAACAGATAGTCCTACGCCAGTTTCGCCACCTCTAACGTGACCCCTCCACTCGCCGCATCTTCCCATCTCCCCCCCTCTGCCTTCCGCAAAGACCGCAACTTCCTTGTCAATTCTTCCCTTCCCTCCCGCTCTACCCCTTCCCGGGCACTTTCCCTTGCAACCACAAGAAATGCTACACTTGTCCCTTCACCTCCCCCTCCACTCCTTTCAGGGACCCAAGCAGTCCTTCCAGGTCTGACAGAGGTTCACCTGCACCTCCTCCAACCTCATCTACTGCATCCGCTGCTCCAGATGCCAGATGATCTATATCGGTGAGACTAAGCGGAGGCTTGGCGATCGTTTCGCCCAAACACCTCCGATCGGTCCGCAAATAACCAACCCGAACTCCCGGTGGCTCAGCACTTCAACTACCCCTCCCATTCCGAATCCGACCTCTCGGTCCTGGGCCTCCTCCACGGCCAGAGTGAGCAACACCGCAAGTTGGAGGAACAGCACCTCATATTCCGCTTGGGGAGTCTGCATCCTTTGGGCTTGAACATTTAATTTTCTCAATTCTGTTAAACTCTTGCTATCTCCTCCCCTTCCCACCTCTCCCTCAGCCCTCGGGCTTTGGCATTCCCTCTCTCTCTATCTCTCTCCCCCACCCTAGTCGCACTAGCTTCTCATTTTCACACTACAAACAGCTTACAATGGCTTGTTCCCTTTATCATCGATACTTTTTTGCATATCTTTCATTCATTGTTCTTTATCTCTCCACATCACCGTCTATATCTCTCGTTTCCCTGATCCCTGACCAAGGGTCTCCCTGATCTGAAGAAGGGTCTCGACCCGAAATGTCGCCTATCTCCTTCGCTCCTTAGATGCTGCTGCACCCGCTGAGTTTCTCCAGCTTTTTGTGTACCCTCGATTCTCCAGCATCTGCAGTTCCTTCTTTAACAAAAGGTTCAGCCAAATGGTTTGTTTCTGTGCAAGACAGCATTGCATCCTCCAAATCACTAGGGTGCCAACCACTTAGAGAGAACTTGAATTTAGCCTTAAAATACGCAGTGTCTCATTTTTCCACTTTTGATGTGTTTTGCCAACTCACTTATATATTTATGTCCCTTTGCAACATTCTCCTCCCATGGACCAACCCTCATCAGTTTTGTTCGACCCCCACCTTTCTTTTTCATCTTTCTGTACCACATAAATCTGAAACATCGCTTGTACATTCACTCCACAGATGCTGCCCGACCTGCTGAGTTCCTCCAACACTCCAGTACTTTTCTTAACAGTTTTAAGTCATCCAAGTTCCACAAAGTTTCACGAAGCTTAACCCCCATTTTAAATTCCAACATTAAGGAAAGATTGGTAACATTTGGGATTTTTGGTTCCAAAGGGAGGATGTTTTATTGAGGTACGCAGTTGCAAAACCTTTTATAAATGATAACCATAATAATTAAGAACAGAACAAAAATATTTATTTTATTTAATAAAAGTTTTTCTTTACACTTGACAGGCATAATATTTCTATTGCAAAAAGGAATTTCATTCCAAAATGAAATATGTACAGATTGTGCACGTAAAAGATTTAGTCAAAATATATACCTACTCTTTCCATTGAACAGTAGCTTTCATATTATATTTTTAGATTGATAGTGTTAATTTTCGATGTTTATGTTTAATTTGCTAAAACTGGAAAATATTTGCATTTCAAAATGCAAAGGTTACAGATGAGAACACTAGTGTCAATGTTTTGGAGTATACATGGCAGTTAATGTGAAACAGCCTCTGCTGTATGTATGGTGTTTGCAGAACAAGATTTCAACTGTATTTCACGATTTTGCACAAGCAAAGATGTTTAGCCTGGAAATACCTTCAAGTTTATTATTTGGTCCCTTCACCGTCCAGTTAATAGCCATCATAATATAAATGTTGTTAGATTTGCTCCCAGCACCCATTCTGAACATGAGAAGTCAACAAATGGAGATGACTAGACTGAAAAACAATTCTGTTTATTTGCCTCCATAATGACATAATCAGGAGGTGCAGTCTGAGCCACTATCTCATTATCAAGATCAGTTGGAAGGCTGGTAATTTCCTAAAACATTAAAAAAAACCTGCTGTTATTCAATGCAACATGCCTTGAACCTACCCAATACAGATGTACCCTTAGGTCTGTGTCAGCAAGTTCAAACCTGCATATAGCTGAATAAAACAGTTTAAATAAACAAGTTTTAGGACAGAAACCACCCTGAAAAGATAGGATTACAGTTATCCATTTTCCTTGTATTTTACAAGGAACTGTGGTTCACCCTCATCAAATTCAACTGCTCACAGGAAATCATTCTCCATTTTCCACTAACATTTTGATTACATGCAAGCCCACAGCTTTAGGGTTACAATCCTAAACTGCTGGATTACAAAGGAGGGTGGGAGATTGCAACCTTGCAATCAACCTGGCGTGCACAATCAAGTAAGATCAAATAGAACAAGTTGTCCTACAACTATAGGCTGTGCACGCCGTACGCAAGAAGATTACAAAGCCACATGTTGTGTAAACTAGCCTCAAGCAAGGGTGTGTTGTTGCCCTGACATATTTTCAATCTTTCTCACCACAATGCTTCATACCACCTCCAACAAACTTCATGTTTGAATGAAGCTTATTTACATGAACCTGTTCATTTCAGAACTGTTGCCTCTGCTTCAGAACCGCTTCGCCAACAGTCTGTCCGTCCCTTCCTTCTTTGTGTTTTAATAGTATGTGTTAAATGTACGCTTTTAGTGTTTTTCACCTTGTTTTATGTGTGGTATGGGGAGGGAGGGGGGGTAGGGGGGGTGTTGGGGGAAACTTTTTCTAATCTCATACCTCAACGGAGAGAATCATTGGCACTAATATGGCTTCCTGTAAAATTCAAACTAGGTCCCATGTCTTCTCACAACCTGCTTCCATTTTATGACAGCATTGTTCAAGATCCGAGGAGTCGTGGACAACTTCCCATACCTTGAGAGCTACATGTCAATGAAGACAGACAATTTTGACAAAATTCACCATTTTTGCACAGCCATTGCATAGCCTAGACAAATCCTCTTGTATTCTTCAGTCAATAAGTCAATGATGACTTGGTCTCAGCTTTGAGAAAAAGATTGTGGAACATCAAAACATCAAAACCCACACAAACATATCGTCTATGAGGCATCAATAAACCCTGTCCCTCTGCATGTTAATAAGATTTGGCTTACCTACATAAATCTCAAATACTTTCTCCACGAGATCCTCCAAATGCACAAACAAAATTGTGTGTGCTCTTCCAATCCAACATCCCCAGCATCATGGTGGTGAATCTGTGGAATTATTTGCCACAGAAGGTTGTGGAGGCCACATCAATGGATATTTTTAAGGCAGAGATAGATAGATTCTGGAAGAGTACAGGTGTCATGGGTTATGGGGAGAAAGCAGGAGAATGGGGTTAGGAGGGAGATAGATCAGCCATGATTGAATGGCGGAGTAGACTTGATGGGCTGAATGACCTAACTCTGCTCCTATCACTTATGATGTTATGTATCAAAGTCCTATTTGCACTCAATCAGTTCCATTGAGCTGGTAACATCCTTTGCATCCTGGATACCGTACTTTCAAAACAGACAGCTTTGAGTTGTCATGGGAAGTGATTACTGGATGGTAGAGGAAAAGATTCACAAGTGCACTGAAAGCAAATTCGAAAAAATGCACCATCCACACTGATACCTAGAATTCCTCTGCCCATGATCACTTAAAGTGGAAACGAAGCTTTTGGGATGGCCTTGAAAACCTCAAGATCGTGTATTCGGAGTACCCAAATCCCCACTGGAAGCGTTTAAAGGAACGCAGCACCAAGTAAAATAGTCACCCATCCATCTGGTCAAACACCTGGATCTGACCATCAGTGGCAGAATCTTCAGGTACCACATCAGCTCAAAAATCATCACAAACTCAACAGAACCAAAGTGGAAACAAGTCATTTTCAATCACAAGGAAAAAAAGACAGAAAGTCAGAAGAAAAAGCATCTAGACTTTTAGAGATGGTTGGTTGTAACACTCATTCCAATAAAACATTGACTACTTTATGCATAAATCATGCACCCTGTGTACAAGCAGATTTAATGGAAATTATACAAGTGCAAGTACTGTTGGCAGTGCAACAAGGCCACATAACAGGAGTAGAAAGTGTTCCAAAAAAACTTCTGAGAATTGTTACAACATAGGATGTAATTTACCTGCAGTGTAAATTTCCTCTGCATTCATATTCATGGATGAAAACGATCTGAGTTATACTTGTTTGATATGAGGGTGGGGGAGGTACGGTTGGTTGGTGGTATTGAGATTGTGCAAGGAGCCAGAGAATTCTATTTAATTGACCAAAGCAAACTTCAACCTTCCCTGAAAAATTCCACTTTTAACTGATGTCAACACATTTGCCTGTAGTTAGAAATTTCTATTACGCAAAGTCAAATATTTCTAACATAAACAAATCATTTATTTGGCTCTATTACAGGTACAACAGACTTTAACCCTACAGCTATGTTTCCACTCCTGATATTATCAAATGTTTGAAACTGTTTAACTTCATACAACATTTAGGACACTTAGGACACAACTCCAAGGCTGTGTCCTAAGCCCCCTGCTGTTTAGTCTGCTTACACACGACTGTACTGCTAGACTCAACAACAACTTCATCAACAAGTTCGCTGATGACACAACAGTGGAGGGTCTCATCAGTGACAATGATGAGTCGGCGTACAGGATGGAGGTGGAGCTGCTCACAGGATGGTGCAAATCCCACAACCTCATTCTCAACGTGGGAAAAATGAAGGAGATGGTGGTTGACTTCAGGAAGGCGGGAAAACAACGCCATACACCTCTGCACATCGATGGAGCTGATGTGGAAAGGGTCAGCAGTGTGAAGTTCCTAGGACTCCAACTGTCAGATGACCTTACGTCCACGACCAACACGACAGCACTGGTCAAGAGAGCCCAGCAGCGACTACACCCCTCTCCGAAGACTACGGAAAGCAGGTCTCCCCACTGCACACCTACAAACTTTTTATAGGGGGACAATCGAGAGCACATTAACCTACGGCATCACCTCCTGGTTCGGGAGCTGCAAGGCGTACGAACGGCACCAACTGGACAGGATTGTGAAGACCGCCAGCAGGATTATTGGTGCTCCACTCCCTTTATTGCTGGACATATACAGGAAGAGATGTATTAGCAGAGCCATCTCCATCATCAAAGACCCCTACCACCCATCGCATCACATATTCTCCATCCTGCCATCTGGGAAGAGGTACAGGAGCATCAGCTGCAAAACCAGCAGGATGCTCCTCAGCTTCTTCCCGCCAAACATCAACCTGGACACACTGAAGCAGAGCCATTGTCGTGCCGCTGCCGATCGGAACTCGTGATATATGTACTTTTATTCTTTATTTCTATTTATTTTTTACCACACACTGAATGGACACTGGTTGAGAAACGCTTTTTCGTTTTCCTCTGGGTATGTAAGTACTCAGAAAAATGATAATAAAGATATACAATACAATACAATTTTCTTTCTAAGGATCAAACTGTATTAATGAAGAAATGCATCCATTTATTTTTTAATGGACTTGATCTATAGTTGCATTGATTTACAGCCAAAAATACTGCTCTTAGATTCTTTCTGCCTTTCTAAAAGTACCTGTGCAGATTTGAACATTTTAACATTTATAACAATTTTTTTTAAACCTACATTTAATGTATTTGTTCAGTATTGATGAGATCCTTGCTCAATGCAATGTAATTGCCAAGAAAACAACAATTGTGAAGATAAACTGAATTTTCCTTTCTAAAAAAAATCAGGTGGATTGATGGAATTAAAAAAATGTAAAATAGTGTAGATATTGAAAAAGCAAAACACTGTAAATCATGGAAATCTATATGTCTATAAATTGCTGGAAATACTCAATGGATCAAGCAGCATTTATTGAGAGAAACAGAATAAATATTTCATGTAATAACAGATATAAGGCTGTTTTGAACTTGAAACAGAGAAAACAGGGAGAGAACAGAAAGTGGGGGAAATAGGTAACAGTGCAAGGTCCTTCACAAAATAGTCCATCCCCCAAAAAATTAAACTCAGATTCCTTTTCCTAAAACCCCTCAATCACAAGCACAGCCAGGCACATGGCCCAGAGGGAGCAGAAGGATAAGGCACGAGAGACCAAAAAAACTGTAATATAAATAGCTCTCATATTTCATTTACTTGGTCTTCAGAAACATGGAGATACTGGGAAATTGGCACTAAATTCTATATTTGCAAATATTTTTTTTTCACAGTATAGTCTCCGAATTAAAACAAGGAATTTGATGCTGTTCGTAAATTCCTGTTGATTAATTCCCCGAACCTCTTCAACAAGTTATATTTTTCCTGAGTGCACAGGTTCTGAGGTGGTTGGATGAGATATTTTAGTGAGCCATTTGAGGATGGAGGTGATTCATCAAAAGATCTGGACACCACCACTATGGATCCCTCTTCTAGTATCCTTTATCTTGCTTCGACAGGGCTCCTGGGCACATTGATACTGACACTGAACAGGACCCTATTCTCATGGGGCTCATTATGCCTATCATGAGAGGCAGGATCATCTGCTAATTATTTATGGGTCACCAGTTCATTTGTCAGCATGCAAATAGACACAACTGTTCCAATTAAGACCGAGAAGACTGAAAATGATAGGTTGCCAGTCACAAATACTACACTGGATCTCATCAATGAATGTAATAATGTTTTTTGGCACCTTGGCAAATCTCTCCTGGACTGTTAAGATCTTGTGCATATTCTGCATATGGCATGAATAACTTTCAGTATTGAGTTTATTGAGATTAGTTTATTGTCATGTGTACCGAGGTACAGTGAAAAGCTTTTGCTGCGTGCTAACCAGTCAGTGGAGACAATACATGATTACAATCGAGCCATCCACAGTGTACAAAAACATGATAAATGTAACAATTTTGTCCCAACAACCCACAAAACCTCCTTCTGACCAGTACAAACTCCACACAGACAGCACCCATTGTGCTCTTAAAAATGTGAAGCACATGAGATTTTTTTTTTTCTCCACCTCTCTGAAGGAACTAATAGTTCTCCATGTTGTAATCCCATTTCCCGGCTTCAATACAGTTCGCGCTTCACCTTGTGAACGTTCATTTAACAAGCTATCTCCTTCCCCATGAGTTGGTATGGCAGTCTGAAGAAAGGTCCCGACCCAAACATGACCTATCCATATCCTCCACAGATGCTACCTGTCCCACTGAGTTACTCCGACACTTTGCATTTTGCTGAAGATTCCAACGTCTGCAGTTCCTTGTGTCACTTCTTTATTAAATGACAAGTTGGAAGAGAGGGCAACATTGGGATACAGGTTCTGCAGCTTCGAAAGCCTGGTGGCTCCTTTAAAATATTTCCCTTGTTTAGTTTAGAATAGCTAAGACATACAGCCCGGAAACATCCCCATATGCCCACTGAGTCCGAACCAACCAGTGATCACGTATACACTAGTTCTATCCTACATACCAGGGGCAATTTACAAAAGCCAAATTAACTTACAACCCGCAAGTCTTTGGGATGTGGGACGAAACTGGAGCACCCAGGGAAATACTGCACAGTCACAGGGAAAACGTACAAACTCCACACAGACAGCACCGAGTTCGGGGTTTCTAGCACTGTGAGGCAGCAACTGTGCCGCCTGAAGTAATTGAAGTGCTTAAATTAAGTTCCTCTGAAGTTAAAAATGTGGAAGCGTGTTTATGTATGTAAATGATCATATAAACCATATAACCATATAACAATTACAGCACGGAGACTGGCCCTCTCGGCCCTTCCAGTCCGTGCCGACCATTTGTTTTCCCCTAGTCCCATCTACCTGCACTCAGACCATACCCCTCCATTCCCTTCACGTCCATATACCTATCCACTTTACTTTTAAATGTTAAAATCGATCCTGCCTCCACCACCTCTGCTGGAAGCTCATTCCACACAGCCACCACCCTCTGAGTAAAGAAGTTCCCCCTCACGTTACCCCTAAACTTCTGTCCCTTAATTCTCATGTCATGCCCTTTCATGCGGATCATACGGTTTCTTGAAAAATTACAATGACCGAGTCAAATATTTTGAAACTTCACAAAGAGGAACAGTATCTCCGGTTATTATTGTTAAAGGATTGCTGAAACTGCTGTGTGTTCTGTGGCACCTTGAGTTGTTGAACCTCAGCCATTCCCCTCTGTAAACTAGGTGAAAAAAGGTTCACTTGCACCTCCTCCAGCCTAACCTACTGCATTCACCTCCTTTACATCGGCGACACCAAGGTTGCTGGTTGCCAAGCATTTTAACTCCCTTCCCATACTAACCTTTCTGTCCTGGGGTCCCTCCAATGCCAGAGTTAGCTTACACACAAACTTGAAGAGCAGCCCCTCTTATTTTGCTTTGGTTGCTTGCAACTCAATGGTATGAACATTGTAGCTCCAATTTTAGGTAACTAACATGCAACTTTCCCCCCGTTTCCCCCCCCCCCCCCCCCCCTTTCTTATCTGTGCCCCACCTGGATGTGCATGTATTTCTCCCTTTCCCCTCCTTCCATTTCCTTCAATCTATATTCCTTCCCCAACTTCACATTTCACATCTCTTTTATCCGTATCTTATCTCCTACTTTTTGTCTTTTCATCTCTGGCCTTTGTCCAGCTAACTGCCGATCAAAAAAGCTCTCGCCTGTCTGCACCTATCAGTTGCCAGGCTTTGTCCTACCCCACACCTCTCTTCCAGCTTTCTCTTTTTTATTTTTAGTTTTAATGAAACAGCGTGGAAACAGGCCCTTTGGCCCACCGAGCCCGCGCAGACCAGCGATCCCCGCACACGAACACAATCCTACACACCAGGGACAAATTACAATTATACCAAGCCAATTAACATATGTCTTTGGTGTGCGGGAGGAAACTGGAGTATCCGCAGAAAATCCATGCAGTCAGAGGAAGAATGTGCAAACTTCGTACAGACAGCACCCAAAGTCAGAATCAAACCCAGGTCTTTGGCACTATCAGGCAGCAACTCAGGCGCTGCGTCACCGTGCCGCCCAGTTGCTTGTGTCTACACCTCTGTAAACTGTTCTTTTTCTCAGCATCCAAGAGCACTGGGAGTTAGTTCATCACCATTTTGGCAGATGAAACACAACTATCCCATCAGGGCCCTGCCAGTTATATGCCATGCCCAATTACCAATGGCATTGACTTCAATTGAACTGAATATTGGATGAGACATATGTCTCACACAAGTTGAATTTCATTCCCTTCACTGCTTACCCATTCATTTAAAAAATATGATGTTGACCAATAAAGATGTTAACCAATGGGACCTATTAACCTCTATCCCCTCTCATCCAAGGCTCATATGTTCTTCAACTGATCACATGACACAAGACACACCAAAAATAAACAGTAACTGGTGTTCTTAAAATATTTTGACTTTATTGTACCTACTTTCCTTCCTGAAGTGGTATATAATTAAGGAGTGAGTACTCCAGATTTCACATCTCTATTTTACTCAGAAGATAAATTACTGACGTGCTTCCTCCATACCGCTACTACAGATATGTTTTTGTGCTGGACTGATATTGTGGTGCTTCAGAGTTGGTGGTTATAGTACAAAGGATGCCTTAAATGATTGGTCAGACAATTTGGCCACATTAATATGACAATACCAGTTTTTAAAACAGAAGAGGGCAAATCACTGGCTGGGCATATTTTATGAGAGACATGTTTTAACCAGCTTGGGTATGATATTTTTATTTGCAAAATTAACCTGTTTTGTCTTCATAGAGTCATCCAGTCATAGAGTGATACAGTGTGGAAACAGGCCCTTCAGCCAAACTTGCCCACACCGGCCGACAGTGTCCCAGCAACTAGTCACACTTGCCTGCGCTTGGTCCATATCCCACTAAACCTGTCCTTTCCATGTATCTGTCTAACTGTTTCTTAAATGATCGGATAGTCCCAGTCGCAACTACCTCTTCTGGCAGCTTGTTCTATACACCCACCACCCCTTGTGTGAAAAAGTTACCCCTTGGATTCCTATTAAATCTTTTCCACTTCACCTTGAACCTATGTCCTCGGGTAAAAGACTGTGCATCTACCCGATCTATTCCTTTCATGATTTTATATACCTCAAAAAGATCTCACCTTATCCTATCTACGCTCCATGGAATAGAGGCCCAGCTTACTCAACATCTCCCAATAGTTCACATCTTCTAGTCTTGGCAACATCCTCGTAAATCTTTTCTGAACCCTTTCAAGCTTGACAATATCTTTCCTATAACATGGTGCCTAGGAATGAACACAATATTCTTAATGCGGTCTCACCAACGTCTTATACAACTGCAACATGACCTACCAACTTCTATACTCAGTACTCTGACTGATGAAAGCCAAAGTGCCAAAAGCCTTTTTGACCACCTTATCCACCTGCGACTCGACCTTCAAGGAGCCATGCACCTGTACTCCCAGATCTCTCTGCTCTACAACACACTCCAGAGGCTTACTATTTACTGTGTAGGTCCTGCCCTTGTTCGCCATCCCTCACACTTCTCTGGGTAATAAATTCCATCAACCATTCCTCTGCCCACCTGGCCAATCTATCCAGACCCTGCTGCTATCTTTCACAACCATCTTCACTATCTGCAAAACTACTCACTTTTATATCATCAACAAACTTGCTAATCTTGCCTTCTATGTTCTCATCCAAATCATCAATGTAGATGACAAACAGTAACGGCCCCAGCACCGAACCCTGAGGCACACCATTAGTCACAGGCCTCTAGTCCGAGAAACAACCTTCCATCATCACCCCCTGCTTCCTTCCATGGGGCCAATTTGCTATCCACTCAGCGACCTCTCTTTGGATCCCATTTGATCAAACCTTCCAGAGCAGTTTACCATGCGGAACCTTTTCGAATGCCTTACTGAAACGCATCTAGAACTCTGCCCTCATCAACTTTTTTGGAAACATCTTCAAAAAAATCAATCAGATTTGTGAGACACGACCTCCCACATACAAAACCATGCTGATTATCCCTAATCAGCCCTCGCCCATCCAAATGCCTGTATAATCTGTCCCTCGGAATACTCTCTGGTAACTTTCCAACTACAGATGTTAAGCTCACCGGCTATAGTTCCCAACATTTTCCCTGCAGCCCTTCTTGAAAAGAGGCGGAACATTTGCCACCCTCCAGTCTTCTGGCACCTCTCCTGTAAGGACGACTCATAAATTTCAACAAGAGCTCCCGAAATCTCTAGTTTCCCGCAATATCATCAGATATATCTGATCAGGCCCTGGAGATTTGTCTACCTTCATACATGACAGTACCTTCAGTACTTCCTCGACGGTAACACTGACTGCTCTCAAGACACTTTCATTGACTGCCCCAAGTTCCTCAGTCCTACTGTTTTTTTCCTCGGTAAATACAGAGGAGAAATACTCATTGAGGACCTTGCCCATCTCCAGTGGCTCCACACAGAGGTAACCGCTTTGATTCCTGAGAGGTCCCACTCTCTAGTTACCCTTTTACCCCTTATGTATTTATGAAATGTTTTGGGATTGTCTTTAATGCTACACGTGGGGCTATCTCCTGGCCCCTTTTGCCCTTCTGATCTCCTTTTTCAGTTTACTCCTTATCTGCCGAAACTCCTCTGGGGATGCACTTGATCCCAACTGCCTATACCTGTCCCATGCATCCTTCTTGTTTTTGACCAACGCCTGAATTTTCCTCTTCAGCCAAGCTTCCTTACATTTGTCTGCTTTTCCGTTTACTCTAAGGGGGATGTACACATCCTGAGCTCTCTTCAGTACACTTTTAAAAATATCCTACTTGGCCGATGTTCCTTTCCCCCACAAAAAACCTGCTCCAGTCAACTTGAGCGAGACCTTTTCTCGTACCCTCAAAGTTGGCCTTACCCCAGTTGAATATTTTAATACGTGGACCCTCTCCGTCCCTATCCATAACTATCTTAAACCTATTTGAACTGTGGTCACTGGTCCCAAAAGACTCGTCCACAAACACTTCATTAACTTGCCCTTCGAAATTTCCCAATACTGGATCCAGCATTGCACTCTCACACGTGGGGACCTCTACATACTGCTTACAAAAACTCTCCTGAGCACCTTTGCGGAATTTCACCCCATTTAAACACTTCATACTATGATTTCCCCAGTCTATATTGGGAAAGTTAAAATCCCCTACTACAACAACTTTATTTAGGGTTTCGGCCCGAAACGTTGCCTATCTCCTTCGCTCCATAGATGCTGCTGCACCCGCTGAGTTTCTCCAGCATTTTGTGTAAACCCCCAACTTTATTTGACCTGCAGCTGTCTGCAATTTCCTGGCACATTTGTTCTTCAAATTCCCATTGACTATTCGGGGGTCTGTAGTACACCCTCAACAAGGTGATCATCCCTTTTTTGTTCCGCAGCTCCACCTATAAAGCTTTACTAGGTGAAACCATCCTTAATGTCACCTCTGATCACTGCTGTGACATTCCTTGATCAACATGCAACCCCCTTCCTCTTTTTCCCCTCACCCCCATCTCTCCTGAAGCTCCTGTACCCCAAAATTGAGCTGCCAGTCCTGCCCCTCCCTTAACCAGGTTTCCGTCATGGCTACAACGTCCCAGTCGCTCGTACCTTATCCATGCCCTAAGCTAATCTGCCTTACCCGACAGGCCCCTTGCATTAAAATACGTGCAGTTTAAACAACCCTTTGCTCTCCGCATTTCACCTGCCTATTCTGTCCACTAACCTTTCCCACACCACCCTCCATACCAACTTCTAGCCTCTCACGTGCCTCTGTCCTGTACGAGATCCCACCCCCTTGCCAATCTAGTTTAAACCCTCCTGTGTAGCATTAGTAAACCTGCCTGCTCATGCTTTTAAATGAAAGCTCATTAAAAATAACCTAGTCAAATAACAATAAGGTCAGTGTAAAATCATCCCCAGTGTAAATTTACATGATTAAAACCTTTATTATAAATCATCAGACATACTCTACTCATTTAACATAAATTTACAAGACTAGTGTTCACAAGCATATATCATATATAATTAATTCTTGCTTTTTATCCTTTTAAATGTAAGCTGATATTTTGCAACTGTTTAGCAGTCTGCGTAGTCTATTACAGTATATTGTTAATGATGGTTTGATAGTCACAACATGCACCATCAGTAATGCAGCCATCAAAGATATGTTAGTTTAAGTCTAAGAATTATTTTAAATAAATTGGAGAATTCAAAACATTTGAACTGATTAATAACTTAGGTCTGAAGTTTCTTCTAGATGTGAGTGGACTAGTACTGCATTATTAAAGATATCGTAGAATGGGGCTTGATTTTGACTCCAAGTATTAACTCCACAACAGTTATATCTTGACTAATTCAACACTGCCGATTTCAAATCAATGTGCTGTCATATTCAATCAACGCATTGCACTTTAGACAGAAATCTAAGCTTTGACTAATTTCAAAACAACCATTTGGAAGCATTTTTGTAATTTTTGTAACCATACTTTGTAATTATATCAATTTTAAGCAAGTACCATATACTTTTCATATGCAAAAAGTCTAGATTGCCATTCAGAAAACCTTATGTTTAAAATGATTGATTTTAAACTTTTATTAGGAGGATGAGTGTTTTTTTGTCAATTTGCCAACAGGAGCATGTAAAAATACCAAAGTATCTTTATCCCAGGACAGAGATATTGCAAAGTTGTTTTGTTAGAAATCATAGTGAGTTTACCTCACTCTTTACATCATCAGTGCCAACAGAGACATTGTTTACATTGCTGCCTCTCCAATATTAAATAATTAAGTGTACAGTGTAGTAGTGAGCATCTGATTAGGTAGTCCCTTAACTATCCCTCACAATGCTGAATTACATAGTACCCCTGCAAAGTTCAATAACACCAGGGATATTTGGGAGATTTTTCGGCAATTTTTCATGTTAAAAAATGTGTAGCGCCCTTCTGTGCTGCAGGATGAGAGCTCAAGCCATGATCGTCAACTCAGATTCAATTTTGCTAGCAGTGGCTCAGGATGCCCATTGCGATGTGGCCTTGCCATACTTTCTGCAGATAAAGGCAGTGGACCAAGTTGACAATTAGCGGTTTCTGTTTCCTATGTGAATTCTGGTGCTCCAACAGAGCATTTTGTTTCCCCTCTCCTCTTTGATGCCCTCCTTTGTGAACATCCATGGCCAGCTTCCAATCATCTGTGTCAATGTTCTCCAAGTTCAAAGGGGGGGGGGGGGAATGTAAAAGTCTGTGACTCTCTGCTCGCTTACTGCCATAAAGCATGTCCAAAAACAGCCCCTGTGCGAATTTCGATGGCCTACCCTGCTGTATGCTTTGTAGCATTTGCCAGATGCTCCCAGGCAGAAAAGGTCAAGTGATCTGTCCTCTCCTGTGCTGATAATGCCACGTCCTTCATTTCACAAGAGATTAACATGGAACCTCCTGGCAACTGTCCTTTTTTGGAACGGAAAATTACCTCAGACATGCCCATCAACTCAAGAGAGTTCACAGCAGAGAAGTGTCTTCAGCGTTCCATGTCAATCATCTCGGGCAAAGTAAAGGTTTGGAAATGTTATTAAAATATATTCAATACAAGGAATGGCTTCTGTACTCATTTAAGTTTGCAAAATACCTCTGCCATGTTGGGCTGGCAGTTTGGGTAAACAATGGCATAGGCAAAATTCATCAAATTCTTTCCCCTCCCCACCATCTCTCCAAGAAACCATGGGCCCTGTGAGAGGACACACTCTCTCTCAGCGAGAAGCCTCTCCTCCTTCAGCCTCTCCTCCTTCAGCCATCCAGTTGCACTAATAAATCTCAGGGAGCTGAATTGCTAAACAGCAGGAACCACCCAGCGATGTAAAACATGGGAGAGTCCACATTCTCGCAGTGCTGAGAACAGGTTTTGTAAATGAGCAGGGAGTCGACAGCTGGCCATTCTGCTGATATTTCCTTTTTCTGACAGAAAATTAGGTAACTATTGGTAGTTACTCCCACAGCTGCTATCCCTAGGTCAGCTCATCTGACCCTGTATCTTGTTTACAGTTGTCCCTGTACTACAAGTATGAACATCCAGCAGGTGATGATCCAGTAGCCAATTCACCATATCATCAATGTGCCCGCAACACTGTAAAACCATTGGTTAAATGATGAATATATGCTGATGGATAGAATAATCAAGAGATGCCTAGGATGCTGATAAGAGAGTGAAAGTGAAATGGTTAACCTTTTTCTCATGTGCGTGTTGTCTAAGCCTCACAATTGCAGAGGAGTATTCTAAGGACACTGGCTTGGCACACCTGCTGTGTGTTGTCCTTGTCCGACAGTTGGTCCACATTTTTGTTTTCTCAGCTTGAACAGGACAGCTGCAGCCTTTTCAATACACCTATTGATTTCAGCAACAAAGCACAGCTTGCTGATGATTGCAGGGCCTAGATATGTGAAGCTGTCAACAATCTCAAGTAACACATTTTCAGTACTATTTGCTACTTGAGGATAGTATGGTACTGTCCTGGCCCATAGCATCCATCTTCCTAATACTGATGTTCAATCCAAACTCTTTACATGCATCCAGAGTCTGCCTATTAACTGCTAAGATGTTCTTCAGTGTGCGATGCTGGTGTGGTACCATTTTGCTAAACACCTACCCTCATTTTGCCAAGGCCAACAAATGGTTGCTAACCATTTTAACTCCCCTCTCCCATTCCACACTTACATTTCTGTCTGGGACCTTCTTAATTGCCAGAGTGAGGCCACACGCAAACTGGAGGAACAGCAACATATTCTGCATGGGTAGCTTGCAACCCAGCGGTATGAACATTGAATTTTTCAATTTTAGGTAACCCCTCACAGCCCCCACCCCCTTCCCCTCGTATGTGCTCACCTATCGTTCTGCTACATACCCCCTCCCCCCCTCCTTCCTTCCTGCCACCTTTACAATCCACAACTTTTCAAACCTGTCTCACTCCTTCTTATCTCTGGCCTTTGTCCTCAACCATCTGCCTATCAACCCCCCCTTGCCTATGTCGACCTATTGCCTACCGCGCTTCGTATTGCTTCTTTCTTTTTCCAGGTTTCTTCTCCCCCCCCCCCCCCCCCCCCCCCCCCGCCCCGCACACAATATCCGAGGAAAGGTCTCGACCTGAAACGTCATATATCCATGTTCGCCAGATATGCTGCCTGACCCGCTGAGTTACTCCTCCTGCACTTTGTATCCTCACTGGTATGGTATTTTTGGCATAGAGCAACTGCTATGCTGTTGCCTTGATCCTTAGGCATGCAAGACTGAGCAGTGTAAATAGGTACCTTCTATGGATAAGGTACAGGTACATGATAGCAACTGAAGGAACTATGACAAAGAAGGTTGACTGAGGATGTGCAGGAGTTTTGATGTTTCCCCAACATTACTGACCTTACTCTTTGCGTTGTCATGCAAACCAACGTCTGTAGGCAATCAGTTGTCATTAGCAGTTTAAATGAACTACTCCTGCTCACACAATAGAGTACTTCAGTAAGGTTGATAAAAGCAAATATGTAATGGTCAGATTAAGGTGCACCCAGTTCTAAACCCACTCTGGGATTTGGGGTGATGAATTCAACTCAGATCTCAGGGAAGGGATTCATTATCTGGGGGTTTGCCCATGGCAAGTGAGTGGATTGCTTCATTAAAGTCCTCCACTGTGGTTCAGGGTCTAGCTCTCCCGTGACAGGCAGACTCTCCGTGTGCTTAGACTCTTCTCAGTGATGATGTTTCCATTGGAGAATAATTCAAGGTTGCACTCCACCTTCTCCATCTGTTTATCACGATCAGTGATGACCTCCCCTGCCTAAGTTTTCCATGAGCTGTTTCTCTGCTGTCATCTGCTGCCTTTTTGATCCCATCATACATGCACCTTGTGTTCCCGATGTCAGAGGACAACTGGATGCTCATTGGCACAGTGCCCAGCATCTGCTGGACTTTACTCTGACCAGTCTTATTGCACTCAGAGTTGTCTCATTTGGATATCTCTTGTAGCTCTTGTGAGCAAATCACTTTCCTCAATGACATGTTCAATGGCAAGGATGTTGGCTTCAGCCAGTCATAATATTTCATGAAGAAGGGTCTTGACCCGAAACGTCACCTATTCCTTCTCCCCAGAGATGTTGCCTGTCCTGCTGAGTTACTCCAGCTTTTTATGTCTATCTTCTGCGTCTGAAGTTCCTTCTTACACATAATATTTTATTTTTTGTAACCCACATATTAAGACTGCAGTGTTGTAAATAGTACAGTTATATTCCAACTTTCCTCTGCATTCTCCACAGGATTGCCAGAGTGGAATCCAGGAACTGTTGATTTTCATCCGGCAGACAGTGTGAGCAATGTTGATGTAGGGAAGGCCAGTCAAGGCACTGATGAGGATGCTGTGACGAGAGAGACTTTGGAATCCAAAACTCTTCAAATTGCTACCTTAACAATTCAAGAATTCTATTTCCATCAGAATACAAGTATAGTTTTATATTCCATATTTCCTTAAGGCATTTGCCAGACATGCTGATGACGTAGAGTGAGGCCATTTGTCCCATCAAGTCCTTTCCAGCTCACCGAACATTCTCATTCCCCCACTAATTTTCTCTCCAATTTATTTTCCTTATGTTCCCATCAACTACCATTTTCCAACACTTGGGGCAATTTACAGTGGGCAATTAGCCTCACAGTCTGCATGCCGTTGGGATGTGAAAGGAATGTGAGCAACTGGAGGACACCCGCATGGTCAGGAAAAATATTTAAACTTTATACAGGCAGCATTGGAGGCCAGGATCGAACCCTGATTACTGGAGCTGTGAGACAGCAACTCTACCTACTGCTCCACATTCTCTGAACAATGTAATTAATTTCTAATGGGTTGTAAGTATTATTGGCACGCACGGGACAAATAATGTCGTCATGCATGATGTGATTAAGTTTTGCATCTCTTAAATTCATGAAAGTCAAACTCAGGATAGTTGCACCTGGCAAATATAATTTATGTAAAATATAGACTATTCAGTATTTGGTTGAGAGCGATAATAAATAAAGGGAATAAACATTCCATAGGGTAGGTATTGCATGTAGCCAGAGAAAGATTAATTTATGTTTCAGGTGAAAGACTCTTCATTTATAGTAATTTCTGGTTTTATTTAAGTTGGAAAAGACCATGGTAACTTCTAGAACACCAGGTTCTGCTGTTTCTCTTTAATCCAGGTTGTTGCATTTTCATTAACAGATAGTCAGAGGTTAATGTGAGCTGGCACATGAGGGCATTACCTAGGTAAGTTAAGAGATGGGAAAGATTTGCTGTACTGAACAGATTCCTGTCTGACACCAGACCAGATTCATGGCTGGGCCATTGGTTAACACTATCAATTGGGCTTCAGAATGTTGCAGCTGGTTCAAAGAGGAGAAGGGCTGTACTGGAGTTGTGGCAGTGGCAGTGGCAGTGGGTTGGAATTCTAGTGGTTTATGGTCAATCTATCAAAATTAGGGGAGAGTGTTGGGAGTAGTGTGGTGAAAGACACAGCTTGTGAAACTTGCGAGTTGTGTGACCGCTCCTTCTGGCCCACAGAGAAGGAACTATTTAAAATTTAAAATTAACTAGACCAAGTGCTCCCCCAGTGCAGCCGTCCCTGCCTGTAACCCCCACGGGAAGCGTGGGGGGGGCAGAGAGGGATCGGGACGTGGGCAGGGAGGGATCAGGAGGGGGGCAGAGAGGGAGTGGTGTGGGGGGCAGAGAGGGAGGGAGGTAGGTTTTGAGGGATGGGGAGGGCGCATCATCACAGGGGAGGGCTGGTTCCGAAACGCAATACTCCCTCGCTCCCGGCTCCCAGCTGCAGGCTCCCTCCAACACACCCTTCACCTATCCGTAGCCCCCACGGGAGGCGTGGCCGGGGGGGGGGGGGGGGGGTGGTGGTGACGTCGCTTGCAGCGTGAGCAAACAGACAGCATGGTTTTTTTCAAAGTATTTTCAGATTTTTTAACATTTTCATTAATAACAAATAAAGCATGAATTTTTCAGATAAGGTGATTTTTGACACCAGGGAAAAAATCCCAACCGGAATAAGTAAACAATTTCACTGTTAGCGTGTCGTTTTTTTCGAGAAGATGTGATTATACACACACACACATGCAAGATCAGAATTTTAATAGTTACTGGACCTCAACTTGCGGTTGTGGGGGGGGGGGGGTGGCCTGAGGCGTCTCACACACACACTAACCACCCCCCACACATGCACTAACCACCACACACTCACACACATCTCCCCCCCCAAGATCAGAGCACACACACACACACACACACACACACACACACACACACACACACACACACACACACACACACACACACACACACACACACACACACACACACACACACACACACACACACACACACAAGATCAGAGTTTTAATAGTTAATAGATATGATAGGTGACATTTCTGGTCGAGACCTGAAGAAAGATCTCAACCCAAAATGTTACTTATTCCTTTTCTCCACAAATGCTGTCTGACCCGCTATGTTATGTTTCGATCTTTGGTTTAAACCAGCATCTGCACTTCCTTCCTACATATTTAAAATTTAACTTGGCCTCTGCTAATTAGTTACCTCTTCCTGTCAGCTTCTGCAATTGGCAAACAATTCTTTTTTCCTTATTATTAATATATCATCATGGTTCTGATGATATCATCAGGCTCTGAATGTTGTCTGAAGAAGAGTCTCGACTCAAAACGTCACCCATTCCTCTCCAGAGATGCTGCCTGTCTCGCTGAGTTACTCCAGCTTTTTGTGTCTATCTTTAGCCTACAAACCTGTACGTATTTGGAGTGTGGGAGGAAACCGGAGCTTCCCGGAGAAACTCCATGTAGGTCACGGGGAGAACGTACAAACTCCGTACATACAGCACCCGTAGTCAAGATCGAAACTGGGTCTCTGGCGCTGTAATGCAGTAACTCAACCATTGTGCTGCCTTTCATAATTTTACCATAAAGGAATTAAATCATCAGCTCTGTTTACTTCAACATTTGATCATCTTTCTATGTTACACGCACCTAAACACAAAAGGCAGCAAGCTCTTCTGCAAATATTGATTATTTTTTCCTGGAAGTTATTATGATTACAGTTATTCCTAACTAATCAATACTCATTAAATTCTATTTTAGCATTTAAACCAGTTTTGCTATTGCTTAGCAATACAAACCTCTATTTCTAACTATGAAATAGACTCCACACACTTAATTTTATAAATTAGGTATCAATAAACAAATATGAAAATGTAATGATATCTTCATCTTTTTTTTAAAATATGGGATTACATTCCCCCTTCTTTCATAATTTTTAACATATAGGGATTAAATCATCAGCTCTGTTTACTTCAACAATTGATAAAGAAGATGTATTTCTAGGTTGTTTTATAGGGTCTTTGAGTTGGAGAACATGAAAACCTAGCGAATGCCTATCATTAAGTGCCCATTTATACTAACTCTACACCAACCTCACATTCCCATTAACACAACAGTGGGGGTCAAAGACAAATCCAAGTCACCATGATACGGCAGCTCTGCTAGCTGCTGCATTGTGCCATTTCTGGCATCACTCCAGAAAGGAAAACAAGCACTTCCTGGTGTGACTCATGGGTGTGTGGCTGATGTGCCTTTTCCACAGACATGCATTATATTGTTATTTGCCATGCAACACACCTCATGCAGGCAGCCAGGGATAATCAGATCTTCTCAGCCCCATCACCTGAATGGGACCTGTGTCAGATACGTCCTGTGTTTACATGTTATCTTTTGGTGGACCTTTCCCAAAACAGCACCCGTGCCCATCCCACACTATCTTACACTATCTTCTACTACTCCACCCACTAATCTCTGCCTTAACAGCCCCCGACCCACATATCTCACCTTTATTTCGACAATTAATTCAGGGTTCATTTTCCCACCCTTCTGATCATCCCCTGCACCTATAATATTCTTTGCAACTATTGATGTTCCTCCCCAACCCCGACGACTCCATGAGGGTCTGGCCATAGAATCTGATTGTTGAATCACCCCAGGCAACATCAGGTTTAGATCAGTTTATTGTCATGTAGACCAAGATGCAATGAAATTGCTTGTTTGCACGAAACTAGTAGAGAAGGCAGTATGCAGAGAAATAATAAATACAAAAATGATTGCAAAACAACAGAATAGTGCAAAGAATAAAGTGCAATCTGAAGTAGTGCAAAAAAAATGCAATCATGTAATAAGGAATGAGGTAGAGTTAAGGGTAAGATTAGATAGACACAAAATGCTGGAGTAACTCAGCAGGGCAGGCAGCATCTCTGGTGAGATGGAATGAGTGATGTTTCGAGTCGAGGCCCTTCCTCAGAAACCTCCAAGAGGAGGGTGTGAAAGACGTGATTGGTTCAAGAATCTGATAGCTGAGATGAAACTGTTCATAAGTATGGACATCCAAGCTTTGCATCTCCTGTATCTTCTCCAAGAAGGTGGAGGAGAGAAAATGGAATGACTATCCCTTGAGAGAATGGAGCAGCTGGGCTTCAATACTCTGGAATTTAGAAGGATGAGAGGATATCTTATTGAAACATATACGATTATTAAGGGTTTGGACACACTAGAGGCAGGAAACATGTTCCCGATGTTGGGGGAGTCCAGAGTCAGGGGCCAAGGTATAAGGGGTAAGATATTTAGAACAGAGATGAGGAAACACTTTTTCACACAGAAAGTTGTGAGTCTGTGGAATTATCTGCCTCAGAGGGCGGTGGAGGCCGGTTCGCTGGATACTTTCAAGAGAGTGCTTGATAGGGCTCTTAAAGATAGCAGAATCAGGGAATATGGTGAGAAGGAAGAAATGGGGTACTGATTGTGGATGATCAGGCATGATTACATTGAATGGCGGTGTGGCTCGAAGGGCTGAATGGCCTACTCCTGCACCTATTGTCCATTGCCTACTACCGTGGGCTGGCGTCCTTAAGGATTTTTCCAGCCTTCCTGATGCAACATACCGTGAAGATGGACTGGATGGAAGTAAGTGACAATCCTGTGATGGACTGGGCTGTGTTCATCACTCTCTGGAGGTTCATGCAGTCAAGAGCAGTTGCCATTATCAGGATGAGATGTATCCCATCAGAATACTTCCCACAGTACTTCTGTAGAAGTTTGGGAGAATCTTTAATGACATGTCAAATCTTCTTAGATAACTAAGAAAATGAATAATCTGATGTACTTTCTTGATTTCCACATCAGTGTGAAGGGACCAAGTTAGGTCGCGGGTGATATAGATGCCTAGGAACGTGAAGCTCCCGACCATCTCTCCAACCTTGATGAGGACAAGGCTATGTTCAACTAGCTCCCCACTTTAGATCCGCAAATAACTCTTTCATCTTGCCAATGTTAAGGACTAGGTTGTAGTTCTGACACCATGAGACAAGTTTCCGATCTCTTTCCTGTATTCCGTCTCATCATTGTTTTTGATCCGGCCGACAAGTGTGGTATCATCTGCAAACTTAGAAATTGAATAGGCATTGCACTTGGACACACAGACATGGTTGCACACGGAGTGGAACAGGGGACTGAGCACAAAACTATGAGGAGCACCTGTACTGAGAGTCAGGGTGGGGGAACTATCATGACCAATTCTAACCGACTGACATCTGCCGGTCAGGAAATCCAGCGACCAGTTGCAGATGAAGGACCCAAGGTCCAGGGCCAGGAATTTATTGATGAGTTTGTTCAGTAGTATGTTATTGTAGGCTGAGCTGTAGTTAATGAATAACATCCTGACATACGCGTTCTTCATGTCAGTACTGAGTGAACTGCAAGGGAGATAGCATCCTCAGTAAACTGATTTTTCCTGTATGCAAATGACAAGGGATCTAGATTATTCAGGAGAATTTTCCGGATGTGGGCCATTACCAACGCTTCAATTTTTTAAATTATGGTTGACCTTAGAGCTACTGGGAAGTAGACATGGTGACAGGTAACTTTGCTTTTCCTATGGACTGAAATGAAGAACATTTCCTTGTCGCAGATAGGACTGTTGAAGTGAGAGTTTGAAGACATCAGCAAAATCTGAAGCCATTTGAGTGATGCACAATTTTAGAACTCTTCCAGGGACTCCATCTAGACTGCCCGTTCCAAGTGTTTCACGTCAGGAAAGCAGATCTGTCATCTGACATTGAGATAATTCCAGAGACTCACCACTCTGTGCGAAAAATGTTTTACTCATCTCGGTCCTAAAGGAATTCCCCCTTATCCTTAGACTGTGACCCCTTGTTCTGGACCTCCCCAACATCGGGAACAATCTTCCTGCATCTAGCCTATCCAACCCATTAAGAATTTTGTAAGTTTCTATAAGATCCCCCCTCAGTCTTCTAAATTCTAGCGAGTACAAGCCAAGTCTATCCAGTCTTTCCTCATATGAAAGTCCTGACATCCCAGGAATCAGTCTGGTGAACCTTCTCTGTACCCCCTCTATGGCAAGAATGTCTCTTCTCAGATTTGGAGACCAAAACTGTACGCAATACTCCAGGTGTGGTCTCACCAAAACCCTGTACAGCTGCAGTAGAACCTCCCTGCCCCTATACTCAAATCCTTTCGCTATGAATGCTAACATACCATTTGCTTTCTTCACTGCCTGCTGCACCTGCATGCCTACTTTCAATGATTGGTGTACCATGACACCCAGTTCTCGTTGCATCTCCCCTTTTCCTAATTTGCCACCATTAAGATAATAGTCTACCCTCCTGTTTTGCCACCAAAGTGGATAACCTCACATTTATCCACATTATACTGCATCTGCCATGCATTTGCCCACTCACCCAGCCTATCCAAGTCATCTTGCAGCCTCCTAGCATCCTCCTCACACCTAACACTACCCCCCAGCTTAGTGTCATCCGCAAACTTGGAGATGTTGCATTCAATTCCCTCGTCCAAATCATTAATAATATAATCCCCAATACCATGTGCTTTAAGTTTGTATGCTAATCTCTTATTTGGGACCTTGTCGAAAGCCTTCTGAAAGTCCAGATATAACACATCCACAGGTTCTCCCTTATCCACTCTACTAGTTACATTCTCAAAAAATCCTAAAAGATTCGTCAGACATGAGTTACCTGTCATAAATCCATGCTGACTTTGTCCAATGATTTCACCGCTTTCCAAATGTGCTGCTATCCCATCCTTAATAACTGACTCTAGCATTTTCCCCACTACCGATGTTAGACTAATTGGTCTGTAATTCCCCGTTTTCTCTCTCCCTCCCTTTTTAAAAAGTGGGGTTACATTAGCTACCATCCAATCCTCAGGAACTACTCCAGAATCTAAAGAGTTTTGAAAAATTATCACCTTCAGCACACTATTTATGCCCAAACCATTATCTCTACAAATGATGCTATTGATGAGATAGTAGAGTAAATATATTAGGCTCTTCGGTAGATGTGGGCATAACGATAAACAAAATGTAAACAGGTTAATAGTAAGATTAAATGAGAACTTACCAGTTCGAAGTTTGATCGTTATTTTATGAGGAGTTACGATGAGGGATTACGTGAAGAGCCCGCCTGGCGCTGGCAAACGGCATACTTCAAAGCAGCGGCATGAAAAACACAGAACACCAAATAGCCGAAGTAACATAGTAAGGCTCATAATAGACTTAGAACTACCAGATGATCATTTATTTTATGAGGGTGGGAGTGGAGGGCACGTAATCCCTCATCGTAACTCCTCATAAAATAACGATCAAACTTCGAACTGGTAAGTTCTCGTTTAATCTTACTATTTTACTTCGGAGTCACGTGAGTGACTACGTGAAGATTTTAAAGCTTTCTGTGTTTTTTATGTCGTAGAATTAATCAGTACGACAGTCCGGCTAAGTAAATACATACATGAGAAACCAGACTAATTTTAGTTCTTTCCATAATTAATTTTTAATGGTTTAAAGAACATCACAATAACCCTCCTTATATCCGAGGGATCATTACAAGTGATAAAAGATATAAGTGACTACATAACTGATTATAGCAATCAATAGTAAACAAAAGCAGGTGACTATAGTGATCCCAACACCGCGTGGCCAAAACTTGTCATAGTGTGAACAGGTTTATTGTAGAACTTTGAAAAAGTTTCTTCTTTACTCCACCCTGCGATTTTAAAAAAAAATATGCTCGAGCGGTACGTCCCGCACCTTCGCCGCGGACGTAGCTGCAGCCCTGGTGGAGTGAGATTTGAACACATCAGTGTCTACTCCTGCTAACAGTAACACCTGTTTCAACCACTTTGAGATAGTTTGAACTGAAGCTTTAGTGTGTGGTTTTTAATGCGTAATCATTAACGTTATTCATTTCCTCGAAGAGTTTTGGTAACTTTTATATATTGGTTCAAATGTCTAACCACACATAAAGTAGGATCAATAGGATAAGCTTGAAAGATTACCTTTGCTCCAGTTCTTCCTGGTCTGCTTTGTTTGATCAGATCGTAAACATAGAACACAATGTTATCTGTAGTCACATGCATACAGTCTAAACGCAACATTTGTAAAGTTTGCACTCTTTGAGCTGAAACCAATGATATTAACATTATTAATTTGAATGTTAATCTTTCCAATGACAATCCTTCAATTGGAGTCCACTGTCTAAGTAAGGTAAGTACAATGCTCACATCCCAAATCTCTGTGTATCTAGGTTTGGGTGGATTAATGTTAAAGATTCCTTTCATGAATCTAGATATTAGTGGATGTGATCCAATTGATTTCTGGTCAGACATAAGTCCTAAATAAGATGATAAGGCACTGCGTGCAGTGTTAGTGGCACTGTAACTTAAATGTTGCTCAAAATGCAATTTAGCAAGGAGCTCCAATACATTTTTCATGCAATATCACAGTATCACAATATCAAACATGCAATATTCACAGTATCATAAGAAATATTTGACTGTGTGCAAAATTCTTCCCATTTCTTAATATGTGTCATATATTGTTTTTGTGTGTTATCTCGCCATGATGCGACTATAACTTCCATAGTTTTGTCCGACAATCCCAGCTCCTGTAGTGGTCTGGTCAAAACCTGCAGATTAATAAATTCATATATGCATATAATGGATAAATTTCTTTGGTTACTGGATTAATCAAAATATCACTACAGTTAGGAATTGACATATATGGTTCTTTAATCATATTCAGCATTAATGGGAACCAAGGTTGTGTTGGCCAATTTGGAACTACCAACAATCCTGTGGCAGAATCTTGTTCTATTTCCTTCAGACATTGCTGAACCAAAGCAAAAGGTGGAAAAGCATAAAAGAACATATTCCCCCAGTTCAATGAAAAAGCATCTACTGCTACTGCATCTGGATCGTGTTCCCAAGACACATATTTAGGCAATTGATGATTAAGCCTTGATGCAAACAAATCAATTTCTGGTAAACCAAATTGAGTTACAATATTCTTAAATATTGCTGGATTAAGCATCCATTCTGTGTTATCTTTAAATATCCTTGATCTTTTATCTGCCACCACATTGTCTTTACCTGGAATGTAGTTTGCTGAAATCCAAATTTGGCGATCAATACACCATTGCCATATTTCATTGACCAGACAATCACATGATACTGATCTGACTCCCCCCATGTGATTAATATATGCAACAGCCGTTTTATTGTCTAACTGTATTAATACATGTAGACCCTTTTTTGAACAGCAATATGCTTTTAGACCATAGAAAAGCACCCAATAACTCTAAATAGTTAATACCATAAGTTTGAAGAAACGTTTCTTCTTGGACTTTCCATCTACCTCCACAACTGGAGGATGAATCTGTTACCCCCCCCCCCCCCCCCCATCCGAGAGCATTAGCATCTATTTATAAACAATTTCAGGCTGTTTAATCAGAATGTTTTTAGCAGCTTGTGGGACATTTTTAACCCACCATGGTAATTCCAACAAAACCTCTTTTGTTAATTGCATAGGCCTATCAAAGTGGCCTGCCCTCTCTTTGAGAGCTCTTATTTTGTCTCTTTGAAGATTTTGATAATGTAATGGACCAAATTCTACTGCAGGAAATGCTGCTACTAGTTTACCAATAGTTTTCGCTACTTCTCGGATGGAAGGATAAGTTTGTGAATGAGATTATTACAAGTCACCAAAAAATCATCAACTTTATCTTTGTTGGTAAAGTATTAACATAGTTTCTGAGTTAATTACAAACTCCAAATAGTTAATTGATTGTGCTGGCTGCTGCTGGGATTTAATTGAATGAATCAAGAACCCTAGCTTTAACCAAAGCTTTGTACTGAAACTAATTCTCAGCTGACTCTTGATTGCCATAAATGATTAGAATGTCATTGAGATAAGCCATAACGATGTGTTTTTGTACTCTTAATTGGGCTAAAACTGGTTTCAACAGTTTAGTAAAGAGCCTGGGAGCTGAACTCAATCCATTTGGCAAAGCTTTAAACTGCCATAATTGTCCCAGCCAATTAAATTTTAAGTACCTCCAGAAACTGATGTATTGGTACAGAATAATAGACGTTTTTCAAATCAATCGTAGCCATATAACAACCTGCTGATATTAAATATCTTGCAGTATTAAATGTTTCCATTTAAAAGTTTGTATTCTACCACTTATTTAGATCTGTAAGGTCCAGAATAATTCTGCAATCACCATCTTTTTATGTCTTTTGAAATATCTTAGACACAATTGATGCTCGTGTTCATAAGTTTTTTCAATAACCCCTTTTCAGATAATTTGTCAATTTCCACATTAATCTCTGCTTTTCCAATTGCAGTAAACACGAAAGCATAGGCAGGTTTATCTGTACTGGAGGATTAACCCCTTCTTTAAATGTAATAGTGGCTCCTGAAACTGCTTGTAAAAATAAACCGATCAGAAGTAATAGTAAGCCAGTCTTTATAAAACTTTTGTAATCTCCCTCCAACTGGAGATTAATCCGCAGTTTCTTTAAGGATAGAACAAGTCTTTAATACCTCTCCATATGAGCGTGGTGGTCTCCTTTTCCCCGAATATGGGTAAGTATTGGGCTGTGCAGTACAATAATATTTCCTTGACATATTTCTGCCTCTATTTCCAAAATCAAATCCCCTTCTGGGCGAAAAAAAAATACCTTTTTTGTCCTAAGACGAAGGTTTCATGCAGCTAAAATTTTTAGCTTCTTCATCCAATTTTTAATAATTTAGGCAGATTTACTCCAAACAGATAACCAGGAGCTTGAACACCACTTGCTCGACACAGGCTTGCAAACCTTGGGTGAAATATGGGCCGAATAGCCATTTTCCTCATACAATAATTTCATAGAAAGAATTGCACAATAGGCCCTCTTTTTTAAACTTATCCATCTCCCCAAAAGCCAGCAGAATAATTTGTGAGGATTTTTGAACCTCACTTCTTGAGCTCTCATATTTGGGGTCATGGATGCCCATATCAACGGATAAACCGTAGGCACTTCCAATGAGGCACAATTTCCTGTGCGTTTATAATTCTGATGTTTCAATCATCACAGAATCATGAAGTTGGTGAGATACCATATATTAATGTTGGCAGCTAGGTTTTTCTTCCATAACCTCACCACTTCCTTCATATATAGCAAATTATTTTGCTATCCCAGGCACATTTGGCCTTTCTTTTATTTTGTGGTGTGCTTTCAAATGCAAATCACCATCAGCAGGGTCTGCCTTCTGCAGCCCTAAATCAATTGGGATTTCATCCCATGAGACTTCCTTCGGCCCAAATCCTGGGTCCGGAGTTCCAACTCCCAATTAGGCCCACAGCCATATTCAGAATAATTAAACCCCTCAGGGCTTTTTTGGGAACCTTCTGGGTACTGTGACCCTAGTCTCATAATTTTTTGGAGAACTTTCTCCATATGCTCCATTATTAGTTCCACATAGTTTAATTATCTGGAGGACTTTCAGTATCAGAGTCATCAGAACCACGGGCCTCTCAGATTTCTTTTACATTTTTTAGGAGCATTTCTCTCCGTGGTTATAACTTCTGGAGAATCTAGAACTCGCTAACGGGTATATCAGCGGCCACCGGTATCGGAACCGGATCCGCACTAGCTTTTTTCCCGTATTTTTATTTTCACCCCGGGAAGCTCTTTTTACCCGCGAATTTTCTTTGCCGATTTCTCCATTTTTTTTTTTCATTAATCTGTGCTAAACAGCACTTTAACATGACTCTGACTTTTATTTTACTTTACTTTTACTGCTGGACCCACCCAGCGTACTCTAGCGAACGTCCCGACTTTGCCCCACTTACCTGCGGGTCCGTTCCGACCGCTGCGAGGAGCTGCTCCTTACTGCAGCTCCTCCTTCCGCCGTCAGCGTCGACGTAATGCCGTTTGCCAGCGCCAGGCGGGCTCTTCACGTAGTCACTCACGTGACTCCGAAGTAAAATCAGATGATTACGTGGTCAGTTGTAGAAAGTCTTTGGTTGGGTCAAAGATGATTAAGGGTTGGAGGTCTGGGGTTAGTGGCTGGTGAGATTAACAATTATGGTTTTTAGGTTAATGAGTAATTCAACAGGGTTTGTGATTGTGGCCTACAGTGGAAGAGAGGAGTGTCGAGTTGGCAGAGTTGGGTGTATCGGTCAGAGTTGGGTCTAGAATAGTTAATAGTGGAGTGAGAGGGAGCCTTCTGACAGTATATTAGGGGAAATGTTGGGATTTAACACTGAATAAATTACTTAAAGGATGAATTACTCAAAAGACCGTAGGCATATTATAACTCCCTGCAGTGGTTAGGTAAGATCATGCTTAACAAATGACATGGCAGGCCTTCATTTTCCTTTTTTGTAGGCAGAAGAATTTTCCATTGCTCGACATATTGCTGTGGTTGACATGCTGAAAAAGGATAAAACCACGTTTGCTCATGTTTTACTTGTCTTTTAATATAAACAGTGTAGAAGTGGGGTGGTTGCGTGAGTGGTGCAACATTGGAAAGGAGAGTAACTTTGTTGCCAAAAGTTCTACTGAGTGCAAGTTGAATTTAATCATCAGATTTTCCTTATTTTGTGTCAACTACTGCGATTGGAAACATCGGCTAACTGTCAGAAACATATCTTGTATCAGCATGATGTGATACTGGTAAAATGTATTTTAAAATGCTTTTTTTCTACCAGTTGTGCATTCTGTTTACTGTTTCAACTTGACTTGTTGCTAGCCAAGGGACACAGCTATATATTTTTTATGACAGCAGGTTAATCGTTTATGTTTTCTTCTTTGTATTTATTGCAGCATTTACACATAACTGCTACTCTAGATTTGTACTTTTGATTAAACATAAGTATCTGTCAATAGCAGCTAAATTATGATTTACCAGAATTTGAAAAAAAACTTTTTTTTCAGGGGATATATTTTTTTTTGACAGTTGGTCATTGTTACTATATATTCCATAAAAATATCAAGTAGTTTGCTGATTTAAGATGGGATATCAGTGGTGTAGTCATCAACTGAGGACTTGCAACTATACTTACAGGCAGTATGTACTATCCATTGGAACAAAAGGAAGCAACTCTCCAGATCACTAGAGGGGTGGAAGATTGCAACCTTCACGTGGTCCGCCCTGTTTCGACTAATGCAATCAACTCGACGTGCACAAACAGAAGATCAAATAGAACAAGTTGTCCAACAACTTTAGGCTGTGCACGCCACACGCAAGAAGAAGATCACTAGACAACAAGAATGCAGAACCTACAATCGATATGTCACAAGCTCTCAAAACATCCAGAAATAATTCTAATAAAATGTCTCAAAAATCCAATTTAGCTTTTCCATAGGGAATTGTAATTATCATTGGAGATTAACTCTGACAGGTATGAGGCATTGAATGCCAAACTAGAGCAAGACTTACACAGTGAATGGTAGAGCCTTGGAATAGGGAGATCTGGGAGTAAAGGTGTATGGTTCCCTGAAAGTGGCAGTTCAGGTGGACAGGATAGAGTAGTACTGGCATTCGTACTTCATTGGGAATGCAAACTTGGTCAGCATGGAAAAGTTGGGCCGAAGGGCCTGCTTCCATGCTGTGTTGCTCTTTGACTTTATAACTGGTTACCTCTTGAACTCATATCATCTCAGATTAGAGGTCAAGATCTGGTGATTATTCATTGAGCAGAAATAAAAGCGAAATCCGTGTTGGAACCTCTTGCTTTTTACAATCGACGGTCTTTGAGGCAAAATTCGTCTTTTCAATAATCAGACCAAGAGTGCCAAACAGAGTGCCAGAACCAAACAGTCTCTCCATTTTAGCATTACTACCACAATCCCAGACCACAAATAATTGTGAACTAACAACTTTTTGCAGAAATCTGCAAATATGGTCAAATTGGTTACTTTTTTGGCTAAAATATTTTATGTTTTCTGTGTATGTGATGTTCCATCTATAACTGTTGGCATGGATCTCAACCACTGCTGAAAATTCAATAGGCCTCTCAATTTTTGGGAAAGATTGTGTTTTGATTGAATATCAGAAATGTGTAACCATAAGTTATTGCTGTATCTAATTTGCCATACAGAATAGCTTATAGCAATAACTTAATTTATAGTTACAAAATACCTTAAGGAGCAAAAGATCCTTAAAGGTATTTCGCAGGAACATTACTCAACAAAATTTGACACTGAGCCATGTGAGAAGTTTTTAAAACTGATGACAAAATATTTAACCAGAGTGCCAGGTTCTAAAGTAAACCTGAAAGAACAGAAAGAGGTGAAGAGAGGGAAAGTTGAGCAAAGGATTCACAAAACGTTGGGGCAATCACAATGATCACAACTGGTGCGGTAGTGGAAATCAGGAGAGCACATGAGACAAGAAATGGAGGAAAGGCACAAAATGCTGGAGTAATTCAAGAGGGTCAGGGTGCAGCCCTGGATAGGTGACATTTTGGGTCGGAGCCCTTCGTCAGACCCCTGACCTGTAATGTCACCTATTGATGTTCTCCAGGGATGCTGCCTTTGGAACTCTCGTGGCAGAAGCTCCCAGAGGGCCGTGACCTACAGGGGAAGCCGAGCCAGTCCTACATGGCTGAACGCAAGATCCACTGGACCACAGCCTGCAGGGAGCAGCTGCAAAGACAGACCCTGCTCATAGGATCCAGCGGACCATGGATAGGTAACCTTTCGGGTCGAGACCGGCTCTTCAACTAATTGTAGTGGGGGGGGGGGGGGAAGGGGTGGGAGGAGAAACCTAAAGAGGGGAGGCAGAACAAAGCCTGTCCTGTCCCCACCTCTTTGTAGGTCGATACAGGTGAGGAGTGTTGGATCGGCAGATGGATGGAATAAGTGACAAAAGGCCAGAGATGAAAAGGAGACAATGGAGTGTCAGATAAGAGAGATGAAATGTAAAGCCAGAGGGAGGGATATGTGGATAGGGGGGCAGAAGAGAGGGGCAGAATAGTGGGAGAAATGGGTGCGCTACCAGAATGTGGAGGCGTGGGGTTGGGGCCCTAAGTGTGGGGGGTGGTTACCTACATTAGAGAATTCAATGTTCATACCTTTGGGTTGCAAGCCCCCACCGGAGTATGATGTGCTGTTCCTCCACCTTCCATGTGGCTGCACTTTGGCAATGGGGACGGCCCAGGACAGAAAGGTTGGTAAGGGAATGGAAAGGGGAGTTAAAATGCTCAGCAAGCGGGAGATCTGGTAGGCCTTGACTGAGCGCTAGTGTTCGATGATATTGTTGCCTCACCTACTCTTGGGTTCATCAATGTAAAGGAGGCCAATGGGGAGTACAGAATGCAGTTTGAAGAGGTGCATTCACACAGAGAGTGGTGAGTCTCTGGAATTCTCTGCCACAGAAGGTAGTTGAGGCCAGTTCATTGGCTATATTTAAGAGGGAGTTAGATGTGGCCCTTGTGGCTAAAGGGATCAGGGGGTATGGAGAGAAGGCAGGTACAGGATACTGAGTTGGATGATCAGCCATGATCATATTGAATGGCGGTGGAGGCTTGAAGGGCCGAATGGCCTACTCCTGCACCTATTTTCTATGTCTCTATGTTTCTATGTTTAACTGGAAAGGGCTGCTCAGGTCCCTGGATGGACGTGAGGGAGGAGGTATGGAAACAGATGTTACATCTCCTGCGGTTGCAAAGGAAAGTGTCTGGGGAGTAGGGGGCAATTTGGGTAGGAAGGGATGAGTGAACCAAGGAGTTGTGAAGAGAAAGCGGAAAGGGAGGTGGATAGGAAGATGCAACTGATGGTGGTTCATTGTTGAACGTTATGGAAATTGTGGAGAATGGTGTTTTGGATACGGATGCTGGTGGGGTGAAAGGAGAGGACCAGGGAACTCTATTCTTGTTCCATCTGGGGGAGGAGAAGCGAGATCAGAAATACAGGACACAGAGAGATGGGTGAGGGATGTATCCACAATAGCAGGGGACAACCATGTTTATTAAAGAATGACATATTGAATGACTCGAGGGGAAAGATTCATCTTACGAGCAGATAAAGCGGAGATGGAGAAATTGAGACAAAGGGATGGCATTCTTGCAAGAGGCAGTGTGGATGGAGGCATAGTGCAGATAACTGTGGGAGTCAATGGGCTTGAAGTTGACATCAGTTTATAGTCTGTTCCCTTGTGATGGAGACAGAGAGATTGAGAAAGGGGAGAGAGGAGTTAGAGGTTGTTCAAGTGAATTTGAAGTTAGGGTGGAAATTAGTAGTAAAATTGATGAAATCATCGCACTCTGGGGGCCCTAATACAATAGTCAATGCGGTAGAGAAAGTGTTGGGAAGTGGTGCTGGGGTATGTTTGGAACCGTGTGCGGACGTGGCATCGAAGGACGAGAAGCCGAAGCAAAGAGTGGAAGCCAAATAACCGAACGGAAACAAAGCCGAAAGGCCAAATAACGGAAAGCGTATGAAGGTGAAACGGCAGCTAACTGAAAGAGTGGGACGCCTAAATGCAAACTAACCGAAAGGGCGGGACGCCTAAAAGCCAACTAACTGAAAGGCTGCGTCGCCTAAAAGGAAACTCACCAAAGGCCAGTCTGCCGAAACGCTAACTAACCGAAAGGCTGCGTCGCCTACAAGCCAACTAAACGAATGGCCACTCAGTTGAAAAGCCAGGGGGGTGGGACTTGTCAGTGATTGGTCCAGACCCCCGCGTACAACTTGAGCACCAAGTTGTAAGCGGTCCATGTGAAAGGACAGCACTACCAACAATGAAGGCACTATGAAGCCAGCTGCTGCAGGCCCTCCCCATAGATCGGGGTTTTAACTCGGCATTAAAAATCAAAAGAGAGTTACATTGATTTTTTTTTTAAAGTTACATATATAAATAGTTCTTACATTCGGGAACCTGGTTAATTAAGGGGTGGGATTATTTTCCTGTCCTAACTATGCCTTTGCTTTAGCCAGTGGTTACATCCATTCTATCCCTCCCTCGCAAAGATGTGAGATTTCATTAAGAGCACACTTGGATGAATAGATGCTAGCGGCATGTAAAGCGGCTCTTCCATGCGCGCAATACCTGTCGCCGATGAAATGAGACAACTGTCACACCCAATATAGACACAAAATGCTGGAGTGACTCAGTGGGACAAGCAGCATCTCTGGAGAGAAGGAATGGGTGGCGTTTCTGTCGAGACCCTTCAGACTCAGTCTTCAGGTCTGAAGAATGGTGTCGACCCGAATCACCCCGGTGTGGGGGTTGGGGTCCGATGGCAGTGCATTGTGGTCAGTGACTCTGGGTGGGTGGAGGGACTAGCCTGTCTCACAGCTCTGCTCCACCCGGCGCTGTTGACACGCAGCCCGTCAGTGCGGCCGCATGGGGGAGACAAGGCAGAGGGCTGTCGTGGCTGTGGGAGAGTGGGGGTTGTCCTGAGGGATGTGCTCCTTCGGCCGCTTACAACTTGATGCTCGGGTACAGAGTGCCCAGTCACCTAGGCCTTTAGGCATCCCGCACTTTTGGTTAGTTTGCATTCAGGCGTCCTACCCTTTCGGTTAGTTGCCATCTCAGCTTCGTACACTTTCGGTTATTTGGCGTTTCGGCTTTGTTTCCATCTGGTTATTTGGCTTCCACTTCTTTGCTTTGGCTTCTCATCCTTCAACGCCATGTCCAGGTATGTTTTGGAACAATTTCTGTTCCGATATGTCTCAGAAATTGAACCCTGTAATAATCTAGGGACTTCCTGTACATGGGACATGACATGAGTCAGGATTCAGGTAGCAGAAACTATCTGCTTTCGTGGTGGGGCGGCGCAGCCTTGGCAGCAGCGGCTCGCCTGCAGTCCGTCTGTTTTTCTTTTTTTTTTTGTTTTCTTGTCTTGTTTTAGCGTGTAAATATTGAGTTATTGTGTAGTGTATGTGTGTGGGAGGGGTGGGAGAAATGTTTTAGTCTCTTCCTTTGGGTGGGGACGCGACTTTTCTTGTCATATCCCCCATCTCCACCTCCGTCTGCGTTGAGGCCTAATTGCGGAGCTGACGGCCTCCAACTGCGACCGACCCGAGGCTCCGGAGGTAGAGCCAGCCAGGACTTACCAGCGCGGGGCTGGCCGACTTCGGGGCTGTGGCGGGTTCAGGCGTTCCGGCGGCTCGACTCGGAGCTGTGGCGGCTTTCCGGTGGCGGCGGCAGCGACTTTGGAGGCCCGGCTGCGGGCCCAGTGGACGACATCGTCGGGAGCTCGCAGGTCACAGGTTGGTGACCTGTTTTTCCGGAGCTCCCGCGGCAACAACTGCGTCCGCTGGACTGGAGGCTGGCAGCTTCGGCAGCTTCGACCGCCCCGGGCCGCGGAGTTGAACCGGCCTGTTCACGGAGCGCGGTTCACCCGCGGGACTTATTTACATCACCCGGTGCGGTCACAACATCGGAGGCCTGGATTGCCTCAGCGCAGAGGAAGAGGAAGAACAACAAGGGAAGAAACAAAGACTTAAGATTTTTGCCTTCCATCACAGTGAGGAGGTGTTTGGTGAACTCACTGTGGTGGATGTTAAATATGTGTTTATTGTGTGTTTTGATATTTACTATATGTATGACTGCAGGCAACGAAATTTCGTTCAGACCGAAGGGTCTGAATGACAATAAAGTTTCCATTGATCCAGAGCAGTAGTTCTGGCAGGTGGAAGCTCATCAGGAGAGCAATGAAGTAATCCAGCCTCAAGGTATAAAAATCATAAACTAGGGTTTTCAGCAACAGATGGGTTGAGACAGGACCCTGTTATAATCAATCCACAAGCCTGGTTTTATTGTAGATTTCCCCATATGTAAGTTATGACTCATTTTTAAACACATATAATTTGGTTATTTCCATCTCCTAATTAACATAGATTTAAAAAAGGATCCACAATATAAAATAAAGGCAGAGATATTGCAAACATTCAGTGATTTAGGCAACATTTATGGGAGAGAAACGAAAAGTCAATGTTTCAGCTTAATCATATTTCAGCAGAATATAAACATGACCAAAATGTAGCATATCTCTTAGAAACTTGCACAATTTGACAATTCAAAAATAATTGTAACAGGGAAAAACACTATGGGAGAAAAGCATTATAATTCTTAGTTACTTGTAATATTTGTTATTCTCGCAGATGTAAAAATTCTGAAGAAAGCCTTGCTGACATTATCATTTGTTAATAAAACAAACACCGAATGTGAAGGTTTCTATTTTTCGTTTTTTTTTATTTTGCGCAGTGACATACTGACGCACAGTATATTCAGAATGATGGATGATACATGCAGAGTGCAGTTTCAAATACTCACTCTTCTTACTTCCTGAACAGATATAAGGATGCACCTTCAAGAGAATTTTACTGAGAAGCACTGTAAAGACGTCTTAAATGTTTTCTTGCATTCTATTGTTGGCCTGCAGTTAAATAAACAAAAGATTTGACTTAATTTGCCATTTTCAACATTTTTGATCGTGCAATCTATTTCTGTAGACACTTCAGTTGATACCTAGTGCAATGTTAATATGACTCATGCAGCAGCAGTGTCCATTCCTCGGGGTGTGTGATTCATCTTCATGAGAGCTGAAGATGGTTATTGCGGGTCTGTCTCTCACTATGAGCTGTAGTGTACAGTACACCCTGTTTAGGAGTACACACATTAAAACCTAAGTAGATTTGGTCCTACCCTGAGAAATTATTGAAAATTAAACTCAGTGACAGTTGAAAGTTGAATAAAACCACAAACAGTTTGAGGCAGGCTTCTGCATTAAGTCTGATGAAAACCATATCTTTGGATTTTTTTATAAGAGAGAGTGATGTGGAGGGAGGAGAGGAGGAAAGAGAAAGAGGAGATAGAGAGAGAACAGAAGAGAAAGAGAGTGAGAGTGTATGTGAGAGAGAGAGAGAGAGAGTGAGAATGCGTGCGTGTGTGAGAGAGAGAATCACAATAAGAATCTTTACTCTAAAGAGGAAAAGCAAGGTAGCCCTATGCAAATCTTATACTAAGACCAGAGCATTTGCAAACTGTAGAATCCCTCTCTACCTGGGAATGGAGTCTTATCCATTGAGGCTTAAAAATGCATAAAAGCCTGTTCAAGTTAAATGACTAGTTCTGTGTTTGTTGCATATGCAAGTTCTGTAACAATGCATTCGGTAAATTACCCAGAAATCAGCAAAAGCATGTTTCACGTATTTAGTTTCTCACAAGCTAGCACCAGACGTTACTGTTAGGTTTAGACTGTGGTGATTGTGAGGACAGATAGTTACCTAAATCACATCTGAAAATTCAGGGCCAAAGTCATCCAAAATGGAAATGTATTGGCATTTGTTATGAACAAGTCCTCCCACTGAGTTAGAACTGTTCATCATATTGTCAGAAAATTATGAACCCTTAGAGAGACACTGGAAGGTGTAGGCACAAGAGATTACAATACTGGAATGTTGAGCAAAAAACAAAGTGCTAGAGGAAGTCGGCATGTCAGGCAGCACCTGTGGAGGGAATGGGCAGATCACATTTCAGGACCATTCTTCAGACAGATGGAATGGGGGAGAAAAAGCTGGAAAAGAGTGGTAGCAGTTGGAGAAAGCCTGGCAAATGATAGCGGATGCAGGTGGGGAGGGGATGATTGTCAGATGGGTGCAGATAGTGACAAATGATGGAGATGAAATGGAGATAAAAGGGAGTCAGATAAGGAGGAGTGAAACATAATTCCAGAGGGTGGGATATGGTAGAAAGGGCCAGGCTTGAGATAGAAAGGAAAATGTGGATCTTGGAGATGTGAGTGTGCTGGGTGATGTGTGTGAGGAAGGAAAAGGAACAAGGAGACTGGGGTGCTGGAAGAAATGTGTGAGTACCAGAGCGGGAAGGGTTTGGGAGGGATGGGGGGATAGAGGAAAGAGAAGGTCCAACACAAATGTAGGTCCCTTGCAGTCAGAAACTGGTGAATTGATCATGGGGGACAAGGGCATGGCAGACCAATAGAATAACTATTTTGGTTCTATTCTTGGTTCACAAAGGAAGACATAAATAATCTGCCGGAAATAGCAGGGGACCGGGGGTCAAATGAGATGGAGGAACTGAGTGAAATCCAGGTTAGACAGGAAGTGGTGTTAGGTAAATTGAATGGATTAAAGGCCGATAAATCCCCAGGGCCAGATGGGCTGCATCCCAGAGTGCTTAAGGAAGTAGCCCCAGAAATAGTGGAGGCATTAGTGATAATTTTTCAAAACTCTTTAGATTCTGGAGTAGTTCCTGAGGATTGGAGGGTAGCTAATGTAACCCCACTTTTTAAAAAGGGAGGGAGAGAGAAAACGGGGAATTACAGACCAATTAGTCTAACATCGGTAGTGGGGAAAATGCTAGAGTCAGTTATTAAGGATGGGATAGCAAAACATTTGGAAAGCGGTGAAATCATTGGACAAAGTCAGCATGGATTTATGACAGGTAACTCATGTCTGACGAATCTTTTAGGATTTTTTGAGAATGTAACTAGTAGAGTGGATAAGGGAGAACCTGTGGATGTGTTATATCTGGACTTTCAGAAGGCTTTCGACAAGGTCCCACATACGAGATTAGCATACAAACTTAAAGCACATGGTATTGGGGATTCAGTATTGATGTGGATAGAGAACTGGCTGGCAGACAGGAAGCAAAGAGTAGGAGTAAACGGGTCATTTTCAGAATGGCAGGCAATGACTAGTGGGGTACCACAAGGCTCAGTGCTGGGACCCCAGCTATTTACAATATATATGAATGATCTGGATGAGGGAATTGAATGCAAACATCTCCAAGTTTGCGGATGACACGAAGCTGGGGGGCAGTGTTAGCTGTGAGGAGGATGCTAGGTGGATGCAAGGTGACTTGGATAGGTTGGGTGAGTGGGCAAATGCATGGCAGATGCAGTATAATGTGGATAAATGTGAGGTTATCCACTGGTGGCGGCAAAAACAGGAGGGTAGATTATTATCTGAATGTGGCCGATTAGGGAAAAGGGGGAAGCAACGAGACGTGGGAGTGATGGTACACCAATCATTGAAAGTAGGCATGCAGGTGCAGCAGGCTGTGAAGAAAGCAATGTTGTTGGCATTCATAGGAAAAGGATTTGAGTACAAGAGCAGGGAGGTTCAACTGCAGTTGGTGCAGGGTCTGGTGAGGCCACACCTGGAGTATTGCATACAGTTTTGGTCTCCTAATCTGAGAAAGACACTTGCCATAGAGGGAGTACAGAGAAGGTTCTCCAGACTGATTCCTGGATGGCAGGACTTCCATATGAAGAAAGACTGGATAGATTTGGCTGTATTCGCTGGAATTTAGAGATTGAGCGGGGATCTTATAGAGGCTTACAAAATTCTTAAAGGGTTGGACAGGCTAGATGCAGGAAGATTGTTCCCGATGTTGGGGAACTCCAGAACAAGGGGTCACAGTTTAAGGATAAGGGGGAAATCTTTTAGGACCGAGATGAGAAGATCTTTTTTCACACAGAGAGTGGTGAGTGTGGAATTCTCTGCCACAGAAGGTAGTTGCGGCCAGTTAATTGGCTATATTTAAGAGGGAGTTAGATGTAGCCCTTGTGGCTAAGGGGATCAGAGGGTATGGAGAGAAGGCAGGTACAGGATACTGAGTTGGATGATCAGCCATGATCATATTAAATGGCGGTGCAAGCTCGAAGGGCCGAAAGGCCTACTCCTGCACCTATTTTCTATGATTCTATGATTCTAAGGGAGGGACAGTGGGTATTACCTGAAATTGCAGGTCAATCTTCATACTGTTGGGTTGAAGATTACCCAAGTGGAATAGGAGGAGTTGTTTTTCGAGTGAGCGATTGCACTCACTCTGGCAGTGGAGGAGACCATGGGCAGAAAGATCAGAATGGGAAGTGGAAGTAAAATGGAGCTCCAGCAGGCCTTCGCTGTGTGAAAATGTTCAGCAAATCGGTCACCTAGCGTAGAAACATAGAAAATAGGTGCAGGAGTGGGCCATTTGGCCCATCGAGCCTGCACCGCCATTCAATATGATCATGGCTGATCATCTAACTCAGTATCCTGTATCTGCCTTCTCTCCAGACCCCATGATCCCTTTAGCCACAAGGGCCACATCTTACTCCCTCTTAAATTTAGCCAATGAACTGGCCTCAACTACTTTCTGTGGCAGATAATTCCACAGACTCACCATTCTCTGTGTGAAAAAAGATCTTCTCATCTCAGTCCTAAAAGACTTCCCCCTTATCCTTAAACTGTGACCCCTTGTTCTGGAGTTCCCCAACATCGGGAACAATCTTCCTGCATCGAGCCTATCCAACCCCTTAAGAATTTTGTACGTTTCTATAAGATCCCACCTCAGTCTTCTAAATTCTAGCGAGTACAAGCCAAGTCTATCCAGTCTTTCCTCATATGAAAGTCCTGACATCCCAGGAATCAGTCTGGTGAACCTTCTCTGTACCCCCTCTATGGCAAGAATGTCTTTTCTCAGATTTGGAGACCAAAACTGTACGCAATACTCCAGGTGTGGTCTCACCAAAACCCTGTACAACTGCAGTAGAACCTCCCTGCTCTTATACTCAAATCCTTTCGCTATGAATGCTAACATACCATTTGCTTTCTTCACTGCCTGCTGCACCTGCATGCCTACTTTCAATGATTGGTGTACCATGACACCCAGGTCTCGTTGCATCTCCCCTTTTCCTAATTTGCCACCATTCAGATAATAGTCTACCCTCCATTTTTTTGCCACCAAAGTGGATAACCTCACATTTATCCACATTATACTGCATCTGCCATGCATTTGCCCACTCACCCAGCCTATCCAAGTCACCTTGCAGCCTCCTAGCATCCTCCTCACACCTAACACTACCCCCCAGCTTAGTGTCACCTGTAAACTTGGAGATGTTGCATTTTTATTCCCTCATCCAAATCATTAATATATATTGTAAATAGCTGGGGTCCCAGCACTGAGCCTTGCGGTACCCCACTAGTCACAGCCTGCCATTCTGAAAAGGACCCGTTTACTCCTACCCTTTGCTTCCTGTCTGCCAGCCAGTTATCTATCCACATCAATACTGAACCCCCAATACTGTGTGCTTTAAGTTTGTATACTAACCTCTTATGTGGGACCTTGTCGAAGGCCTTCTGAAAGTCTAGATATAACACATCCACTGGTTCTCCCTTATCCACTCTGCTAGTTACATCCTCAAAAATTCTATAAGATTCGTCAGACATGATTTACCTTTCGTAAATCCATGCTGATTTGTCTAATGATTGTATGTGTGTATGTTTGGCCCTGCAGACATTGCAAAATGTTTAATTGGAATTTGTATATGTAAACACATATGTACAACGAGTAGTTGTTCATATGTGTTTACATAGGAGTAATTTGTCCACGAGTAGTAGCTCTGCACAGTAACTAAAAATAGTAAGATTAAATGAGAACTTACCAGTTCGAAGTTTGATCTGTATTTTATGAGGAGTTACGATGAGGGATTACGTGAAGACCCCGTCCAGCACGCATGCGCGACATTTCTTCAAAGCAGCGGAGTGGATTCACAGAAAAACACAACAATTGAAATAAATATAGTAAAGAAAAAATAAGAACTTAATTACCAGTTGTCTGTATAATAGAGGGTGGGAGCGGAGGGCACGTAATCCCTCATCGTAACTCCTCATAAAATACAGATCAAACTTCGAACTGGTAAGTTCTCATTTAATCTTACTATTTTACTTTCGGAGTCACGTGAGTGACTACGTGAAGACTTCAAAGCTCTGTGAATCCGAACCGTGTACCAGCTCATGCTTCACTCACTGCCTGAAGACCTTAGAGGGAGGAAGCATGTTATACAATCAACAATAACCTGTTTGTGAACAAAAAAGGTTATTAATAACAACAAAAAACAGAGAGCTCCCCCGGGCTTAAATTAAATATTATCTGCAGACTCTAAAATTCTGTCTGCAAATGTAGCAGGCTCCGCCAGCGGCTTATTATAAAACCTTTGGAAAGTTCTTTCCGAGGACCATCCTGCTCTGGCCAGAATATGGTCCATAGGCACATCCATTTGCCTAGCCGCCGACGTAGATGCAGCCCTGGTGGAATGAGATTTGTACACATTAGTATCGATTCCCGCGGACTTAAGCACCTGCTTGAGCCACCTTGAAATGGTTTGGCTCGTCACCTGACCATGAGGCTTCTTGTGGCTTATCCATAAGGCTTTTTCTCTCCCTCTTAAGTTATATGTTGTGTCTATGTAGTTGGCGAGATGGGTCTTGGCACACAACCGGGGTCAGGTGAATATGCCCGGAACTCCATAACTGGAGGCGTGGTACCTGGTCTAGATTGTTTGACCAGCCCCTGAATGTGAAATGTGATACAGTCCAATGACTCTGTCATGCTGTCCACCTCAGAAGGTGGAGGGACTGTACCCTTTGAGCTGACACTAGAGCCATGAGCATGACTGATTTCAGTGTAAGTTGTTCCAGAGTAAGTGACCTGGGTGGTGGCCATCCCCTAAGGTACGTCAGTACTAATGCTGACATCCCAGATCTGAGTGTACCTAGGCCTAGGGGGATTGGTGTTAAAAATGCCCCTCATGATTTTGACCACTATGGATGGGACCCCAAAGTCAGTTGTCCTGCTGCTGGAACCAAATAAGCTGACAACGCACTCCTGGCTGTATTAATGGCGCTGTAGCTGAGTCCTTCCCGATGTAATCCAAGCAGAAACTCCACACACTGGTGGCTGTAGCTGTGGTGTAGGTAGTTCCTGTTTTGGAGCAATACCGTTCCCATTTTCTTAATTGGTCAGGTATTGTCTCCTGGTGGACTCCGGTGAGATGCGGTCATCATGTTGATGGCGTCCTCAGACAGTCCCAGGCCCAGTAGAGGTCTTTTTAGAATCTGCAAGCCAGGAGATTGACTCTGTCATGGCACGGTGACTAATGCCTGACACTGGGTGGATTAATAACTGTCGACTGCTGGGGAATTCCAACGGTGTTTCAACAGCCATGTCGAAAGCCACTGGGAACCATGGCTGTGTAGGCCAGTCAGGTATTATCAAGATTCCTGAAGCGGAATCCAATTGAATCTTGCGTAATACCCAACTGATGAGGCAGAAGGGAGGAAAAGCATAAAATAACATTTTCCCCCAATGCAGCGAGAATGCATCAACTGCTGCTGCCTCAGGGTCTGGTTCCCAAGCGACATACGTTGGTACCTGGTGATTCAGCCTGGATGCAAATAGATCGATATCTGGTGTGCATATTGCTTTGTAATTTCAGCAAACACTTGGGATTTAACATCCATTCGATGTTATCATTAAATCTACGTGACCTGGTGTCTGCCACTGTATTTTGCTTACCTGGAAGGTAAGTTGCTGATAACCAAATATGCCTTTCAAACACACCATTGCCAGATTAGGTTGGCCAAATTGTCACACGATATCGACTTTACACCACCCATGTGATTGATATAAGCCACCACCGTGGTATTATCTAGTTGCAACCGGACATGTGCATGATGCGTATTACATAATATGCTTTTAACCCATAAAACGCACCCAACATTTCTAAATAGTTGATACCCATGTCTGTAGGCAAGATGATTCAAATTTACTCCATCTGCCCCCTGTGCTGGATTGCATGTTAGTTGCTCCCCAGCCCAAAGCACTGGCATCCGTTTGAATGGTTAATACTGGGTTGGTGATCATAATGGGACTGGAGCTGAGTCTTACATTCCTCGCCCACCATTGTAACTCTGGAATGGATTCAGCAGTTAAACTCATAGCTCGGTCAAAGTGACCTGAGTTTTGCTTTAGTGCATGCACTTTAGCTCTTTGCAAATTTTGATAGTGCAAAGGCCCAAATTGTACAGCTGGGAAAGCTGCTACCATTTTGCCAATAACTCTAGCTACTTCCCGTATGGTTGGCTGATTTTATTCATGAGTTTGTTGCATGATAGCGCCAATTCTGATGCTTTCCCCTTCGCAGAGTTACAATCATGCGAACAGTATCTATCGTAAATCCAAGATAGTCCATGGCAGTGGACGGTGTAAGATTGGATTTTTCTGGATGTATGACAAACCCCAAAGTTTTCAAACAAACGTTTGGTGGCTGCGACTGCCAAAATAGCTGTCTCCAAGGTTTTCCCTACTATTAAAATGTCGTCTAAATACGCCATACTATATGCTTTTGTTTCCTCAATATGCCAAGGCAGGTTTTAAGATTTTAGTGAACAACCTTGGAGCAGAGGTTAAGCCCATTTGGTAAGGCTTTATATTGCCATAGCTGTTTCATCCAGATAAATTGTAAATTTTTCGATGGTCCTGTGTATGGGTACTGAGTAGTAGGCATCTTTTAAATCAATGCTTGCTAGAAAGTACCCCCTAGAAACCAATAGTCTGGCTGTTTCAAAAGTATCCATCTTGAAATGTATATACCTGACAGACTTGTTTCAAAGTAGTTAAGTCAATGATGATGCGTCGTCCACCATCTTTTTTGATTTTAGTGAAAATATTAGACACAAATTCCAAAGGTTCATGTTTTGTTCTTTCAATGACACCTTTAGCTTGTAATCTCATCAGTTCAGCTTGACCCTCTTGTTTTTCCTTGACTGAGAGGGTGAATACCCTTTTGGGTATATGCTGAACTGGTGGAAAATCTTTATGGACAAAGTCAATTTTGTAGCCATGAACGCTGCTGAGTATATACTTGTCATTAGTGATGGATTCCCATGCATCCAAAAACAAGTGCAATCTCCCCCTGTTAGCACAGAGCCCCTACTGCACATATGCTGAGAGAACCAGACCCACCTACCTCCATGGTTATTGGTGCTTCTTCTGCCTCTTCGCTGGGTGATGAGGCGTCTGCTGGGCTGTAGAGGGTTGATGTTGATCTCGATGTTGTTGGGGGAGGTGGCGCATTTTCCATGGGGTCCGCTCTGGGCCCTGGCCTAAAAAAGGCTTATGGGAATGGTTGCGGACCCCGAGCTTTCACCAGTCCCATAGTGTGGTCGACGACTGGTGGAACGCCATGGGTACTGCCGCCTGGGTTTGTTGGGTCTGCTCGGTCCCAAACCTGCCCTCACGAGACCAAAGGTCTTGGATTCTTCTTCAGGTCTTTCACCTTTTTTGGAAGGTCTTTCCCAAAGAGCAGAATAGGAGGTTCTAACCCCGGTGTTTTGCAGAGTCCCGCAAATTTAGGGTTGAGGGGCAGGCTTGATAATCTCCTTTCGCAAATTATTTATCTCATATTGAGTGGTGCACAGCAGAGCTAATGTGTCTTGCTGATTGTGGAGATGTCCGCACCATCAATGGACCGAGCATAAGATGTTATTCCTGCAGTCAGGAATTTAAGGATCTTCTGGAGCTTCAACTCCAGGTTTCTGATGTTCTGCCCCAAATGTCCCCAAATTTGGCTATTGACAGCAGGTACATTCAAAGATGTACAATTTCCTGGGGCTGTATATAGTTTGAAGAGCCTCATTGACCACTTGTTCTTGTAGGGGGTTTAGAGGACAGGTGGTTTAATGCTGGCTGCAAGTTTCGGCTCTAATGGCCGACCCGCTTGTGGAAATGGCCACGTATCGGTTGACCACACCCAGCAGCTCTTCCTGTTCCTGTACACCCTGCGTACACCCGAAATCTTCAGCCAGTGACCCCTCTTCTTGACCAGCCCAGACCCTGGTCGCCAATGCTGCCTTCAAAAGAAGGTGAAGCAATGGCCAGTGCCGTAAAAGGCACTGCGGGAGTGCCTGAACTCCCTTGGCGAGGCTGCTGCTGCTCTCTCAGCAGATCTCGCTGGAGCAATTGCTCCATAAGCCGTTCCATGCGGCTTAGGCGGCTGCCTGTGCTCTCGAGCGGTAAGGCATCTTCATCCGAAAACGTCGGACACTACCGCCCGGTTCCGGCTGTAGGTACCTCCAGCCCGCTGCTCAGGCAGCACTAGCGGTGCTGGGCTCGGCTCGGTAGTTTATAACCGCCGCCCTCTTGCCCCCCCTCCCAAGAGCATTCCTCAACGGAGGACGAACGGGGGCGAGCTGCAGACTTCTTTCCTCTGGTCTTGCTCATTCTTTCTGGAACACAAGCAGACCACAGAGAGAAAGACACACGGCCACGGTAAAACTTACCTGTCGGCCCGACTTTTCAAATTGTAGCGGGAGCGCCTTGAACTCCCCGTTCGTCGCGGGTGTCGCGCACGTGCTGGACGGGGTCTTCACGTAGTCACTCACGTGACTCCGAAGTAAAATCTGTAGCCTCCTTTTTGCTCTGATATTTTATTTAATTCATATGTTTAATCAATAATGTTTTATTATTAATGTTTAATGTTTTATGTATTATTCTTAACTGTCACTGTATGTCATGTTGTCACTTGTGGGCGGAACACCAAGGCAAATTCCTTGTATGTGAATACTTGGCTGATACACGTATTCATTCATTCATTCACAATTGTTTCTTTGAATGGGTTGCATAAGCAAATGGTTGAAGTTTGGTTCGTCAAGTCACTGGTCAGATTTTTTTAAGTGTCAGCATGGAACTGCCCATTCCAATAATGTATCCACATATTGCCCAATCTATTCATGGTGGCCTTCATTACCATGCCAATTTGTAAGTATTTAGACTCATTGGTCAAACCATTTCTCTTATCTAATATGGAAACAAACATGCTCAATGCTTTATATTATTTGTTATTGTCTCTATGATTTTTCTCCCAGATTGCATGCACTAGTATCCTAGAAACAATTCTTGGTGAGAACAATCTAGATAGTTAGCAACCCAGGCTGACACTTAATACAAGCAGCTGATGGAATTACTGTTCACTGTGGTGTATGTAAATAAACTACTTAATGGATTAAGTAGTTATGTTTGGAGACTTGAGGGTACACAAAAGGCTGGAGAAACTCAGCGGGTGCAGCAGCATCTAAGGAGCGAATGAGATAGGCGACATTTCGGGTCAAGACCCTTCTTCAGATCTCATTCGCTCCTTAGATGCTGCTGCACCCGCTGAGTTTCTCCAGCCTTTTGTGTACCCTCGATTCTCCAGCATCTGCAGTTCCTTCTTTAACACATGTTTGGAGACCTAATCATTTTGATGTTTTTCCAAATGTAAATTGATTGAGGCTACTCAATGAGGAAAGATTGAGTTTAATGGGTTTAGATTCTCTGGAGATTAGAAGAATGAAACATATAAGTTTCTGAAAGAGCATGAAAGTTGAAAACTGAGAAGTACTTGGCTATCTTCTTAACTTTGATAGCTCAATGAAAGTGTCTTGCATTAAGCAAACAAAAATTACTTACGAACTACATGTACCATGTTGTACCAGGCACTGCCATCAATTGAACATGTATTAATTACAGTAGTTTTAAGGTTTGCATGAAACATGAAAGAGCTACAGACAATATGCTGGCATCAGGATTGGGATGTTGCTGCTTGAGTAGCAGGACCAGGATCCAATGTAAGGATGATAGATTTGTAGAGACATTTCTCTGAGTGGAGTAGTGATTGGAGGAGGGGGGTGGGGGGGGGGGGGGGGGGGTGAGGTAGTAAATGTGGTGAATACTGTATGTCAACAACAATGAGACACATGAATGCAAATGAAATGAATGGAAACATTCCAGAAGATGAATAACATTATTAAGGTGTCAGCAGAGGGCATAGAGAAATGCAGCCACATACAAAAGGACGGTAACATCATTAACAATAGTGATTCTATTAGTGCCATGAATTACAGACAAAGACTTATTTGAGATATGAAAACCACGATGAGATACAGGTCCACCACCAATTTGGACTGGATTGGACTGAATGACTCAAATGGCAGGTCTATTTATTTGAAAGGATCATAAAATTGTCAAGATCTAGAGCCATTGTGGTACACTGGCACCATCCAAACAGACCATTTTCCAACTCACAAATAATGGCAGACAGGCTACAGCAGGGGTGGGGAACCTTTTCATGTTGGAATGCCGCATTAAGTTAGCTGTAATCTAATAAGGCCGCATTCAAGAAACTTCAATTAGATATACTTAAAAATGCACTATTTTGTAAAAATCTAACTACTATGTACTAACTTCAAGAAAATGAAAAAAAAATTGTTAATTCTAAAGTTAATTAACCTTTTAATGACTTTGTTGTGACTGCTTTTTGTGGGAAAGCATTTGAATATTTGGTTGCAACATGGAGGTATGCAATTTCAGCTGATCTTCTAGATGGGTATCCATCATTTGTGACCTTAAGGGCATCTTGATTTGGGTTAGGTAGGAGAATGTAGATTCACAGCAATAAGTGGTTGAAAAGCAAGAAAGCATTTTTCGTGCAGGTCAAAGTTAACGTACATTCTAGAGTCGAATTAGAACTAAATCATGAGCATAACAGGTGTTAAAATAGCCCTCATGACTTACTAATGTTTTAATTGTGGCCGTCAGTCAGGGAGGATTATTTAGTTGAATCTTTTTTTACTTTTTTGTATTTTGAATACGTTCATTTTAAAATTAAAATTAAAATAATAAAAGATCAACAAAAACATATTAATAAAAATAAAATGATTTGTTCTACAAAATTTGGATTCATTCAAAAGGCCGCACTTAATGGCCTAGAAGGCCGCAGGTTCCCCACCCCTGGGCTGCAGTAACAAGCTGCAGTACCAATTAAATACTTATGGGAACACGATGGTTCAATGGCTACTCTGCAGCTATGTGGAATAGTGAGAGAAGGCAGTGAAAGACAGCTCTCTGCATGAAGGCAATTATAGTCACCAAAGAACAAGCAGTGATACACTGGCAGCACAGGAGATGCAATTTGATGAACGTCATCTGTCAGGTTTTGGTTGAATAGAGAAGCAAAGAGCTAAACGTGAGATCTTCGTGATAGAGGATAAGCCAAAAGCTTAGCTGAAACATGCAAATACTGCATGTTGAGGACATTTGGAAAGGTTGTTTAATTTAAGAGCAAAGGGGTGTGGTGGAAGCACATGGCAATGATTCTCTGGAAATTAGCTTAGAAATGAATTGACAAACATCAACAAGAATATGCCTTCCCTGGGAAAAATGAGAATATTGAGGGCATTTTCATGAATTCACATTTTTCTTGTGTAGCCAATTAAGGACAATATTGAGAGTAATGACTCGATGGTGATTATGTCACATGAGGTGTATCATGCCATGAACAAGCTGTCCAACAACAAAGCAAGTGGCTTGGATCATATCTCTGCTGAACATCTTAAGTATGCGAGTATGAGGATAGCTCCTCTCCTAGCTATTTGTTTTACTGGCTTTATGATTCATGGCATGTTACCAGACTCAATGTTGTCTGTCCTGTTAGTGCCGGTTATTATGGACAAAGCGGGTAAAGTAGGCAGTCTAAATAATTACAGGCCCATAGCTTTAGCCAGCATATTGTCAAAAGTATTAGAAAGAGTTCTGCTGGATAGAATACATGAGTTTGTTAACTCCACAGATAACCAGTTTGGCTTTAAAGCTAAATATGGCACTGACTTATGCATATGCCCTAAAGGAGATTGTAAACAAATATAGAGGCAACAACTTTTCAATCCTTATGTGCTTTATTGATGCTTCCAAAGCCTTCGACCGTGTTAATCACAGAAAGCTGTTTGGTAAAATGTGTCAAGGGGTGCCTAAATACATTGTGAGAATACTGGCCTACTGGTATGCCCACCAGACTATGCAAATAAAATGGGGCAATAGGGTCTCAGCCCCATTTGGGGTTAGCAATGGTGTTAGACAAGGGGGAATTTTATCACCAGTCCTTTTTAATCTATATATTGATGATCTGTCTAAACAATTGAAAGCCTGTAACACTGGGTGCGTGATTGGTAATATTCTAGTGAACCATATTATGTATGCAGATGATCTTGTGGTCTTTAGTCCATCTAGCGCTGGTCTCCAGCAGCTCCTTACTGCATGTTCCGTGTATGGTTTGGAACATGACATTAAATATAATGCCAGTAAGAGTGCTGTTATGGTCTGTAGAAGCAAAGAGGATAAAAGCCCTAAAATATCCTGGTTTTTAAATTGTCTGACAACAATCTTAGTGTCTGTAATAAGATAAAATATCTAGGGCATATTTATTACAGAACAAATGACAGATGATGAGGATTATTTATAGGCAACGACGCATGCTGTATATACAGGCGAATATCCTCTTGCGTAAATTTGGTGCGTGTGCAGATGTGGTGAAGATGTCACTATTTAGAGCATACTGCACACCCCTCTACATTGCGCACCTGTGGTCGAACTATTTAAAGACAAGTATGCAGAGACTAAAGGTTGCATATAACGATGCCATGGGATCACTGCTAAGGCAACCAAGATGGTGTAGTGCCAGTAATATGTTTGTGGCTGCAGGAGTCAGTACTCTAGAAGCTATCCTAAGACAACACATGTATAAATTCATTTGCAGGATAAATTACTCTAAAAATGAGCTTATTGTGGCCTTGACAAACATAAGGGTTAGCCATAACACGCTACGAATCCCAGTTGTGGAGACACTGGTATCGTTGTCTCGTTGTACGACATTGATCATTTTTTACTCTGGATTTTTAACTTAAGTATTGTGGGTTTTTTTTTTTTTTTTTAAAATATATAATTATGATGTTTTTATGTGATTTACCATGATTTTATATATATTTATGATATTTGAGATGCAATGCATTTTTTAATGTAATGTTGCCCCTTGTCTGGACCTTGAGTCTATAATAAAGTTATTATTATTATTATTATTATTATTATTATTATTATTATTATTATTATTATTATTATTATTATTAAGGCTGATCATTTCTATTTTATCATGGAACAGCAAGTGAAGAGAGTAATCATGATGGTTGTGAGACACCAAGGCTGACGATGTTCATCACAGAGGTACCTGCAGAGATCACCATGATATATTTTACCTGTGAAGTTAAATAACAAGAAGACAGACACAAAAAGTTGGAGTAACTCAGCGGGCAGACAGCATCTCTGGAGAAAAGAAATAGGTGACGTTTCGGGTCGAGACCATTCTTCAGACTTTTCCGATTGAAAATAATAACCTGGCCAGAGAATTGGATCAGGCTGAGATATTCCAGGGAAAGGACAGTCTGAGTCTGGAGTCTATGTGAGATGTCTATTATGATTGCATTAGTCAAGGGCATCACTTGAACAGTGAACTGATTTTTTTCAGAACAAGGGGACTATTATAAACTTTCATGACAAGCACTTTAGACAAAGAATCCCTTAAATGTTGGAACAGAAAGACAGTGCCATTTCAAAGGAGTTTCAGCACAGCTTTTCCATTACAGAAGTCCACAAACATGGTGAGAAGCATAAGGCTCAAGATGTTCTGGAGTAATACCAATTAAATCTGGCACAAACAATATGATGAAGGAGATTAGCATATGTGTTCTGGAGAAGAGCATGGTATCTGCAAGACTTTTGCTATTTTCAGAAGAGCTGAATGACCTCTATCAAATATAGACTGAGATGGATACTTTAAGAAAATAGCATTGCAATGAACAGCCAGCTCAAAAGCTGCGTGAGATGTTACAGAGATATAAACTCACATACACTGTAGCTAGAGTGCAGTGAGACAAACTGATAACAGATAAGGCAGAGAAAAAAGCCTTGGAGACTATCCAGAAAGAGAAAATCAGAGATGCTTTGTGACTTTAAAAATCAACAGCTAGAAAGAGGAAAGGTCCAGTATGCATGAGTCACAGTGGGAGTCATGGCACAAGGTGCAATGGAAATGGATGTATGAATTAAACAGGTTTAAGAAGCAACTGAAATAAAGATGAATATGAATTAGTGTACTGTATTCAGAAATGTACCAAATATAATGTATAATTATGACTACTGTGGTAGTTGACGTTAGCTGGGTGTTGTTTTATTGTTGGTTTGGGTTTACAAATGACACAGGAAGATAGTGGTCAAGTATGTAATTCCATGCATTCACAGTCATGAAGATGACTAATTAAAGACATAGGTGCTGAATAGGAAGTAAGACAAGGGTTTCATGAGCAAAAAAAAACAAAAAGCTGACGGAACTCAGCATAGATCAGTCTGAAATAGGGTCCAGACCCGAAACATCATCTATTTATTTCCTTCCATAGATGTTGCCTGACATGCTGGGTACTGTCAACATGTTGTTTATTGTCAAAGGTTCCAGCCACAGCAGTCTCTAGTGTCTCTGGACTTTCATGAAGTCCATCTTAAGAAATAATCTATTAGAATTATAGGAATATAGAGTGGATATTTCAGAGGTCAATACATGTTGCATTCACGAATCCACAATTGAATGTATAGTTTGCTGAAATTGCAATTATATATTAATAGAAATAGTTAATTAATTACATCCTGTTATCTGTGTAAAGAATTGCTCATTTGAATGGGCTTAGTCTCTATAGTGTACTCTTAAAAACTGATTATACCATGTGGTATGACTTTTGATATGTTGTTGTAACAGGTATAGAAACAAGAGAAACAAGTTCAATCAATGGCTAGATGCATGCAATCGCATGCTGGTGTCTCCCGAACCTCAGGAATCGAGCCGCAGAAAGCAGATCACACGTGTTTGTACGCACTCAGACACTGAGATCTGAGGTACTCATTCACCAGGGCAGATAAAAGGATAGACCTTACTCTGAACATGTTGTTATCATATTGTTTATCATATTGTTTACAGTGTACTATGTTAACATATTCTGTTGTGCTGCAGCAAGTAAGAATTTCATTGTTCTATCTGGGACATATGACAATAACACACTCTTGACTATTGACATCAATCAGACAGAGGTTGTCTAACAATCTGTCCCTGTTGCACCAATGTGTCTTGCCATAATAAAGCTACATGATAAGATTCTGGTAAACGTGGACATCTTTCCACATCTTGGTAGCCACCACTCAGTGAAAGCCAACATTAATGATACAATGCACCACCATAGCTTTTGGTCAACTGAGGGTTTGACAAAGCAGTATAGGGCATCAAGGTTCCTTACCCTCCTTTAAAGTTCTCTGACATGGACCACCTACAACAGATATCTCAAAGCACTGGAAAAATACTATCAATGCTTCTCTGTAAAGTTCTTTAAATTCATTAGAGGGATAACCCATCCAATGTCAGCATCCTCTCCCTTGCCAACATCCCAAGTATTGATGTCCTAGTTCAAAGTAACATTAGCAAATTTGCAGATGACACGAAGCTGGATGGCAGTATGAACTCTGAGGAGGATGCTATGAGATAGTTAGTTATGCAGAGAAATATAGTTGTAGAGCCCCAGTGAGACCACACCTGGAGTATTGTGTGCATTTTTGGTTCTCTAATTTGATGAAGGACATTCTTGCTATTGAGGGAGTGCAGCATAGATTTACACGGTTAATTCCCGGAATGGCGGGACTGTCATATGCTGAGGGAATGGAGCAGCTGGGCTTGTACACTCTGGAGTTTAGAAGGATGAGAGGCAATCTCATTGAAACATATAAGATTGTTAATTGTTTGGACACACTAGAGGCAGGAAACATGTTCCTGATGTTGGAGGAGTCCAGAATCAGGGGCCCCAGTTTAAGAATAAGGAGTAAAGGGCCTGTCCCACCAGCATGCAATTGCATGCATCTAGCACGACCAAACGTGGTCGCTTGAGGCGTACGGCCTTGCGGGGCCGGTCCTACTTCGATTGGCGGAGGTGTATGGAGTTGTGCGGGGCTGGTCCCGACATCGCGCGGGGCTCCAAAAATCGGCCCGCAGGCGCATTGTGGGGCGTACGCGGTGTCTCAACGGGTGTATGCAGCATCTTGACAGCGTATGCCTAGCGCGTGGCGTTGCGCGATGATGTCACTGCTCGGTGTGCCGTTGCATGATGACGTTACCACCCGATGCCGTGCGACATTGAAATTCAGTCGGCCCACCTCCTGCCCAGCTGATTGGTGAGTATGATATCGGGACCAGACGCCTCTGCGGTTCGAATTGGGACCAGCCCCGCGAGGCCGTACGCCTCAAGTGACCACGTTTGGTCGCGCTAGATGCATGCAATCGCATGCTGGTGGGACAGGTGAGGAAACACTTAGAACGGAGAAGAGGAAACACTTTTTCTCACAGAGAGTGGTGAGTCTGTGGAATTCTCTGCCTCAAAGGGCGGTGGAGGCAGGCTCTTAAAAATGGCGGAGTCAGGGAATATGGGGAGAAGGCAGGAACGGGGTACTGTTTGGGGATGATCAGCCATGATCATATTGAATGGCGGTGCTGGCACGAAGGGCCAAATGGCCTATTCCTGCACCTATTGTCTATTGTCCAAAGTTACTCTCAATGTGCTACATTGGGCAGGTCTTTCAAATGCTCAATGCCAGATTCCTGAATCATTTACTCTATTTTGAGCTCTGCCATGGGAGATTACCAAACAGAAAAAAAAAGACTCAAGGATGTGCTCTAAGCTTCCTTGAAGAAATGCAACATCCCCACTGACTCGTGGGAATTTATGGGAAAGTGAAGAAGGAGCATTCCAGATGGTATTGTAAAGCTCAAAACCATGAACAGAATCTGACAGAAGCACAGCACAAGCTGTAGGCAAAGTGGATCACTTCACCAACTACCCACTAATCCTTGCCCATCAGAGAAAAAGTCTGCTTCGTTGTCGAGAGTATTCAAAATAATATATTGTGTTTTAGAATTAGAGGGAACTCAGTGATATGGGGAAAAGAGAGTAAGATTGACGATTGTCTATTTTGTCAAAAGCTTAATGCAAGAGTAATCTGCTCCAATTCTTTTTCCTATGTCATTAAATGCTTAGGATACTAAGATCAGAATCTTGTAAAAATTCAGATCCTCACATTTCATGCAAATGCAATTAAATTCCTTCAAGTAATCAAGGTAACTCCCATTGAGAATTCTATTCTTATGGTTTATAATCAATATCTCAAGTTTGAAAATTAGTCAAACCAAGCCTTTAATTTCTGGATAACTATTATGGGACAAGTAATCCAGCAAAACGTTTCAAAAAGCATTAAAAGAATACAGATTCCGAAAATTCCTTCAAAGAGCACACTGAACGGTAGTGCCTCCACTCACTTTATGGTGGCAAGTATGAAGATGCTGAAATACCACATTAAGTATATGAACAAAATGAGCAACTGCTAACTTCCTATTTTTATTTTCCCCAAAATGCCTAGATTTTCTTTTTTTTTAATCTATTTTATCTACCGTTCCTTTTGATCTAACGATAACTACTAACAAAAAGCAAGATTGGCATCAATACAACAATGTTCAAGACAGTATAAAATAGTGCAGAAGCTGTAAATGTGAACTGGAAACAAAAAATGCTTGAAATACTCACCAAATCAGGTGGCATCTATAAGGGGAGAAACAGAATTCATGTTTCAGTTCGATGATCTTTCCTCTGTTCAATAAATTATACCTGCTAGATTCATTATTTATTATTAATATTCTGATATTTATTCTGAAACCTAAATCTGGTGTTTGCTCCACTGCAAATTTATATGGCAAATTTGTTGAAGCAATGTAATACCTGACAGACACGATGTAAACCCCTAACGTTTGAGGAGGAACAGTACCCATATTGAAGGATACAATCTGGTAAATAATACTTGCAAAAATCTACAAAACTTCCGTATTGTAACAAAACTTTCTGGTGACCCCCATTTTCTAGGAGACTCTAAAGATCACCCCCCCCCCCCCCCCCCCCCCCCCCCCCCCCCCCCCCCCCCCCCCCCCCCCCCCCCCCCCACCCCCCCCTAACCCCCTATATTGATTGTACTATATTTTTTACAACCCCACCCCCCCACCCCCCCCCCCCCCCCCCCCCCCCCCCCCCCCCCCCCCCCCCAATATAAATCCCCCCCCCCCCCCCCCCACAAACCCCCCCCCCCCCCCCCCCCCCCCCCCCCCCCCCCCCCCCCCCCCCCCCCCCATAGAAAGATAATGAATATACCCCCACAGTTTGTTTAAAATGTAATAACCCAATTTCTGTGATTCTTTTGTAAATATAGATTTATTTTATTTTTCCTTTCATCTCTAAAATGTTTATAACAGTTGGTGAAGCTGTCAATAGAGCAGCACTCTCCAAGGATATATTTAGTTTTAAAGGCCCAGTGACTGACATCTAAACAAATTAACACTTGCCTTGGTTCCGTCTGATCGACATTGGCCAAAATGTTGAGGTCAACATCAAAGTGTCACATGAACATTCTGTCATGGGCCATTGCAAATAACAACCTCGTCAGCAAGGGAAAAAATAACGTCAGTAGATATAATTCTGATTAGTTCTAACATGTTTTCATTTTATAAAACCTATTGCAAGATATTGATTATATATACTTGGAAATTGGTTGGTGAACATATATTTTTCGAATTTTGCTCCAGCTAAATCACCTCAAAGTTGTTATTTGTAAAATACTTGGTGTTGTGGATAGTGGCTTTGTGGCATTACTGTATATATTTTATCAACAGCACATTTCATTCTTTCCAGCTTTACTTTTCAGTCTCACACAAAGCGTCTTTGGACTGGAAAAGTGGTAATTTGTGTTTTTCTCTTTTGCGCAAAATGATGCTGCCAATGCCTTGCCAAAGTGTTTCCATGCATTTCTGTTTAATCTTCTGCCTATAATGTATAGAGAGTTGGGTGCCAGATTTTCAGTGGTCGGAAGGGGATGCTCATCAGGGTACATTATTGTGGTAAAATGAGGGTGGAACACAGGAAAAGAAAATTTGTAGTTGGAAGATGGGATAATTTCACATGTAGATATGGAAAAAATGTTTGAAGGGTATGTGAAAGGATTAGGGGGGGTGAATAAAAGATCAGACTGACAGGTATATGTACCTGAGGGCTTTGATCAGACTGGACTTCATTTGGCAGGATGTATGGAGAGCATGATCAGAGGGGTCATAGGAGAGATGACTGTTGCATGGAGTTGTTGGCAGGATGATAATTGAGCCTGATAATAACCTTTAGAAAATGTTGTCACCTCCATCCTTCTCTCGCAGCTCCCATGATGAACAATGAATCCCTACTGTAAATGATCCAATTTCAGGCTGGTAGATACTGGATCCAATATTTTATCACATCTGTTTCTGTATCTCAATCAATTTCTCATGAAGGTTCTCTGATAGGAGGACTTGTTCCTCTTCTTATATATGCTGCTTGACTTGCTGAGGTTATCTGTTTATGTTTCAGATTTACCAGCACTGATTTTCTAAAAACAATGTCTTCTTCTTAATACCGGATGTTCACTTCCAACAAGCTTTCCTATACTACAATGGAGTTTAATCTACAGAACACAGAGGAAGTGGTCCAACCTGATGGGGGTCATTCATTTCTGCTGCAGAAAGTATAGCCCGCGGAAATAGGCCTACAACCCACACAAGTCTGTGCCTGAACACGTTGCCAAGTTCAAACCAACAGTACTCATCCATTTTCATGTGATGCATATTTCTCCATTCCCAGCAAATAATCTCCGAGCCTATACCAAAAAGCCTCTATTGGATTCTGCTTCCACCACCCAGCCTGACAGCACATTCCACATTACCACACGCTGTTAAAATAATTACTTGGACTTGCACATCTCGCTTCAAAATGTCTCACTCACTCTTAATCTTTAAAGCTTATGCCCTTAATCAAATGGGAAAATGGTTTCTCATGTCTTACTACCTTACACTACTCCATAATATTTATATACTTCTCTCGTCCTCCTCTGCAAACCATAACTTGGGACCTACATCTATGCCATGACCGCAATTCAATCACCCGCATCACCTTCAAAAAACAAATCAAGTTTGTTAGACATGACCGGGCCACAGACAGTCATAATTAATCCCCTTTCATTCTCTAAATGCAAGTTAATACTAACAAAGAATCAGTCTCAAATAGAACCCTCTGCCACTGTGGTTCACAGCCCAGAATTTCCTGGATTTTATCTTCTACCTTCCCCTTTCCTTAACAAAAGGAAAACATTTGCTGCTGCTCCTAGTACTCTAGGAACCTTGACTATGATGATGACAAGATACTTAGACTTCATCAATGTCTGCAATTCTCATCCCTTAGCTCGCTCTATAACCTGGTTTGATTATTGATGTCGTCTGGCTTTGAGGAAGAATTTATTTTTTCCATCTCTTAATTGTTTCATCAAGAGACCCACACCACCTCCTCTCTGCCTTGATCTCAAATTACCCTTCATTTTTAGTAATACCACGCTGATCGCAATACTTTCTTTCATATCCTTCTCGATTGTGAATACCCAAGCAAAGTACTCGTTAAAGAGACTTTTCTCTAGATCCTCTGATTCCAGGCAGAAATTCCCTCTTTTATATTTAAGAGGGGTGTTATACCAATCTACCTAGTTACCCTTAGTTTAGAAACAATATGTTAAAAAAGCCTTGGATTTTCTTGAATCTGATCTTGAAAATGAATCCCTTGGTCGTTTTGTCTTTGTTGATCTGTCATTGAGTTATATCTGCTTGCTACATATATTCCTCAAATCTCTCGTCCCTGGATTTCATCATTCGCCGCGAAACCTTAAAAAGTTCCTTTTTTTTAAACTGATTACAAACTTCTCTGGGCGTATTCTTCAGATTTTCCCTTACCTTGCTATCGCATCCTCCTCGTTATTGGGAATGGAAGATGCCAGTCTGTACAACTAATTCTCGCTAGTCCTTTAAATGAGACTCACATGGTTGTCCAGATGTATGGATTACTAAATAACGGCGGCTGCTCACAACCCCCTTTACCCCTTTCCTCCCCCTAGCCCTTGCCTAACGCCTAATGTGTAATACCCAGCCTTATTTCCCAAAATACTTTTCCACAAACCCCACCACCGTTTACTCAGTGGATCTGAATGTTAAGAAACGAGAGAAATGCATGTGTATGTGACACCAGTTAGGGGCTGTGTACCCACCTTGACCTCTCCCCCCCCCCCCAATAACCTACTGCATATCACACTACTACACAATACAGTGGCACAGCATAGAGTTGCTGCCTTACTTGCCGTCCAGAGACCAGGGCTTGATCAGACTACTGGTGTTGTCTGCTGTCTGAGTTTTGTTATGTTCTACCCAGGAGCCCAGCGTGGGTTTTCTCCTGGACTCTCTCCCCGTTTACCTCCCACATTAGTCCAAAGACATACAGTGTTTGTAGGCTCTAATTTGCTTTGTAAAAAAAAAAATGTAAATATCTATTGTAGTGCGGAGGATAAGAGTTAGTGTGAAGAGAATGCTGGACAGTGGGCTGAAGGGCTCTGTGTTCTACCCCCCTTTTCACAGTATCTCTAAATAAAGCTTAAATACAGGTCCCATTTCCAATGCATTGCCCACTATATTCCAACAGTCAGATTTCACGATATGAGACCTTGGATAGTTATCTCTGGAATTATCTTTCGATCACTTGAGGTAGGTGTATTCATAAGCCCATTTTCTTGTTATAAATCTGAGACATAGACAACATAGTGCATTAAGGATGCAACACAAACTTTTTCTTCTGAGAAATCTTCCCAATAACTACCAGCATAAATGAACACATTATCTGTGTGCTTTTCCCAGGCCAACAGTCCCTGGCTCAATACTTTGATCCATATACTCTACTAATTTGATGCAATACCAATATCCTCAAAGCAATCCAAAGTATCCACCCATTATTCGAAAATCCAGCCATCTCCCACATATTTGTGCCAGATTTGCAAAAGGCTTCATAATCACACTTCAGATGTACCCACAAGAAGTTAAATGATCCTTGACCCACATCTCTTGTCTGATGAAGAAAGTGTGTGAGATCTTTCTAAACCCATACCAGTAAAGTCCTGAATTATTTATATAGTTGTCCAGAATTGCAGTTCCTCCGTCACACAAGTTTCACCAAATTGCCAACTGTTTTTTCCTAGGATGAAATCTAAATTACAATTTGTTCTTTTGCTGTACTGTAGGAGTCTGTTTGCTGTTGAATGCATATTTTGACAGGCACACCCGCCATTATGCAAAATAGATTTGTGGGAGTCTAAAGTGATTGTTTTTATTATTCAATGATAGACCATTGCATTTGTGTACTACACCCACATAGGAAACGACAACATGTCCATAATGCTCAAGCAGACATCATACTTGTAATTTGTAAAATTAGACAAAATTACTGATCCAGGCTGGACAATTAAATAAAAATATCACATTCTAATATATTTCAGGAGTTCACTCGATCTGTAATGTTAACATTGTTTCCTCCTGCATGCTGCTTTGCTGACTGCTGCTGAGTACTGATAGTACAGTATTCCTAAGTCTTTGTTCAAATATGTTTTATCACAATCAATCTTAACACATTACTAACATCTACATAACTGATGGAATCCTCAATTCTCGCCCTATAATTCCAGTAATATTCTCACCACCTTACCTTTAGGACCATTGTCACAGAAACACAGGATCTCTCGTCTGTCACATATGTATTTTGTTTTGAGCACATTATGTTGTTTAGGTGTTTGGTTTGAATTAGGTATTTTAGGCTAATTACTCTCTTGAATTTAGTTTTTTTATTCGTGTCTAGTCCTTGACATTGTATGTATTTTTTTCCCTGCGTTATGCGTAGTGTGGTTGTGACAACGTAATAATTTTTCCTACTTCATTGTTTAAAATATTTTGAACCATTCCATTAATTTGTCCATTTGATGCCCAGTGAAAGGTCTGCATTGTAAACATGTGCCCTGCCTCCACGCCTTCGTGTTTTTTGAAGAATATTTTAAATTAAACTTTCTAGTTTCGATTCATCAATTTCCCATTTATTTATCGTAAAAATATTTGAATGATTTCTTCCGGTCCTTTTGGAGGCCATGATTCTTTGATTGAGATTACAGAATAACATCAATATTTAAATATTACAGATCGTCTTGATGCTTAGGAGATGTTGTTTCAATTCATATGGCTTTTAATTATAGCGGAACTTTGTGTTATCCCTGTACAATTTTATGTTATGTTTATTTAATGTTGTGTTCGGTTAAAGCGATGTATTTTTAAAGGGAGACCAACCTACTGAGCATGCCATCTGCTTCACTCGATTAATCGAGAGAACATGAAGTGGATTGTTTCCACGCTGTTGTCTGACAGTTACCAATACTCAGCATTTTCTCCTGTTAATATCAGCAGACATATCCTTCCTGCTTTTCCGATAAGAGAGAAAAAAAAACATACTGTTCACTTCCTTCCGCCAACTACTGATGACTATTATTTTAAATACGATGCCGCTCACAACAGTCCTGGCACCACGATATCCCAGCCTCCTAATGTGGGAACCCCTCAGTGAACACTCGACTGTGTTGCATTCACGCGCGCCATGACCTATGCAGTACGCCACCCAATACATCAACCATGGTCGGGGCAGCGGCGAGGCCACACTGTCAGCTCGGCGAGGATCGCAGGCAACGTGTCTTCACAGCGCCGGGTAGAATGGCGGATCTCGGCTCACGACGAAGACTTCTTCCATCATTAGTCATCAATTACCCTGACAGAAAACGCACAAGTGTTCAGGTAAGAAGCCGTGGTCTGCTGGACTCGCTGCCTGATGGCGCGAACAACCCCCGTCCGCCGGTTTCGGGCGGTTGTGGGAATGGCCAACGCTTCGCCAATGCATGATGCCGGGGCCGGAGCTGGAGCGAGTTGGACGTGCATTGCCGTATCTCTGGGAAAGTCATGTGCATGTTAGTGTAGGGCGGGCGAGCGGAGCACCGGCTTCTCTAGTGTCCGTTGAGGAGAACGTCTGCCTGTTGATGACTACGGGACACTCGGGTGTCGAGTTTTTGCTGGTTTAGTCTTTCTTTTTGCTACATGCTTGCTCATTTGAGTTTTGCTAGGTGTCATTGCATGGGGGCTTCGCTTTCCTTCCTTCCATCCTTCATTCTTTCCAGGACAACATAGTTGTAGGGTGGGCTCCACAAGTTTACAGCTTATAGCATATTCTTTAGGGATCAGCGGTGTTTCAGACCGTGATTCGTTCCTAACGTGGTGTGTGTGTGTGTGGATAGTAGTTTCGGTAGATGCAAAAAATAATAATCACCTATACTTTTTTGCCCCAATAAATCTGCCGTTCGTTGAAGCTAGAATTTGACTAAAGTTCGGAGGGTTGGAATTGGGGTGCTAAGGGGAACTAAAAACGTATATTTAACTGTTTCCTCTTTGCGGTCAATTGGAGTTGGCTTGTTGTATTTTCACAATTCGTTACAAATCAGGGGGACAGTTGATTCTAGCAATGTGGGGGGCATGCTTGCGTAACTCGGGATAATTCTTATCCATCGTTATGCCTTATGCGAGTGGATCTTTGGGAAGAAGATGACGTGTAAGCTAAATCTCTAGTTTGTAGCCACTTTCACAATCGGGTGACATGTGCTCTAAAACTCAGCATTCGTATTTTCTTCAAAGAGGTGTAACTGTGGAATGTCCAACAGGTTGAATTCGCGAGTTACAAGGCCTTTTTTCCAAAGTCCTCTTGCGTTTACAGGGTCATGTTGGAAAATTAGGCATACCTCTTTATAATCTTGTATAGTTTTCCTGGAATGCGTTATAGGTTTTGTTTTTATTGGTTTATGACCATTGAGTGTGAGCTTGCGCAGGGCGTTATTGTTTTTGCTATGATTCTATCTCCATACATTTGCATGTGACCACCCGCAAGAAAAATATAAAAAAAAAAAAAAATAAATCTATGATAAATAAATGCTAATCATGGCTTACGAGGATTAATTTCGATATCAAGTTTTATAAACTGTAAACTCCCCGAATAAATGTATCACTTGCGTAAGAGATGCGAGCACCGGGTGTGATGAAAGACAGTTTGATAATGTGTCCACATGAGAGAGCTTGCTGAGCAAACCGACGAATGCTGACGTCTTCTGCTTTACTACTGGGAGCTGGAGAGAATGAACCCGATGCCACTGCCATTTTCTAGGCACCACACGCTGCGCATCTCAAGTAGAGCGGCCCACATAGTGACTGCGTATCTCTCCGAGTAATTAAAAACAAACCTCTTGTTTTATGTATTGTTAGGAATGTCATATGAACGGGGTTTTATTACATGCGATTCGCGCTTTTATCTGAAATACCAGGACGGTTCCGGCAAAAACGTGCATGCCGTTCTGTATATAGGTCCAGTACAATCAGTGCAATGTCCGGGTGCAAATTGTAACAAATGATGTAGATGCTTTGTCCCAAATTAAACTGCTTTTTGTTTCTGACCTAGTGGGTAGTAAGGCCTTTCTAGGTGTGGTTGCTGCCGATATATCTAAGGGTATTCTGTTTTTATTTTGGACTAAGTGCGAAAAGCTCGTTTTTTATTTTAGATGGTCCATCTCCAGATTTGTGTACTCCTTCGACCACTGGGGGCCAATCCTATGGAATAGTGTTAGTGTTGGGGGGTTATATTTTAGTGCTATTTTTTGATGAATGGTGGTTGCTGGCTTCTGGAATTGTAACAGGCAAGCTGAAGAGAAAGCAACAGCCAGTATTTGGAAAGTCTTTGAAAACAATCAAGCCATTATACCACCATTGAAACTGATGGGTGGGTTACAGTAACTAAGCCGTTTTGGGCTTTAAAGGAGTCTCAATTTAAAAATGTGAGCTTAGGTTGGAAATAAGACTTGGAAAAATTACACTGATGGGTGGCATGGGTTTTATTGAGTAATATTGAGCAATAGGTGAGAAGTATTTATTTCATAATTTGTCGTGGGTTTTATTCTGTAGGTTCTCAAATTCCTTTTATAAATAAAGGGGCCCCGTGAACAGACCATAGCATGAGCAGGCTTTTGGTGTCAGTTGCTGACAGTGGAATATTTGAGCAGTGCCAGGAAGGAACTGCAGATGCTGGTTTACACACTGAAGATAGACACAAAATGCTGGAGTAACTCAGCATATGACAGACAGCATCTCCGGGGATGAGAAGGAATGGGTGCGGTCGTTTTGGGTTGAAGAACCCTTCTCGGGAAACTTGGACAAACTTGTTCCTCCCTTTTATTTCCCAGATTCACCAACATTCTACAGGAGATAAAGGGCTTCCAAGGGACTATGATACAACAGTGTCGTTGTGATTAAACAAGATATAACTCAGTTATACTTTGAATAAGGGCAATCTGAAAAATCATTCAAAACTTCACTGTCTCTTCATCTCATCATTGTATTTGTTGAATATCGTCCCTTGGAAGGTGGGGTTGCTACACTCAGACCCTTGGAATCTTGCATTTCTTACAACAATAAAATGCACTGTTGCTGCATTCATGGATTAGAGTCATAGAGTGATACAGTGTGGAAACAGGTCCTTCGGCCCAACTTGCCTGAACCGGCCAAAATGTGCAAGCTACTCTAGTCGCACCTGCCTGCATTTGGTCCATATCGCATCAAACCTGCCCTATCCATGTATCTGTCCAACTGTTCTTAACAGTTGGGATAGTCCTAACCTCAACTACCTTCTCTGGCAGCTTGTTGCATACACCAACCACCCTTTGTGTGAAAATACTACCCCTCAGATTCCTATTAAATATTTTCACGTTCACCTTAAAACTATGTCCTCTGGTCCTTGATTCCCCTATTCTGGGCACGAGAATCTGTGCACTTACCTGATCTATTCCTCACATGCTTTTGTACACCTCAATATGATCATCCCTCATCCTCCTGTGCTCCAAGGAATAGAGTCGCAAACTACTCAACCTCTCCCAATAGCTCAGACCCTCTAATCCTGGAACATCCTCGTAAATCTTCTCTGTATCCTTTCCAACTTAACAACATCCTTCCTATAACACGGTGCCCAGAACTGAACACAATGCTCTAAATGAGGCCTCACCAACATCTTATACAACGGCAACATGACCTCCCAACTTCTGGACTCATTATAAACGTGAACTATCTGTCACTGTATGTATAATCTCTCTCCGAACTGTTGCCTTGCTGTGGCCAATGTAAACCTAGATATAAATGTCTACATTCATAACTTGACATATATAAGTTTAACAAAATATATTGCATTAACCCTTTGTCACTGAAGTGGACATCAATTTAGTTTAAAGGCAAACATTTGAAATATCCCAGATTCATTGTTTTCTTACTTCCATTATCAAAACCACTCCTTACACTCAAAACCTGTTCATCCAATTCTAAACCTGTCTTCTTTCTTTTAACAGAACTCAATTTTGTATATTCTCGAGCTCACATAGTATTATGTGAACAATATAAGGACTCATCCTGGTATGGTGTCTCCAATATGGCAGGAGATGGTGGGCTCTTGAATAGAGATAGGAAAAAAAATGTGGGGTTACAATTGAAAAAAGAGAACGAGAAGGCTTCAGTTGAGAGATGAAACAACATGAGTTGGTTTGGACAGAGAGTCCACTGATGTGATAGCTGATGTCTTTGTAAATTCTCCACTTTGCTCCAGCATGAGTGTCCCTTCCAATGACAGAATTTGTAAGCTGGAACATGAGGTTTAATGATGAGTTTGGAGACATTTGTAAATAAGGGTGAGGAATTTGACTTCAGTGTGAGGGCAAAAGATTCCATTGGACAGCACTGGTACAATATGCGTGGTGGAAAGAAGCACAACATTGGATATGGTGGTGGAGTTCTCGGTCACATTTTTACTCATAGCAATGACATGACTATTGCAATAACAAAATATATTTTCTCAAGAGAACATTGGCTGTCATCTCAGTAAGGTTTATATGACTTTAGCTAAGCAACTGTGCTGACAGATAGTAGGTGTATTGATTAATAAAATATGTGTAACCTTTTATCACATTGAGGTCATCTGCTTTGTAAAACAAAGTATTGATCACGTTGATCTATATTAAATCACACCAACTTCAGGTTGGTTAAGACACAGAGGATCAACGGGTTAGAAAGTGCACCAAGTAGGTTCTGTTCAAAGGTGACCTCTCATATTTTAGTAATGCAAAGAGGAAATGTTAAAGGACGCAGTTGAGCTGAAGTACGAATGTATAGTATGCTTTCTAGCATGCACTACTGCAGAATCAAATTGCTTCACCACAGTCAGCAAGTTCTTTGCTTGCCCTACTTAATTTTCCATAAAACCTAGAACTAGCTCAAATGTAAATTACACCAGGAGGGGGGACAGGATTGTAACATTACAGCAGGCTTATTATATAATATGGATGAAACATTGACCAAGTAAAGTATCATGTTTGGAAAGGAGGATTATTTTCCGATTTTGCATTCTTAAGCCATAATACATAATAGTCCAATGAGTTTAAAATTTTAGTAATATTTTAATTCAAAACTTAAGTTGTTTATTTCCTGCAGTTAAACAATTCCTTACATTTGTTTTTTCTGTTCATTTATAAAATGATCTTGTTGCCATGTGTGGCAGGTTGGATTGCCACAATAGTAAATGGTTTTCAATGTGATATCTGGTAGGAAAACTTATAAATGTATACCTCGGATAAGCATAGCCAATACACAGCTACTGCCAATGCTTTTGTAGATTGCAAATGGACATGTTGGAAAGAGGGGATGAAAAGGAATTGATTTGTTCATCAAATTATTTGACTGCCTTCATTGTGACTGATTTTTGTTTCAAAATACAAAAAATGAATGTCACCATTTCTATGAAATGCTTGTTTTATGCTATTGTTTTGAAATGTTATGAAGTGTGACAATGTTAATTTCTTGGCTTTTATTTACCTTACATCTCTTCCATAATCAAACATATTTATTAGTTTGTTTAAGATGCCCATGTTGCTTAAGTGGTGGAAGTTATTTGGGATTGGGGTGGTTATATTTAGATAGCAGATTTCATGACATAATGGCATGAAGTAATAAGTTACAATTGTGCATGGGTGTAGAAGTGCTGAAGTACAGTAAACATACATTAGTTTGTTTAAGATGCGCATGCCACTTCAATGGTGGAAATTATTTGGGGTTGGGGTGCTTTAATACACATACAGTAGATAGCAGCTGGCATGTAATAGCGACATGAAGTACAATGTTACAATTGTTCATGGGTGTAGAAGTACTGAAGAAAGGTCTCGACCCAAAACTTCACCCATTCCTTCTCTCCAGAGATGTTGCCTGTCCCGCTGAGTTACTCCAGCATTTTGTGTCTGTCTTCGATTTAAACCAGCATCTGCAGTTCTTTCCTACAGTAAACCCTCATGTTTACGGACTTCTTTGCAACAGATTTTGGTTAGATCAGAAGTACCTGCTGATGCTACTCCTAGCTCACACCACCTCCTTGGCTGCTACAGCCCAGGTTTCTGTCACCACCCCTGGCTCGCGAGGTTCTGCGAGCCCTTCTTCATCCACTGCATGATTCGGTTGACGTGGCTGTTCTTGCTGCTCACTTTGACGCCCTTGGGGCAGCGCTTTCTTCAAGCCGCCGCCAAAGACAAGATGCACGTGGTCACTAAGGGGCTCACTCTACTCTCACCAGCTGCTGCCTTTTCCTCGTATTTAATGTGAAAGGCCACAAAGTGCTACAGTAGCTCAGCAGACTGAACCAGTCTGAAGAAGAGTCTCGACATCACCTATTCATGTTCTCTGGAGATGCTGCCTGACACGCTGAGTTACTCCAGCACTTTGTGTCCTTTTGTGTGTTAACCATCTTCTGCAATTTTATATATTTTACCTACATACATTGATAATACCTTACTCGGTTATAGCTGACAATCGGCATCAGACAATTCTCCCAATGCCCCTTCATGGTCCTTTATAACGAGGGTTTACTGTGAAGTATCTCAATGATACAACAACCAAGGTGAGGTATATAAATCCACACTGTTGAATTGTATCGACTGTAACAGTAATCTGATCTATTTGTTCTTATCAAACAAAGAAGAGGTTGGCTTAAAAAAATATCAAGCCACGTTCTGATAATTTTTTTGCATTAACGTGCAGCTAGTTCAAAATCGAAGAAAATATGCCAAACACATTGCGTGTTGTTTAGTGTTCTCCATTTCTGTCTTCAATGTTGCCTTTCTGAAGTTCTCTTGGTGAAGACAGTTCATGTACACTAAAATTTACACTTGTCTCATGCTTACTAATCTGGAAATAAAATAATGCGTCATGGGTTATATTTTGCAAAACACATTGTCACATTTTAATTCTCAGGATGCCAACCACAAGCCCATGTTTCACTTCAGTTTGAACATTCTCTTTTGTGCAATGTAAGAAATTCTAAGATTGTGAAATGCAGTTTAAACCATCTTAGAGCAATTGCTTCGTCAATAAACTGATGGACAGAGATTTCAAAGGTCAGGTAGATCATTTAATCCATTAAGTTCTGTCAGATGTTCTTCGAACAAACTGGAGTAATGCATAATATATCAGATAAAAAAACAGTTTAACTCAGTCAGTAAAACATTATTTTAGGTTTAGGTTTCTTCTTGTCATGTATACCGAGATACAGTGAAAAGTTTTGTTTTGCATGCTATCCAATTAAATCAGACAATACTATACAAAAATACAATCAAGAGAAACTCAAGTCCAATAATTATACCAAAGGGAAAGATAGAGTGTGCAATATAGGTCTCAGCACAGTAGTTTAGTTTAGTTTAGTTTAGAGATACAATGCGGAAACAACCCTTTTGGTCCAGTCCCGACCAGCGACCTCCGAACTCTAGCATTGTCCTACAGATAAGGGATAATTTTACCGAAACTGCACGTTTTTGATATGTGGGAGGAAATCGAAGCACCCAGAGAAAACTCACGCAGTCATGGAGAGAACATACAAACAATATCCAGACAGCATCCGTAGTCAGGATCGAACCCAGGTCCCTGGCGCTGTAAGGCAGCAACTCCACCGCTGCGCCACCATGCCTGCCCCAAAATACACCAGTACTTTGCAGTACATCTGTTCCATAGACAAAGTCCAATGTCACAATGGTGTAGAGGTGAATTGGACAGTACCCTAGCTTATGGAAGAAGTGTTTGAAGCCAGATAACAGAAGCGAAGAAGCTGTTCCAGAATGGTGTTGTGCACTTTCAAGCTTCTGTAACTTCCACCTGTAGTTGAAGCAATTATTAAGGAGCTTAAATAATTCAGTTTAAGAATTCTCAACTATTTATGGAAACCATTGATTTCTGTGTGGGAACATAAGAAAGAGGTGAAAATAAGAAAAAAAAATGTAATATATGCGTTCTTCTCCTTATTCCCATAAAGCTGGTTAAAATGTTTGTAATGTCATTTGTGGAAGGAAAATATTCTTTGGTTTTGAGAAGTATAAGTTTAAAGTACCATGTCAGTGGTAGTAGATGGAGAAGAGGAAATAAGATGGACCAAATGTCCCCCTTTGGGTTTGGCCAGCATGCTGATAATACAACTTGAGAACCGGGAGTTCTTAATACCAGGGTATCTATTCACCTGAACACTGGCAACATAATACAGATGCCAGAGATGGATGTGTCTTTCACCAGCTTGGTTCAGCCTTTGATAACTTTAGTTGTGACTTCTGAACCTCCCTATTCATATTCTACTGAATAATTGATCTGCACAATCACAATTTGGTTCCTTATTATTTTATAAATCTCAATCCTATCTCCTTATGTTTTGTTTATCTAACATAGTAGGCATACTGTCTGGCTAACAAAATTGCTCTAAATGCTGACATTAAAGGAATGTTGTTAATTTGTGGCAACAAGTTTGGAAAAGATTAAAACAGACTGGCATCTTGTGCATTACAAAAGGGACAGTGATAATGTGAGTTAATTAGTGAATCATTTGTGTTGAAACCAATTCCTATATTCCTCCATAGCTAGTTTCGCCATAGATCAACAAACAAAATAGTCCTGTTTGGCTTCTTTCTGACAAACAGCACAGTGGGTGTGCTATGGTATGAACATGTGACTGACAACTCCTTTAGTTTGGAAATTTGTGCTTCAGCTGTGTTGCATAAGTGTTCTGTAATGTTTGATAATGTGGCAAATTTGGCAGGATCTCACACTTGTTCCATATATGCTCTGACTGAACATGGAATCTCAGATATCCTCACAAATTATTTCTCCAGCTCTTGTCTCCATTTTTGGTTCTTTTTCAGCATACTTTCTTTTATATTACTTATACATTCTTGTTTAACTCCATACATGTACTTTTATATTAAAAACATATTTAAAATAAAAACAAGTCTGACTACTTTCAATAGCTCTGGTGAATGTGCAAAAGAATACTTGCACAAATTTATTTCAAAGCATTGCAGTAAAATGTGTTGGAAGTAATCTTTCTGTGTTCATTGATTTCTACGTTTAAAAAGTAATGATTTTGAAATGTGTGATTGTTTTCAGATACAGAGGTGTGAACTTTGGCCTTTGTAAGATCTTTGCTAAAGATCAGCAATGTAGGGTGAAAAATGATCATTATTTAATTGAATAACCCACAAGTACTTAATTATTTTCTAATTTTCTAATAAAATCTTGTCATTTCGCTCGTCAGAAGATGACTTGCTGGTTCTTACTTTGGAAAGGGCCAAGTGAGGGAGTATGGATAACCTATTATTGTCCTGTACCTGCTCTTACTTTTCCCAATGTCCCTGAGAGGACTGCCCACGCTGTGTACAATAGTCTTCTTGATTAGGTATAACCTGGAATTGATAAACTGCTGATATATTTGACTTTAATCATTTCACAAAATCACCACAACAGCATATTTGAAACTGAATATGGGAAGGAAAATGTAATGAACCACTGACAGGATGACCTGTCTGACACAAGTAATCAACAGTAAATCACTGCTCCTTCATTGTTTGAAGAATTTAGCCCAAAAATGTAGTTGTGAACATCATTTGCTAACTCCTGAACTGTTTGAATACCATTTTAGTACAGTTTCTTCAGAATATTTTACTTATGTTTTTAAAAATAAATCTCTTATACCCTTCAAGTACTGGGCCCAATGACCAAACACCCATGTTGCATGATGCTACACCTGGTTCATTATATCAACAGTCTTGTGGTAAGGAGAAGGAAGCCACTATTTTGACACTTGCTGGTGAGAATTATCATTGTCAACATTCAGTTCCTGTTATTTTAAGCTGTCATTAAATGGAGAGAACTTAAAATGGTAGAGTTCAAGGATGGATGGTAAACAGGACATGTTAAAGTTGTCAATGAAGGAACTGCAGATGCTGGAGAATCGAGGGTACACAAAAGGCTGGAGAAACTCAGCGGGTGCAGCAGCATCTAAGGAGCGAAGGAGATAGGCGACGTTTCGGGTCGAAAGTTGTCCGTGTGTCAAGTCCAAGTATTGGGAAAATTGGGTTAAGTTTTAAATACTTTTCTGTATTACAGATGTTACTATGGTGAATACAATTCCAAATAGCTATATGTGAATTATTGTTCAGATGCCTGGAAGGCATAATAATGAGTTGGACAAATGTATGTTCTTTCATGTTATTCTAATAGATAGTTGGTTCTCAGCACAAATATTTTACCTTACAAAGTACTGTCTGGCTGAAATGACAGACTTTAACTAACAGTGTTGCACTGTAAATTCTTTAGTGTTTGGTAAGCTTTCATTGTACTATAAATATTGTGAAAATATGTCAGGGTATTTTTCATGAAATAATATTTATTCACTACAAAATTTCCAATCTTGGAAAACATATAATAGTGTCAGTGTTGCCACTAACTACATTTGTTTCCGTTTTTGATACTTTCACCAAAGGACTGATTAATATTTGAAAATGCCAGCTCTAACATGTCAATCGTAGGATTATCCTTTCCTGTACAAACATAGACCAGGCAGCTGAATTCCAGCAGAGAGGCGTGAGTGACTTTCCTGGCGTCAAATCAGCATTTGGTTTGTGTGTGGTACCAAGGAACCCTGGTAAAACTGAAGTTAATGGACACAAAGGGGAGTTGTACCTTACACAAAGAATGATGATTATAGTTGTTTGAGGTGAATCATCCCAGCCCCAGGATATTGCTGAGGTGGTCATAAACGTCTCCATATACAACTACTTATTCGGCGAGTTTCCTTCCATCATGAGCACTAATCTTCACCGGTGATTGCAGATTGTTCAGTTCCAGCCACCAATTTCTTAACGACGAACTGTCCACCTCCAGTCATGGGCTGATTAATTGCCAAGTATTGTGTAGTTTATATGCCAAGCGATAATCATCTTTAATCAGAGGCACCCTAACCACCTACCCTTGACAATCAAGGCACTATTGTTAAGTTAGCCACTGTCAATATCCTGGGTTGTCACCATTATCTAGAAGCTTAACTGGACCAGTTAATATACTGTAAATATGGAGGCTACAGGACTAGGTCAGTGGTTGGGTATGTTGCAGGAAATGACTTACCTCCCGACTCCTTGAACTCTTTCGATCTACACAGAACAAGCGAGGAGTGTATGGAATGCTCTCCACCTGATGAAATAAGTGGCATTCGATGTATATTTACGCAGCTTGATTCCATATAGTAGTCACCAGCTTAATTGTCTCCCCTTTTTCTTACTAATAGTTTGAGACATTTTATGGGCTCAAAGAATAAACCTAGCAATTCAAAGAATAAACCTAGCAATTATAGACCTGTTAGTTTGACGTCAGTGGTGGGTAAATTAATGGAAAGGATACTTAGAGATAATATATATAAGCATCTGGATAAACAGGGTCTGATCAGGAACAGTCAACATGGATTTGTGCCTGGAAGGTCATGTTTGACAAACCTTCTTGAATTTTTTGAAGCGGTATCTAGGGAAATTGATGAGGGTAAAGCAGTGGATGTTGTCTATATGGATTTCAGTAAGGCCTTTGACAAGGTTCCCCATGGAAGGTTGGTTAAGAAGGTTCAATCTTTGGGTGTTAATGGCAGATAGCAAGATGGATTCAAAAGTGGCTGAATGGGAGATGTCAGAGAGTAATGGTGGATAGCTGTTTGTCAGGTTGGAAGCCGGTGACCAGTGGGGTGCCTCAGGGATCTGTGTTGTGTCCACTGTTGTTTGTCATGTACATCAATGATCTGGATGATGGGGTGGAAAATTGGATAAGTAAGTATGCAGATGATACTAAGATAGGTGGTGTTGTGGATAATGAAGTAGATTTTCAAAGTCTACAGAGAGATTTGGGCCATATGGAAAAGTGGGCTGAAAGATGGCAGATGGAGTTTAATGCTGATAAGTGTGAAGTGCTACATCTTGGCACGACAAATCAAAATAGGACATTCATGTTAAATGGTAGGGAATTGAGGAATGCTGTGGAACAGAGGGATCTAGGAATAACTGTGAATAGTTCCCTGAAGGTGGAATTGCATGTAGATGGGGTGGTAAAGAAAGCCTTTGGTGTGCTGGCCTTTATAGACTGATTCCTGGGATGGCACGACTTCCATATGAAGAAAGACTGGATAGACTTGGCTTGTACTCGCTGGAATTTAGAAGATTGAGGGGTGATCTCATAGAGACTTCTCAAAAATTCTTAAGGGGTTGGACAGGCTAGATGCAGGAAGATTGTTCCCGATGTTGGGGAAGTCCAGGACAAGGGGTCACAGTTAAAGGATAAGGGGGTGGTCTTTTAGGACCGAGATGAGAAAATCATTTTTCACACAGAGTGGTGAATCTGTGGAATTCTCTGCCACAGAAGGTAGTTGAGGCCAGTTTGTTGGCCATATTTAAGAGGGAGTTGGATGTGGCCCTTGTGGCTGAAGGGATCAGGGGGTATGGAGAGAAGGCAGGTACAGGATACTGAGTTAGATGATCAGCCATGATGATATTGAATGGCGGTGCAGGCTCGAAGGGCCGAATGGCCTGCTCCTGCACCTAATTTCTATGTTTCTATAAATCAGTGCATTGAATATAGGAGTAGGGAAGTAATGTTAACATTGTACAAGGCATTGGTAAGACCAATTCTGGAGTATGGTGTACAATTTTGGTCGCCTAATTATAGGAAGGATGTCAACAAAATAGAGAGAGTACAGAGGAGATTTACTAGAATGTTGCCTGGGTTCCAGCAACTATGTTACAGAGAAAGGTTGAACAAGTTAGGTCTTTATTCTTTGGAGCGCAGAAGGTTAAGGGGGGGGACTTGATTGAGGTCTTTAAAATGATGAAAGGGATAGACAGAGTTGATGTGGATAAGCTTTTCCCATTGAGGGTAGGGAAGATTCAAACAAGAGGGCATGACATGCAAATTAAGGGACGGAAGTTTAGGGGTAACGTGAGGGGGAACTTCTTTACTCAGAGGGTGGTGGCTGTGTGGAATGAGTTTCCAGCAGAAGTGGTGGAGGCAGGATTGATTTTAACATTTAAAAGTAAAGTGGATAGGTATATGTACGGGAAGGGAATGGAGGGGGGTTACACAAAAGGCTGGAGAAACTCAGCGGGTACAGCAGCATTTAAGGAGCGAAGGAGAACCTTGGAGGGGTATGGCCTCAGTGCAGGTAGATGGGACTAGGGGAAAACAAATGACCGGCACAGACTGGAAGGGCCGAGAGGGCCTGTTTCTGTGCTGTAATTGTTATATGGTGTTATATGGGTAATTAGTGACAGAAGAAATATGATATTGAGCAACTGGTTTGAGATTGTCCAAAATCATTTCACATGTAACTCTTTATTGTCTACAGTTATGCTAGTGTTATATACTTTTGATTTTTGTGTCAGGATATCAAGTAAAACCATCCACAAAGATACCCCTTTCTGTTTGATATCTTTATTATATGTTTCCACCCTTTAGGTTTAGTTTTTCATATAAAATATGAAGCAGTTTCTAATTCTGTGCACGAGATAAATTATAATGCAGCTATTACATAATACACACTTTAAATGGCAACCAGATTTACACTCTCAATGTGGAAAATTATGCTGCCTTTACTCTCTGACCCTTTCAAAATATCAAGTCAATAACTTGCCTCAAAGAAGGTGACGTGCATAAATCTGCTCAAAAGCCACAAAGTAACTTAATTGTTTTACAAATGTAAAACATTGTTGCACGGGAACAGGGTGGGGTTAAGCAACCCTTGGAGCCCATTCCAACATATTAGGCAACATATCAGGCAACATAATAGGCAACATCAATTTTCTGCCTTTGAGTCTCTTGTCCAGAGTACGTGAATTGAGGAACACGGGACATAGGCTTAGGGTGAAGGGGAAAACATTTAATAGGAATCTGAGGGGTAACTATTTCACACAAAGCGTGGTGGGTGCATGGTACAAGCTGCTAGAGGCAGTAGTTGAGACAGACTATCCCAACATTTAAGAAACAGGCAGGTACATGGATAGGGCACGTTTGGAGGGACATAGACCAAATGCGGGCAGGTGGGACTAGTGTAGCTGGGACATGTTGGCCGGTGTGGGCAAGTTGTCTGAAGGGCCTGTTTCCACACTGTATCACTATATCTATGATCCATATCCCTTGATTTAATAGCACAAAATCTGGTAATCTCGCTCATAAATGTTTCAATACATCCAATATCTAGTCTTTGGGAAGAGAATTCAAGATTTCTATTAGACTTCATGCAAAAGTACACTCACGATTTCTGAATGACCTACCAATATTAAATAATATCATAAAGAAATACAGACCTTCTACATCCGGATATCTGTTAAATTAGATCAAAGCTGATTTTTGACCTCAGCACCACTATCCTGCACTAATTCTTTGATTCCCTTTATATCAAAATATTTACTCCACTGACTGATGTTAGGCTAATTGCTCTGTAGTTCACAGTTTTTTCTCGCTCACTCATTTCTTAAATAGTGGGGTAAAATTTGCGACCGTCAATATGTCAGAGCCATTCATGATTCTGTGGAACTCTGGAAGATAACCAGTGCGCTTACTATCTGCACAGCTACCTTATTAAAATAAAGTCTCTGGAATTTGAAATTATTTTGTTTAGTTTAGAAACACGGTGTAGAAACAGGCCTTCTGACCAACCAACACCACGCCAACCACTGTCCACTAGTTCTATCCTACACACTAGGCAGGGCTGGATTTATGTAAAAGCTTCACAAGCTTAAGCTTAGGGCCTCGAGATCTAGGGGGGCCTCGGCAGGGCCAGATTTACCTATAGGCTTCATAAGCTGAAGTCTAGGGCCTCAAAATCTAGGGGGCCTCCGGCCAAGGCGTTTTTTCCCCAGAGTAAAAAAAACCCTGAAAATAAAAATTGGTATGCTATCAGCGTTTCCACTTTGACGGAAATTACCCGAAATTCTGGTTCCGGCCCGCTGGAAGTTTTGGGGGAAAAAATTGCGACCATCCACGCCTGTGCAGTTGGGGGAAGCCGGTTACGCAGTAGCAACGGCAAATGTCTACTCCAGGTGAGTAGTGGAATATTGCGTTGCGGGAGTGCCCATTTCTCCGGGCCAGAGGGGGGAGGTGGGGACCGCGGGGTCTGCGGCGTGGGTCGGACCCTCCCTGCATGGGAGGGAGAGAGAGGGGGAGGGAAGGAGAGAGAGAGAGGGGGTGTGAGAGGGGGAAAGGAGGGGTTGAGACAGAGGGAGAGAGAGATAGGGAGGGGAGGGGGAGAGAGAGGGGGAGAGGAGCGAGAGAGAGGGGGAGAGGAGAGAGAGGGAGGGGGAGGGGAGAAAGAGGGGGGTGTGAGAGGGTGAAGGGGGGGGTTGAGACAGAGGGGGAGAGAGAGAGGGGAAGGGGAGGGGGAGAGAGATGGGGAAGGGGAGAGAGAGGGAGAGGGAAGGGGAAGGAGGAGGGGGGAGAGGAAAAGGGGGATTATCTTTAGTGAGATTGCAAAATTAAGGTAGGTTTTAGGGCAATTAAAATTTCTCCTCCATATGAATAATATTTTCTTTGATAACAATACTGAAAAATATGAAATCCATAGTTTGCGACTTTCATTTTGCATCATTTTTTAATGTGCACACACTAACACAGTCGAACAGTAACAGGCAATCAAATGAACACACAAAACATTTTCTAAAAAAAGGTTTTATTTACTGCAAAAACTTACAGTATTTTATTTGCATTGTTTGCATGCCCCTTTATAATATTTTACATAACATTTTACAGTACAATCTGATTATTGAAACAAGGACAAATTAAATTCTTGATTTTAAAAAAATGTATTGATGGGGGTCATTTTATGCAACAATGAACCCAATCATCCCATTCCATTCCAACCACTCATTACTCTTGACTCAACCAAAATTATTTCTGAAATATTGGTCATAAATTTGGTGCAAAATAAGGCTCAGAATGCACCAGAGATTTTTGTAATCCTGCCATGCCACCCCCCCTCTTGAAAAGCTTCGTACAGACCTGGTGTATAATATTTATGACACTGTCATAGGCCTTTCTTACACATGCTGTCACAACACACTGTAGTCTCTAAACAACACTTCAGTAATTCTCCTGGCCTTCCATTTCAGAATAATAGTGTTTTAAGCCGATAACTCGACACTAGCACTGGTAATAAATAAAAAGCGCAGTTTTCCAGCCCTTATCTCACTGGCCATGCTCGGCTGCACATCGGTGTCAATCTGGTGGACTCTTCCATCTTCCTCTCGTCGTAGGGGTGGGGGATTGGGAGGGGCCTCACAAGTGGAATAGCCTAGGGCCTCTCTTCATCTAAATCCGGCCCTGACACTAGGGGCAATTTACAGAAGTCAATTTACTTACAAACCCGCAGGTGTTTAGAATGTGTGAGGAAACTGGAGCATCCAAAGATAACACGCACAGTCACAGGGAAAATGGGCAAACTCCGTACTGACATCACCCCTAGTCAGGATTGAACTTGAATCTCTGGCTCTGTAAGACAGGAACTCTATCGCTGCGCTTTTGTGTTGCCCCAAACATAGCTGTATACTGTTAGGCAGCCACTGTGGTGCTTAATGGATAGGCAATCTATTTGGGTCGGGACCTTTCTTTATACTGAGTTCCATCATCAGTGTGTTCTTTACTTGTGTTTCTACCTTTTTCAAAATGTTGCTATGCAGGCCATTGGATCTTGGGGACCAACTTTCAGTCCAATTATTTTTTTTGCTTGCTTTTTACTTGCTACTGTTCATTTAATTAATTTCTCCAATCACATTGGGTTGTTGTTCTCATTTGAGTTCACTGTCATTTGTTCCTTCTCCAAAATAATATCTCCTGTTTCAGTCTGCAAGAGATCCACATTAACTTTTGATCTTTCTATTTTACGTATCCGTCAATGCTTTTACAGACTATCGTTATATTTCTCACGAGATTCTTGTATTTTACTGCTCCTCCTTTGACGAATTTTGAAAAAAAAAAAAAGAAAATCTCAGATATACAGTTTTTTTGTAAAGATTGTAATCCTTTTCCTTGGATCCAATACTTTCTTTAACCTCTTTTGCTGGCGAGGTGGACCACTTTACCTATTAGGGTTACATGCTATAAAGGGAGAGATGTTTATTACAAACTACTTGAAATGTTACTATTGCACATCTACTGTCATATTATTAACGTTGTTTTTTCTCAGCCGACTCATTCCCCATATCTTTGCAGTTTCCTTTCCAGAGATATAATTTTATTTCAGATTATGCTGAATTTTTATACAAACCTGTATTGCATCCCTACTTTATAATAAAGCTCTTTCGGTGTCATTAGAATAAAGCAGAACTTTATATTTTCAGCATTGATGATAGAAGTTGGAGTTCTGGAATAAAACCAGAAGATGGAGAGAACATGAGTAGGTCAGGCAAAATTAGATGTGAGGAAAACAGTTTATGTTTCAATCAATCCCTCTTCATCAGACCAGTTTTGAAGTTGATGCTTCATGTTTTGAGGTAAATATGATCTATTATTATACCAGGAATGCTATTCTGGCATAAGAACTTGATGGGAATACAGATTAACAAATATGATAAATTATTTGTAGAGGATTGTAGCCAACTGGTTATGCATAAATGTCTTAAATATCAAAGGGTTGCTTCAGGATCAACATCTTTCGTTGTTGGCTTCAGATATACGAATTGTGATTAATGACAGTGTTGAGGAAGATAAAGAAGAAAAGAATGAGTTTTCTCCCTGTTGTGTTCTTTGCAGTAAGGCGGGGAGTCTCACCTGCGAGAGATTCTGTTTATGAAAGGATTTTTCCGCATAATTAGCATGAAAACAAAAGATCTAGCTCTCACAAGCATGAGAGATAACTGGGCATTTGCATCTGTTTGGGCAGAAAAACTTAAAGATGCCATTTATAGTTTTCATTGTTTACTAGGTGTGAATTAACAGCCATTAAAGAAATAGGATATATTTTTTTTAATTTTAATGTAACAATTTTTCATCACAGTAATCCAAATGTTATATTTTTATAGATATTTATATGGCTCAATTTAATAGCTGCTGATTTTAAGTATCTTCATATGGCATGCTGATTTTATAACCTTTTCATAATATATTTTAGATATTAAATGTAATCTTTCAAAAAAAAAGCTATAAGTGGTAAATTGAGATAGAACTTTAACTAGCTGTGGGATGTGCTCTTTTAAGATGAACGAAGCTAGGGCAAATATATATTTTTTAGGGATATGGTAATTAATTGTAACTATCCCAATTATTAAATAAAGTAGGGTGCAGAACGGAAATCTTTTCAAAGTCTTATAGAATTGATTTATAGAGACTATAACATTGTTCCTGTTTTGGGAAAGTTACACTGACCTATGTGCTAAAAAAAACTAATCTTAAAGATAAGGTTGCTTGTCAGTGAATATTGCTTTATTCTTAACAATTTAATTTGCAGTATTCTAGCTTCTGATACACATTTTTAATGCAAACTGGCTGTCTTTAAGTTAAAATGTATAGGAAGGAACTTCAGATGCTGGTTTAAACTTATATCATCTGTGACTTGTTGCGCTTGCAATAAGCAGATAACCTTTCCCAATCTTCCGGGTTTTGTACTTGGCGACCGAGAGAACATTTTATTTTGAAACCAAGATAGTAATGGAGACCAATGGATGCGCAGAGGCAGCATTATCTGTGACAGACGCACCTAGGCTTAGAGGTTTACAAACCCACTGACTCCCACAAGTATCTTGATTACACTTCTCTCCACCCTGCTTCCTGCAAATAATCTATCCCCGACTCCCAATTCCACTGTCTATGCCGCATCTGCTCTAACGGGATCCCACAACTAGTTACATCCCCACCCCTTTCCGCCTTCCGCAGAGACCGTTCCCTCCACAACTCCCTGGTTTATTCATCCCTTCACACCCAAACCACCCCCTCCCCAGGTACCTTCCCCTGCAACCGCAGAAGATGCAACACCTGTCCTATAACTCTTACCTCGACTCAGTCCAGGGATCCCAACTGTCCTTTCAGGTTAGGCAGAGGTTCATTTGCACCTCCTCCAACCTTATCTACTGTATCCGTTGTTCAAGATGTGGATTCTTATACATCGCCGAGACGAAACGTTGACTGGGCGATCGTTTCGCTGACCACCTTCGTTCAGTCTGCCTGGACCTACCTGATCTCCCAGTTGCTAAACACTTTAACTTTCCTTCCCATTTAAAAGTATAAAAATTAAAGCGAAGAAGTACAACGTAGCAAAGATGAGCGGGAAGCAAGGGGATTGGGTAATGTTTAAAGAACAACAGAAGATAACCAAAAAGACAATACGGGGAGAAAAGATGAGGTACGAAGGTAAGCTAGCCAAGAATATAAAGCAGGATAGTAAAAGCTTCTTTAGGTATGTGAAGAGGAAAAAATTAGTTAAGACCAAAGTTGGACCCTTGAAGACCGAAAAAGGTGAATTTATTATGGGAAACAAGGAAATGGCAGATGAGTTGAACAGGTACTTTGGATCTGTCTTCACTAAGGAGGACACAAACAATCTTCCTAATATAGTAGTGGCCAGAGGATCTGGGGTGACAGAGGAACTGAAGGAAATCCGCATTAGGCAGGAAATGGTGTTGGATAGACTGATGGGACTGAAGGCTGATAAATCCCCAGGGCCTGATGGTCTGCATCCCAGGGTACATAAGGAAGTCGCTCTAGAAATCGTGAATGCATTGGTGATAATTTTCCAATGTTCTAAAGACTCAGGATCAGTTCCTGTGGATTGCAGTGTAGCTAATGTTATCCCACTTTTTAAAAAAGGCGGGAGAGAGAAAACGGGGAATTATAAACCAGTTAGCCTGACATCGTTAGTGGGGAAGATGCTGGAGTCAATTATAAAAGATGAGAAAGCCGCACATTTGGATAGCAGTAACAGGATCGGTCCGAGTCAGCGTGGATTTACGAAGGGGAAATTATTCTTGACTAATCTTCTGGAATTTTTTGAAGATGTTGGCGTACTGCGCATGTTGTTCCATTGTTTAAAAAGGGTTCAAAGAATAATGGCAGGACAAATCAAAATAGGACGTACATGGTAAATGGCAGGACAAATCAAAATAGGACGTACATGGTAAATGGTAGGGAATTGAGGAATGCTGTGGAACAGAGGGATCTAGGAATAACTGTGCATAGTTCCCTGAAGGTGGAATCGCATGTAGATAGGGTGGTAAAGAAAGCCTTTGGTGTGCTGGCCTTTATAAATCAGAGCATTGAATATAGGAGTAGGGAAGTAATGTTAAAATTGTACAAGGCATTGGTAAGACCAATTCTGGAGTATGGTGTACAATTTTGGTCGCCTAGTTATAGGAAGGATGTCAACAAAATAGAGAGAGTACAGAGGAGATTTACTAGAATGTTGCCAGGGTTCCAGCAACTATGTTACAGAGAAAGGTTGAACAAGTTAGGTCTTTATTCTTTGGAGCGCAGAAGGTTAAGGGGGGACTTGATTGAGGTCTTTAAAATGATGAAAGGGATAGACAGAGTTAACGTGGATACGTTTTTCCCATTGAGGGTAGGGAAGATTCAAACAAGAGGGCATGACATGAGAATTAAGGGACAGAAGTTTCGGGGTAATGTGAGGGGGAACTTCTTTACTCAGAGGGTGGTGGCTGTGTGGAATGAGCTTCCAGCAGAAGTGGTGGAGGCAGGATCGATTTTAACATTTAAAAGTAAAGTGGATATGTATATGGACGTGAAGGGAATGGAGGGGTATGGTCTGAGTGCAGGTAGATGGGACTAGGGGAAAACAAATGGTCGGCACGGACTGGAAGGGCCGAGAGGGCCTGTTTCCGTGCTGTAATTGTTATATGGTTATATGGTTATATGTAACTGGGAAAATGGACAAGGGAGAGCTAGTGGATGTAGTGCACCTGGAATTTCACAAAGCATTTGATAAGGTCCCACATACGAGATTACTGGGCAAAATTAGGGCACATGGTATTGGGGGTAGAGTGCTGACATGGATAGAGAAGTGGTTGGCAGACAGAAAACAAAGAGTAGGGATTAAGTGGTCCCTTTCAGAATAACAGGCTGTGACTAGTGGGGTACCGCTAGGATCGGTGCTGGGACCGCAGCTATTTACAATATACATCAATGATTTGGATGACGGGATTCAAAGTAACATTAGCAAATTTGCAGATGACACAAAGCTGGGTGGCAGAGTGAGCTGTGAGGAGGATGCTATGAGAATGCAGGGTGACTTGGGGGAGTGGGCAAATGCATGGCAAATGAAGTTTAATGCGGATAAATGTGAGGTTATCCACTTTGGTAGCAAAAACAGTAAGGCAGATTACTATCTAAATGGCGTCAAGTTGGGAAAAGTGGAAGTGCAATGGGATCTGGGGGTCCTTGTACATCAGTCTATGAAAATAAGCATGCAGGTACAGCAGGCAGTGAATAAAGCGAATGGCATGTTGGCCTTTATAACAAGAGGAATCGAATATAGGAACAAAGAGGTCCTTCTGCAGTCGTACAAAGCCCGAGTGAGACCACACCTGGAATATTGTGTGCAGTTTTGGTCCCCTAATTTGAGGAAGGACATTCTTGCCATTGAGGGAGTGCAGCGTAGATTGATAAGGTTAATTCCCGGGATGGCGGGACTGTCACATGCTGAGAGAATGGAGCAGCTGGGCTTGTACATTCTGGAGTTTAGAAGGATGAGAGGGTATCTCATTGAAACATATAAGTTTGTTAAGGGTTTGGACACGGTAGAGGTAGGAAACATGTTCCCGATGTTGGGGAAGTCCAGAACCAGGGGCCACAGTTTACGAATAACGAGTATGCCATTTAGAACGGAGTCGAGGAAACACTTTTTCTCACAGAGAGTGGTGAGTCTGTGGAATTCTCTGCCTCAGAGGGCGGTGGAGGCAGGTTCACTGGATGCTTTCAAGAGAGAGCTAGATAGGGCTCTTAAAAATAGTGGTCAGGGGATATGAGGAGAAGGCAGGAACGGGATACTGATTGGGGATGATCAGCCATGATCACATTGAATGGTGGTGCTGGCTCGAAGGGATGAATGGCCTACTCCTGCACCTATTGTCTATTGTCTATTTCCACACTGACCTTTCTGTTCTAGACCTCCTCCATTGTCAGAATGAGGCTAAATGCAAATTGGAGGAACAGCATCTCATATTTCGCTTGGGCAGCTTACAACCCAATGGTATGAATATTGATTTCTCCAACTTCATGTAACCATGGCATTAACTCTCTCTCCATCCCTCCCCCACCCAAGTCTTCCCGTTTTCACCCAACAAACAGCTAACAATGGCCTGTTTTCTTTATCATCGTAACTTTTTTTGCATTTCTTTCATTCACTGCTCTATATCTCTCTACATCATCTTCTATATCTCTCGTTTCCGTTTCCCGTGATTTTCAGTCTGAAGAAGGGTCTCGACCAGTAATGTTGCTGCTCTCCAGGGGTGCTGCCTATTTGTGTCCATCTGAGGTTTAAATTATATTGCTGGAGTTAATTTCATCATAGTTTAAACAAAAATATTGTTGAAAATGCTTTGTGCTAAACTGTGAGGGGCTTAGACACCCCTTTGGACAACATAGCGGCGGTTAGAAGCAAGTATAGTATATGACATCTCAAATTTGCTCTACCTTTGAATAAAGTTATAGCATACATTTCCAATATTACTTGTATTCCTAGATCCCCTTGGTGACCAAAACGTTATCGATTTTTGGCAGGAGTAGACTCATTGACTGAGCATCTTAAGTATGGGTTTTCCCTCTGTAAAATAAGATCTATCAAACAGCACGTGAAAAGTGATGAGATGATCTTTTTTAATTTGCTGCTATTTTAAGAAGATCTGTTAATTTAAGAATTGGATGAACTTCATGCTCTTCAGGTGTTGCCATGTATTTATTTTCCAGGTAAAAGATCCACACATCTGACGTAACTCAGCGGGTCAGGCAGCAGTTCTGGAGAGCCTGGATAGGAGACATTTCGAGTTGGGACCCCTTCTTCGGACTGATTATAATGGTGGTGGGGTAGGGGGAGGGGAGAAAAATAGAAGAGAATTGGATAAGTGGATACAAGTGAGGGATGTTTGGGATTAGTTGATGGTTGGGTAAGGGCCAGAAATGTAAACAAATTCAAAAGGTAGTGAAATAGGAGACAAGATTAGTTTAGTTTATTATTGTCATGTGTACCAACGTACAGTGAAAAGCTTTTGTTAGTATGCTATCCAGTCGAAGAAAAGACTGTACCTGAATACAATCAAGCCATCTACAGATAAAGGGTGCGATATTTTGTGCAAAAATATAACATTGAAGTCCAATTTAAAGATAGCTCAAAGGTCTCCAATGAGATAGATGGAAGGCCAGGACTCCACTCTAGCTAATGAGAGGACCATTCAATTGACTGATAACAGTTGGGAAGAAACTCTTCCTGAATCTGGAGGTTTACATTTCCAAACTTTTGTACCGCTCGCCTGATAGGAGAGGGGAGAAGAGGGAGTGACCGGGATGAGACTGATCCTTGATTATGCTGGTGGCCTTGTCAAAGAGTCAAAGTCAAAGAGTCAAAAGAGTATATTGTCATGTGTCCCTGAGAGCACAATGAAATGCTTTATTTGCATAGCACAACAGAACATAGTAGGCATTGACTACAATTATATACGTAAATACACACATTAATTATTAAATTAATAAACTGCAAATAACAGGTGGAGGGGTATTAATGTTCAGAGTTTTGTCCGAGACAAGTTTAATAGCCTGATGGCAGTGGGGAAGTAGCTATTCCTGAACCGGGTCGTTGCAGTTCTCAGGCTCCTGTACCTTCTACCCGAAGGTAGCAGGGAGATGAGTGTGTGGCCAGGGTGGTGTGGGTCCTTGATGATGCTGCCAGCCTTTTTGAGGCAGCGACTGTGGTAGATCCCCTCGATGGAAGGAAGGTCAGAGCCGATAATGGACTGGGCAGTGTTTACTACATTTTGTAGTCTTTTCCTCTCCAGGGCACTCAAGTTGCCGAACCAAGCCACGATGCAACCAGTCAGCAAGCTCTCTACTGTGCACTGGTAGAAGTTAGATAGAGTCCTTCTTGACAGACTGACTCTCGGTAATCTTCTCAGGAAGTAGAGGCGCTGATAAGCTTTCTTAATAATTGCATCTGTGTTCTCAGACCAGGAAAGATCTTCACAGATGTGCACGCCCAGGAATTTGAAGCTCTTGACTCTTTCAACCATCGGCCCGTTGATATAAACAGGACTGTGGGTCCCCATCCTACTCCTTCCAAAGTCCACAATCAGTTCCTTGGTTTTGCTGGTGTTGAGGGCCAGGTTGTTGTGCTGGCACCATATGGACAGTCGCTCGATCTCTCTTCTATACTCTGACTCATCCCCATCAGTGATACGTCCCACAACAGTGGTGTCGTCAGCGAACTTGATGATGGAGTTCGCAATATGACCGGCTACACAGTCATGAGTATAGAGTGAGTACAGCAGGGGGTGCTCCCGTGCTGATTGTTATCGAGTGTGACACATTTCCACCAATACGAACAGACTGTAGTCTGTGAATGAGGAAGTCGAGGATTCAATTGCAGAGGGATGTGTAGAGACCCAGTTCTGCGAGTTTGGTAACCAGCTTGGAGGGGATGATTGTGTTACATGCCGAGCTGTAGTCAATGAATAACAGCCTGACATATGAGTTTATGTTGTCCAAGTGGTCCAGAGCGAAGTGGAGGGCCAGTGAGATCGTGTCCACCATTGCTCTGTTGTGGCGGTAAGCGAACTGCAGTGGGTCCAGGTTTTTGTCGAGGTAGGAGTTGATTTGCGCCATGATCAACCTCTCAAAGCACTTCATCACCACAGGCGTTATTGCCACAGGGCGATAGTCATTGAGGCATGTCACCTTGCTCTTCTTGGGCACCGGTATTATTGATGCCCTTTTGAAGCAGGTGGGAACCTCAGACCTCAGAAGTGACAGGTTGAAAATGTCCGTAAAATCTCCAGCCAGTTGGTCCGCACAGGTTTTTAGAACACAACCAGGTATGCCATCAGGTCCAGACCCTTTTCAAGGGTTCACCCCTCTGAAGGATTTCCTGATGTCGGCCTCTGTGACTGAGACTGAAATACCATCACAGCGAATGGGGTCTCAGGAAGGCACATCGGTGTTCTCCCTATCAAAGCATGCGTAAAATGCATTCAGCTCATCAGGGAGTGATGTATCGCCGACATCCGAGCTGCCTCCTGGTTTTGCCTTGTAGGAGGTGATTGCATTCAGTCGCCGCCACAGCTGCCGAACATCTGTCTCATCCTCCAGTTTGGAGCAGAACTCCCTTTTGGCCTTTTTGATGGCCTTCCCAAGGTCGTATATGGACTTTGTGTAGACCACTGTATCGTCAGACATGAATGTCCAGTGTCTGGTCTTCAGAAGAGTGCGGATCTCACAGTTCATCCAAGGTTTCTGATTGGGAAACACTCGGAAGGTTTTTGTGGGGATGTAGTCCTCCACACATTTCTTAATGAAGTCTGTAACGACTGTGGCGTATTCGTTCAAGTCCGTTGCCGTGTCCTTGAACATTGCCCAGTCTACAGACTCCAAACAGTCCTGTAGTTGTTCCTCTGCCCCCCCCCCCCCCCCCCCCCAACCAGCTCTGTACTGTCCTCACCTCTGGGGGTGTGCTCTTTAATTGCTGCCTGTAGGCAGGGAGAAGCAGCACCGCGGTATGGTCGGATTTACCGAAGTGAGGGTGAGGAATAGAATGATAGGCATTCTTGATGGTGGTGTAGCAGTGGTCGAGGGTGTTTGGTCCTCTGGTGCAGCAGGAGACATGTTGGTGGAAATTGGGGAGTGATTTCTTTAGGTTTGCCTTATTGAAGTCCCCAGCAATGGTAGTAAATGCCTCGGGGTAAGACGTCTGGTGTTTGTTGACCACGGTGTGCAGCTCCTCCAGTGCCAGACGGACATCTGCCTGGGGTGGGATGTAGACCGCGGTCAGGATGATGGAGGTGAATTCCCTCGGAAGGTAGAAGGGACGGCACTTCACCGCCAGATGTTCGAGATGTGGAGAGCAGGAGTTGGACAGGACTGCCATGTCTGAGCACCACGCAGAGTTGACCACGAGGCAGACCCTCTCCCTTTCCCCGATGCCGGTGTATGTCCATGCAGTGGATGGAGAACCCTTCAGGCTGGACCGCTGAGTCTGGGGAGCTGGGGGTGAGCCATGTCTCTGTGAAACAGAACATTCCCTCTGCTCCCTTTGATAGAGCAGCCTTGCCCTTAAGTCCCCCACTATATTTTCAAGGGACTGTACATCGGCCAGTAGGATAGTAGGGAGAGGGGGCCGAAGTCCCCTGCGCTTCAGTCTGACCTGAAGTCCTGCCCCCTGGCCACGTTTCCGGACACAATGGAGGCTTCCCCTTTGTTTCCAGGTACTGGGTTGACTGTACCTGCTGTTTCTGCGGACGAGCGCTGGATCGGGGATTCCCTCACAGACGGCAGCTCCAGCTCCGTAACGAACGGGGGTTCCCTCAGAGTCATCAGCTCCAGCTTCATTTTTTCCCATTCTTTCCCATTCATGCAGGTGGGCACAGGGAAGAGAGGGGGAGAAAATGGGGTTGTGGTTATTTGTAGGTTAGTTACCTGCAACTTGTGAATTCAATGCTCATTCCATTGAGTTGTAAGGTACACATGTGGAATATGAGGAGCTGTTCCTCTAGTTTGCTTGTGGCCTCACTCTGGTAATGGAGAAGGTGAACACTTGCGCTCGGTTCACCAAGGCTTGCTGGTTCTTCTAATTGCTGATCTTTTGAACTCTCTTTCCCTAGATTTTGCCAAATATTCTTGGTGAACTTCTATGGGTGTAAGGTAGAACGCATACTGACTGGTCGCATAAGGACTTGAACTCCCAAGAATGAAGGAGGCTGCAAAAGATATTGCCTGGTCTAAAATTGGCAGCTAATATCATCAATGATTTACGATACCCTAGCCATACTCTCATCTCGTTTTACCATTCTGAAGAAGATAAAGGGTCTGGGAGCTGTGACCTCCAGGTTCAAAAACAGCTGTTTCCCAATAACTATTAGGCTCTTGAGCCACACTGCACAATCCTAACCACAACTTTACTGTAGCAATAAACTACTATGGACTTTGTAGATATTAAACCACATACTTAAGCTTGCACTATTTAAAACAATTCCAGTGTTCCTGGTTTTATGTAATTATTTGTGTCTGGTTGCTTTATCCAATTTAACAAATATTTTTCCTTGTAATGAACCATACTTTTAACAAAATACTTTTGCTTGTTCTGATCAGTGTTTATTTGTGGCTACGTTTTGAATGTGATGCCAACACCTATGACCCATTATCCTGAATGACGTTATTATGAGAGTGGAGTTGGAAGATTATTGAGACAGCCATTTAATTAACTTCATTAAAGAGGTAGCCAGGCCTGCTCCATCTGTTCACATTAAGGATGCTTAGATTGGTAATGTTTTGCCTTGTAATTGCCATTTATAAAAATGCCAGTGGACCATCAAGTACAAAAACAAACAAAAACAGCTTCAGAAATAATATAATCACACACTGGTTACAGCATGAAAGGAGGCTTGTTTGGCTAGTTGCTTCCACACCAACTTTAAGCAATAGCGATCCACATCACTACCTACATTCTTTCCTTTCTGATAGTTATATCAGTTTCCCTATGAATGCTGCAATTGAATCCACCTCTGTGCTTTGAAAGTGACTTCAAAGTAGTACTAGGAATCTGCTACCTTGTCCAAGAATAGGAACTTTATATTTTACTGAGAGGATATTGAACACACAGGAAATTACGGACTCTAATCGTGTGTCATGATCACTCGGTGTTCACTGAAAAAGGACCAGACAGCTTACAGCAATTTAGATTGATCTTGACCTTCTAAAATCTCGCTATTTTTCTATTTTAAAAAATAAATTGTTGCTAATTACAGTGTTTTTCATTAGTCATTTCCTGGCTTTCTCCCACATTCCTCCAAACCAGCTTATTTTCTCACAGGCAAACAGTTGAAACACACAAGTATTGCACCACTGTGTAATTTAAAATTGGAATCAAAGACCTGCAAAAGTAAAAAAAAAAAAAAAAAAATTAAATACAATTAAAATTTACTAAAATTGCAGTATATCAATAAATTTGTTTTTAATTTGTCAGGCCTAAAAAATACCAGTATATGCCATTTTGCTGCGTTGTTTCTCACAGTTTATTACCCTTCAAAGCTGAGTTAATGTTACTTGTCTATTTAACTGATCATTGTGCTACTTGGGAATGACAAATGAGCACATTGTGAGCAGATTCAGACTAGACAGGAACTAAAAGTCAAAGATGTTGTAGGTGGTATCGAGTTCACCGATGAACAGATGAAGACAGTTCTGGATTTTATTCCAGATTCATATTCAGATTCTGCATACTAGGTATTCTGACTACTCAAAACAGACTAGATCCATAGATTTTTCAACTACAATATATACTAACTGACACGTTTCTGAAATAAACAATTTAGATCCTTTAAGGAGTGATACATTGTTTGCAAGCTTTTGTTTTCTCTAACTTTAGAAAGTGGGTGTCAGTCACAACAGTTTGATTCTGACTTGAGACAAGGTAGACCTCTCCATTGAGAGTTTGTAGTGTATTGATCTAGAGCAGAGCTCCTAACTGTTATTTTCTCTCTTTTTAATTGAAGTATTCCACAGTACTCCAGCTGAATGTAAGTTTAAGGCAGACACATAAACAAACTTTTCCATTCACTGAATCACGGGAGAACAGAAAGAATTAGAGTACAAATTTATCTTCAGTTTCTAATAAGCATAATTTTCATGCAGTTACACATTGTACTTTGTTTCCAAAATTTGATTCCTTTGAAATCAGTTTGTATTTGCTGCTGTTTTGCATTTCGTGCAAATGACCAAGGGCATATTTTTACTCTGCTTTTTTAAGGTCAAAAACAATTGTTGCAAAATACATATTCGAGCGTCAAAAAGCAAATATTTTGATGCATTTGTTCCTACACCGTACATAAATGGTAATAAAAACTATCTTGTGTATACATTCAGGAGAATAAATTAATATCTGTTCCTCCTTCTTCAAACAATTGCCTTGGAAGTTGTCTGTTGAGTGATAGAAGTGATAGAGAATAGTTTCTGCAATGTGATTAGAAGTGATAGAGAATAGTTTTTTGCATAATTCATCCTGAATGTTATGGTTACTTTTCTTTGCTAACTTAGGTTCAATTGTGATATGATAATAGAAAGATTGGATAATAGAAAGATTGGATAATAGAAAGTTGACCTCTGCACTGTTATGCAAGGAGATAATGAAAGATGGAGGCCTTTTGTTGCAGTTCGGTGGTTGAGAAGAGTTTTGAATTGTTTAGTTTGAAAGCATGTCTTCCATTTCTGATGTTATTGGCTCATGAACCTCTGCCCGGCTGCTTAGGCAATCAGTAGGAACATACGATACCTTCATTACCGAGAACTTGTCCTGTTCAGAGAGTAGTTGTTCGCTGGTTTTGCATGGGGCCCTTGACAGCATGTCAGCTATGTGCATGTCCTTGCCTTTTTTACAGACAATGTTGAAATCAAATAGCTGCAGCCGCATCATCATCCATTGCAGGCGAGCCGGAGCAGTGTGAATGGGTTTGTTCAAGATGGTGGTCGGTTTCTATAATCACAGACTTTCCAAAAATAAAGTCTTTGAATTTTGTGCAGGGGAAACCCACAGCAGGTAATTATTTTTCGATCTCGGCGTAACGTTGTTCAGTATCAGTTAGTGTGCGAGAGGCATACAAAACAGGCTTGCAGTCGCCATCGAGAGCGTTCTGCAGGCAAGCCGCACCAAGTCCGTACTGGGACGCATCACATGTGAGTGTGGGTTTGGAGGCGTGGGTTCATATCCCACTTCTGACACCATGTAATGAGGACTGTCGGACACACATCAAGATAGAACACATGTTTATTAAAGTCTACTTACAGCATCGGTCTGCAGGACACTACAATAACTAGCAGCTGCACATACTTAAATACGTAGGCAAGCTCTTGGTAATATAAATCAAATATAGGCTGAGCAACTACTAACAAGCATTACATTTGGGTAGTAGGAAATAACCAATCTACAAATTGTTTCTGCAACGTGATTTTCTATTGCAAAGGAGCAGCACTGTGGCACAGCTAGTAGAACCACCATCTCACAGCACCAGAAAATCTTGCATGACCCTGACCTTGGGTGCTGTCTGTGTGGTGTTTGCTCACTCTCCCTGTTACCATGTGGGTTTCCTCCAGGTCTTCGTTGTCCATCCACATCCCAAAGGCGGCAGGTTTATAGGTTTCTATAAAATTGTCCCTATTGTGTTGGGAATGGATGATAATATGGGATAACATAGAACTAGTGGGAAATGACAAGCATAATGCAAATAACTTATTTTTTTTAATTTATAAGGTTTTTACTAAAAAAAAAACCCAATTTAAATATATTTTGTATATATTGATTGGTTGACAGGTGGTATCGCTTCCATTTCATTAGCCTTGAGTATTTTCAAAGTGGCCAATATTTTTTTTTCTTTAATTGAGTTTGTGTATTCATGTATTGACTTAATGCTGAATATTGACTCCTAAGGCAGTTGTTCAAATTATTTTTGAGCTGAAGTAGTAAACCTTGGCTGTCAGCTCATACAACATCACACCACTTCAATATATCATGCTTATCTTTATGGATTTGGAATGGGATTATTATGGAGTGTGCATTACTGTCACCTGATTTACTAGAGTTGGGCGTTTCAATGCCAGCATGTGGAGATGGGGGCTCCGCCAGAGCCCAGCCTGTGAATGCGGAGCAGAACAACAGACAGCCAACCATGTAATCTCTGGGTGCCCGCTCAACCACCCACCAAATGGAGCTCAGGTCCTGGCAGACATTGACGCAGAGACAACAAACTGGCTGCTCAACACCCGGTTTGAGATCTAACTATTTCTTTGGGTTTTATTATGTTTCATTCGCAAGAAGAAGACCTGATTTAAGAAGTACCATGACTCAAAATTCCAGCTTTTGAGGAGCATGGAATTATCAAGTTCAATCCAGCCTACATTGGCATTATGATGATCATTTCCTTTTTACTGAAACTGGTCAGGATTTAAAGGTTTTGATTTTAGGAGACGTTTTCCATGTTAATCGGTCTGTCATCCAAGAGGGCAAAACATTATGGAGCATTGAGAGACAATGCAGTATCTAGAACAGCGATATGATTTCAAAAGAGCGTTTTGCTATCTCAAGGTCACCCACTGATTGGATTGTGACGACTACAATATTATAAGTATTTTAAGTGACTGTTCTTTTCAAAGTAATTTACAAACTCAAAGGAGAATGTTAAGGAATGCTTTATGATGTTGGTTGAAATTAACAGTTGAACACGTTTATTATAAAGCTCAGCCCTTAAGGAGAAAAACACTAACTTGGGTAACAAAGTGCTTGAGGCAATGTTTCAATGTTTTAAGTGAAATCATGTACAGGTGAGTTTCACTTTGCAACGTTTTAATCTTCCAGTAGGTCTGCTTTGTTTTATCATTTTTTTCTATGTTTGTGATTTTATTAATGAAATTCTTCATTGAATATCTAAATATGTAAATATTATGTTAAATTATGAGTGTTGAATGAATCCCACATAGTCAAAATGTTCGCAGAACCAAGATTTCATTGATGTAACAAATGACTAATCCAGTGCAGTAATGAATGATTCAATGCTCTGCTCCAATGTGTCTGGAATTGGCACAAGGTTCTACCTACAGTCCTCCAAGGTGAACTTAGTTGCCATTATTGAGTATATATTACTGTCACCTGATTGTAAAGTTAAACCCCTGTCCCACGGTACGAGTTCATTCCATGAGCTCTCCCGAGTTTGCCCCGATTCGAACTCGGAGATTTACAGTAATGGCCACTCGTAGGTACTCGGGGCTCTCGTGGACATTTTTCAACATGTTGAAAAATCTTCACGAGTCTTCCCGTGCTTACCTGCCATTAGCGAGTCTTCCCGAGTACCTGCCGTTCGCGTTACGAGCCGGTAAGAGACGTTCCCGAGCTCCGACGTACCCACTACGTTCATTCTCCATGCTTACCACGAGTTTGATTTTTTTTAAACTCGGGAGAGCTCTTGGAATGAACTCGTACTGTGGGACACTGGTTATTATATCACTTGGGTTTAATGACCTCAACTGAAGGTTCATGACACCATTGTTTGTATTTATATATTAATTTGTGCTGAAATATTTTTGCCCCTTTAAAAAATAGACACTACTATTTTTTTTTTTGCTTCACACATCTGCTAATGGCTTGTGAGGTGCATGAACCATTTTGGGGAATAAGTCCATTAGCTGTCATATCCAAAGAGAGGAAGAAAGCACACTCCCCAAAGAAGAGGCAAGAATGGAATTAGAAAATTCACAAAAGCCAAAATCTAAAGAATGATTCAGATCCAAAATGATGCACAGGGAGGAAATCATTCAGCACCTTTATGAAAAGGTGTAGCAAAGGAGAATGGATACATTACTTAACAGACCTTTACTTATACCAATGGCTTTAGTGATCTAATGCAATCAAACATTATAAAAGTAAACTTTGCACCAGTTGCACTGAGATACTATACACTTCAATAAATAATGCAATAAGGATTGAGTAAAAAATAAGGTAGGAAATAATAATTCAGACGAATAGCAGGATGGCAGAAATGCTTTCTAGGAATCAGTGTTGGGAATAGTGTTCATTGTCAGATACATAAATGATTTGGACAAAGTATTTAAAAACAATTTGTCACCAATCGAGCATGTGACTAAATTGTCATGGTTAAATTGTCATGGTTAAAATAGTGAAAGATTCTGATGCAATAAGATTTTAGCAAAAGATTTTACAGAAAGAGTGTTTGCATTTCAATATGTGATGATAAAGTTTAGTAGGCAGCAAGATTTTAACGTTTGAAAATTAGGACCTAGAAATTAATCTGTGCAATTCCAGGAGAAACTGGTATTGTGCAGGCCAATATTGAGCATGTCTGGAATAGTAATGCCAATCATTAATGTCAGATGGTTTTTGTTTGTCAATGGTTATCAGGTATCTCAGGATTGTTTCTCTGATGTCGAGCCCATCCAAATAATGTAAGCTACAGTGCAACAACTAAAACTTCTTGCCAGTGAGATTTTCAGCTACTTTGCTCCTCATCACTCACAGGAAGGAGGCTGAAGGGTCAAACTCCATATTACTTAAATGGACATTTCTCCTGAAGTAATAGACTGAGTGCTGCACAAGCTTCTGGAAAGCAAGCCTCAGATTGATTTACTCAAACTGGGTTCTCAGCCATCCATGTGCTTTCTGCAGGTTCGGTCTCAAAAATACAGATGAGAAATACCAGAAAAGATTGTGCGAAAAGAGAAGTGGTGCTACAGTAAGTTCCACAGGTCATAACAATTTGCCGCTTGAGGTTTGATTGTGATCTCTGAAAATCGCAAGTGCAACTCGTGCATGTACCTGTGGTGCTCTCAGAATAAAGGTCCGGATCACAATCTCCTGCAAGGTCCTTACAGGGTGTCTCATCTGATATGCGACATGCATTAAACTTTTCTGTTACTGGTGCATTGTAGAAATCAAGAAAGGTTTTACTGGCAAAGCAGAAATTATGTTTTGGTAATGTGACACATTCACACCTGGAAGGGGAATTTAGCTGCATTTTGAGGCTACCAAAGATCTACTTGTTCTGGACCCAGTGCAAAGGAAAATTAATAAAAGCAAAATTCTGAAGATTGATGCAGGTCCCAAATGATGCGTCGGACTGAAGTTAAGTCAGCACTTTCTTGAAAAGGTTTACAAAGGGAAAATTGATACATTGGTTAACAGACCTTTAGTTCTACCAATAGATTTGATGAACCAAGCACTGTGCAAACAGACTAAGCACCAGCTGCACTATACTATCAATTTGCAATAAATAATGCAGGAAGGCTGGAGTAAAAATAAGATGGGAGCTAATTGTAATGTTCACATGCACCAAGGCTGGAAAATATTCTTACTTGTTACATCTTTAGAGGCACAATAAATGCAATAATACAACAAATAAATATACAATCAATAAATTATCAGTTATTCTAAATTAAGACTATGTCAGACTATGACAGTACAAGCCAAAGTTCACAGTGCAGGCTCTGTGCAAAGTCCGTCGTAGTTTATTGCTGAGATACAGTTATCATTAGGGTTATGCAAGGCGGCTAAGAGCTTGATGGTTGACGGGAAGAAGCTGTGCTTGAAGCTGGTGGTACAGGCACCTTGCGTTTTACACTGGGGCTACGTACTTGAAAAGCAGTGTGTAATTAAAAAATGGGTAAATGAACCATATGCAACAATACTGTCAGCAGTATATTTGAACGCGTTATTCCAAAAATATGGGCATGTTACACAAGCCTTGATATTAAGGGAACAGGTGCATTATTTCAAAAAAGCATAGATCACACGTAACAACACAAGGTTATGTAGTGGTTCTCGGGCTCCTGTACCACCTTCTCGATTGCCTGGAAAAGAAGTTAACATAATTAAAGACATCCTACCCTGTCATTTGTTCTTCTCCCTGCTCCCGTCCAGCAGAAGGTACAGAAGCTTTAAAGCACACACGACCAGATTCAGGAATAGCTTCTTCTGCTCATTTATCAGGTTTCTGGTCCTTCCATAAGCTGGGGTATTGTTCAAGTCATATCTACCCCATTGAGGGTTGCATATCTTTGTCAGAGTTAAGGAAGTTTTGTGCTGGAGCTTAAATTCAGATACTTCCTCTCTCATTTTTTAAAATGATTTATTTGTTTTGCATTGAACTTCTATTTTTGCCTTCTAAAGATTAATAATTTACTTCTATTCATTGAAGAATAGCTCATTAACAAACGTTTTTTATCGGCTCTGTTGCTATGTTGAGTCGATTACGTTTCAAAAATATGTTCTACTTTCACTGGAGTAATATTTTCAGATTGCAGGAAAAGAGCTATTCTCAGATAAACACAAAAAGCTGGAGTAACTCAGTGGGTCATGCAGCATCTCTGGAGAGAAGGAATGGGTGATGTTTCTAGTCAAGACCCTTCTTCAGTCTGGAAGAAGGGTCTCGTCCTGAAAAGTCACACATTCCTTCTCTCCAGAGATGCTGCCTGTCCCGCTGAGTTGCTCCAGCTTTTTGTGTCCAGCATCTGCAGTTCTTTCCTACACAAGAGTTATTCTCACATGGGGGATGAAAATGAGTTTAAGTTGCTTTATTTTGAATCTTGTTTACTTATCCTCTCTCCTTTGCCCCCCCCCCGCCCCCCAAACAAGGTTTTAGCTGTTTTCCTTTTGCAATTTTAATTTTAGTCTAAATTCTGTTGTGATTTTGAGCAAATGGAAATAATTTGATCTTTAACATAATTTTATTGAATTTTAAACTTTCAATTACTTTATTGCCTGAATAATTCAAAGTTTTACTTTCACGTGTAACCGCATCCAATATTTGACCATGAAAGGCATATCGGGCATTGACAGCAACCTGCTTTGGCTTGCTCCCAGAGAGTGCGATCTGCAGTCTCGAGGCCACAGTCAGCTGATTGCTTCAGTCATTGTGATTTATATAATGCTCATTCATCTGATTACTTATATGGCATTTGAGCGTCAGAGATTTAGAGGAATCTTTATTTGCATGGCGCACAGACACCTGAACCCATTGAGTATAGAGGCCCGGTATTAGTGCCCATACACTCACTATATTTACACAGAGTAACACATCCTACGTATTCTTACTTTTTACCTCAGCTTTGTTTTGAGAACTTAAATCTTCATGTATATTCATTGATGGGTGCACTGGCTTCAGTAATCAATATCACCGCAATGGTCTGTGTTAAATATTTATGGTATTGTTGGTTGCATGTGAGATCATTGATATTCTGCCTACTGGTCTGTGCAAGGCTTTTTAATGCTCTCTTCAACTTCTTCAATACCCCTGCTCATTTTTTTATAACCCTGCAAAGTTTTTCTTTTTTAAATATTAACCCTTTTCTCTTTTTAATGATACACTTGATCTGTTTCATTCACCTTTTCAGGCAACATATTCAAAGTAATTCACAGCGTCAGAAAAAAACGTTCTCTTGCCAATTACTTAAAAAAAATCTGTTTCCTCTTAATGCTGTTCTTGTAAATGAAAATTGGTTGTTCCCTATTTTCACTCACAAAACCCTCTTAATATTGAATACATCTATTAATTGTCTCCTTAATCTTTATTCTGAGGTAAATGCTGGGAGTGCAACTGAATTTCTGGCAAAAGGACAGTGACTGCAGAAATGGTTATTTTTATAAAGAGTGGGGCGTGGGGTGTTTTGAGATTTGAATGGTGAATAGGCTAGAAAGAGGAAATGGTTTTACTTTTGATCATTGACTTGAATGATTGGGTCCGTGTTAATGATATCCAGAATTGACTGCCTTGTTAAAAGTTATTTCATAGAACATACAGAGGGTGGTGAATGTGTGGAATTCATCGCCACAAAAGGCTGTGGAGGCCATGTCAATGGATATTTTTAAGGTGGAGATTGATAGATTCTTGATTAGTACGGGTGACAGAGGTTATGGGGAGAAAGCTGGAGAATGGGGTTGTGAGGGTAAGATAGATGATTAAATGACAAAGTAGACTGAATGGGTTACATGGCTAAATTCTGCTCCTACAACTTGTGAACTCGTGATCTTATATACCACAGGAACAGCCCCTTCAAAGCGCAATGTCTGTGCTGACCATGATGCCAATTTAAACTGTGCAGCTCCACATGGTCTATATCCTTCCTTTCCATGCCTGTTCATGTGTGTGCTTGAATGCATTTGAAATATTACTATTGTTTTTTCTTCCATTACTTCCCCCGGCAGTGCATTCCATCCATCTGCCACTCCCTGTGTGTAGAACAAAAGTTACCTCATAAATTTCCTTTAAACTTTCCCATTCATACCTTCATACTTTTCCCTCATATACTTGCCATTTCCACCCTGGGGAAAAAAAACCTCTGACTATCTACATTATCTATGGCTCTTAAAATTGTGTACACTTCTATCGGGTCACCCCCCCCCCCCCCCCCCCCCCCCCCCCCCCCCCCCAGCCTCCAACACTCCAGAGAAAACAATACAAGTTTATCACACTTGTAGCATTTGCACTCTGGGACTGTCTGAGCTGCCTGTCCTGCCCTTCTCTCAATCACGTTTCTGAAATGACTATAACATCCCAGTCTCCTGAGCCCTGAGCTCACCCATCTTGCCAGATAAGCCTCTTGCGTTGAAATAAATTACTTCATTTGCCCAGCCCCTGGCTGTCTACTGACTACAATATTTGCCCAGCTTCTCAGCTGCTTTTTTTTCTCTTGCCTTTAATTTAAAATCTCTTAATTTAAGATCTCCGGAGTAGCACTAGCAAATTTCCCTCCCAGGATATTGGTCCCCCCTCTAGTTCAAGTGCAACCTATTCCTCTTGTACAAGTGACCTCTGCCCCAAGAGAATGATCCAAGAACCAGAATCATTTGTCCCTGCACAAGCTCTTCAGCCAAGCATTCATCTGGCTTATTCTTCTATTTCGGCCTTCACCAGCACATGGCATTGCAAGTAATCTAGTGATCATTGCCTTTAAGGTCCTGCCTTTTCACTTTATCATATCTTATTATATTCCCTCTGCAGTATCTTTTTCATCTGATATCATCTGTCCACAACAATTTCTGGATGCTCACCCTCCCACTTGAGAATGTTCTGCAACATTCTGCAAAGATGTTCCTGTCCTCGGCACCCAGAAGATAACAGACCATCCCTCATCTCATCCTTATCAACAGAATCTGCTGTCTGACCCCTAACGACTGAATTTCCAATTAGCATTGCTCTGCCTGACTCCACCGTTTCTTGCTGAGCCTTGCAGCCAGTCATGATGCCACAGACCGGAGCTGCTGCTGCTGGCCACTGAAACATCACCCACCTCAGCCCCAACATTAGCCAGAGAGGTCGACCCTGGGTAATGGACACAGGAGAACTCTGCACTATCTGCCTTTGCTGGTGTTCATCCAACTACCTGCTACCTGCACGTTAGGTGTGACCATTTCATTAACACTATTTATGATGTTCTCCAACATCTTCGATGATCCTGAGATTAACTCCAGCTGCTGTTCCATGACGCAGTTAATCAGGAACTGCAACTGAACACATTTGCCACAGGTGCAGTCACTATGTATAGTGGAAGTCTCCCTGATCACGCACATCCTGCGGGAGGACCACATCACTGCCCTAACTGCCATCCCGATAGCACAGTCTGAAGAGTAAAGTGAAAAGACCTTACATGTTCTTACCTACAGCTTTGCTCAGCCTCCTTGCTGAAGCCTCACAAGCCAAAGCCTCAGCATTTATTCCACAAACCTTGCCCTTTGGAACTCACACACTGCCACTCTCTCGATGGTCATGCCAAAATAAACCAACATTAATTTCCTGTATATATTGTCCTTCTCTGATTATCATTTATTTCATCCTTTATTTTACTCCAGAATCATTGTAATTGAAGATGTCTTAGAAGCTAAAAACATCACAGCCTGACTGGAAGCTAATGTTCCTCTGAAATCATTTTGATTAAAATTCTGCAGAATGCAGATTTTTGGAAGGGGGATAGTGGAAATGTACACAAAAGCTGATCTCAGTACAGTCTGTTCTTAAATTCTAATCTGATGAACAGCTTGCCCTTGCATTAGACTCAGCTTCATTTATTTAATGGCATTCATTCTTTTTAAGAAGGAATAGGGTGAATTGACAATTCCCAGTCTGTTTTATGCAGTGCTTTCATGAAACTAGGGTAATTTTGTGACCTTGCAACTACATTTTGACATTAATCATTTTTATTTTGCTTCAGTTACCTAATGTTTGTTAGATATTTAAACTTCAATCATTTAAGAATAATTAGCACCCTATCGATGGGAATTTACTGGGAATAGGTTTGGCCTAAACTGCGGTGAATTTCCAGGATCTGAAGATTTAAAAAAAATATTTCACTTGTGCAGTTGTCACCAGGATGAGCTGAGAATGTGAATTTGATGGGGGTATTCCATCGCAAGAGCTTGCTGCTGAACTCACTTCAGCACCCAATATTATTCTTCAAAAGAGGAACTTTAGTAGTAAAAATCCAAACTAATATTTTTGATCCACTGGTCTGCTAAGTATAGAATCCTTCATTCATATTTAATTAAATGTAATGATGAAATGGTGCACCTGCCTAATTTTTATAATTCTTAGTATATGACATCTTAAAGAGAGGCTCACTGTACTACATTTGATGGATTATCACTGGGTATTAACTCTAAATAGACTTGCCAAGCCCTGTCGCAATAAGTCATGTCTTAAGATTTGTGAAGTATTTGGATCATTATTGATTCACATGATAACAGTTATCCAAAGCATATGAAATGGACATAACTGGCAAACATTAGGTCACACTAGCAGGCACCAACGCCATTATATCTCTGTAAAAGATATTACAATCAGTTTGCATATTTTACCACATTTACTGAATAATTTCTGATTAATATGTACTACACAATTCAATGTCTGTTGTATACTTTGGAATTATCCTTTTGCTGATTACATTTTATTTGAATCTTTTGCATGGATTTATAATTCCCCATCATGATGGTGAATTTAAGTCGGCATCAGGAAGGAAAATATTGGCACAGCAGAGGACATATGCTACAACTTTTCTCTCGGGACAGAAACAAATACAGATCCTCTCCAGGTCACAAACGCACGATGTTTGTACAGCTGCACTTACAAACGGCCTTTTGGGAGACCATGGGAGGAATCTCGGCTACTACCAGGCTGCAATCATCTTCTGTCATGGAGGACCTCTGCTCACAACAAAATCTGAATGGCTGAGTTAACGTACTAGTTTAACTACACGTGGCCCTTGGTTGGGTTTTGTGTCATTTTTAAATTTAAAAAAATGTTTAATATATTTCCTGATGGCCTTGTATTGCATTGTTATAAACAATTATCAGGAATGGAACCCTGCCGTAACCTGTAAGTGACTTTTGTTTATTAACAATGTGAATTTTCTAATCACTTTTATGAATATTATTTCAATTGCAATTTTGGATTCATTAAGCTCCTTTCTTTACTCCTTCGAGAAATACTGCAGTGTGCAAACTGTAGTAGATTTTGATATCCTGTACCTGAACAAAAATAATGATTTGCATGCTTCATAATCCTATCGCTCCTTTCTGATAGATTACAAAAGTGAACCCTTCGGAACAAAGTTTGGTCAACTAGTGTGTATTGTGGGATGTCTTTTCAGGACATTTAAAGTACAACCAAATGTAATCTTCAATGGGAAATTAAATGTAAGTAAGAAAAACATGATCTTAATCTAGTGGTGTGCCTAATATTGTATACATCAACACAGCCTGCCTCCATTGCACCAGTAGGTTTAGAAAGATGCTGATCCATATGTTTCAGAGCCTCCATTCTTAAAAGGAAATCATGTAGATTGCTGCCACAGCTGGCATTCTGCACTGTTCTTGCTGATCATTAAGAAAATGGATATATGTATTACCAGGTGACAGGATAATTTCTAAACCGATCTAAGGAAACCTCTATCAATGTTCCAGGTTAAAGCAATCGTTAGTGCCACAAAAAAAAATATTGAGTGGCCTTTCATCTTTCTTTCGGAGAAATATGTAATTTCCAATTTGCAATTGCCCAGGTTAAATTTACAAATGAGAAATTATTGTAGTGAATGTGGGCTCCTCTTACTCTCATTCGGCATTCTGACATACCCTTGCTTCACCGTATGTCTATCTTATGACTAAGAGCCTATCTCATGAGCAGATGGATTCAATAGATGTTGATGAAAGTAAATACTTTCATTTATGCTCCTGTTTCATTGTTGCAAAAGTTCCCTAAGAAACTATCTTTTACAATGTTGACAAATGACTATCTGGAAATGTTATCCAAGAAAGTTGGGTCAACCTCTAAATGTACATCGATGCTGCCTAACTCTTTGAGTTAGACTGTTTAACCTTGGTACGTCAATTGACAGAAACCTTTGTTCTTGCTCCACAAATGTTGATATCTCCTACTGTTTATCTTCGGTTCTGCCTTTGATTAGTTGACATTGAAACTTACCAAATACACATTTGATAACTCCAATATTCTTGCTCTCCTCCCATCTAAAATGTTTTGCAATATTTATTTCACCAAACAATTATATATTTTGGTCAAAATCATCCATGACTCTTGACCTTTCTGAACCTGTATTTTTTCTCAGAAACGTTGATTTAAAATGCCAAACCTAACAGGCTAATGCAACTTTCTCATTATCCAAGTGAAAGGCTACAAGGATGTCCATATCACTTGCGCCATGACAGGTGCCATGATTGCAAGACTGACTACCACCTAACCCACTTAGCCTTGGGTCAAAATAATGGTGACAGCAGAAATGCTGCCACAAGAAGCTCAACATTTAATGTCTCAGGACTCCGCAAAGCTAGATCCTAGTCATAGAGTCATACAGCACGGAAACTGGCCCATCAGCCCCACTCGTCCATGTTGGCCAAGATGCATAGAGGCATGAAGTAATGCAGCATGGAAGACAGAATTTCACAGGCGTCCTGACAATTCCCAACCAACATGAGCTGCGGAGTGTTCACAGCACTTGGACTACCCTGAGGCCCACCATAATTATCAGCTGTGAAGAAACTCTTAGCTTCTCTCCCAGAAGACACCGGGATAGGTTTGATGAGAATAATGAAGAGATCCAGGAGCTAATTAACCATAAATACAATACATTATTGCATTGGAACCTCCATCATGCCTCCGGGAAAAAATGCACAGCTCTGGAGATTCTATAGGCTGTGGTCGAACAAAAATAACTCATGACTTACAGAATAGATGTTGGATGAAATGAGTGCAAGAGGTCTAGCAACTGTAACAGACTACACTCTGCTGTCAAGATCATTTACTTCTCATGTCACTGAAAGCCAAGAAGAGAGCACAACTTATCAAGGATAATGAGGTGAAGATAGACATAAAATGCTGGAGTAACTCACAGGGACAGGCAGCATCTTTTGAGAGCTGGAATGGGTGATGTTTCGGTTCTAAACTTTACCCATTCCTTCTCTCCAGAGATGCTGCCTGTCTCACTGAGTTACTCCAGCATTTTGTGTCAATCTTCAGTTTATATCAGCGTCTGCAGTTCCTTCCTACATAAGGATAGTGAGGCAATCAGTTTCTGCTGGACCTCATCTGAGACTTTAGGCTTCAGAGATGCAGCGTGGAAACAGGCCCTTTGGCCCACTGAGTCTGCACCGACCAACAATAACCCCGTACACTAGCGCTATGCTACACACTGGAGACAATTTCTAATAGCCATTTAACTACAAGCCTGAGTCTGAAGAAGGGTCTCAACCCAAAACGTCACCCATCTCCTACGCTCCTTAGATGCTGCTGCACCCGCTGAGTTTCTCCAGCCTTTTGTGTACCCCTGTACATCTTGTGTAGTTGAGTATAGGAGCAAAGAGGTCCTTCTACAGTTGTACTGCGCCGTAGTGAGACCACACCTGGAGTATTGTGTGCGGTTTTGGTGCCCTAATTTGAGGAAGGACATTCTTGCTGCTGGGGGGAGTGCAGCGTAGGTTTACAAGGTTAATTCCCTGAATGGCGGGACTGTCATATGCTGAGAGAATGGAGCGGCTGGGCTTGTATACTCTGAAATTTAGAAGGATGAGAAGGGATTTAATTGAAACATATAAGATTACAAAGGGTTTGGACACGCTAGAGGCGGGAAACATGTTCCCATTGTTGGGGGAGTCATGAACCAGGGGCCACAGTTTAAGAATAAGGGGTATGCCATTTAGCATGGAGATGAGGAAACACTCAGCCCGGTTCTCTGGACACTTTCAAGAGAGAGCTTGATAGGCCTCTTAAAGAGAGCGGAGTCAGGGGATATGGGGAGAAGGCAGGAACGGGGTACTGATTGTGGATGATCAGCTATGATCACATTGAATGGCGGTGCTGGCTCGAAGGGCCGAATGGCCTACTCCTGCACCTATTGTCTATTGTTTATCGTCTTTGGAGTGTGAGAAGAAAGTGGATCACCCGGAGAAAACCCATGGGGTCACAGGGAGAACGTACAAACCACCATCCATAGTTAGGATCGAACCTGGGTCTCTGATGCAGCAACTCTACTGTTGTGCCACTGTGCCTCTACTTGAAGTGGTGACTGACTGTAGGGCCTCAGGCTATAGTATAGTCTTGCCATTACCTGAGACAGATGAGAGGCTGAAATGTTAATATACCTTTTCAGAAAACTCAAAAATCCGATGGCTCAGGAGTTAAAAGAACCCTTGCTCTAGTTTGAAAAGGCCTGTTGAAGTTTTAAAACCTGACAGTGAGCAATTTCAGACACACTTGCATACTCTCATCTTCCACATATGAGAAGAGGAGGCCATGCCAAGGGATCTAGGAGACGCCATAAATGTGATCAACATTAACAAATGTGAAAAATGGTGTTCCTGTGTTTGCCAAAGGGAAGGTCATCTTAAGGATTTTCCTCAACCATCAGCTGCTGGTGGCCAAAGAGATACTCCTTGCAGTGCAGTGTGCACTCCATTCATCTAGAGGTAAAATGGACATGATATCCACCATATAACACCTCTTCAAGTAATTCAGAGAGCAGCATCAACCACCATCGATGATGTTTTGTGACTTTACAAATGCCTTCCTCTCTGACAACCAAGAGTCACAATGGAAAGTCCTTCTCAAATATAGCTTCCATAAAAATTTCCTCAGAAACTTCCTGCCTTATTCAGCAAAAGCTTGTGTAATCAAAAGCATGGTTTCCATGTGAGGTACTGATCAACTCCTGCTCTTGTTTTGTTATGTTCTTGTAGTAGGGAACAAACACATGAAAATGACTAGTGCAATCACCTGATGGTTGTATTCTAGATTAATCAAACTTTTAAATTACTAGTTTTTTAGATTTGAAATCCTTGAACATTGTTCTTAGCACAACAATAGAAAATCATTATTGCTTAAATATTAATTGTCTACTATTCAATACCTTAGTTGTAAATCATGAGGAAGCCAAAACAGAATTTCAAAGACAATAAGTAATGAAGCAAAGCCACTCGCAAAATTCTGAGTAAATTGTCAAAGGTTAACTAATGTTTAGCAATAGTTTAGACTTCAAAATGTAGCACCGTAAAGTTGCTATCAGGTTTATTTCTCAATGGAATATTCCAAGGTGCAGCAGTTGGTTAATATCCAATATCTTTTATGTGATGTTAATCTGACTGTTGCAGATTAGAGATTCAGAGAAATGACATCATACAGCATTGCTGGAAAACCTTGGACCTTGTCTAAGGATGAATGTCCAAGTGCTTATCTGGAACAAAATGGCAAAAAGCAAAGGTCATTGAAATGGTTATAATCTAAATAATGAAGTATGATAAAAAATAATGATATGTAATTTTTAAACTTGCCTTATGAAACAATTTTTTTCTGACAGTATTTAAAGGCTCAATTAAAGTTTGAGTTAAATCCACAGATTCATAGTTTACAGAAGCATAGATTCCAGTAAAATAATTTTTAAGATCAGTTATCAGTGTTTTATGGCATTACAACATGACTGTTGTACATAAGGGTAATTTAGCACATAAATGAGCATGAAACATACTTACATTTAGATTATTCTATTTTCTGTAAGAAAATGTTTTCCAAGAACATTGTTGACAAACAAAGGCTCACTTATAGATACTTGATATACTCTAGAATTCTGGTTCATAAATATAGGTCGTACCCATTAATCGCCAAATGGAAACATTTAGATTATTTTATTTCATATATGCTATAACTAATTTTGGCGACAGGAGGATAATATAATCATTTTGCAGTAAAAATAATCCAAAACAAAATAAGACCTAAACAAAATAATACAATGTAATGCCCCTGTCCCACTTGAACGGAAACCTGAACGGAAACCTCTGGAGACTTTGCACCCGACCCAAGGTTTCCGTGTGGTTTCTGCTTCTTCTATGTTCCAACGAAGAAGCGGAAACCAGGTTCGACCATTATGGAGACTGACAAAAACTTCCGAAAACTGCACGGAAACCTTGGGTGGGGCGCAAAGTCTCCAGAGGTTGCCGTTCAGGTTTCCTAAGTGGGACAGGGGCATAACACAACACAGAGAGCTGCTGCCTCGCAATGCCAGAGACTCGGTTCGATCCTGACCTCAGGTGCTGTCTGTGCAGAGTTTGTACATTCTCCCTGTGACCACATGGGTTTTCACTGGGTGCTCCGGTTTCCTCCCAAAGAAGTGCAGGTTTGTAGGTTGGCTTCTGTAAATTGTTCCTTGTGTGTGGGATGGAAAAGTGGGATAACATAGCGCTAGTATGAATCGGTGGTCAGCGTGGACTTGGTGGGCAGAAGGGCCTGTTTCCATGCTGTGTGTTTATTGTAGGATGCTCCACAACTGCATGATACTATATTTGACACTACACCAGGCCAAGAAAGGTATCAAGACAGATAATATTAGTGGAGACTATTTAGCATTTTTTTTAAAAGTATATATTGTTTGAATGAATACCTGGTCACTAGTTTATAACATTACTCCATTAACTATGAATCTATGTCTTTAGTTTATAACATTACTCCATTAACTATGAATCTATGTCTTTAGTTGCCATTTATTAATAAACCTAGTCAGAGCTTTATGGTGATACTTAAGAATAGATAGAAGTTATCTTCAATTGGATTACATTCAAACTGGAATTGACTGAAATTCACTGCATTGCTAGCTACCCCAGGGCATATTCAAGTATAAATTATTTGCACCCCACTGTGCATGTGAGATAAGGCTGCATGCTTCTTTCTGAACATCAGGTGATAATCATTTCATTAGTCATTTCATTAGTCACTTGATAATCATTTCAAGTCGGGGTGCGACTTTAATCTGACAGACCTTCATACTACTTAACCAAAGCCGAATGTAAACATTCCAGAGTGGTACACTGCCCTGTATTGTGTTAACGTCGCAGGTCAGAAATTTAATACAGGATTGCCCTATGTAGATTATCTGATGAACCAGACAGAATGACAGAGTGATAGACACACAGTCATGCATTCTCGGAATCTGCAGAAATGAAATAGTTTCCTTAATTAGCAGCCTCTTTTAGGAAGGATCTCAAGTAGGTCATTCCCACTCATTAAGTCTTATTTGGCTTTCCACTAACACCCCGGCTGATCTGTAGTTCAACTCCTTTATTTTATACCTTTTGAAAATTTGCCTGACAAAATCCTGCAAATTGCTGACGTAAAACATGCACTTGGCCTAACATCCGCAGCCTTCTGGAGGCAGATCTCTATACTGTTTTTATTCTAATAAACCCTGATTCCCCTCTCAAAGAGCTGCTACATTGCTAAGGAAATACACCCATATTCTCGATTTACTTCCCAGAAGAAATAATATCCCTTACCTCCCCAGTTAACATTGTTATCATTTTGAAGATTTCAACCAATCACTGCCCAAACAATATACATTCATAAGTTTCCAAATCGAGTTTATGCACTATTCTTTGATAAATTAGCTTTCAGCTCTAATATCAGTTTGGTAAATGGTCTACACCCTCAAGGTTAGTTGCTCAAACTGAAGACAGTAATGCAATTGGAATCTGACCAAACCCTTTTTCAACAGGGCCCTTGAGCAGTGTCTTTGTTTACTATATGAAGCATGCAAAGGAAAATCTCAAGTTGTTCTGAGATCAGGTATGGACGCATTGAATTTGATGAGCGGAGCAATGGGATTTCAAGATAGTTGAGTGTTTAAATGCCAGAGGCATCAACAACATAACAATGAAATTCCTACTTGCAGTAGCTTAACAGACCTGTAAATGCAATAGACACAGGCAAATGAGAGCATAGCCAGGGTGGTGTGGGTCCTTCGATGGTGGGGAGGTCAGTACCTGTGACGACCAAGCAGACCCTACCATTCCATGCAATCTCCTTCCTTCTTGGGTTATCGTTGCTGAACCAGGCTGTGATGCAACCAGTCAGTATGCTCTATACCGTACAACCGTAGACATTAATTTGAGTATTTGTCGAAGTACCAACTCACAATACTATTAAAACACATTGTTCAGATAATGTCTAATGACCAGCGCGCCTCAGTGCAACTTGACCTACTTCCCAGGCAATGCTGTCAAGGAATATAATTCCACATATATCTAATGCTGAAACTGCATCAACTGTGCAAGTGCAGTTCATGGCCAGAAATGCTGAGTTGAATTCCACTGAAGCACAATCCAACTAGGAAATCGTTGCAGTTGTATTCCTCTTGTTAAAATCATCGATTTTGACATCTGTATTGTACTTACAAAAACATTGGTCTTGCTTGAATTTCTTAACCTCTAGTATGAAAAGCTGGAAGGCATTTTTATGGTAGAATGGAAATGGAATGTATAATGTGGTATGCTTATCTTTATAAATAAAAATCACTATCATTTGTGAATCAATCTCAATAGACTGGTCCCACCAATAAAGTTTCATTGATTTGCGACTCAATAATTAAATGCCACAGGGCATTGGAAAATAATTATATGAACAGTTGCAGGTGACATATTTATTCTATAACTTTATTCTATATCATTCAGATGGAAAAACACAGTCCAACTGTTTGCTTTGAGACCTTTATAGCACCTCTGCATTACAATACCATACTATTGTGTATATTAATGCAAGATACAATGTGTTACCAAGCTTTACAGACCTTTCCCCACTGTCATTTATTGCTGTGTTCTAACTTAACAGACTTTGTATTCTTATATTTTAATTATAAGACAAGGGTTTGGCCCAATGTGTATTTTCAGTAAGTCTGGTGTCGGGACTTAAGATGCATCCAAACAAACTGATGTAATGAGTGACATTTCGGATCAAGACCCTTCTTCAGAAAAAACTTCAGTCTTCAGTCTGAAGAAGGGTTTTGACCCAAAACGTCACCCATTCCTTCTCTCCAAAGATGCTGCCTATCCTTTTGAGTTACTCCAGCTTTTTGTGTCTATCTTCAGTTTAAACCAGCATCTGCATTTCTTTCCTACACAAACTGATGTAACATTGGGTACAAAAGTTTTCCTCACCTTGGAAGACCAATTTTAAAAGCAGAAGTTGTGGAAGACTGATGCAGTCTTAAAACACAGATTCAAGTTTAAAATAATAAAAGCCACTAAGACGAGAGTTGAGTATGTCCTGAGTAGGGCCTGTCCCACTTGGCCGTCATTCCCGTGTAATTTACGCAACATAATTTACGCGTCGTGATACGCACGTGATGCGCGCATGGTGCACATTACACGCGCATGGTTAGTGATAACATAGGCAGTGATCGCAGATGCGCGCGGCGTCGCAGGATTTTGTGATGTACAAAATCTTCGTGCGCCATCTGCGTGATGCGCAAGACGGCCCATTGAATTTTCTCAATTCTGTTAACCCTTGCTGTCTCCTCCCCTTCCCACCTCTCCCTTAGCCCTTGGGCCCTGGCATTCCCTCTCTCTCTCTCCCCCCCACCCTAGTTGCACCAGCTTCTCATTTTCACACCACAAACAGCTTACAATGGCTTGTTCCCTTTATTATCGATACTTTTTTGCATATCTTTCATTCATTGTTCTTTATCTCTCCACATCACCATCTATATCTCTCGTTTCCCTGATCCCTGACCAGTCTGAAGAAGGGCCTCGACCCGAAACGTCGCCCATCTCCTGCGCTCCTTAGATGCGGCTGCACCCGCTGAGTTTCTCCAGCCTTTTGTGTACCCGCCAAGTGGGACATGCCCTTTTCTCCTCAGAAAGAAATTCATAATGACATTGATCCAGTCTTTTGACTCATCCTGGGTTTGACAATACATTAACTAATCACTTTGCAGATAAACTTTGAAACCGAACTTCGAGGTCACTATTGCTGAAAAATTTTATGCAAAATAATACAAGCCAATTATCTAATTGGATGACACAGGTTAAATCTACTGATTTCAACTGCAGTATACACATTTGGCATTGAATTGGACAATCTTTGCTGTAGGCTTGCATTAGTCAGGTCAGAAAACACTTTTGTGCGAGTTTTGCGGTTTTGATCTTCAGACAGTTTATCCTTAGCTGGCACAGGCCGAACTGGTATACCGAGGCCAAAGGTGAATCTCATCATAGATATATGCCGTTGCCATAGGTCAATTTTTTCCAGGATTATTAATGTCAGCACTAAGGCTTTGAGAGCTTATCAGTTTACTCTGATGAGCAGGTGACATTAGAACATACAGTGCCCTCCATAATGTTTGGGACAAAGACCCATCATTTATTTATCTGTACTCCACAATTTCAGATTTGTTATTGAAAAAAATCACATTTTCAGATTTTATTAAAGGGTATTTTTATACATTTTGGTTTCACCATGTAGAAATTACAGCGGTGTTTATACATAGTCCCCCCATTTCAGGGCACTACAGTGTTTGGGACACATGGCTTCACAGGTGTTTGTATTGCTCAGGTGTGTTCAAATACCTCCTTAATGCAGGTATAAGAGAGCTCTCAGCACCTAGTCTTTCCATCACCTTTGGAAACTTTTATTGCTGTTTATCAACAAAGATTGTCCAATTGTCCAAAGAAGCCACTATGAGACTGAGAAACAAGAAGAAACTGTTAGAGACATCAACCAAACCTTAGGCTTACTAAAATCAACTGTTTAGAACATCATTAAGGAAGAGAGCACTGGTGAGCTTACTAATCACAAAGGGACTGGCAGGCCAAGGAAGACCACCATAGCTGATGACAGAAGAATTCTCTCTATAATAAATAAAAATCCCCAAACACCTGTCCGATAGATCAGAAATACTCTTCAGGAGTCAGGTGTGGATTTGTCAATGACCACTGTCCGCAGAAGACTTCATGAACAGAAATACAGAGACTACACTGCAAGATGCAAACCACTGGTTAGCCGCAAAAATAGGATGGCCAGGTTACATTTTGCCAAGAAGTACTTAAAAGAGCAACCACAGTTCTGGAAAAAGGTATTGTGGACAGATGAGATGAAGATTAACTTATGTCAGAGTGTGGGCAAGAGCAAAGTATGGAGGAGAGAAGGAACTGCCCTACATCCAAAGCATGGGCATGTATGGCTGCTGAAGGTACTGGCCTCACTTATCGTCATTACAACTGCTGATGGTAGTAGCATAATGAATTCTGAAGTCTATAGAACATCCTATCTGCTCAAATTCAAACAAATGCCTCAAAACCACACTTATTGCACTACATTTATTTATTATGTGTGCATGTGTATATATACACACACTGAACTCTTCTCCCATTATGTATTATGTTTACATATTCTGTTGTGTTGCAGCAAGTAAGAATTTCATTGTCCTGGGACATATGACAATAAAACATTGTCTCTTGACTCTTGAAATTCATTCTGCAGCAAAACAATGATACCCAACATACTGCAACAAAGAAGTTTTTATTAACCTAAAAAATGGTCAATTCTTGAGTGGCCATCAATCACCCGATCTGAACCCAAATTGAGCATGCCTTTTATATGCTGAAGAGAAAACTGAAGGGGAATAGCCCCAAAACAAGCATAAGCAAGATGGCTGCAAACAGGCCTGGCAGAGCAACACAAGAGATGACACCCAGCAACTGGTGATGTCCATAAATCGCAGACTTCAAGCAGTCTTTGCATGCAAATGCAACAAAATACTAAACATGGCATTGCTGTGTCCCAAGCATTATGGTGCCCTGAAATGGGGGGACAATGTATAAACACTGCTGTAGTTTCTACATGGTGAAACCAAAATGTATAAAAATGGGCTTTATTAAAATCTGACAATGTGCACTTTACCCACATGTGACTTTTTTTAATTACAAATCTCAAATTGTGGAGTGCAGAGGCAAATAAATAACTGATGGGTCTTTGTCCCAAACAGTATGGAGGGCACTGTGGAACAGTATGGCACAGGAACAGGCCCTTCGTCCTACATTGTTTGTACCAAACATGATGCCAAGTTAAACTGATCTCATCTGCCTTCACAGACAAGGAATGGGTGATGTTTCGGGTCGAGACACTTCATCCAAACGTCACCCCTTCCTTCACTCCAGAGATGCTACCTGTCTCGCTGAGTTACTCCAGCATTTTGTGTCTATCTTCCGTTTAAACCAGCAGCTGCAGTTCCTGCCTACACATTTCACCTGCTGTACATGATCCATGTTCCTCTATTCCTTGCATTTCCACGTGTCTTATCTAAAATCAACATGAACACCACTATCATGTCTCCACCAGCACCCCTGGCATTGCACTCCAGGCCCATGCTACTCCCAGTGTAAAAAATACTTTCCCTGCACATCTCCATTAAACTTTCCCCCTCTCACCTTATAGCTATGCTCTCTTGTGTTGGAGACTTCCACCCTGGGAAAACGCTTCTGACTGTGTCTCCTGTATGATCTAATATTTGTATATACTTCTATCAAGTCTCCCCTAGCCGTTGATATTCCAGAAAAAAACAATTCAAATCTATCCCTGCAGCTGAAACCCTCTAATTCAGGCAGCATTCTGGTAAACCTCCTCTGCTCCTTCATAATTTCTGTAATGGGGCAACCGGAACTGCATGCAATACTGCAAATGTGGCCCAACCAAAATCTTATAGAGCCGCATCATGACTTCCTGACTCTTATATTGAATTTCCCAAGCAATGAAGGCAAGCATGCCATATGCCTTCTTTACCACCTCATCTACTAGTGCTGTCACCTTCAGTGAGCTATGAACATGGGTTCCAAGATCGCTCTGCACATCAATGCTGTTAAGGATTAACTCTATACTTGCCTCCCCTCCCCCACAAAGTCGAACATCTCACCCTTGCTCGGGTTAAACGCCATCTTCCATTTATCTGCCTATTTCTGCATCTTCCGACATCCTTCTTCATAGCAACTGCTCCAACATCAGCAAACTTACTCACCAACCCATCTACATTTATGTAAATGTTGTTGATGAACCCAACAACAGACCCACACAACAGGCACTCTGAACCTCAACATGGCATGAGATGACCAGGAGGACTGAGGAAATGATTTGAGGAAAACCACCTCATTGACTCATGGAAGTTCCTGGGGGTACAATATTCCAAATGAATAAGGAGCATCAAGGACAGGTCTGAAAACTTGCTGCAGGGAGATCAGTTGAAAGCACAGTGAAAACAGTGCAAGGATTGCATGACCTCCAAACTAGCCACATACGTTCAGTCAAGTGTCTTCAGCTCCCTCTGTGATTTAGTTGAAGAGTCCATGTGACCTTGTCATTCACACAAAAACCCATGCACTTGAGTGGAGTCAAGAACAGCACTTCATTGTCTGCCCAATGGCACGAATACTGAACTTTCCAGCTTCATGTAACCCACTCCCTCTGTGTTCCCTCCCTCTTCCAGCAGTCCACCCAGACTTTCTCCCCCTTTGTTCATGTTTCCATCCCTTCCTGCCTTGTTCCCTGGAGTTATCACCCTCCCCCACCTGGTTCAATCTGCCCAACACCCATATACCTAACCACCTAGGTTTCTTTTCCCTTGGTACATTCTTGCTCTCCCTCCCTCCACCTGGTTCCACCTGCCTAAAACCCCTCCTATATCACCTGCCAACCTGTCTATACTTTCCTCTTGCCCTCATCTACCTAGTTCCAACTGACTATTTTAACATTATTATTGTTTCCACTAATCCAATGGATCCATGTGTCCATTGTCTCACTCTCATCAGGTTCCATCTATCATCTCCCAATCTGTCTCACCCCTCCATCTCATTTCTATCTACTGGTTATCTTCTTTCCACACACACACTCCTGATACAGGATCTCATCCCAAAATGTTTACCATTCCTTTTTCTCAGAAAATGCTGCTTGGTCAGCTGTGCCATTCCAATAGTTTATTGTTTGCTCCAGATTTCAGCATTTGCAAATATAGTCAAATCATTCTTGACTATGACAGTTTACCTGAGAAAAAGATGAGTTTGTGCAATATGATCTATAACGTTAGATAATTAATGTCTTCTAGGAGTTTGCAACTTCATACTTTGCTGAACTAAACTGGTTGCCGAATTTGAGGAATGTGTTACATTTAGGATGGACCATGTGGAATTGTAGTTTGCAAGAAGATTATTTAATGAGATGCATGCAGCTGTGCTTTGAGCAATTCTTCCTCTAGTCTTTTGCTGATTTATCATTTAACAGCTTTGAACAGCTGACAAATAGTTGACCTTTCCACTTCAAAGTTAATGTGAGTGTCTGGCAATAGTTTATTCCTATTTACTACTTACTACTCTGGTTACATAATAGAATGATGCAATTTTTATATATTGAAGGAGTCATAGTGTTATGCAGCAGAAAAAGAGACCCTTTGGCTAAACTCTTCCTTGGTGACCAATTCCTTTCCTGCACTGGTCCCATTTACCTACCTTTGGTCCATATTCCTCTAAATGTTTATATCTCCCCTATCCATGGACCTATCCAAATGTTTTTTTAAAAATGCTTTGATTATTCCTGCCTCGACAACTTCCTCTGGCAGTCAGTTTCATCTAACTACCTGTTCTCTGTGTAAAAAAAAAATCCATTCAAGTTCCCTTTAAATATTTCCTTTCTCATCTTAAACCTATGCTCTCTACTTTTAGATTTTCTACTCTGGAGAAAGGATGAACCTTTCACTATTGGTGTGTATTAGTGGGTTTAGCACTCAAAACTCTCATTTTCCTTTTTTTATTTTCCTTTCATTCTTCCTCGTGCTCTATGTCTTTATGGGCTCTTTCTTTCCACTTTTTCACGTACTATTAATATCACTATCTTATCTAACTTTCTCTATTTCTCTTTTTCTTCCTTAACCATATAACCATATAACAATTACAGCACGGAGACAGGCCCTCTCGGCCCTTCCAGTCCGTGCCAACCATTTGTTTTCCCCTAGTCCCATCTACCTGCACTCAGACCATACCCCTCCATTCCCTTCACGTCCATATACCTATCCACTTTACTTTTAAATGTTAAAATCGATCCTGCCTCCACCACCTCTGCTGGAAGCTGATTCCACACAGCCACCACCCTCTGAGTAAAGAAGTTCCCCCTCACGTTACCCCTAAACTTCTGTCCCTTAATTCTCATGTCATGCCCTCTTGTTTGAATCTTCCCTACCCTCAATGGGAAAAGCATATCCACGTCAACTCTGTCTATCCCTTTCATCATTTTAAAGACCTCAATCAAGTCCCCCCTTAACCTTCTGCGCTCCAAAGAATAAAGACCTAACTTGTTCAACCTTTCTCTGTAACATAGTTGCTGGAACCCTGGCAACATTCTAGTAAATCTCCTCTGTACTCTCTCTATTTTGTTGACATCCTTCCTATAACTAGGCGACCAAAATTGTACACCATACTCCAGAATTGGTCTTACCAATGCCTTGTACAATTTTAACATTACTTCCCTACTCCTATATTCAATGCTCTGATTTATAAAGGCCAGCACACCAAAGGCTTTCTTTACCACCCTATCTACATGCGATTCCACCTTCAGGGAACTATGCACAGTTATTCCTAGATCCCTCTGTTCCACAGCATTCCTCAATTCCCTACCATTTACCATGTACGTCCTATTTTGATTTGTCATGCCAAGATGTAGCACTTCACACTTATCAGCATTAAACTCCATCTGCCATCTTTCAGCCCACTTTTCCAAATGGCCCAAATCTCTCTGTAGACTTTGAGAATCTACTTCATTATCCACAATACCACCTATCTTAGTATCATCTGCATACTTACTTATCCAATTTTCCACCCCATCATCCAGATCATTGATGTACATGACAAACAACAGTGGACCCAACACAGATCCCTGAGGCACCCCACTGGTCACCGGCTTCCAACCTGACAAACAGCCATCCACCATTACTCTCTGACATCTCCCATTCAGCCACTGTTGAATCCATCTTGCTACTCCGCCATTAACACCCAAAGATTGAACCTTCTTAACCAACCTTCCATGGGGAACCTTGTCAAAGGCCTTACTGAAATCCATATAGACAACATCCACTGCTTTACCCTCATCAATTTCCCTAGTTACCGCTTCAAAAAATTCAAGAAGGTTTGTCAAACATGACCTTCCAGGCACAAATCCATGTTGACTGTTCCTGATCAGACCCTGTTTATCCAGATGCTTATATATATTATCTCTAAGTATCCTTTCCATTAATTTGCCCACCACTGACGTCAAACTAATAGGTCTATAATTGCTAGGTTTATTCTTTGAACCCTTTTTAAACAATGGAACAACATGCGCAGTACGCCAATCCTCCGGCACTATTCCCGTTTCTAATGACATTTGAAATATTTCTGTCATAGCTCCTGCTATTTCTACACTAACTTCCCTCAATGTCCTAGGGAATATCCTGTCAGGACCTGGAGACTTATCCACCTTTATATTTTTCAAAAGTGTCAGTACTTCCTCCTCTTTGAATCTCATAGTTTCCATAGCTACTCTACTTTTTTTCCTTACCTCACAGAGTTCAATATCCTTCTCCTTGGTGAATACCGAAGAAAAGAAATTGTTCAATATCTCCCCCATCTCTTTTGGCTCTGCAGATAGCTGTCCACTCTGGTTCTCTAATGGTCCAATTTTATCCCTCGTTATCCTTTTGCTATTAATATAGCTGTAGAAACCCTTTGGATTTACTTTCACCTTTCTTGCCAAAGCAACCTCATATCTTCTTTTAGCCTTCCTAATTTCTTTCTTAAGATTCTTTTTACATTCTTTATACTCCTCTAGCACCTCATTTACTCCATGCCTCCTATAATTATTGTAGATATCTCTCTTTTTTCGAAACAAGTGTCTAATTTCCCTTGAAAACCATGGCTCTTTCCAATTTTTACTAATTCCTTTCAACCTAACAGGGACATAAAGATTCTGTACTCTTACAATTTCCCCTTTAAATGTCCTCCATTTCTCTTCTACATCCTTCCCATGAAACAAAGTGTCCCAATTCACTCCTTTAAAATCCTCACGCATTCCCTCAAAGTTAGCCTTTCTCCAATCAAAAATCTCCACTGTTACTTTCCTATTATTAAAGTTTAAAACAAGTGGTGCATGAAATGTATTATGTTATTTTGGTTTATACTGTTGTACATTACTTCTAATAATATTTTTTTTTGTTAGAAAAATTGATTATCATAAAACACAGTAGAAGAGCGTTTGATCCATTGAGTCTTTGTCAGGTCTTTGTAGAAGAGATTAGTCACTCATTCACCCATTTTTCCCTGCAATCCTGCAAAGATTTTCCCTTTTATTACTGACCAAATTTCCTTTTGAAAGCCTCATTTGAATCCGATCGAATTAAATATTGTGAATTCCAATTCAAATCTGCTTCCAGTTTTAAAAAAAGATTTCCTCAAGTCTCCCCAGCAGCACATTTTTTTTTTCTCTTATCAGTAGATATTAAAATCTTGGTAAAAAATAAGGGAAATGTTTTTTATGCAGGGATTACTTGCAGTTTGCAACTCACCGGCTATAGGCATGGTGATAATACTGCCAATCTGGGCTTTTGAAAAGTAATTGCAAAGGCACTTGAGAAAGAATAATCTGCATGACTATGGGGAAATGACAGGGGAATGAATGGATGTAAATCAAAGAATATTACAGCTCCTTGGTCCACTGAATCCACATCAAATACGTCTTATTTTGTTCTCTGTACAAACTCCAAATTCATCTCCAAACTTCGGGAAATAGGAATCAGCGTCTCCCTCTGCCACTGGATCCTCAACTTTCTGACCCACAGACTCAATCCATGATGATAGGTGACAACACCTCCTCCACCATAACTCTCAACAATGGTGCCCCACAAGGATGTATTCTCAGTCCTCTACTATACACCCTTTACGTTCACAACTGTACAGCCAAAGTCATCTTTAATTTAATCTACAAGTTTGCAGATGACACCACTGCGTTGGGTCAAATCACGAACAATGATGAGACGTAGTACAGGAAATAGAGACTGAACTAAATGACATGATGCCAGGACAATAACCTCTCCCTCAATGTCAGCAAGACAAAGGAGTTTGTTATTAACTTCAGGAAGCATGGGAGAATACAAGCCCCAAATCAGCATCAATGGTGCGGATGTTGAAATGGTTGAGAGCTTCAACTTCCTTGGCATTAATATTACCAATGATCTCTCATGTACTAACCACATTGATGTGACAGATAAGAAGGCACACCAAAACCTCCAATTCCTGCTGAGAAAGGAAATTTGGCATGTCTCCAGCGAACCACCCAAAATTCTTCTGATACTCCATAGAAAGCATACTGCCGGGTTGCATCACAGCTTGGTGTGGGAACAGCTCTACGCGAGTGCATGAAAATGCAGACTTTTAAATGTAACCCAGTCCATCACAGACCAGACTTCCCTCCATTGACTTCCTGCTGCCTTGGAAAAGCAGCTAATCAAAGACCTGTACCACCACAGTTATTCCTTCTTCTCCCTGCTTCCATCCAACAGTAGGTATAGAAGCTTGAAAGCATGCACCACCAGATTCAGGATCAGCTTCTTTCCCTCTGTTAGCAGTCCTTACATAAGCTAAGGTATTTTGATTCGCCTCTACCCCATTGAAGGCATTGAACTTGATCCAAGGAACTGATGTGCTACAATGTGCTACACGGTTGAGAACTATATTCTGTGCTTTATAGCTTTCCCTTTGTAGCTATCTATCATACTGTGGTTTGAACTGATTGTATCTATATATGGTATAGCCTGCAAAACAAGCTTTTCACTCTAGCTCAGTACATATGACAATAATAAACCTAAACCTAATTATTCCCTTCAATCATTCTTAGAAACTACAAGTCACCTTCATTCTTTCTCATAACAATAACAGGTATGTGAATTTTATGGATATTTAACCAATCGGTCAACCACATTTGTGGGTTGGGAGTCACATATGTGTCGGACAGGTAAGGATAGTAGATCTCCATCACTGAAGGCTACTGGTGAAGAAGATAGGGTTTTGCAATTGTAGACGAGCTTCAAGGTCATCATTAGTAAGACCTGAATAAAAACAATTCCAGATTATTAACTTTAAATTAAAAACAACAGCCATAATAGGATTTTAACTATTCTGGATTATTAATTAAAGCCTCTGTATGACTGGTCTGGTGGTCTAACTTGCAGGTCACTATTGGGCCTTAAACCATTTCACATGGAGATCAGTGCTTTCAGGAATTAATTCTACACTTTCAATCTGAAGTTCTAATCAAAATTATTATAATTAATCCACTTTGAGTTTAACAGTAATTTTCCTTCTCTTTTCTCTTGTAAGCACTGGAACGTAAAACTGGATGGGCTATAATGTGAATTCTCCTCAACAGAAGTGACAAGTGGGTTTAGATTAAAAATAACAGAACCTGTCTTTGTTTATTTTTTTTGATCATTCTAATGAAGTTCAACATAAACTCAAAGAGTAGCACGTAACTTTCTGTTTGGTAATTTGTGTTCTATGTACTTAATAATGCGTTGAAAAACTTTTGACTTTACTTGTAGAAACAAGGAGCTGCATTTGCTGGCTTACAAAATATGACACAAGGTTCTGGAGTAATTCAGCGGGTCAGGCAGCATCTCTGGAAAGCATGGATAGATGAGGATGCGGGTCAGGACCCTTATTCAGCCTGGAATCTGAAGGAGGGTCTGGATCAGAAACGTTCGGCCAACCGCAACGTCACCTATCCATGTCCTCCAGAAATGCTGCCTGACCAGCTGAGTTACTCCAGCATTTTGTAATTTTACTTGCAGTTTGTCAAGCTCAGGTTGGAATGGATGGAATGGATGCCTTGGTAGTTTGTGAACTGATTGGTGCCTAGATGCAAAAAACGTTTCACTGTGTTGTGGGAAATGTTTTCAACGCTTTGTACTTTTTTTCTAGTGGTGAACTATTTGAGTTTGCAGCACTTCATTAGATATCTTTGATTTTAGTTCTACCTGATTAATTTCCCCCCCCCCCCCCCCCCCCCCCCCCCCCACCCACCTTAGTCAGGCACACATTTTCAATGTCATAAATGCTTTTAATTTCTTATGAGATTACCTGTTGATATCATGGCAAGAAACACCCAATATCTTTGGAGAGAAGCAATGTGCTAATATTTTGAGTGAATCCTTTGCCACGGTTTCTCCTCTTTCTAATTTTGTTTTGAATTTTAGATTTAGGTTGTGACATTTGATTGGATTTACATTTGCCTGTATGTATGTCCTCAGCATGCTGTCAGGCAAACTATGTCAATTTTCATTCATTATCGCCAGTATGAATCACACCAATATAAAGCTCCTGGAGTAGAGGGCAAGTAGTTAAGCAGAAAGAAATGGGAGGGAATAAATAGATGTGGAGATGTACTTGTATGCTGTAAGCTAATTTATTTATCCTGGCATGTCAAAGCTGGAAAATTAGTTGTCTCAGGCTAATTGGTAATATTTCTATGCAATATATTTTTAGCTTGGATCATAATATGGATTTTTTTTTAAAACAGGGAGCTGCTCACCACTGCTTCCTGCTTATTCTGAGAAAAACGAAAGCCCATCTTGAATAAAACAATAGCCAAGGGATAAGTTACGGATAAATGTGGAGTACATCGGTGAATCTGGGCTTCTGCCGAGTGCACTTGTGATTGTATCACATGCACATACTGGCACACAACCAACTTGGGACTCCATCCATGTCTGCAATTTACCCCTGACTGTCCTTTCTGCTATATATAGTAATTTTTTCATCCAACAGGAACAACCGCCAATGTTACTGCTGAAAAAGAACAAGCTTTTTTTTGCAGTTACAGCTAAAATTAAGACAAGTACACATTTGACAATTTTTAAATCGAACTTCCATGCTGATGTAACTGCAAACGGTGTCATTCAACCCAGTAAGATAGATGCATTTGCTTTATTTTGTGTAACAATTGACCCAGGCACGTCAGCAATTTTGAAATGGCTTGCCGTCATTTCACAGTAGGAATTTCACACTCATTTTTTCATAGATAAATTCCCAAAACGGAATTCTGTGGATCTGACAAATGGGTTTGCTATATTTAGACATCCTTGATTTTTCAGCAAAACTATTATTAGTTTTAAGTTTCAATCTAGATTTATGTCATTATGTGCATTTGCTCCAGCTGCTACCAACAAGAATTTCAAGGAAGAATTGACCTTATCCCAAATATAAATAGTAATCTGTTAGCATTTAAAAATGCTGTTCACAATATTTTTTTTAATCCTTTATAAATTGCTGACGCGGTGCAGGATTGAGAAATTTACCCCTCTCCCATGTGAGGATTAATGTTGCATTTGAACATTTTGTATTAAGCTTTGATTTCAGCCTAATCAGCTTACCTCATTTCATAGTGCTATATAAAAAGGATCCATTTTGATGAATTTGAGGTTACTGAGGACCCATGTGGATTTCAGGTCATTCTTATTAAAATAAAGACAATGGAGAAATCAATTTGTGCACGACAAAAATCTCCCGATCAACAACGTGATAGTGACAAGAGAATTTATTTTTATTGGGAAGATTGAGGGATAGCTATTACCTGGGAATCTGGGAAGAATAATTCAGCTCTTCTTTGACCATGTCATCGGGCCATTTAAGGTGATCTTGGAAGTCATGACGGAGCCTCGGTTTATCACCTGCTCCAATATATTGTACCTTTTTTTAAAAATAAATTGTACCTTTTGAAAGTACAGCAGTGCCTCTGCGCTGCATTGTCAGGGCACAGAATGGACCAGATCAAGAAAGTGGCTGTCCACCACCTTCTTGAGTGCAATGAAAGGTTAGCGTTAAATACTGACGATTTTATTTTTAAATGCTTGATTTTTGTTTTAAGGCTCTTTGATGAGGCTTGAAGTTGTACTTTCTGACTTTGGTGAGGTAATAACAACTGATATGCCTGATGTATCTGCAGGTCCCATGTACTATATCTGCAGGTACGATCTCAGAAGGCCATTAAGGTTCCTGTACGTTTATATAAGTTGTTCTCATTGATCACAAATACAAATAACAAACCACATACTCCTGTTTTTGATTGACTAGCTAACAAAATAAAAGGCAGAGGCAGGGCAAAATATTTTTTTTAGCCCCTAATATAAAGGGGGAAAAATCTCATCTTTTAAAATGCATGTCTTGGATGAGATCTATGAATCATTGCTTGACACGGGTGAGGTGCCGGAAGACTAGAGAGTGGTTAATGTTGTGCCTCTATTTGAGAAGGGGTGCAAAGAAAACTCTGGGAATTATAGTCAAGTAAGCTCAACATCTGTGGTAGGAAAGTTGTTAGAGAAGATTCTGAGGGACAAGATATACACGCATTTGGATAAATGGGAATTGATTAAGGATAGCCAGCATAGTTTTGTACATGGGAGATTATGTCTCATGAAAATCATCGATTTTTTGGAAGAAGTAACCAAGAAGGTTGACAAGAACATGGCTGTAGACGTTGTCTATATGGACTTCAGCAAGGCCTTTGATAGGTTTTGCGAGATAGGGTTCTCTGGAAGAATAGATTGCATAGGATTCAGGGAGAACTTGCTTACTGGATATAGAGTTGGCTTCATGGTAGAATGAAGAGGATGGGGGTGAAGAGTTATTTCTTTGGGTTAGAGGCTTGTAACTAGTGGTGTGCCTCAGGAATCGGTGCTGGACCCACTGCAATTTGTCATCTATATTAACAATTTTGTGGAGAATGTACAAGGCATGATAAGTAAATTTTCAGATGACATTAAAATAGATGGTAGACAGTGAAGATGGTTATCAAGATTTACAATTGGATCTCAATTAGCTGGATGTGGTGAAGAGACAATTTACAAATATGTTGGCACAACTGAAGAGGCTGGGGGCTGATCTTGTAAAGGTGTATAAAATCATGAAGGAAACAGCTAGAGCGAATGCAGTCATTTCCCCAGGGAATCAAGCATGAGAGTGCATTATTTTAAGGTGAGAGGGGAAAGATTTAATAGGAACACAAGGCAACCTTTTCACACATAGGGTGGTGGGTATATTGGAAGCAGCTGCCAGAGGAAATAGTTGAGGCAGGTTCAGTAACAACATTTAAATTACATATGGACAGGAATGTGGATAGGAAACATTTGGAGGGATATGTGCCAAACACGGGCAAATGGAACTAACTTTGATAGGCTATCTTTATCGGCTTGGATAAGTTGGGTTTAAGGGCATGTATCCATGTTGTATGAGATCAGGGAAGACATTAAGAGCCATCTCACGTATTAAAATTTTGTTAGAGGCAAATTCTCCCAATTCAATGCACAGTCTGACTTGTTATGTAATATTTGACTGTCTGTGTAGCCAGGAAGCAATGCCCCGACACTGTAACATGTTGTCGGTATCTGGGTTCTCCGTCCTCAAAGGTTTACAGACCATCCATGTGAATTACTTTGTCCCAACAAGGTTGTAGATATTCAGAGATGTCTTGGCAGTTTCAGTGTACTCGCATGCAATTCTACAAAGTTATCTATCTGCACTCAAAATGTTAAAGCTAAGTAGGTGATAAAGTCATTGAAAACTGTAGTTAATCATTAGACACTAGTTCTATCCTACACGCAAGAGAAAATTCACAGAAGCCAACTAACCTATCAATCTGCATAGAAACATAAAAACATAGAAATTAGGTGCAGGAGCAGGCCATTCAGCCCTTCGAGCCTGCTCTGCCATTCAATATGATCATGGCTGATCATCCAACTCAATATCCTGTACCTGCCTTCTCTCCATACCCTCTGATCCCTTCAGCCACAAGGGCCACATCCAACTCCCTCTTAAATATGGCCAACGAACTGGCCTCAACTACCTTCTGTGGCAGAGAATTCCACAGATTCACCACTCTGTGAAAAACGATTTTCTCATCTCGATCCTAAAAGACTTCCCCCTTATCCTTAAACTGTGACCCCTTGTCCTGGACTTCCCCAACATCAGGAACAATCTTCCTGCATCTAGCCTGTCCAACCCCTTAAGAATTTTGTAAGTCTCTATGAGATCACCCCTCAATCTTCTAAATTCCAGCGAGTACAAGCCGAGTCTATCCAGTCTTATTCATATGGAAGTCGTGCCATCCCAGGAATCAGTCTGGTGAACCTGCTCTGTACTCATAGAAACATAGACATAGAAATTAGGTGCAGGAGTAGGCCATTCAGCCCTTCGAGCCTGCACCGCCATTCAATATGATCATGGCTGATCATTCAACTCAGTATCCCGTACCTGCCTTCTCTCCATACCCTCCGATCCCCTTAGCCACAAGGGCCACATCCAACGCGCTCTTAAATATAGCTCTTAAATTTTTCTCTTAAATATACTCCCTCTATGGCATGTCTTTGGAATTTCAAAAGAAACTGGATCACCTGGAGAAAACCCATGCGGTCACAGGGAGAACGTACAAACGCCTTACAGACAGCACCCGTAGTCAGGATTGAACCTGGGTCTCTGGTGCTGTAAGACAGCAAATCTACCGCTGCACCACTGTATTGTTCTAATTTGATCATATCTGATGGTTTAAAATTAAATATTGTAGTATACCTATTGTTTATCCTCCTTCCTCCACCCCACCCCCCCCCCCCCCCATTTCAAAATACGCCCGATTATTGCTATTATTCAGGATGTATGGTTAAAATGTATGTTAACTGCAATTGGTTTAGTTGATGAATACACTTTGTCAAAGCTGCATGCAGCGTGTTTGCTCTGTATAATTGCGCAGGTCACGATTCATCTAGCATTTTTAGAATATTTTGATGAAGTGAATAAATTGATGATTTACAAAGCAACACAGAAACACATTTGAGAAGACGGCATATTAACCCTCTGAGCCCCGTGCTTATTGTCACATTATTGCTGATATATTCACTTAACATCAGATAATCATTGTATTGATAATTATAGACAATTAAAAAAATTGATTGGGTAGTGAAGCGGCAAACATCTTGTACTGGGCCTGGAATGTGTAAAATGGCATTAACTGCCAGAAGTACTCAACGGATCAGGCAACATTCCTGGAGAAAGAAAGAGTCAATGTGTCAGATCAACGGTCCTTCAGCAGATCTGGAAAAGTGGGAAGTGTGTATTAGATTGCAACCAGGGATGGGTGAAGCGACCTTTATACGGATGCCGACCAAAGTTATCAAGGAAACAGTTCCTTTCAAAATCAGTAATGTCAGATGGAAGAGGAGGGAAAAAAACAGGTTGAAAAACAGAACATTATATCTACATCTGGGGAGATATAACGCCCAACTCCAGTACGAAGTCTGTTGAGCTTCACCTATGCTCCTCTGGGGAGGTCAGACCCTGGACAGCTTTTATCCGGTGAAGAGATGTAGCTGTGTAATGGACATGAGGTTGCCTTCCACTCTTGTGACCACTTGGTGGCTATCCAGTGTGTCTTTGTCTCAGTTGGTTGGATGAATACTAGGAGTTGTTTTCCATTTGGAGCAAAGGGGTGACAGGACTTCAATCAGGGTGGCCTCTGCTCTCTGCTGATAGCCTGTTGGAGGAGGTGATCTGGGTCCATGGCATGACAAGATAGTGCCAGAGTTGCTGCTTGCCACAGATGTCCATGGCAAGCCTCAGATGTAATAGTATATATTGCAAACCTTTATAGTTGTTCATGTCTGTTGTCTCATGGTCATCATTAATGGTGAATGTATTTGAATGATCAACAGTGCAGGCCTCCGAATAATAGTCCAATAACTAAAGCACACTACATTTTATTTACTGACCTTTTTCATTCTATTTTACCATGTTCCTTTAATAAATGTATTAAGATTTAATGTTTTATTTGTTCAGGTGCTATACAAACAAGACAGTACAGAATATAGTAGCGCCAAATGAATAATGAAGGGCATATAAATTGTACCCTGTACTTATCTTATGTATAAATTGTACTCATGTAGAGTTGTAATTAAGTTTGGGGGAAGAAGAATATGAGAAATAAGAGAAATTCACCAAGGTAATTAAAAACTTTAAATGGATTAGACAAAGTAACTCAAAGATTAAACCACCCAATGAATGAATAACAAGGACATACATTTAATTTTGGGGGGGAGAAACATTTGAGCAAATATTAAGAACAAATTGTAAGAATGAGAACTTCCATAGATGCTACCTGACCCACTGACTTACTCCAACACTTTGTGTTTTGCTTAAGATTGCAGCATTAGCAGATTCCCATATCTCTATTAAGAACATATTCATTGCTGAAGAGATAAATAATTGAAATAATTTATCAATTGCTTAATATGATGTTCCAAATATAACATGTAATGAAAGAGCATGCAATGTGAAGGGATGAGAAAAATAGGCTAATCTTACTCACTTTTTTTGCATTCTTTTGATTAGGCGCCCATGTTTTAGACAAATAAAAGCTGCAATTTTTTCATTGTAGTTATACAGAAAAAAAAAAATAGCACTACGAGATAATCAAGTTGCAAAATAAAACTAGGCCCTACTATGTTATGATGGATGTGTATGTGAGGTTTCATAGGGAACATGAATAGGTAATTTGGAAGTAAGCCAATTCTGTCCTTGACCAAGGAACACGTGCATTGAATAACTGCTCTGAGATGGGGAAGATTTAAAAGACATTTGAGGGGCAACTTTTTCACTTTGAGAGTAGTGGGTATATAGCATGAGCTGCCAGAGGAGGTAATTGAAGCAGGTACTATTACAGTTTGAAAAGACATTTGAACAGTTACATGGATAGGAAGATTTTAAAGGGATATGGGCCAAATGCGGGCAAATGGGATGAGCTTAAATAGGGCATCCCGGTCGGCAAGGACAAGATGGGCCAAGGGGCCTGTTTCCACGCTATGTGTCTCTAAGAAGTATGGATTTTGAGGTGATGGATGATGACCTTGTTTTATAATATGAGTTTGCAAACAATCAGTATTCTTTTTTGCACTCATCAAATAGAGAACATGTCCTTGAAGCGATCACCTCAGAAAGCATGAACAGATCGAACGAATTGATCCAGAACTACCCAGACAAATATAATCTGTATCTTGTGCTTACCTGGTGAACTTTTCCTTTATGTGAAGCAAATTCATTATTGAGGCAGGATCTTTTTGTGCGTATTGTTTTCTGAAATGCTTTCAGTTTGAAAAGCATGACATTAAATTCAAATTATATACAGTGTACATGAAATATGTAGTTCATGTGCAACAAAAAATTAATTCGAGAAAAACCTCCAATAATTCTCCACTTGTTAATCTTCCTGTATGAATGCCCGAGAAGAACAAGGAACTGCCTTCTTCTGAACCACAAAAGAACCATAACATTTGAAAAGTCTGCCTGCTCCCCACTCCATACTTTTATTGACTAGTTTTAGGGGGAAAACAAACTTTTTCTACAGTCACAGAAAATAAAAAGATGTTAACAGCCCCTTTGGTCCATAAAAACTGACTATCAACCATCCATACACTAATCCTACATTAAGGGCCTGTCCCACTTAGGCGATTGCATGCATTCGCGCGTGACGTAATTTGCGTCATACTTACCAATCAGCTGGGCAGGAGGCGGGCCGACTGAATTTAGACGTCACACGACGTCGGGCGGTGATGTCATCATGCAACGCCACGGCAGGCGGTGACGTCATCGCGCAATGCCACGCGCTAGGCGTACGCCATCAAGACTCTGCGTACGACGTCTGGACACTGCATACACCGTCAAGACGCTGCGTACGCGCTCAATGCGCCTGCGGGCCGACAGGCCATTGGCGCACAAAATCTTCGGACAGCGGGATTTTTGGAGCCCCGCGCGATTTCGGGACCAGCCCCGCACAACTCCATACGCCTCCCCGCATGGAAGTGGGACCGAACCAGCGAGGCCCGTACGCCTCAAGTGACCACGTTTGGTCGTGCCAGACGTATGCAATCGCTTGCAAGTGGGACAGGCCCTTTAGCATCGTTCTAGTCGCCGCTGGATATTCATAATGTTCAAAAATTCAGCGACAGGCGGCACGTGGGTTTAACGCTAGTGAGCGTAGCTTGACTTCTGCTGGCGTAGGTTGTCACCAGGTGACATAGGTTGTTGCCGGTGCTGACTTTGGTGATTTCTATTGGCGACTACCTACGTCATCCGACGAGAGGTACCGGCATCAAGCGACAGGCATTGTCTTCAGTTGTCGCTGACAGGGCCGTAGCTTGTCGCAGGTGGACGTAGGTTGACTTTGGATGACACCTGTGTGGTCGTAGGTGTCGTCGTAGGTGTGGGCGTCCTATGTCGCGATGATTGGGTCGCTGGTTGTCGATAGCTTGCCCTAGCTCGACGTCGACTTGGTGGTAGGTTGTTGGAGCTTGTCGTAGACATTATCGTCGGGAGGTCCAGTCGCCGGTTGTTTGGCGACCTGCTGCGACTATGACAGTCGGCGGCAGTCACCTAAAAAAAAATCAGCTAAGTGGGACAGGCTCTTTACAGCACCAGAGACCCAGGTTCGATCCTGACCACGGGTGCGGTCTGTACAGAGTGCTCCCCATGACCTGCGTGGGTTTTCTCCGAGATCTTTGGTTTTCTCCAACACTACCAAGAAGTACAGGTTTGTAGGCTAATTGGCTTTGTATGAATGTAAAATTGTCCCGAGTGTGCGTCCAGTAGTGTTAATGTGCAGGGATGGCTGGTTGGCGCGGACTCGGTGGACCAAAGAGCCCGTTTCTGTGCTGTATCTCTAAACTAAACAAAATAAAAAAATTATATTAAATGCTACCGAGCCTAATTTCAATTGAAAAATACATCAATGCACAAGTGGCAAAAGAGTACACATCTCCCTCTTTTCTCTTTTTAGTCCGTTCCAAAAATATTCAGAAAGGGGACTTACTTAATGGCTGTTATAACTAAGCTTTAATTTGGTGGACCTTTGTTAAGCATGGTTAATAGGCATGTTACATAAAAATGACTTAATTTACTGCAAGGTTAAAATCCAACATTGGACCATAAATTTGTGAATATTTATAATATAAATAGTATTGGCAAGCAATGTTACTTTCTGATGATTCTTTCATTCCATCATGAGGAAGCTATTAACATCTTCATCGATGCCAATAGCAAATTAATTCAACTGACTGATAATGACAGTGAATATAACTTGGAAACTGGGCTTTGTACCTAATGTTTCATGTAAAATTCCACACACACTCTTCAGTTTCACCCATGAAGTACACCGCAGTTGTTGCATGTAATCCGTTTGATGATAAAAATTATGTACATCATTATTGTAATCATCTGTAATCGCAAATGTTTTGTAGTGATATAATTCATTTAATTTGAAAGGTGTCCCATGTGGGAAAGTGGATATACATTGAAAAGGCTGCAGTGGCGTGGTTGGAGTGGCATCTTTATACTTTGCTTTTATGGATCTTAAAACTGAAGAGAATTGGTGGAAGTTTAATACCAAATTTTCAGAGTTTAGTTGGGGTTCATAGTGTTTATTAGCCTGATGTTTGTTGAGAAGGACCTGTTCCTGAACCTGGACATTATCGATTTCAGGCTCCTATATCTTCTTCCCGATGGCAGAAGTGAAATGAGAGCGTGGTCAAGGTGGTGTGGATTCTAGATAATGCTGGCTGCCTTTTTGAGGCAGGGTCTCCCATAGAGATCCCTTTGATGGTGGGAGGTCAGTACCCTTGAAGGACTTGGCAATGTTCACCACTTTTTGTATTCCTCTTCCTTCCTGGGCCTTCCTGTTGCCAAACCAGGCCATGATGCAACCAGTCAATATGGTCTCTACCATACACCTGTAGAAGTTTAAGAAAGTGTCCATCAACGTACTGAATCTCATCAATTTTCTAAGGAAGTAGAGTTGTTGATGGGCTTTCTTTATGAGTGCATCAGTGCTGTGTCCAGGACAGATCCTCAGACATGTGCGTGACCAGGAACTTGAAGCCATTGAGTCTTTCCAACACCGACCCGTCGATGAAGATAGGTTTGTGAATCCTCGGCCTTCCTCTTTTAAAGCCAACAAGCGGTTCCTTTGTTCTACCGATGTTGAGAGCAAGGTTGTTTTACTTGCACCATTCAGTCAGACAATCGATCTCCCTCCTAAACTCTAACTCTAACTCTAAACATCATCATCTGTAATTCATCCAACTGAGATAGTGCGTAGGTCAGGTGTCCCTGCTCTATTCACTCTGTACCCATGAATGCGTCGTTGCATTCCAACTCCATGTTTAAAATCAGAACTTAATGTCTTTCATACACCAAGTCGAACAAATAATTTCAGCTGTGGGAGGATGTACACCTAAAAACGAACAATCTAAAAGATGCTGTCTGAGATGGAGATAGTATTTTTATTTACTATGTGATATTATGAAGTGGGAACAGGGTACAGCTTTTGAGCCTGCTCTGTCATTTAATAGATTATATCCTTTGATTGTAACGGCAACTTTTCTTCCCTGTCGGCCTTGTGTAAAATTTTACTCTTATGAAAAATCCATCTAGCTCTATATTGAAAATGTTTTAGCCATTAAGCCACTCGTATTAAAATATCTTCCTTGATGCATGTTCATACTTGGGGTCAATTCAAATAACAGTAAATTGCATAATGCAGCTCAAAAATGTCATGCCATAATTTTAATTTTACAGTTTGTGTAATGGATTCAAAATGAATGTTATTACTTAAGCATATGACATTTGTATTGATACTCATATGCATATTCCTGATGTATCATTTTTCTATATCTTATTGACATAATTTCTTCATACTTTTCCACAGTCTTTCAGTAGTTCGTTAAATATTACCCAGTAAGGAATAAAAGTTAAAGATGAAGCATGAAGCCAAAAGGATTTTTTCCCCCTAGAAACACAAATATATCAAATAGAGATGTTTGTCAGATTCACTGCTGATTCTATGGTGACTTTTTGGATTCCTACATTAAATATTTTGAGATCTTACATGTTTTATTTCATGTCGACACCTAGAAATAGTGTAACAATTAAGTTCAGCTTATGTTAGTTTACAGATACAGTTTGGACACGGGCCCTTCGGGTGCACACCGACCAGCGATCCCCAACCATTAACACAAGCTTACACACACTAGGGACAATTTACACTTATACCAAGTATACAAAAACTAAGCCAACTACAAACCTGTACGTTTTTGATGTGTGGGAGGAAACCGAAGATCCCGGAGAGAACTCACGAGGTCCACTGGGAGAACGTACAGACAGCGCCCGTAGTCGGGATCGAACCCGGGTCTCTGGCGCTGCAAGCGCTGAAAGACAACAACTCTACTGCTGTGCCACCATGCCACCTAAGCTTAGTGAAAAATCTATGATTCAATTAACTCTGTTCCCTGTCAATGGGAAAGACATGATGGTGGCTAAGCAGAATTGGATAAGGAAATGGGAGCAGTTTGTTTATTCCTGCAAATTTGTCCATATCAGCATTCATGCCAGTGTAACCGTAGCAGTTTTACACATGGAAGTAAAATAAATTGCAGACTTGTATGTCTGGCAGCACATCCTGCTTTAAAATCAGGCATAGGTACACCCTCAGCCATATAACCTGGTGAACAAGGTAGTGGCACTTAACTGGTTGCAATCTCTGGACCCAGTGATTTGTTGAAACAAACTAAGGAATATAAATTACCAAAATTTGTTTTGAGCTGTTACAAATTGTTCCTATATTGTAAGTGCGAACAATTAAAATAAATGTACAGTACCCTCCAAAATGTATACAAAAGGCCTTTATTAAAATCTGACAATGTGCACTTTAACCACGTGTGATTTTTTTCTATTACAAATCTCAAACTGTGGAGTACAGAGGCAAATAAATAAATGATTGGTCTTTGTCCCAAACATTAAGGAGGGCAGTGAAACTTATCTTACCATATTCCATCTGTTAACAGTGCATTGAAATGAATGAGCTAGTGGATCCCTGACCAGATTTATCTTGGTACAAGATCAAGACTAGATTCTGCAGTATAATTAGCGTACATAACAGTTAGGAATCTTTCACCAGGTGTGAGATAGATAGATAGACACAAAAAGCTTGAGTAATTCAGCGGGACAGGCAGCATCTCTGGAGAGAAGAAATGGGTGACGTTCGGGTCAAGACCCTTCTTCAGAGCATATGACCATATCAGTATACATATGTACCAGCATTGAATTGACTAACATTTGTACAGGTGAATTTCATCAGTATGTTGCATGGTCCTGAATAGCTATTTTGTTGTGCACTGGAATTTCTCTTCTGATCCCCCAAGATGAAAAAAAAGCAATACATTCAATTTGCAGTCTGACAGAACCTTGTCAGTGCATAAATGATTGCTGTTTCATGCTGAGGATAAATTTCACTGGGAACTGGACTTCTTCTACTCTGGCTCGAGACAGCAGCCTGGATCCCGTACTCCGTGACTATTTCAATATTTCAATTTAATACCCTTTTATTCATGGTAACTCTTTTGGGCCATTGTAGTTTTTCTGGAGGTGCGAGCACCATTAGGGGTTGAATGATAGGATGATAATCCAGATTGAGAATTACTTTATTTTGCTACAAATTATATCTATGTTTGGGCAAATAGCCATTTACGACTAAGGAAAAAAAGAGTAAACGTTATTTCCATAAATTGAGACTGTAACAGGGAACACATCATCAAAAGACTATTTCATGTTAGGATTTGGTGATTTGTATTTTATATATATGATAAAACACGATTGTATCTTATGGATTTCTGATGGAATAAATGTCCCGGAGATTACATTAATATAGTCACCTGCAATCTAACATAAAATTCATACAAATTCAAAGGACTCCAAATCCAATAAATATTTCTCTCGAATAGCAGAATGAACATCTTCTAATGTTGCAATTTTAACTTAGGCCCATATTGCATTGACAGTCTTATTTCTTCCCTACTGCAAAGGTATGCCACAAGTATCATTTCCGTTCTCTCATAGGAACATAATTTTTTAATTTTAAAAAGTGACCATTCCATATAAAAACTTTGGCTTAAATAAACACTGAGATACTGAGAACATTCAGCAGGTAAAACAGCATAAATGAAAAGAGAAACAGATATTGGTTAGGGTTTGCAACCATTTGTCAGAATTGGGAAAAAAAGCAAGTTAGTTTTCAGTAGGAGAGAAGATGTGGTAGGGTACATAGAAAATAGGAATGCCTGTGATAGGTAAAATAGCTCCATGAAGTCTTTTCAACTTATCCTATCAAACATTCACTTTGTTTTATAATTCCTTCCCTACTGAATTTTAACAATTACCCTCTTCACAAAAATCCTTTCGGGAGGATTTCTTAACATGTTGTGGGGCAAAATTCGGCACAATTCAGCAATATGCTCTCTTAGTGTGCTAATTTTGTGTTGATTTACCGGAAGACTCGAATTCTACATGCTCATTATGCAGACCAGTAATTCATTAAAAGTCACTTTGTGAATTTACGGAGTTGTACATGGCAGCACTTCAAAAGCAACGAGTGTATAACTTCATATCACTGTTGGACGGGCCTGCAAATAACGTGGCAAAGATGTTTTCATTTTATAGCTCGTTTGACGCAACACATTTTTTTCTACACGATGGCAGTAGTTTGATTTACATTAAATTAAATTCATAAAATATTGTAATTATGTAGTGAATGTACTTTCAGTATCTCTGAGATGCAACAAATTTGCATTTGCAATGTATTAAAAATGCGTCATTGCCCAAGCAGTATAACAACAACTAAAGTCAATTAATAGAGTTGATCCAGTATTTTACATTTCTAGAGTTTGTAGGTGCTTGGCATAAAATATATTTAAACTAAAGCCCACAGGGGAGATAAAACTGAGTCCAGTTATATTGGTCGTGAATCATAATTAGTGTTCTGTGCTGTAAAATGTTTGTAGGAAGAGCCAGGAAGACTGTCAATGAGGAGGTTGTACAACGAGGATGTTTTGAGCTCCTTGTGTCTCCTGTGTATTTGTCTGCACATTCTGCAAATAGACATTTCATAGAATTCACAGAAAACACACATTTTACAATGAGTGTGATGAATTTAGAACAAATCACCTTATGAAAGCAGACAAGATACATTACTTGATGTTCACCTTTAGACTTTAGACATTACAGATACAGCGCAAAAACAGGCTCTTCAGCCCTCCGAGTCCATGCTGACTCAATGATCACCCCAAACTCTAGCACTATCCTACACATTAGGTACGATTACAATTTAACCCAAGCCAATTAATCTACAAATCTATACATCTTTGGAATGTGGGAAGAAACTGGAGCACCTGGAGAAAATCCATGCGGTCACAGAGAGAACGTACAAATTCCGTGCAGACAGCACCCATTGTCAGGATCGAACCTGGGTCTCTGCAGCTGTAAGGCTGCACCTCTACCGCTGCGCCACCCCATGCTGACTTTCTTAGCTGACTTTGTCTTTCGGAAGCTGCACTTAACACTGTAATTCTGTTTCCACAGTGACTCTTTACATTAATATATAAATTCATAATTGGTAACATGCAGTTATATTCATTGAAACACAGCTTCACGTAAAATGTCCACTCTTCAGCTCTATCTTATCTATATCCATGTTTGGAATGCAAGAGATAACCAGCAGCATTTCTCTGGTGACTTAATTTTGAAAATCTTCATCCAGCAGACGAGATGAGATTGTAAAACAAAATAATCTCTGTTTTAACAAATTGTGTTGACAAAATGATCGATCAAAAACTCTTGGGGATATTTTTTGTGGATTTTCTTTTGTGCGAGGAGGTGGGAAGGGCACAGTGGAAGCAAGTTGGATAACAGGAATGAAACTGCAAAAATATCATGAAGAATTGGAGAAATTGAGATAATCTTTCTGATTTGCAGATTCAAAAGTGGAAAAAAAACTGTCAATGCTAGAAATCCACAGGTCAGGCAACAACAATGGAGAGAGAAACAGATAGGTGACTTTTCATTAGGAAGTTAGAAGTTATAAAGCCAAGAGAGACTGACTATGCAAATGTGAACTGAGACAGGTTTGTTAATTGCAGCTAATATGTGTGGAGGTGGTGCAAGTAGAAGGAGATGAATAAGAACAGATGAGAAAGAGATGTCAGCTTCCAGCTGCGGACGATAGCTAATATAAAACAATTCCTCCAGTTTGATGACCTCGAAAAGATCATCCACACATTTATCTCCTCCCGCCTCGATTACTGCAACTCCCTTTACACTGGCATCAGCCAATCTTCCCTGTCCCGCCTGCAACTGGTCCAAAACGCCGCAGCGAGCCTCCTGACGGGCACCCGAAAAAGGGACCACATCACCCCGATTCTGGCCTCTCTCCACTGTGTAGGAAGTTTGCACGTTCCCTCTGTGACCGTGTTGGTTTTCTCCGGGTGCTCTGTTTTCAGGTGCGCAATATCCTTGAATGAAAGCAATTAAAATTCACAATAAAAAATTATGACCTTTCATAAGAAATAGTAATGTTGGGGAATGGAAACAACACCAGAAAACAGGAAATATGCAGCAAGTCGGGCATCATCTGCAGAGAGAGAAACAAAGTTACTCCTTTCATCAGTTTTGATGTCATCGGGTGGCTCCGCGAGCGGCAGCCTCGCCAGCAGTCTGCCGTCCTTTCATCCTTTTTGTTATTTTTAGTCTGTTTAAAAGTATGTTCCTGTAGGTTTCTTTTTTTTATGTGGGGAGGGGAAGGGGGAAACCGTTTCCCAGTCACTTCCCGGTCGGGATGCGTCTATTCTCAGAGTTGCATATTTGCCCCCCCCCCCCCCCCCCGTTGCCTAACTTCTGGATTGGTGCGGCCTTTCCTGCTGGAGACTGGCCAGAGCTTCAACGGTGGCGCAGCACTGAATTACCATCGTGGAGTGTTGGGCCAGCTGACTTGGAGCTGTGATTTGCGCCAACTGTAACATTGCGGAGTCCTGGGATCCTTTGCCGGTGATCGCCAGTGTTGGAGCTCCGTCCAGCGTGGCTTGTGGACTTCGGAAGCCGCTGTTTCCGGTAGTAAGTGACCGATTCAGAAACTCCAAGCCGCTGAGGGGGTTCTTCCGCTCCGACGTCGGAGTTCCATCATCCCGGCGAGAGGGCCTGAACATCGGGCCGTCCATAGCGGCGATTGTGGAGGGCTCAAAGGCCCCGACCATGGGTGAACAAAGAGGAAGATGACTGAACTTTATTGCCTTCCCTCAGTGAGAACATCGATTCCGCTGTGTGGGAATGTTTATGTTAAACTATCATGTATTGTTTTCTTTTTATTGTATAACTGTATGGCAACTCAAATCTCACTGTATCAATTGGTGCATGTGACAATAAATGTAATCTGAACTTGAACGATTTATCATCAGGTGCTGCCTGATTTGCTCAATGTCTTGACTAGCGGGTATATGCTTCTCAGTTTTCACTAATCCGGATCTCTGCATCAGTTGGGATGTGCTAGACACTCCATAGCATTGTACAGTCAGAATCACTGAAAAAACAAGACTGATGACCCATCTCTTTGGATGAGGACTAGGCAATTGGGGAGAAGCAGGAAATGTCAGATGAGTAGCGCACATTTCCATCCTCATCTTTAGTGAGTTTTCCAAGAATTACAAGATGAGAGCCCATCCTTGTCTCACTGCTTTCCGCCAACAGAACCAATCACTCCACCTTCCCATTTGCTTTTCATTCCACACACTCATCTTTTGCAATTCAAAATCCAGGAACCTTGCCGATCTGAAAGTGATATGAATGAATGCATTTCATGTGATCCCACAGAAATGAAACATAACACTGGAACATTATACAAACCACCTTGGTTTAAACAGTTGCACAGCTGCCAGTAAGCACGGTCCCATTTCCTTGAAGTTTTGTATGTTGTAATGTTTGTGGTTTCAGCAGGCGGGTTACTCAGACCCTGACATTTTATCTGAATGGGTTGAGTTATGGGTCCCACCTTTGCCTGGTCCTTTTGCAGCTACAGAGAGACAGATATGGCCGTTAAAACTCCATCCAGTATATGAGATTCTGATAGGAGTTTGGTGGGGGGGGGGGGGGGGGGGGGGGGGGGGGGGGGGGGGGGGGAAGGAAGGAGAAATCGTGACCAATATCTGTTGGCAATGAGCTGTTGAACACAATGCTGCAGGCCTTTGGAACTCTATCATCTCTCATTCTACAAATTTTTGGTGCATGTAGACATAGTCTGCTTAATATTTCATCGTACCACAAGCCTACTGGTGCAGGCAACAATCTGGTGATGAACCTTTGCATCCTTCCATCATAAGCAGATCCTTCCTTAGTTAAGGAAACCAAATCTGCGTACATTGTTCCAGTTACAGTTGTACCAAGGCCCTATATAATTGCAAACCAATGTTCTTATCCTCAAATAATGCAATTTGCCCTAATAATTGCTTGCTGTACCTGCAAGTTAACTTTCAGTGATTTGGTACAATGTCACCCAAGTCAATAGACAATAGACAATAGACAGTAGGTGCAGGAGTAGGCCATTCGGCCCTTCAAGCCAGCACCGCCATTCAATGTGATCATCCCCAATCAGTACCCTGTTCCTGCCTTTTCACCATATCCCCCGACTCCGCGATCTTTAAGAGCCCTATCTAGCTCTTAAAAGTATCCAGAGAACCGGCCTCCACTGCCCTCCGAGGCAGAGAATTTCACAGACTCACAACTCACTGTGTGAAAAAGTTCCTTAACTCCGTTCTAAATGGCTTACCCCTTATTCTTATACTATGGCCCCTGTTTCTGGACTCCCCCAACATCGGGAACACGTTTCCTGCCTCTAGCATGTCCAAACCCTTAATAATCTTATGTGTCAATAAGATCCCCTCTCATTCTTCTAAACACCAGAGTATACAAGCCCAGCCGCTCCATTCTCTCAGCATATGTCCTTTTGAACAACGTCTCTCAATCTCTCATCATTTCATAAAATACTCTAGCTTTTCTGTTTCCATCTACATATGAACCTCTATAAAGTCAATGCAACAGGGCCCAAAACTGAGCTTTCTATTAGCATATCACACAATCTGCTGCAAAAGTATCCTGTTAGCAGCCTCTAAGGTTCAGCATCTGCACCCAACTGGGAATGGACAATTTTGTACTGACAGGATTTCCACCGTCATCGATGTCTCTACCAAGTGCCTTGTGTTCGTATGATATGTGATTAATTGTAGCAAGCCCACCTATTTCTCCTAACGGATCTGCCAACCTGTGGGTGTCAAAACAAGCCCTTTGAGGGGAGAGGCGTGCTAGACAGAACTTAAATGATGGTTCTCTTTTGAGTAAATTACTTTCCCTGAGAAGAAGCCATTGTCATCACAATGTTGCATGCATGCCCTGATGGTGAGCGAACACCTTGCAGAAAGGAGGTGAAAGGCATGAATTAGAATTGTAAATGTAAGCATATTTAAAGTTACCATTTTTCATTCACAGTACTGACATGGTAATCTTAATTGAGAGCAGCAAACAGTTGTGTTGGTGTGCCCCATGTCCCTGCCTCCTTTCTTCAATATTCATGAATTTGCCTTACTGGTTGCATCCATAATTTTCTGCAGCTGTCATTTAGCTGAGGGCTAGAGGGCCACTTCTGATTTTCTGAATCCTCATGTAACTTGTGAGTGCATGTGCTCTCACAAGTTACACAGTGAATTAACACTATTTATTAATGATGATTGAGATGGAAGCATGGCTCTACAAAAAGATAAGATTCACATCTCCACGTCTATCTCCCCCAGCCGCCCGGGCACTTAATAGATTGGCAACCACACACCCTGGCACTGAATCATTGACCTCCATCCCTACCTCCCTGCTCATCACATTCCTTCTTCATGCTCACGACACAAGAAACTGCAGATGGTGGGATCATGAGCAAAGCACAAAGTGTTGGAGGACCTTTAATCTGCTTTCTACAGCACTTTGTGCTTGCCTCTACATGCTCAATGTCTTCCCATTCCATATTTCCACTCTGCCTTTCCATACTCATTCACCCTTTTCAGACTCTCCTTTTCTTCCCTGTTGCTTCTTCCTATCACCTACCCCCTTTTCACTACTCCCCATCTACCCCTTACTGTTGCTTCCAATTTACTCTTCCCTACCCTTAACCGTCCTCCTCTTTACCTCTTTGTCCCTTTCTTGCAACACATTCAATACTTCAAAATGTTATTGAGTATTCCTCCAATTAACTGCACTATTTACCCCAACCAGTACACATTTCAGCCGATGAAGCAGTTTGTATTAACATGTTACATTTTGCAGATGTATATTAACTCATCATATCATGGCCAAGGCAGTAAGTGAGAAATATACTAAAAATATGTTAATGACTTCAGCCTCACATGATTACTAATTAGGTCGCACATTTTACTCCACATTGAAATAGTTTTTCCCCTGTAAATCCACAGTGAGGTTTGTTAAATCTTGTGTTTTGCATTTCTATTCATTTTCCACCCGCACTCTACAAATAAAAGGGGACAAGAAGGGGAAGGATAAGGAGATGGGTGAATGAGAACCTTTAAGAGGAGACAGGGAGTTTGAAAGGGTAGCTTTCTGGATAATGAGACTGCTTGGACCCTTTTGGAAGAGACCAATTTGATTGTTTTGGATTGCAGCAATGCTGTCTACACAATAATACATCTATTTGATTAGAGTAATAATGAGTTTATTACTAGATATGTGGGCTCACTGCTTTTTATTCTGATTATTGCACTTGAATGCAGTGAAAATCAACTGAAGGGCGTAGAATTTCTAATAACATTCATTATATTGACAAAAGAACACTGGTGCTTGATTGAGGCTTGGAGGAGGCATCCATGTTTTAAATTATTTTAAAACTCGTAATCCAATGCCATTACAGTGATAAAGGATGTTGATCATCATAGATGGTTAGCAATAGATAATGGGATTTTAACAAGTGGTCTTGGTATATAGAGGATTAGTTGATCCATTGTGTATGAATGCATGGATTAGCAGATCACTACAGCACTATTTTTGATGGGATTGCACTTTTAGCGAACAGTTGGAGAACTGACCTGCAGCTACCACAGTCATGTCCAGTTGCGGGTTTGAAAACGTGCTTTCATTAATAACACAGTTTATAATAAATGACAAGCTGGTTACAAACCACATTTTCTCTGAAAACTGGTCCATTTTCAGAATGTTAGCTCAGCATCTGTTGTCAAGAGCGTAGAGATTTAAATATTAGTTCAGTTGAAATTAAAATGATATAGTGGTCTGAACTTATTGCAAATACTGCTTCATCTTAAAATAACTATATAAGAACTTGTGGCATGCCTGGTGCAGCGGTAGAGTTGCTACCCTACAGCACCAGAGACCCAAGTTTGATCCTGACTACAGGTGTTGTCTGTATGGAGTTTGTACATTCTCCTTGTGACCTGTGGATTTTCTTCGGGTGCTCCGCTTTCCTCCCACACTCCAAGGACATTCAGGTTTGCAGGCTAATTGGCTTTGTAAAATTAAATTGTCCCCAGTGTGTGCAGGATAGTGTTATGGGCCTGTCCCACTTGGGTGATTTTTCAGGCGACTGCCGGTGACTGTCAAGTCGTAGCAGGTCGCTGAAAAACCGGCGACTGGAACTGCGACTATCAGAGTGGAGCACACACAAACATACACACATCGCTTCCTTCACCAGCCAGTTATGCAGGTGGGGGACAGGGCAAGCGGGGGGGGGAGCGCTGTCTGAGTAAAATTCACACGGTGCAAAGCAAATGTGATACAGACACACCACGATGAACAGGAAGGCTGGTGCTGTAATTAAAACAGTGAAAGCACCGTATACAGGAAGGGTCACTTAACTCCTTTAAAAGAGGGGGGAGCAAGGGGGCGAAGGGGCGAAGGGGGAGAGGGGGTGGGGAGAAGGAGTGGAGACAACCTTTAAGAAGCCAGAGATTCACGGCTGTGAAGCTCAGCGGACATTAACATTACCAGTCGGTTATCCTTGTTCTGAAAACTACTGTTTACATTTTTTTCCTCACTGAGCCAATTAAATTCACCGGTCATCAACGGCAACAACCTACGACCTCCTGGCGATCCACTACCACTACACCTACATCATGAGAATTCTCGCTACTCTCCATGACGTCAAAAATCTGGTCGTTGCTCATTTTTCCACCATGTTGAAAAATTAGCGGCACCCAGAATGCCGTTATGACTGGTTGCGAATCTGAGGGCACTACTCACGACCATGAAGGCGACTCCATGGCAACCACCCACAAACATATGTTGACCATGTGGCGACTGCATAGTCTCCTGTAGTCGCCTAAAAAATTGCCTTTGTGGAACAGGCCCATTAATGTCTGGGGATCGCTGGTCGAGTCAGAAATGGTGGGCCAACGGTCCTGTTTCTGAGCTATATCTCAAAACTAATCTAAATTAAAACTAAACTGAGAACTTGATCTATGAGAGAGACAAAAATTGCTGGAGAAACTCAGCGAGGTGCAGCAGCATCTATGGAGCGAAGGAAATAGGCAACTTTTCAGGCCTAAACCCTTCTTCAGACTGATGTGAGGGTGAGGGTGGGAGAAGAAAGGAAGAGGAGCCAGAGGGCTGAGGGAGAGCTGAGAAGGGGAGGAGACAGTAAGGACTACCTGAAATTAGAGAAGTCAATGTTCATACCGCTGGGGTACAAACTGCCCAAGCAAAATATGAGGTGCTGCTCCTCCAATTTTCGGTGGTCCTCACTCTGCCCGTGAAGGATGCCCAGGAGAAAAAAGGTCGGATTTGGAATGGGAGGGGGAGTTGAAGTGCTGAGCCACCGGGAGATCAAGTTGGTTATTGCAAACCGAGCGGAGGCGTTCGGCGAAGCGATCGCCAAGCCTACGCTTGGTCTCAACGATGTAGATCAGCTGTCATCTAGAGCAGCGGATGCAATAGATGAGGTTGGAGGAGGTGCAGGTGAACCCCTGTCACACCTGAATGACTGCTTGGGTCCTTGAATGGAGTCAAGGGGGGGGAGGCAAGAGGGAGGAGGTAAAGCGACAAGTTCTACTCCACTGCAAAATCTCCTTCTTAATCAATTTGATCTACGAATTGGCTTTTACGATTAATCATATTATTAGCTGCATAGTTTGTGGAAATGGGTTTCAATTACAAATTGTGTTAGTGTTCATAGGAATTTAAACATTTTCGGATAAGTTTGGACTTTGATTTTTCACTTGAGTCATGAACAAAATTAAAAGTTAAACAATTACTGTTTTTTTGAAACAATGGTGATCAAGTCCACTTAAAAATGTGTTCTTAGCATACTGTAGGTCCAAGCACAGTACCTCATTATACTGGAACAGCTGTCAGCTATAAATACAATACAACTTGCTTGATAAATCAATATTGCAAAAGCCTAGCAGCTCGTTTTACTGTGTACATGTTGGCTGTTGATCCCTGAAGCACACACAAATTGAAGTTTGTTCTAGAGATGAACTACTCAAAGTATAAATTGATATCTTAACACATGGTATATAAACAAAAAAAATAATTAAAAAGTTTCAATCCTGCAAAGACTTTTAGAAGATTCAAAGACATGTATTAGATGTAAGAACTGTCGGTAACGGAATCAAAAGTGTAATTCAGCATTTTATATAAATCCCTGTTAGTACCAACAAAATCCGTGCAATGCTGCAGAAGGCATCTCACAGTATAATCATGAAGTAATTGAAGATAGACAAAAATGCTGGAGTAACAGCGGGACAGGCAGCATTTCTGGAGAGAAGGAATGGGTGACGTTTCGGGTCAAGACCCTTCTTCATACCCTAAACATTTCTTCTCTCCAGCGATGCGGCCTGTACCTCTGAGATACTCCCGCATTTTGTGTCTATCTTTAGTTTAAACCAGCATCTGCAGTTCCTTCCTACGCATGAAGTAATTGATATTTGCTTCTCTTAATTTGTGCATTTTTCTTATTTGTATGATCCCCATATTTTTGCTAGACATTTTAAATCCATGAAATAATATATTTGTATGACTTTATTCATCAATTAATCGCTGCATGGATCTAGATTAATATTTTCCATGTTAGAAAGATATGATCAATTGTTTTCCAATGCCTTGGAAATCCCAGTCAATCGTTAATTATATTGGATATCAAATATCCATCAGAAACTAGACACAAATGCTAGAGTAATTCAGTAGGACAGATAGCATCTCTGAAGAGAAGGAATGGGTGACACTTCGGGTCGAGACCCTTCTTCGGTGTAAACCAGCATGTAAAAAAAAGCTGTATTTAACATTTCAAGTCAGTGAAAGTCTCAAGAATTATGAAGTAATGGTGGGCGAATAGAGTTGAGGAACAGATTAATCATGATATAAATAAATGATCTAACAAGCTCAAGCGGTTGATTATCCTTGTTCCTATTTTCCCACATCTTTATTTGTGAATGCAGTCATGGAATAGCCATAGAAGGATAAACACTTGTCAGACAATGGCAAGCCAGCCAGACCATAAACAGTGAGGCAACATCTCTGGGGAGAAGGATTGGGAGACGTTTCGGGTCAAGATCATTCTTCAGATCAGTGATGTTCGTTGTGCTCATCTATCCTCCCATCACTCATTCCACCATAATTATAATTTGTCCTTTCAACCCAGATTACCAGAATTAAACGCAAAATTACACTCTCCATGTAGTATGTCATTCAACAGTCCCTCTGTCAGCAGTGTCACATTTCAAATTAGTACTAATTTTGTGATGTGGCCCCATCAGGGTCCATTAGGTGTGCATGGACGGAGACATTTTGATACTGAAGATGGACACAAATTGCTGGCTGCGAGACGTCTCTCCAGATATGCTGCCCGTCCTGCTGAGTTACTTCAGCACTTTGTGTCCATCTTCGGTGTAAATCGGTATCTGCAGGTCATTCCTAGACATTTTTATACTAGTTGATGTAAAATTGTCACTGCTAAAACAAAACAGAAACGCTGTTGAATTCAAGCCAGCTGGCCAGAGCTGGAATCATTGGCTTGTTTCCTTTAAACAGGAACTTTTGTTAAGAGCATGATTTAAATAGTTTTGTTCCATCACAGTTTCCGTCTGTGCAGTGTTACCTGGTAGATAATTTATACTGGCTTTGTTTTGCTTATTCCTTTCAGAAAACTTGCCAAAAAGTAAATATACTTTGTTGAAAGATTTAAAATCCAACTGATCTTTTCAATAATGGCAATGTCTCATCAATGTAGGAAATTGCATGTTCACCAAAGAAAAAAATCTTCTAATGCAGCCTTGCTCTTCCGGACTCAGACGGGCATTGAGGAGATGCAACATTCACTATCTGAAGAAGGGTTTCGGCCCGAAACGTTACACATCTCCTTCGCTCCATAGATGCTGCTGCACCCGCTGTGTTTCTCCAGCATTTTGTGTACCCTACAGATATATGTTGCTCCAAATTATCTTTCTGCCCATGTATTCCCTTAAATGTTTCCTCCAAAAATCAAATTCTCTTGCCATGGTCGCAGATTATCTTGGTTGAACCGAAAATGTTCCACTTATTGTAAGATTCAATTCTTCAAGGCCTGAAAACTTTGCGACTGGCTTGACACCATTCATTGACGTTGTGTATGAGTAGAGCTCGTTGTGCGCATTGGCGGCCAATAATACTGACCACCATGGTCAAAATCCAGTTGTGCATCGGTATGGGGGAGTCCAAATTTGTGAATACATCAAATTCTTCAAACACTAAGTACAGGTGAGTTTGATCCTGACTATGGGTCTTGTCTGTACGGAGTCTGCACGGTCTCCCGGTAACTGCGTTGGTTTTCTCCGGGCGCCCCTGCTTTATCCCACAATCCAAATACGTGCTGGTTTGCAGCTTAATTGGCTTCTGTAAATTGTCCTTAGTGTGTAAGACAGAACTAGTATACGAGTGGTTGCTGGTCGGTGTGGACTCGGCGGGCCGAAGGGCCTGTTTCTACATTGTATCTCTAAGCTAAGCTAAGGTCATGCAAAATGGTTAATGGATGTTGTGTCTCTCTGATTCTCCATTGAAATAAGTCACGCTGTTTTATATGCCTTGAGCCAAACCTCTTTTGACATGACCCTAAATCATCCATTTTCTTGAGCAACTTTTTGTTCCAATCTATTCAGTTCCTTCCCAGACTGACTCTGGGAAGGAACTGAATAGGTGCACTCGACTACTCTGCACATGCAACAGATTAGCTTTGCATTATGACTGATGCAATGTGTACATTGCACCCCATCGCACAAGTCTAGTTTTGAAGAACAAATCAATTTACCTTTCCAACAGGGTCAAAGTATGACTTTGAAGTTGCAAATGTTTTTCCAACCCAGTTTAAGTTGTCTTAGTTAGATTAAAGTTGGCCTGTACGCTTTGTACTATAATGGATAAGCTTTAATCATTGTCTGCTGTGTTGTAAGGAATTTGCCCTAATGTATATAAAACCTGATCAAAGTTGGTTTTCAGTTAGATAGCACTTTCTATAAATGATATCTGGTTGAACTTGCTAGCGTGAGTGTCTTTACTCGTTATTGCACAACGTTCAGCAGTATCAGTTTTCAAGTCAATGCACTGATAGTTAGACATTTGAGTAAAAGTGTTAACAAATTGGTGTTGCAACAGCTTGTTGCACAGGTACTATACAATCCCATTTCCTTGTTGTCTAAATGAACCTGGAAACTATAAACTCCCAAACACTGTTGTAATTTTGAATAGCCACAATGATTGCTATTGGTGCATGTCTTAGCCTTAGATCTGCAGGCTGACAGAGTGAACTTCTTGCCAAGATTGAACACTCTATTTGGTAACAAGAATATTTTTGTCATCTTATGGCAAAACTATGATAGGTCATACTATAGACATTGTAGAGATGGCAATTGACTGAATTGGTCACACCAGTACAGTTCGGACCTGGTTTCATCTTCTTTGGCAAGGCCGACGGTAATTTAGCAAATTACTTATAGTAGACACAATCCTTGCATTCTCGAATGGTGTTTCAATTGACTTCACAATTTTACATTCAAGTTTTAATGTAAGTTTTTGCGTGCGCAGCAGCTTTGACTGAATTTGTCAGTTACCAGTATGCACATAAATCTATCACAAATGGCAAGATATAAATGTTATCAAATTTGCGATTGCATCAAATTCCTTAACAAAAGAATGTACTCACTATATATAACCCCTTATGTTTCTGGCCCAATGCCCATCAGGAATTTTGCTATTTTGCACTCACTTGATATTATTATGGGTTCTCTCAACATGACCCAGAATATTGTTTTCTTTGAAGAACGTATTTATTGATTAAGATCTAGGCCTCAGTTGTACATGCAGGAACTCTTGATATAGCCACATAGAATGCCCTTGTTATTCCCTTTCTGTTCAGGGAGGCATGACTACACTGGGTATGGCATTGGCCAAAGATACTTGGGACCACTTTACCGATTAAAATAGATCATTTAATTGAGTAAAGCATTCAAATGGTTCCAATAGCAATGCAATCAGTTACATAGATATCACACAGCAACTATTATAAAATGTTACTATTTCCTAATTATGTTTAATCCACACTATGTCATAATTCATAAAAAATTATTAAAATGGAGAGAAAATGGTCTTAGATGCTCATCTATTATGGATGAAAATTTCCATTCTTTGTTTGCATTCATTAATCCACCACATTTTATTCAATGTGCCATTCCCAACTTTCCTTGATTCCTATATTACACTTCCATGCTGGAAAGACTGATGCAAATGTACCATTAGCTTTGAACAGAACAGCCAGCTAGTTAGATCCAATGGTCGAAGTGATATAAATATTGAAGAGCACTTCCTAATCTAATATTTATTTTGTTAATTTGAAAAACATAATTATATTGATGGAGATCCTGCTTTATGTTATATTAATAACATTATCCTTCTCATATTCTGTTACAGATATTATAGAAATATAATGGTTTGTAATCTTGTCATACAATACATTTTCTTAACAAGCAGTTTATGAAAAAAATATTTATGAATTAAATTGCTGAGGGTTGCTGAATATAACTCGATCCATTCATCACTGTGGTGTACTTTGCCACCTGGACAGGATTTTTACTGAGACGGCCAGGTGGTCACCTCATGCTTTGTATCTCTTTCTTTACTAATTGCAGACGATCAAAATGAGTTGTAAGTGAGAGAATTCCATTCCATTCATGCCATTCCCAGAAAATTATTTCATTATAGTTTATTCATGCAATATTCGACCTGGGTTGGTGAAATTAACTTCAGGCTGCTCATCATGACAAATACCATTAAATCAATGGATAGCTTGCAGGCTTTGCAGAACTACCCCATTTAGTTTTCATAGAAGGACTTCAGGTCATTGCTTTGCGATGTCCATAATGTGTTTTTAATTTGAATGCCCGTATTCTATAATATCACTATTATCAGTGTAAAATATGAAGTGCAGACTTAACTTAAGCATTAGCATTTTTTTTTAATTTATAACTGGGTGCAAAGTGGATATTGTCCTTTTTGTACTAATGCTGAAGAGTGTGTCAGCACCATTATGTGAATCATTTTACCACAGAATGTATTTTTAAAACATATTGCTCCTGTTCCAGTAACCCCATTATTATCAAATTTGGATAACAATGTTCTATAGACTAAATAAACGGGCGTCATGTTCCATACAGTAATTGGAATTGTTTTAAGATTTCTGAGATGCTATGCTTCACTTTTGTGTTTGGCTTTGTTGTACTCCCTGTTCAGGTGACGCCAACATTTAGCATGATCGGTCACAAGGTTCGTTACCTTGTCAGTTTTACAAAGGTTGCATTTCAATTCCAGTAAATGGATTTGCTTCAGTGATTGCTCAACATTTATCAAGAATGCTTATCCTTATCAACCCTATTCAGCAGTTCTGTGGCACATAAAATACATATACATTTTTACAATTATTTTATGGTCCTTTATGTCTGTGTAGCCGAAAACCAGTCAAGGTATGTCAAGTCAAGAGTATATTTGCCATAGCTACTGCATATGAACTGGAACAATGAAAGCCATACTTCCTGCGGCTTTGTAAGCACATTAGATGCAACACCAATAACAATAAATATACAATAAATTGCCCTTTATTCCAGGCAAGATGGACCATGATAGTGCAATAACCTAAATCTGTTGAGCAACTATCACAGTGCAAAGTCTGTCGTGGTTCAGTATTGAAATAAAGTTATGTTTAGGGTTATGTAGGATAGTGTAATTTAAGAACCTGTTGGTTGATGGGAAGAAGTTGTTCTTGAACCTGGAAACAATGGTTCTCAGTCTCCTGTACCTTCTATCTTATAATGGCAGTGAGCAGAGAGAGTGACCAGGTTGGTGTGGGTGTGTGATATTAATAGCCTTTTTGAGGCAGTGCTTTCTGTAGATCCTTTCAATGGTGGGGAGTTCAGTACCTGTGATGGGCTGGCCAGTGGCCACCACTTTCAGCAGCATCCTCTATTATTGAGCGTTTGAATTTCCAAACTAGGTCATGATGCAACCAGTGAGAATGCTCTCCACCATGCATCTGTAAATGTTCAATAAAGTACTCAACAACAAGCTGAAGCTCCTCAAACTTCTGTGAAGTAGAGGAATTGGCAAGCTTTCATAATGATAGCATTAACGTGCCGGGCTCAGGATAAATCATTGGAGATGTGCAGGAACTTGAAGCTGTTGACTCTCTCCACCACTATCCTGCTAATTAAGCCAGGTGCATGATCTCTCGGCTTTCCCTTCCGTATGTCAGCAATCATCTCCTTGGTCTTGCTAGTGTTAAGAACCAGATTCTTGTTCTCGCACCACTCAACCACATTACGGACTCCCTCTTATACTCTGGCGCATTTTCACCCGTTATTCAGCCAATTAATATCATGAAGTTAAAGATGGTGGTGTAGCTGTGTCTGGCGCCACAGTCATGGATATAGGAAAAGTAACGCATTGTGGTGCCTTCATGCTGATGGCCAGTGAGGTGGAAGTGTTGTTGTCAATCTGTACTGATTGAGGTCTGCTGACAGGGAAATTAGGGATCCACTTGCACGGGGATCTGAGTTTGACAATAAATATAGAAGGGATAATGATGTTGAATACCAAACTGCAGTTGATTAAAAACAGCATGACATATGTGTGCCTGTTGTCCAAGTGGTCCAATGCAGAATGGAGAGCCAGCAAGATCACATCCGCTGTCAATCTTTTGTGGCGGTTGGCAAATTGAAGTAGGCCCAGCTCATTACAGAAGCTGCCGTTGTTTCAGCATAACCAACCTCCTGGTGCACAACCACCTGATGAAGCATCTCATCACAATGTACATGACTGCTACCGGTCGGTAGTCATTGAGGTATGTCAGCTTGATAAAGATGTTAAGAGTTCCAAATCCAAATGAAATGATCCAACAAAGAAACACAATCTGAAAAACCTACAGAAAAAAACATTTGGGAGACACAAAATGCTGGAGTAACTCAGCAGAATAGGCAGCATCTCTGGAGAGAAGGAGTGGGTGACGTTATGGGTTGAGACCCTGCTTCAGACCAATGCCTTTTTGAAGATGAAAAAAACATTTCCTTTTTCCTTGCACTATCATAAAATGACCAGCAAAGATAAGATTTATGTAAAATAGCCAGTTTTTCACGAGTAGAATAAGACTATAAATACTAATAATATAAAAATGTTATATTAATTATTAACCATGCTATATATTTTAAGATTAACTAGACACAACCGTAGGATTTTGGGGGTCACTAAAATTATTAACTCTGGTGAGCATTTTAATGATTTTTTTAATCCAACATGCAACTTACTTTATCAATATTTATTATTGACAAGAAAGTGAGATTAAAATAAAGAATTTACATTCATATAGTGCCTTTTATGCCCTGAGAATATTACAGAGCACTTCACAATGCAGCTCGAATCCATAGCTTGTCTGCTCAGAGGCAAGAGAGTTACCACGGTTT